>JADLZK010010995.1:542500-1142500 GCA_015847255.1 Hyparrhenia diplandra
CATTGCGAGCTATATGTTGATTTGGATGAAGATAGTCCGTAAGACCTAGCTCTTCCCATCTCCTTAGCGGCCCAAACTCTAAAAGACGGCCCGACTCCTTTGTCCCATTGAAGTACGGCTGTTTTTCGTGAACTACCATGTCTAGAACGAACTTACGGATATGCGCTGCATCTTGGCTTTGAACCGCATCTCGCCGGTTGCCCTTTGTATCACCCCTGTGAACGTGTTCCTTGCGTCCTTGAGCTGTCGGTAGCTGGATTTGTACCTTCCGCAGGCCGGAGGTACTCACGGCACGAAGAATCCACACAAGTTTGATCCAAATGCGGTTGTTTGAGGCCTTCGCACACAATAAACCAGTGTTATTAGTAATATCGAAGCTATAGCAAGGTAGTCGTACTAAGAAAAACTATGTTTCATTTACGCACCGGGAAATTTCGCTTGATTTTGAGTCTATCTCCATTGCGCTCCTTACACTTCCGGATCGACGATGCCGCCAGGTTCGGATCCTTTCAAGTATTTCTTGTAAGTATTTGTCATTTAAATGCACTATATTGTCAACGATATATGATATTCGACTCTAGTATATAATTGCATAAGGAGTTCATCGATCACTTACAATCTCAAGATTTTTTTTTGAATTGTTGGTAGCCGGGCGGGTTCGTGCCTCGTAGTGAGTCAAAGATAACGGCCCTCCGCCCCCGAGGAAAGATCATGAAACAGATCCAATGTCCTACCATCCCCATTCCATATTGGTAAGGCGAGAATACATCGAGGCCCATTTTCCTTGACCTTTTTCATCACCGATATGACGTATTCCCGCTACCTCCAACTTCTTAGCTCTTTCATTCTTATCCCGGATCTTACGTCTTTCCTCGTCGGTCAAGTTGACCCGGTCGGGATGGTCCGCTCCTAGCTTATAACCGACGATCTGTCTCTCACAGATGTGCCATGGAGAGAGGTAAAGAACACCAGTGTTTAACCTCTGGGCTGCATCGGCGCACAACCTACAAGGACATGTGGCTGTGGCATAGGTACCTTTGAAAGAAAGAATCTATATACGGATGCAAGGGACATGTGCAAGTAAAATTGCGCTTACATCGTAAACAAGGTGACTTGGGCGACGTCAATGTCACGGTCGACGAAGTAGTCTCGACATGTCATCGAATGTAATCGTGAATGGAGCTTCGATGGGGTAGTGGAAGCACTCCTTAGGAAGAAGGACACCGGGGCTATACAATCCACGCTTTGCGCATTCCATGTACCATGCATGGAACTTCCGAGTCTCCCGGTCCTCGGCATCGATGAGCCGGGCCTTTGGGATCATGAACTTCCCAAACTCGAATCCAGCGGGGCATTCGCGTTAAAGTGACAAACCCCTTATAAGGTGGGGATTTTGGCCGCAAAAGCAGCGGTACAAATGTTAATTACCTAGGGTTGCGAAAAGGAGTAGCTAATAACTTATTACAACTCGTTGTTTCAAAGGGTGCATACCTTCGGATCGAATATCTATTTCTTTGGGCCTCACGGGTAGCGGAATTTTCGGCCGCTGCGACCTCCTCTTTATCTAATGTGTGCTTGGTGCTGGAGGGTGTTTGCTAGGTCGAGCTCCTTTCTGCTCCCCGGGCGCTGAGGTGTTGTCCATTGGAGGCCTTGAGTGTAGGCGGGTGTCTCGGGCTCCCTACTCGCCCTCAGGACTTGGCACGTGTTTTTCGCCGATTGCTTCCTCATTATATCGGTTCCTCCTCATGTGCGGCCCCCGAGCCTGAGGTGTCGGCTCTTCGAGTTCTCGGGCGCCGAGGTGCCCGGCTCTTGAGGTGTCAGCTCCTTAGGCTCCTCCAGGTGCCTGCTGATCAGGTGCCGCCTCCTTAGGCTCCTGGGTGCCGGCTCTTCGTTGTCGGTCCCGAGGCTCGTCTTGTGCGGGTCCTTAGCAGGGGGTCTTTGGAACCTTGAGGAGTGGTCGTTGCCTCCGCCGTCCCACCATCTTCATCATCGTCGGAGGAGTCACCATAGGGGTCCGGTGGCGTGCTTTTCGGGTCGCTTCTTTGTCTTCTTTGTTGAGCGGAAGGTGGAGTCAACGTCGACATATTCAGCTCAATGTCCACGCGCCGCCCCGACGCCGCGTTGTAACCTGAGCAGCTCCTAGAGTGTTCACCTCGTTATGACCGGGATAGTCCGGCTCCTAGTCTTCATGTTACGGCGCCACGAACCCAATGTTGACCGGCACGTACGGAGGGATCTCGTGCGCCCGTACTCTTTGCAAGATCCAGGAGGAAATACCACCCCCTTGGCCACTACCTTTTTTCTTGCCCAACTTTTGCCGGCGAGGTATCAACATATTGCATGGTGTCTCTTCGGTGATATCATCCACCGGGGTCTGTCGGTCGGTCGGCAAGAGTCTTCTTGCTTGGGGTTCTTTGGGGTGGACAGCGGCATACCGGCGTTGCGGAACATACCTTACGGACTTCGACCATGCGGGGGTGCGTTGCTCGTGAGGGCCTCTTTGATGGGCCCCGTGTGATCATTTCCGCGAAGGCCTCATCACGCCCTTCATCTGAGTGACCCTCCTTGTACCTCGCCTCGTGTGATGCGCAGCATCCTTTACCCACGAGACCACCGTCGCCCAACTCTTCACGGGCTCATGCCACCGGCGGGCCAGCGGCGCGATGCCGGAGTTTCCCAAGGCCCGGCGTCGGCGGTCGTGTCCCCGACGAATCTCGAGGGTCCCGTTGTTCTTAGCCGTAGTGGCCTCTATGACCTTCTTCTCGACCTCCTTCATACGGGCCGGCCTCGGCTTCTTGGGCTTGTGGGCATAGGAAGTCCGGGTCCTTTCATCACGGCCCTCATACGGATCGGCTCTCTCGCTTCTTCTGTCTTTTCCTTTCTTCCTTTGCCACGCCCGGCTTGTGTCCGGCGTACCCAACCTTGCCAAGTAGTGGGGAAGTTTGTTCGTTTGGCTAGCTCGAGAGAACTTCGCTCTTAGCCTTTGCTTAGGCGTGTTTAGCCTTTTCGCAGAACTCTTCCCATACTTCTTACGAGATCATGTTGTACTTGGTGAAGGGTAGGCGTCCTTTCTTGTAAAAGTCTGCGTTGAGCCTATACTTCAGATTAGGAAGCTTCTTCTGCGAGGAAGTTTACATCTTTGCTCCACCTTTTCCATATCGGCACGGAGGATACGAAACCGTTTGAAACCTCGCCAAACACCAATAACTTTGTCAGTGTTGGGGGCGGCTTTCCGATCTTCGATAAGAATGGAGACCTTATCCTTCACGAAACCACGACACGAGTGCTGTACCAGCGATGACCGGGGAGGCGGCGGTGGCTTCGCCCTGCGGCCCCAACTCTTGAATGACAAGGACCTCATTGATCTTCTTACGCCTCCCACGGTCTCCCCTTCTCCGCTTCGGCTTGTCTCCCTTTGCTTTTCTGAAGAGGTGGCCGTGGGCCGAAGGGGGGGTTGTTGCTTTCAGAGCTGCTTGTGGAGGGCGGTGGCGAGGCCGTTCGGCTGTACTTCCTTAACCCGGCGCTTCTTGCTTGGTGCCGTCCCACCGGGTTGAAATTAGGATCTTCTTCTCCCGATGCGTTTCCTTCTACCCTTACACGGGCTATCACGAGGCTCGCTTGCGTACTCGGGAGTACGAGTATTTGCCACTTCCGTTGCTAGAGCTAGGCGACTCCCATTCAAGCTCAGGCTGTTCTTGTTCATTCGCCTTTTCAAGCTGAGGCTGTTCTTGTTCATTCGCCATTTCAAGCTACAAATATATAGTGCTTTAGTACTATAGTATATAGGAGGAGTACACAAGCGTAATTCAAAATTGCGGAAAGAGAGAAATAAAAAGATTGGCTCAGATATAGCCCCCTTGTGATCACATCGCTTCTAAACTGGTTGCTTTGTACAAGCCGTCCTAGTTTAGAAGCTTCCAAAGTATAGGGGACATTCAATCATCATAGCGGCGCCTCGGCCCCAATAATTAAGTTCATTTCATTGCATATATGCCCTTTGCCTCAGCACTAATGGGTTCACATCATTGCATATATGTTGAAAACAACACCCCATGCCAAGCTTAAAAATAGTAGTAGAGTTTAGGGCAATATCGACATATGAGAAAGTGAAATAGTGAAATAGGGACCCAACAGCCCCATGTAAGCTAAGAACTCAAGTTAATTAGGCCATCAACATTGAGATAGTGAAATAGGGACCCAACAGCCAAGTCTAGCCAAGTCTAGGCAAGTTTATAGCCATCAACCCATGTAAAGCTAAGAACTCAAGTTAATTAGGCCGTCAACTATGGTCAAGAGCCAAGTGTAGGTACAAGCAAGTTTGGATGAGTTTAAACATGATGAGTAGGGTACAAGCAAAAAAAACAGTCCAAATTGGCTAATATTACAACACTAGACCAACATTTAGAGTGACATGTCCAACATATATAATGAGAAAATCATGGGCGATTTTCAACGGTCCAACATATATCCAACATATTGACAAACAATAGGTAGGACAGTTTCAACATATATCCAAAAATATGCTCAATATTGAGAAAATTAACATATGGAATAGGTAGGTATCGACCATGAGAATAGGTGTTTAAACATGACAAGTAGGGGTCATCCTCGACAAACCATGACAGTAGGACAACACTAACACAGTTTTAAACTATACCAACATGCATGTCCAAAGGCCAACATATGAGAATAGGCCAACAGCACTATATGGACATATATACAGTGACAACATAGAAGTTCATGGACAGCACTAGGTAAGGCACTAGCTAACAGTTTGACATAGAGCAAGTGATTTTATAGTTGAAGTGAATTTACTTTTCAAGTGAATATCATCAACTTGACAAACATAAAGGGCAATATCAAAGTGAATTCAGTTTGACATGAAGGGCTATATTATCAACTTGACAAACATAAAATGGTCATCAATGACATAGAGCAAGTGAATTCAAGTTAATGACGGTGCACCAACACGAGCCAAGACAAATATGCTCAGTATTATCCAATTTTGCATCACGTCGATGGCGGATCTGAACAAATATGCTCAAATTATCCAATTTGGCATCCCAGGCAGTGGCACATACACTCAACTAATCAGATTATCCAATTTGGCATCACAGGCAGACATTAATTGAGGCAACAATATGACAGTGAAACAAAGAATTTCATGAATCAAAAAATACAGATAACCAGAGGAGGAGCAAGTTAACGGCGGCAAGCACCACGAGGCGGGGTAGAGGAGAAGAAGATGGGAGCACCACACACAAAGCACCACGGGCAGCACCACGGGACAGGCACCAGTAAGACAACGGGCACCACGAGCGGTGGGCGGAGTTAGGGTTTCGACGAGCACCACCGACGAGCACCACCACGGAACGGCCGGACGGGGGACGAGGGGGGGGGGCGAGGAGGAGGACGAGGGACGAGGGCGGTGGACGGGGACGGTGGACGGGATGAGGGCGGTGGCGGGGGACGAGGACGGTGGCGGGAGGGGCGGACGGAACGGGCACCCACGGCGCACTAGCCCCCAGCACCACGGGTCGGAGGAGGACGGACGAGCAGGTCGCCGACGATGCACCACGCAGCAAAGGGCGTAGCGGCGGATCGACGGAGTTAGGAGTTCCGCCGGAGACGGGACGGCGGCGATGGCGGGGACGGCGCAGAGGTGGGGGCGGGGCGCGCGGATGGAGACGTCTGGGGCGCCACCGGGCCGGGCGGGGCGGACGGGGCGCAGCGAGCCACAGCGGATCGGCGCACGACGGCGTACGGCGGCGCCGCTAGGAAAAATTGGGCAGCCCTTCGGGGTCACGGTGAACGCGGGCCGAAGGACTTAGAGAATTGAGGGGAGGGGGTACTATTTATAGTACATGGGTTTGCGTGGCGGGCGAAGGATGCCCGCCACGGAAAACATCGAACCGTGGCGGGCGAGTAAGGGGTGCCCGCCACGGTTAATGTTTTCCGTGGGCGGGCGGCTTAGACGCCCGCCGCGTCAAAAATCATTATTGTCGACGTCGGCCGTGGTTTCGAACAAATCTGATGGAATTGGACCGGTGGTGGACTTTCAGTCGTACCGCATCGGTAGGGGGACCGCCTCGGTACTTGGATCGACCGGTGGATCGAAGGGTGGAACTTCTTCGCCGTGAAAAGTCCGGACCAAATAGTCAGCGGCGAAGCCATGCATGATTAGGTGAGATCGCCTGACGGTTGCGAGAACGCTTTCAGATCTTGCATTTTGCGCACGGACAGATGATCAGCCTCTGTTGAATTATCTCGCTGTGTCGCTTCGCTCGAGCAACAAACTTCTTCACCTCATCAAAGTATTCGTCATCAACCCTCTTCATCTCATACATCCAGTGGGCTCGGTGCCTCTCCATCCTGATCGATCCCTGCTCTTCCAAAAAGCTAATTAGTGCCGTTACATAGTACTCAAACCAAAAAAAAAAAGGAGAAGAAGTCCCACCATAGATCTAGATCTAGAGAAAGGCAGTTTTCTCTCTCCTCCAAAACCAAAAAAAAGAGATGAAGTTGCACCAGAGATCTAGATCTAGAGAAAGACAGTTTTCTATCTCCTCCAAACCAAAAAAAAAAAAAAAAAAGTTTCCACCATGGATCTAGATCTAGAGAAAAGGCAGTTTTCTCTCTCCTCATGTGTCTCTAGATTTAGAGAGGGGATGAAAAAGAGGGAAAGAAAGATCAAAAGAGGCATTAACTGACCAATTAGTGTCTTCTCCTCCACCAAATCAAAGCCAAAACACCCAAATCAAAGTTTTTGTCAGTTTTTGGATCAAAACCTCCCCCCTCACAAGAGTTGGAAGAGGAAGTTCGTGGAGAAGATGAAGAGGCGGCCGTCCAGATTATATAGGCTGCGGCCTTTTGCGTGGCGGGCGCCCTAATATGCCCGCCACGCCAAAGCGGCTTTAGCGTGGCGGGGGCGCCGCAGCGCCCGCCCGGTTAATATCTTTTACGTGGCGGGCGCGGGTGGCCCCGCTTAAAAAATGACTTTTGCGTGGCGGGCGCCGCAACGCGCCCGCCACGTAAAAGAGCGGCCCGAAGCCGGCGGGGCGGATCATTTACGTGGCGGGTGCAAATTGCGCCCGCCACGGAAAAAGATCCGCCCCGCTCGCAAAAATCAATTCGTTACTAGTGCGGCCTCCGCGGATATCTTTTGCTTCGAACAAAACAATTAGCATTAGGCTCGGTCAACTGGAATGTGTATTATCCATATGGGAGATCTTCCAATCGAGAAGATCCATCAATCCACGCACCAATGAGAAGGTTTCTCAATATTTTCCAGTAAAAGTAAAGTCACGGCTTCATGCTTTCATTTGTGGGTTTCTTTCCACAGATATCCGCAACTTGGCCCGTGTGTTGCAAGGCTTCATACTTTTAACAATCTATATCTCAGTTAACAGTTGGAAAAAGATAAACTATTAGTTTGTATTGCATCTATGCATCTTGATAAAACAGCTGTACCTTGCATATCCGCCAGTTCCTGTTTTCATATGATGAAGCATACTGTCACATGGGCTGAGAATCCTGCTGTCCACATAGCAAGACTGTTTGTAATACTGCCTTCACCCTAGTTTGTGCAGAGTCCACAAATAGAATTACTATTGTATTCATCTTTCCTGCCCATTTTTTCAGTAGAAGAAGAGCATTGTCTTTGTTTATTTTTCCTTTACTTATTTCTTTCCTTGTCCCGTGAGTTGTTTGACTTCTGAACACATACTAGCATTTGTGAAATTAGTTTTCTCGAGGATTAAATTGATTTTTTTATGAGTGGACTTTTTCTAATATCCAGTTTCTATGTGTCAGCACAATCAGTTGTAAGCACAATGTGCTTCTGCACTTCACGGCACAGAGTGCAGCTAGTGGCAGGGCCACAAAATGTCATACTGAGCCGAGCAAGTGTGAAAAGGCAGTCTGATCAATGTTTTATCATAAACAGAGCGATATTTCTTGCGAATGCAACGGTTGGAGCCCCCTTGACCCCATCTCTCCCCCTGGCGCCTCCGTCGCCGGTCCGATCTCCGCTCGCCACCTTCCCCACCAATCCAACAGCAGATCCTAGTTCCCCCGCCTCCCGATCTACCGTTCCATGGGAGCAGCTCGGCTCCCAGCCCGCCCGAGGGCCCTTGCAGCCCGTCGGCCACCTCCCCGGCGCCCATGGAGTCCCGCCGCTGTCCATGGCTGCGGTCGCCGTCCCCCGCGATCCCGGGCGTCTTTCGGGTGCCGCTTTGGAGCCCATGGGACGCGCTCATGGCCGGGGCGGGCGCTTGCGCTGCGTCTCCGCCGTCGTTGGCCGTCCGGTCGCCACCGGCGTCCGTCGGAGTGAAGACGAGCCGGACTCCACCGCCTCCCCTCGCCGCCGCCGTGCTTTCGGGGGGGCGGGCGGCGGTCGTGGTCCGCCCCGCCCCGGCGCACGGCGCCATGGGTTCCCCGCCCGGGGCCGCCATTGACGACCTCGTCAACCCCGGCGGGCGGCGGGGGGGGGCGTCTGTGCCTCGCCTCCGCCTCGCCTCCTAGTGGATCGGGACACCACCGCCATTGTCGTTGGCCCGTCATCCATGGAGCCGGAAGGCCGAGGCCACATCACGCCCGCTACCGTGGCGCGGCCTCGGCGGACACCCCGCGCCACTCCGACGCCCAGGCGGCCCGTTCAAGCCGCCTCCCGACCTTGACCAGCTCGTCGGACCGGCTGCGGCTCAAGCGTCGCCCTTGCTCCGAGCTCGTCCTCTATCGGCGGCAGGGGCGTCGAAGAGGCGAGTTGGTGGATGAAGACCGATGCTCCTTCCTCTCGCCACGGCCTCCACCAGCAATTGCCTTTTCGCCGAGGCCCGCCCTTTCTTCCCCCTCCTCTGTCGGTAGGACCAAGGAGGAGCATTGGGGCGATGTCCCCATGTCCAAGCGCTCCGATGACGAATTCGAAATGCCGACCCACCGCCGCCCGGCTTCCGCATCCTCCACCGCAAAGCTGGCCCCACGGGCACGGTCCTCCTCCACGACGCCATACGCTTCCACCATCCCGTCGTCTCGCGCTGCGGGGTGGGTCTCGCCGAGGACCACCCCGCACCGTGGCGAGATCCGTTGAGGCCGCTCGAGGTGTGGCTTCGGGTCCGGCAATGGCGGCCGGCGGGCGGCACCGCCGTGCCGCCACGAAGAAGAAGCGCGGAGGGCGTCCGGCTGCGGCAAGAAGATGATGACCTCGGGCGCACCGACCGCAGTGCGTTTGTGGCGGTCGCGAGGTGGCAGGATGCATCCACGTCCACCGCGTCGGGACCCCACCGTCGCGCCTCCCCTCCGCACCGCCCACGGCCGGCGGAGGTCCCTCCTCGCCAGGCCGCATGCGCCAGCCCACCGTCACCCACACCGCCCGAGGTCCGTGCCGCCGAGCTAGTTGGGCGCTGCTTCAACTCGCCTCTCCAACGAGCACGCCCACCGCGCTATGCACCTTCCGTCCACGCCCACTGCCGCTGCCGCTAGGGGGCATTGGGCACGTCGCACCCGCTGAAGGTGCCGGAGGGAGGCAATGCGCGACCGCCCGGCCATGTAGACCGCGACCGGTGCATGTCGTTCTTGCCGGGGCTCCACCTCCACAGGCCCTCTGCGGCTGAATCGACGGCGATGTCCGCGGCTCCGATCCGTGTCGGAGAGGAATATCTGTCCGGCTCCCTCAACCCGGCGACGCAGCGACTCAGGGGGAACCACCCCCTCGGCGCACACGCCCCGTGAGGGTGCCGGCCAGCGTCGCCGTCGTCATCGGCGGCAGCGCAGACGCATGCCCTCGAGGGTGCTCAGCCACGTCACCGACGGTGCCGCCGTTGACCCCGACGCTCTCGTTGAGCTCGTAGAGGGCGAGGCCCCGTGTCCGTGGTGGGCTGCTGCGTGCGTGGGTGCCCCTCCATTAGCCACCGCTCGGGGCTGGTGGATGGTGGTGGGCCAACTTGGGCGAGGCCGAGTTCGCCACCCCACTAGTCACCGTTGTCTTTGGACACCGCACCGGGCACCCCCTCGGCCTCGCGCCCTAGGGTTTAGGAGCTCGGTGTGCTGCGCTACAATCGAGGTCGGTGATGACCTCCGATTGTGACCTGGTGGCGGCGAAGACGGGTCTACTACACACTCTTCGAGCCCGGTGCTCATGCTCTTGGCGGATGAGTTCATAGCCGCCTTCAAGAGGCCGGCCCGGAGCCATCCATACTCTCCACGCCGGTCTTTAGGGAAAGCGCGCCCGCACCAAGACGCCTCCGAGCTAATGCGAAACGCGCGGTGCATGGCTCGCTGCAAAAGAGTGGGTCCGGGCTCCATAAGCCCGGAGGACCAGGCAAGGAAAGTGTTGCTCAAGAAGATGGGGATCGAGGTCAAGGCCGAGCGTGAGGATGTGGTCTCCTTTGCTGAGTTGTAGGCGGCCCTCACGGGCCCCGACGCTGCGGTCAACATGGAGGCCATGAAGGTCTTCCTTCTGCGGGGGGAAGAAGCGGCGCATGGCCCGAGAGTGCTTGCGGTCTAGTCGCGTCATGGTTATCTTGTAATTAACCTTCGGGTTGCATCCAGTAGTTAGGTTCCTTGCTTTTCATTTGTGTTTTTGTGTTTTGTTTCTCTCTTTCGTAGCCTGATGTCCGCTCGGCATCCTGGCTAAGATTGTATTTGGATTTGGTTTTCCTCCTCTTAATGAAAAATGGGTGAATGACCTGATCGTGAAAAAAAAAAAAATCATAAACTTGAGTTAAATTTGCAGTGGTGCGGCCGTGGAGGCCTGCCAAGAGAGTTAAATTTCACCAACAAAGTTAATTTTGCACCAAGATAAGTTTGAAAAAAACATGCATGTTTCCATGTATATATGACATTTTGGCCAGGCATATGCTCATGCATGGAAACATAGTATTTATATTATCATTACTTAAAAACACCCATCAATCACCGGTCGCTACTTATGCTTCGTCAAGCATGCAGCAGCACTCCCTGGGCATACCAGGAATGGGCATGCACATTGAATGGTGACGCTGGCTGGGAACTTGGCACGGCACAACTGCTTGCACTGGGAGTATCGCAGTGATCGCCTAGGTCGTTGTAGCAGTGCATTTCCTCTGGCAACATATATAGTCTGTTTTCAATGATGTCTTTCTCGTTAACATATATAGTCTGTTAGTACAGCAAATGGCATTAAAGACGCCGCATGAGAGTTTCCTGTTGACGATTATCTCATGTCCTCCAGGGGCGGTAATGACGATTTCAAGACTAAGCTCAGTAATTAACGTGGGAAATCAGCCCGGGCAGCCCCCAATTACGCATACATACGTACCAGCATAGGCCGATGAGATGATGGAGGACATGAGCAGGATAGCTATGAAAACCATCGAGTGCAGAGTGCTTGATGTTTTGACGACTGCCATATCTAGTGTGTTGATGATTTTTGCAAGCTACGAGTTTTCTTGGGTTTATATATAGAAGGACCACACCCAAATAGTTTAGTTTCTATCTATATCTCTATCTAGATCTCTATATATCTATATCTTTGTTTGGGTCTGTAAATGTTGATATCTATATCTATATCCATAACTAATACTAAAAAGCCAAATTTTTTTGCATCAAATCAGTTTTTTATATCTATATCAAAATATATATATACCATCTTTCTGTATATATCTATATCTTTGTCTATGTCCATATACCAAAAAAATTTCTGCATCAAATCAAATTTTGGTCCAGCTGATAACATAGTGTTATGTTCGTGTTCGTGTTTTTTTTTTTCCATCTCTGTTTCTTCTTCCGTCCAGTGGTATTGCGTAGTCTGTAACGGTAATCTATACTATATATACCTATAAAAAGTGTAGAACCGGGAACCTCCGTCAATAGACTTATATCACTGTTGTTAGCACAGTACCCCCACAGCCACCGTCGGATGTTCACCCAACTCCAAACGACCGTCCATCTGTCTAATCTCCAGACACTTCCTCAGACTCCCCTCACAGCTTCACCTGCCTGCGCTCCTCAAGCCCCGCCTCCCCACTGACTCCACGCCGCACCCCGCCGCTTCGCCAGCTTCACCTGCCTGCGCTCCTCAAGCCCCGCCTCCCCACTTACTCCACGTCGCACCCCGCCGCTTCGCCTCCTCGCTGTCTCCGCTGCCCAGGCTCCAGCACCGCCTCTCCCTTCCCCACCCCTCTCCCCACGCGGCCAACTCTGCACCCCTCCTGTCTGCGCCCCCGCCGCAACGCTGCCACCGTCGGCCACCGCAGGTCCAGTCCCGCCGCCGTTGTCGGCCATGTCAGGTCGACACCCGCCCTCAGCCGTGACCAGTACATGGTAAGTCGAGCACCCTATCCTCTTCTCAGATTTGTCAATCGTGGTTCTTCAGAATTGAAAGTGCACATGAGCTGAGTGATTCATTCAATTCATATAGCATTTGTTAGACTTAACCATATTCTGCTACACTAGCATATTATGCCTTCTTTGCGTTCGGTACAATGCCAAGGTGGTCCACGTGGTATTAGTCCATGGCCTTCCATAGAACTAGCAATCTAAACACACTTTTCAGCCCCCTACTTGTCAGGTACTGGCGTTGGAGCCCACTGCATTACATTCTGAGGGCTATTTCCTAAAAGAAAGCATATCTATGTTGATTTTTTTTGGTTTTCTGATTCTCTTTTGCAAGAAAATAATAGGGATACTTAATATTTGCTTTGCAACTGTCATCGTACGGAACCATTAACATTGCCATAGCGTTGAGAATGTAAACCAGGCACCACGATAATGTCTTGCACAAAGTTAAGAACACCGTGGCATTGGCCGCTCACTACTACGACGGCGGTAATGCCCGAGGGCGCCACTTTCCTCACTGGAGGCGCCGTCTCTTTCAAGTGGATCTCTACGGTGAAAACCTACACCAGTTAGGTGGGCGGTGATGGCGTCTTTGGATGGCATTTTCTCGTTGGAGACGTCGCTGGTGGAAGATTCCTTGGATCAAGGTGGCGGCTCATCGCACACGCTTATGGGGCCTTATGCTGTTGCCAGTTACAGGGTCCGGAGTCTCCTTTGGTGGATGAGTTTTAGTTGTTTTATTTTTAAAGTGCACCAGTGTTTTCGGGTGACTTTTGTCCTACCTGTAACACTGTTTTTCAGTTGTATTTTTGTTAGCCTGATGCATCCTCGGATGACTGAAGCCGGAATATAATTTCCATTATCTAAAAAAAAACCAAATTTAAATATCAGATTTTTATGTCCCCTAAATGCCATTCCAAGAGCTATCAAAGAATAGCAGTACATGAGCTAATCCTGCGCAGCTGTAATTTGTGGATGCTTATGTCCTAATTTTCTGCTAATGTTATATTTTCGCTAAGAGCATACAAACCTTTGTGTGACAAACGCATTGTTTGGTTCAGCGATAAACCCTGTTACTACTTCGGTGACGACTGGCATCAAAACTCACTACAGGAGGCTGGTCCTTCGCCGAAGGTCGGGGCGTTCGGCAAAGGCCATTTGACCTTCGGTGAAGGCTTTGCGAAAGTTTTTCGGCGATCGCCGGCGAAGGTGCTTCGGGAATTTTTTTTTTTTTCGGCAACGGCCCTTCGCCGACAGCCGTCGGGGACCACTTTCGGCAAAGCCTTCGCCGAGAACCGAAAAACGACTGTCGGCGAAGAAAAGTGACCGTTAACGAACCGTGTGTTGACGGCTATTACTCGGCCGCCCGAACACGACGAGTCGGCGAAGAGGCTTATTTTTTCCCGAATTTTTAGTTTATTTCCTAAAATCCTTTGCCGAAAAGCCTCACAGTCGGCGAAGATTTTTTTATTTTTTATTAACACCTTTGCCAGTACCCAATAGAAAGGTACTCGGCAAAGATGGCTTCTTTGCCGAGTACACAATCAGTCCTGCATTTCGGCAAAGAAATTTATTTTTTATTTTTTAAACCTTTGCCGAGCACCGTACATAGTGGTACTCGGCAAAGAGGTCTTCTTTGCCGAGAGCCCAAGCAAAAACTGTCGGCAAAGCTGGGAAGGTGGCCGTCGGGCTCCCAGCTTTGCCGAACATAGATAAAATAACATGCAGAGTATAGAAAACACACCGATGCTGCCCATTTAACATCATATAAAAGCCCTTGTCAATATATTGAAATAACATATCAAATATATAATTACACATCGTCACATTCCATGACCAAAACTAGAAACAACGGTACATTATATTCTATTAACATCACTTCCTATCTAAAACACCTACAGCCAATTGCTCGATCTCTTCCAATACCACACTACCTATGACACTTGCAGCAATCTTCCATCATTTCACATACAGCACATGAGCCATCACTTACACAGGAAGATATGGGATCTGGAAACAAGTCTGAATGTTCAACACCCACGGGCTCATGTTCCTGCATTGTTACAGTAAGCAGAAATTTTAGAAGTGAATTACCAAAAGTTTCAGAAGTAAATACTAATAGAGCTATAGTTTCTGGTCACAACTTTATTATTCAACCACGCTAGAGTGACTTTGGTTCTTAGTTCAAGGTTCTAGGAAAGAATGACAGTAAACATAAGATGATTTCACTGTTCACTAAGAATTTCAGGTTTCAGGTAAGAATGACTGCAAATCGAACTGCAGTGCAAAACATGGAACTGCAGTGCAATAGATATTCAGGCAACTAGCCATTCGATTTGGGAAATTAAGACGACATGTCAGCAACTAGACTGCATAATGACTAATTAATTTAGCACTGATTTACTTGGGCTTATCTTTTGAAGTCTTGCATGTATAAATGGAGAACAGAGGACAACACATCGGTAATAATGCAAAGTCAAGAAGATGATCGTGAAAGCAGTAATCCATCAAATCAACCATAGTAACTTCAAACTAGATGACAAGGACAGTAATCATGATGTGTATCAGGATGGAAAGTGTGGAGCAATTTTAGGGCTAGTAATTCCAAATTTTTCATTACCAATTTCCATTCTCTACATGGGAATCCTCATCATTGCTCTTGATGATTCCTGAAGCACCATGCCTATGCTGAAATCTGCCACCAGCCAATGCCTACGGTATCCACTTTTCTTTGGTTGCAATCATTTACTTGTTCCTCTTTGTGCTCATCCTCATCATCACCTTCCTTCTCCACCTTATTTCCAACCTGCAACCAAAGAAAATTTAATATGGTAGAAGATGATAACCAACAAAAATAGTGGAAAAATAAAGTCTCAGTGTCTCATATTAATTTTGTTCAAGCTTCTCAAATACTTCAAATGCCTGTTCATCTGTCAAACATAGGGTTGAAATATACCTAAGTATATAACATCTAGCAGTAGCAAGTGTTCAGTTCAGGTCTTTGTGCTACCCAACAGGGAGTAGAGTTGTTAAAGCAGGTAACTCATGAAGTAAAAGGTAGAAATCAGAATCCTTATCCCACCATAGTTTCTTGTCACTGGCTTACCCTCTTCTAGATCCTGAAAGAAACAAAATACCATATTGATTATGCCATTTACTAAACGTGTATGAGCACTTAAATAATACAGCCACCTACTGCTTCAGATCATAGGATTGGACCCTTCTCCATATCCGCACTGGAATTTAGAGCAGCAGATCAGCTCCTTACTTCCTTATAGTAGCAGATTAGCAGATCACACAACACATCGTTTCACTGGACAAAAATCAAAATTATTCATTAGACAAGTTCAGTGGGTGCTGAAAATAGAATATACACACTCCAGCCAGGTCTGAATATCTGCTATCACACTGACACCATAGGTTAAGATAAGAAACAAGTAACAACAAAATCTGGTGATACAGATGAAGGAACAAATTGTTTAAATCAAGCTCGTAGCAAGAATAATCAGAATCTCCCAAATAAGCAATAAATTAGATAAAGCCTGCTTGTTTTTTAGTTTAGATGCTTAACAAAATTGTTGAAACAAATAAAGACCTTCATCAATATAGAATTCTGAATAGCTACAGATTACTTGCATCAATTACTTATAATAATTTGGAGCCCAGCTTGCCTCACATTGTACTGGAAGTTGACATCGGGTGGATCCACGGCAGAACTCGTCGTAGTGGGCAGTGGTGACTGATGCCGCAGTGGCTTCGTCCTTCATAGAGCTCAAGCCACCAGCGCCCTCCTGAGCCGACGCAGCCGCCTGCTGGGACTGCGCCGCCACATCTCGGCCGCTAGGGACCGCTGCAGCTATCGCATCCCACTCTCACAGGCCCGCGCAGCAGCCTCCTGGACCCGTGCCGTCGCATCCTGAGCGTGACCACGGCCGCCTCCAGTGCCCCCGCCGCCGTCATCTTCTGCGAACTGCCATCCACCGCCTGGAATTCAAGCCTCCATCATTGGATCTGCGCGCTGCAGCTCGAGAGGAGTGGAAGATTAGGACCGGAGGCCGAAGGAGGGCGCGCCGCGCCATGCTGGCCGGGGAGGAAGCGACGGCGTGAGAGGTGGTGGGGCCGGGCGGGGGCAGCGGAGGTCGGGGGCGGCGCTGGCGTGACGACCTTGAGGCGGCGGGGAAGGCTACGCCCGGGAGTGACGACCAGCGGGCGGCGCGGAAGGCTTGCGCACGGGCGCGCCAGGCGGGGCGGAAGGCTTGGGTACGAGCGTGACGGAGGCGGTGGAGGAGCGGCGCTGGGCGGGCGGCGCCTGCTCCGGGGCGGGCGGCGGGTCGGGGCCGGGCGGGCGCGTCGGGGTGGGTCTCGAGTGTGTGGAGTGTGGAGTGTGAGTGAGTGGGGGGTGGATGGGTTTTTAGGGTTTTCTTTTTTATTTTTTGCCTTTGCCGAACGCGCCATCGGGGCCGTCGGCAAAGAGCTCGTCTTTGCCAAGAACCCTGATCCGGCCGTCGGCAAAGTCCTAGTCTTTGGCGAGCCCGTGATCCAGCCGTCGGCAATGTCCCAGCCTTTGCCGAGTACCCTCTCGGCGAATTTTGTCTTTTTGCCGAGCCCGAGAGCGGCTCTCGGCAAAGAAAATTTAAAAAATTTGATTTAGCCACCACAACTTTTTCTCTAGCTTAGCTACAGTACATGGAGTTCTTTGTTGAAGTTTGTAATTTTTTTCAATCTTTTTACTATATTTTATGAATTTTCATGTATTATTTGAATTTCTTTTGAAAACTAAAATTTGAACGCAAGTGATTCGAATAATGGATCTAAATGATTCAAAAAATGATAAACATGCTTGTGAGTCTATTTGGAGTCCTCATCCATGGCCAGACACCAAATTCGAATATCTTGTCGCGTGAAACATGTCGACTCACTTGCGGGTCGATTGTTTTAAAATTCTATAAAATTCAAGCGGGTTGAAAAATCATGAAATTTGACGAGTTGTCCTTATATCGATTGTGTACACTATGAAAAAAAATTTGAGTCGATTTCGTGCACGGTTGCATCTCGGATGGAGTTTGCGGACATCGTGAGCATGTGATAGCATGAACTCACATGGAGATGCGCGACGGCCATCCAAGATGCAACCGTGCACGAAATCGACTCGATTTTTTTCATAGTGTACACATGCGATGTAAGGACAACTCGTCAAATTTCATGATTTTTCAACTCCGCTTGAATTTTTATAGAATTTCAAAACAATCGACCGCTAGTGAGCCGACGTGTTTTCGCACACAAGATATTCGAATTTTGGTGTCCGGCCATGGATGAGGACTCAAGATACACTCACAATCATGTTTATCATTTTTGAATCATTTAGATCAATTATTCGAATCACTTGCAGTTCAAATTTTAGTTTTTAAAAATAAATTCAAATAACACATGAAAAAGTGGTGACGGCTAAATCAAAAAAAATGTACTGTAGCTAAGCTTACGAGAAAAAGTGGTGACGGCTAAATCAAAAAAATTGTGCTTCACGAGAGCTGGGCTAGGGCTCTCGGCAAAGGCCATCTTTGCCGAGAGTGAGAATTAGGGCTGTCGGCAAAGGCAAGCTTTGCCGAGAGCCCTGCAATCGACACTCGGCGAAGCACAAACACTTTCGGTAAAAAGTTTGGGGACACGTGGCGGACGTTTGGTGCGATAAAAAACACACTTTCCGAGAGATTTTTTTTTGTACTCGGCAAAGTTTTTTTCTTTGCCGAGGGGACGGACGGGAAGTTGTCGGCAAAGGTTACGCAAACTAACGGCGTTACGGCGGACCAATCTATGCCGACAGCCCACCCTTCGCCCGGTATGCGCCCCTTCGGCGAAGCGAGGCCGCCGACAGCCGGCCCTTCGCCCGAAGTGTCGGACCCAAGCTTTCGCCGAAGGTTTTTCTTTGCCGAGAATCGGGTACTCGGCGAAGGAAGCCGCCCGAAGGTTTTTCTTTGCCGGCGGCTGTCGGCAAAGAAAATCTTTGCCGAAAGTTTTATTTTTGGGCTGTCGGCAAAACGCAGTACCGTCGGCGAAGACCCAGTTTCCCATAGTGACTTACCTATACATAGCTGCTCCTGCTCCATATATTCTAACATACTAAAAAGAAAACGGCTCGAATGGAAAGACATATGTAACAAACTTTTATAATCTTTTTATTCCCTGTATAATTATATGATGTGCTGCAGTTCCGTTTAGTAAAGGTTAGCCATTGAATATGTTTGCCGCAATTTATCCCATCCTATTATTTCCCTCAACCAATGTACATTACCGTCTCTATGGACAAGGTCACATCCACACCATGGAAACAGGCCACAGGCAACGGCGTGTTCACCTCAACGATCCATACCAAGGTAACATTTTTAATCACCTGTGTTGTGCATGCTCAGCTCTACCATTTCACTTATACGTTACATAACCCCTTTAAGTTGTCTACCTACAGCTGCACACACTACCATTGATGACCACACCGATCAAAACAGCACACATACACGTAAGTGGTGTGCACAGTCTGGTGCTTCTGAAAACACCGGTGCCGACACCTCCCAATTTGTGGACAGTACAATGGGTTACCCTCGCACTTGACACCGCCTAAATCCATTGCTTTGTTTCTCTGTCATGCAACAACATAACTCCTTCGGGCTCGCAGGAAGCTTAGATGCACCTCCCTACACCCAGCGTACCCTAAGCCATAATTGACAGCTATGTAAGTCTTATATTCCAAGAATAATCACTACTTGATCTGATCCCTGCGAATACTTATTGAAAATACCTTTAGTGGATATGAAAATGAAACTCATAATGTTGTCTATTCTGAAATTTAAATGACATATCAGGTATCCTTATTTCTAAGTTCTTCTGTTTAATTGCTCAATGATCTTTTCACAGCTCCATTAACTAGGCAAACAACAATCAGTTGATACTTGATTACCTGGATATGTTCTTCCTCAGCATCTTCTCAACCAGGTTCATTTTTTAAAACTGCAACCTGATTTATATCTCTCAACGTTCAGAAAAAAGAATATAGTTTTATTATACACGGGTGTCTAACATCCTATCAATTTGTTATTTCAACCTGATAAGGGTTTAATATTTGATCTGTGTGTGTGTCAACCTAACATTCATTTTCCAGTCATATGATGCTCTTTACTACGACCTGAACTCTACAGTTTCAATCATCAAATTTACTTCATATATTGTGCTCCATATATTGTGTAGAAACTATATATATGTAGTACACTAGGGATAGGAAAGGAATAAACTCTAAGGGTTTAAAATTTACTTGCATTTAATTTAAAAAAAAGAAACACTAGGGATAGGAAAGGAATAAATGTAGAAACTATATAGTGCTCCATATATTGTGTATACACTGACTGTAATACATACAAACAATTTCATTTATTTTTGTTGAAGTCAATTATTTCAGTAACTTTTCTTGGAGTCATTTAGATTTCATAGACAGAATGGTCCATTCCATTTGCACTTGACATGCATATGTTACTTCTTCCAATCATTGACTAGCTATAGCTTCCTTGCTGTGTTCTGCATCATCTATCATGTTCATTGAAAGGCAACCATCATATTTGGCTCTTCCTGCAAAGATCATGCTTCTAATGCACCTTAACTTTGATGTGCAGTTGTTATTATCTTTTCGATTATGCTGATCATTTGGTTCGTGTATATGCTTTATTTTAGTTCAACTATCTGAACTGCAGCACACCATTTTCCAGACGTTCTACAAAGCAAATATACTATTTAGTGAAATTTTGAGACCCAAATCATTTGTCTCATTCATAAGTTGAGATTTGATGAAAAACCTGCTTTCTACATCACAGGTTCCTAGAAAGAAAATATCACCTACAACTCATGGTGCATAGCATGAGGATTCAATGTTTCAGACGACTGCATTTTGTGGTTATTACGACAAAATTAAACACAATATTATGTAATATAAACCTGCCAAGGTAGACAACAGTCATGTCCGACCACGTAACAACTAAAGGAGAGTGATACAGAAAAAAAAATGCAGCAGCCAGTATGTTTCTGCTACTGCTCTACTAAAACATATGTTTCTGAACGTCATATGGCTCAATGCCACTTATCATATATGCGCTTTTTTTCTTCACGATTTATGCTTCCAAACGATTTGTGCTTCCAAATGACCTATATGGTTGGAATTATCCTTACTTCTGCATTACTGCCCCATGCTTAGTACGGGGGTACTTGCTAGTTATATTAGTGTTGTCTCTGAACTAGCCTTATATAGTGTGTAATTTAAGATAACTTAATAGACTATACGTATATGGGTTGTCCTTTTAAGTTGTCACAGGTAACCCAAGAATACATAAGGGAAGACATAAGCTGTAGTCTTCTCTCAAGTGTGGACTCTGTACATTTTTCTTTCCAAATACTATCGTTCCTGTTACCATGCGTGGCTGTTGATGTTTACATCCTATTGCTAGGCTAATAAACAGAGGCCTCTGTTCTCTACTACACCTATATAGAGAACCCTCACTAAGGAGTTCTCTCGACATGTAAGAATGTCACCTCAGCAGCCCTACTAAGACTATGACATCCAAAGGACGGGCCCCTTGTTTGAACTAACTTAAAAATGTTATAACTCACAAACAAAAAAAGAACAAATTAAATTCCGATTACACCATTGAATTGCTTTTAATAAATCCTTCAAAACAAAATCTCATATGGATATATTTTGATAAAATTATAGGTGGGCCTCACTAATAGTAGTTGGTATAGAGTAAAATAAAAAATACAGAGATTAAATAAAAAAAGAGAATGATAAACGGGGAAATGAAAGAAAGAGAATAGGAGGGTGATAGTAATATTCTAACTAACAGATTTCTCAAATACAGAGATTAAAGAGATTAAATCATCTACCAAGGATTTCCTCAAATAAATTATTATATATGTTTTATTACATTACTAGAAGTTGTCACCGTCCAACATATCTAAATATTTCTATTCGATATTGGTTCAGCTTGGTGTTTAAACAAAAGACTAAATAATCTCTATGCCAATGAGTATATACTCTGATTCATACATTTAAGTTCTTCATTACTAACTCTGTTTCTAACATGCACAAAGTAATTCTCCTCAATAGCTAATTGTGATAAGATTTGTTAGTGATTACAATTCAATCCTTTAACAATACCCCCTTCCTACCCGTGGGAATGTGCGGGGGAATTCCTCTAGTTAATTGGGAAGCTAGGACTTCAAGGCATAATATTGAACGTGTACCTGCTGAAAGAAAGAATAATAGACAATACAGGGTTCATTCTTAAACCGTAGTCTCTACTGAACAATATTAATGCCTACTGTAGCTTGAAATCTTATTCTTATTTCTTTAATTGGCATATAAATTGCAGGGTAATAGTTATGTACCACATCATTAATTTGTGGAGCAAAGCAAATAGGTTTTGAACTCACTTGGATTAAAATAAATTTCCTTGCCTTTCAATCTAATAGCTAATTCTAACAACCATGCAGATATGGCAAAGATGGAAGATCACTATGAGATGGTACTACAACTGTGGCAATAGCAAATGAATTTTGCAGTCGAAAACACCAAAGAAATGGGGTTGATGAAAATTGGGATGTTAATTCAGCTTCTAAGTAGGTGCCATCCAGTTCTTCGTTTGTAACATCTGTCTTAGCTGATTCCTTGCTACGCTGTGTACTATACCATTTCTGCATATATGATAGTGTGTAGAGTTGTAAAATAGTACCATGTAGTCAATGTACTGTTTGTTTGAGACTCAAAGGTTGGGGATGCACAAACTATGACTTTCGTTTTATGAGCATGGCGTTAGTCTGCTATGTTAGAACCCCGGAGATAGTCGTCTTAACAAATGTTACTGTAACGTTTTACTTGACCAGCGCACGCTATATTTTGTTCATGTACTGTCGAACACCCAAACCCGGCGCTAGGCTTGCCAAACATATCTATATTATCGATATTTGTTTTCCTTTTGTGCTTAGCAAGTGGATTATATGGTATGTTTGGCCCCATCGTGTGCGCCGGGGCGTGCCAAAGACACTAGTTAACCTTAATTGATGGCAGGGCATGTTTCGCTACAACAAGAACAAACGAACGGGCTCTAAGCTCCCGTTTAATGATTTGATACCCTGTGTGCGGCCTTGGATTTCCTTGTCTATACTCTATACTAAGCTTCTCCGAACAAAACAAAAGCTGCCCTTTCGAGTACTTTATTTTGAGGGGATACATTGCATCATTTGACACTCAAAGAGCATAGATCGATGCAGTGCTGAAACGGAAAACAAGCATCACATACTGACAGTATATGGTATTAATTCAAGATATAGAGATTACATTTGGCATCATGACATCCATGTAACTATACCTATATCTGATTACACTTAACTATACCTATATCTGACACTCAAATGAAGCTCCATGTATTCAAATTCTTTCACCTAATTTCCACCCCTTTCTCATCATTCAAAAAAATCAAGAGTAATTTTTAATTTTCTCCGGTTCACGATTTGTCGATGAACTTAGGAAGTCTATATCTCATCCAATCTAACTCCAAATCCCGTAATTCTTCAACCAAAAACCTATAAAATAAAACGTACATGTTCGAAATCATTTTTTTATAATTTCTGGTGATACCACTTCATCATCACAAAATCGGACCTCAATGCCGTGCTGCGCTGCCCGACTTGTTCCAATGCCTCGTCCGGTGTGGAGCAAGAGCAGAGCACACAGGCTTGACTTACGCGGTGTCGGAGCTGGACTTGAGCGTGAGGTGCTCCCAGCTGCATCATGTCTGCAAAATCTGGATCGACTAGACGATTGACGAGTACCACAAGTCACAATGCATCCATGCGGCAGTGCGGCGTAAAGCCCGACCAATGCGCGAGCAGCGCCTGCCCATGGTTGTCGTCTCCTACTCACATGTCCCGCGAACCACGTGACGGTGGCCCGCCTATCCTCGTGGAAAGCGGGGCTCACGCCACGGCATTCATCGGAGCGATTGACGCTTCCTGCCATGACCTGGAGCTCGGTCTCGATGTGTGGCACATCGACGAGACCGGCTTCGCCGCGAAGAAGCCCATTATGCCGCTGACCAAGGGGTTTGTTTGTGCTGCCGTGAACTCGGACCACGCCGCTGGCAAGACGAGCAGCAGGTTCCGGTAGATTCTGTTGTTGTTCGGGTTCGGTCAGTCTTGGGACAGTGTTTTTTTTGAAAAGTTTTCATGGTCATGATGTCTGGCTGCCATCGCGGCACAACCACACGTCAGCTTTTGGCACTGTGTTGCAAGTTTTGGACTTTCCGTCTTGGCGCTAACAATAGATCGGGGATCCAAATAGTCGCTTCTATAGTTCGAAGACGCGGATGGGACGCCCCCGAAAGGTTGAGAACCCTCGGTGCATTACTCATATTTTGGCTAACATAACTATTCCAATCTAAACAAAGTCAAATGTATTGAATGTTGAAAATGGTTTTAGTTTGAGAGTATAAATTTCCGAGTTCCAAGGTTAAAAGTTCAACTGACCATAGCAGGAGGATGAGCAAATAAAGGTTAAGACATGCATTAAGACGTTGGCCGACTCTCACGTAATTAAGCAGAAGAGAGAATTCTTGTGCCGGTTAAAAGCAATACCCATAATGAAATGTCCAGCACTAGTACCTAAACACTTTTTGCGTGCCGGGCGAAATATATTTTTGCGTGGCGGGCAAGTGTGCCCGTCACTAAGTAAAGGTCACGGAAAAGTACCAGAATATGCGTGGCGGGCCACGGAAAAGATCTTACCCGTGGGGTGCCCGCCACGGCCCATATTTCGAAAAAAATAAAAAAAAAGAAGAAACCCACACAGGCCCGCCGAGCCCATCCACGGGCCCGTCGAGCCCATCTGGGGCTGCAGCATCTAGGGTTTCGCCGCGGCCGACGACGCCCGTCGACGGATCCGCCGCCATACGCTTCGCGGTCGATGGAACCGGCCGCCGCGCTCGCCGTCGGCCGGATCGGGCAGCGCCGTCGTCGATCCGCCGCCCCCGGCGCCGCCCGGCCTCGCCCCCCACTCGTCACCGCCGCCTCCGGCGCGGATCCGGCCGCCACGGTCATCGTGGAGCTCCTCGCCCGGAGGACGAGTCCCGAGGGCGGACCCGCCGTAGATGGAGAGGAGGCCGCCGCTGGATCCGGTCGGATCAGCGCGCGCCCGGCGGATCCGCGCCCGCGGAGATGGCGGATCTGGTCGGAGGTGCGCCGGTCCGCCGCCTCCCTCGCCGTGTGTGCCACCGTGTCCGCCGCGTCGCCTCCTCCCCGCATGCTGCCGCCGCGCCGCCCCCCGCTTTCGCCACCATGGAGGGAGAGAGAGCCGTGGGGAGAGAGGGAGGCGAGTGGCGCATGCGTTGGTGGGAGTTCGTGGGGAGAGAGGGAGGCGAGTGGCGCATGCGCTGGTGGGAGCGTGCGGTGGAGAGATCCGTGAGTGCCAAACCCTAAGTTTCTATATTTATATGTGGGACGGCTATCGGGTCTCATTTTTTGGGCCTGTTGGGCCTCTCTAGTTTCGTGACGGGGCACCTTAACACGCCCGCCACGCAATTTGCGTGGCGGGCGTGTTAAGGTGCCCTGCAAAAAAAAAAAAATCTTTCCCGTGGACGGGCAAAAAACGCCCGCCACGTAAAAAAAAAAAAAGCTGGGCGTGGCGGGGTATTTTCCGTGGACGGGCAAAAAAAGTGCCGCCACGGAAAAGATTTTGCAAGTGCTCGCAAAAAATCATTTCGTTACTAGTGCAGGATGTGATCTATTCTTCCTTCGCCGAAATTAGAAGCCCAATGAACCTAAAGTAGTGTCGGTCTCTCTGTGCCACAGCTAGTGGACATACAAGTGGAGCATCAACACCAACTAAGTATATATATATATATATATTCTCTCTTCTCACATGGAGTATTATTATTTTACAAACTGGACTGATATATCTCAACGTGCATTATTTTGCAGGGGAAATATTCATCTTGAATGGTAGTTCAGTTGCTTGACAGGTCCATTGCACAGTCCAACTGGTACTCAAAGTCAAAGGCCATTTATTATGGGAATCTTAACTAGCATTAGTTGTACATTATGTGTACACTAGTATATTGTCCGTG
This sequence comes from Hyparrhenia diplandra, assembly GCA_015847255.1. Lineage (NCBI taxonomy): Eukaryota > Viridiplantae > Streptophyta > Magnoliopsida > Poales > Poaceae > Hyparrhenia > Hyparrhenia diplandra. Next base: position 567,967 of record JADLZK010010995.1, read on the forward strand.
CTAACGCTACGGTGGTGTATAGAAAAAAAATAAATTGTAAACCCGTGATTGAGTAAAGTTTTGGTAACAACATCAAACATTGCAAATTAAGTGGTTTTGCAGCAACATTAATAGCCTTCTCATTTTTTCTAGCACAGATGAGTTAGCATTGAACTTAAAAGACTGCTACGACAGACCAAACTGCAAGAGAGACAATCATATTTTTTTTCACTGGATTGAATCGATTCATTTCTGATGTTTCTGCTTCAGAAAAAAGACCCTTTTGGAAATATCGTAGAAAAATGATTTCTCAAGAAGCATTGTGCTTGCTTCCTTTCAGATCCTAGGAATTAATATTATGTCTGAACATAATTCTTGAAACACTTCAACTAATGATGAAAGAAAACACTGCAGCACGAACCTGCAATGCTAACATAATCTTATCCTGCATGACATAACATGTAAGTTGGTACTCAGAATTCAGCAGTGCCATGTGGGTCATTGGTGGAGCTTATCATCACTCACTCCTAATACCTTAGTTGAGCTGCATCACACTACCATCTGTACTCATATAAAATGATATATGTATGTGCATCAGTGCACAATATAGTAGAAACTAAAAATTAGATCTGCCAAGGATCCACGTATGCTTGTACAATTGAAAATTTTAAAAATAATATACACTAACACACCATACAAAGCATAGAAATTGTACAAGGAGTGAATCTTGCTCGCTATCATGACAATGAAGAGCAATGCAATTCAGTCTTCATCCTGCATAAGCTCACTACCACTGGTCCTCTATCTCATGCATCTCCTCGCCGTCTCCCTTGTGATGACCCAAGCGGAGGATCTTGACCCTCCGCTGTGGTGCCACTTTGGATTCATCACGTCACTCAACATGTACTCCATCCAAGTATTAATCCTGCAACCACCAAATTAATGCAATGTTACAAGAAAAGTTCAATTAAAATCATAGTGGCACAAAATGGAGTATCAAACCCTGTACTGCAACTCTGAAAAAGAGTATCAAACCTGTACAGCTGGGCCGATGGGCTTCATCAATATTCTGTAGCTTTAATTCACTACCGGAACTGCGCGATTTCCGTGAGGCACAAGCTCACGGGATAGGCCCTTTACCCCGGGAAAGGCTTTCCGGGGGTAAATCACGGGATATCGATCCACGGGAGCGTAGGGCCGGGGAAATACCTCTTTCCGTGAACACCGACACTACCCCGGGGAAAGGATTTCCCGTGATCCTATTTAGCACACGGGATATAGTTAAGGCGGGGGGGGGGGGGGGTTGCCGTCAACGGGGAGGGTGTGGAACCCGTTATGGCCTACATGGCCTGTTCCACAAAAACGGCATTTTGGGATGATTTCCGTGAGCATAACGGAGTAGCTCACGGGATATCAGCCTCTTTCCGTGAGTCGAGTTGTGCTCACGGGATATCTTTAGCCTCTTTCCCGTGAGCCTCCTCCACTCACGGGGAAAGTTTTGTCTCTTTCCGTGAGCTACTCACGGAAATTGGTTTTTTTTTTTTTTTTTTGTTCCGGTAAGCATAATAGACACATATAAATATATATATATACCACATATATATGATCCAACCACATATATCACATATATTGCTTGATAAATCTATAATACCACATATATCACATAAAATCCAAGTTCAACCACATGTCCATGAGTGCAACCACAAATTCACAAACTCACATAAAATCCAAGTTCACAAGTTCAAGTGCACAAGTTTTGAACCTAAATCATGACAAATTTACACCACGGCCTCCAACCTTCGAAGCGCGTTCCCAAGCGTCCGGTTGAGATTGGTTCGGAGTTGGGTTTGAGGCATGAGAATTATCGCACGTAGGCAAAGATAAATAGTTAGAAATTTGTGAGACAAAATTCAAGGTAGATTCTATTAACTTGAAAAAGAAGAGAAATAGTTAGAAATTTCGGCAGCACCTCCTCCCGCACGGAGGGGTTTCCAACCTGCAAGAAAACAACGGCTCTATGGCCGACAACCACATGTCCACGTGCGCATCTCATGGTGCATTCAAAACTCAGATCATATCCATTCACATTCATATATGCATATTTCGAGTTACGGAGACAAACTCACGGAGAGGCTCCATGCGGTGGAGGGAAGATCGGCGGCTGACCGTAGGCGGGCGCGTGGCGGGAAGACGGGCGGTGGGATGAAGGCGGGCGGTGGGATGAAGGCGGGCGGTGGTGGGAAGGCGATCTCCGGTGGCGGCTGCACACCAACCCTGGCCACCAACACGGCTGGAGGTGCGCTAGGAGAGCTTCTATGCTCTTCCGGGTGCTGCTCGACCCTCTCTTGCTCTGCTCGAGCCCTCTCTTGCTCCGCCCAGCCCTTGCACTGCTCCCTCTCCTCGGCCTCCTCCCGTCGCTTCCTCTCTTCCTCTATCTCGGCCCTATTTCAACACAAAGTTAGAACACGGTGAAAGAGTATATAATGATAAATGAACCTTAAATAAAAATAAATAAACCTCAAGTGCGGAGACCGTAGCACGGTAAGTGTTTGGCGCTCGCGTATCACCGGGCCCCGAGCGTGCACGGAGCTCAGATAGCTTCTTTGTGTTGTGCGGGTTGATAATGCTATCACCCAAATAGTACCGCCCGTGCTTCTTGCCTCCTCTGGCGATCATGGCGATGTCCCCCTCAATGTCGTGCCCGCGGGGATCGAAGCTTTCTCCATCTTGCTCCTCGCCACTTTGGTGTACCTACCGATCTTCTCGTAGGTGTTGGTGTTTCTTACGCACACGAGAGAAATCCGCAAAGCGCGCGGAAATACCGTTGTAGCACTTCACCCGGTGGTAGCGGGGTATCATATTTTACACAAGGGCGGTCGGCGCAGCCCGGCACTACGGTCTATGTCAACCTAAGGCAAGGGTTTGTTTTTCTAAGAGTAGCGAGATATCTATAGGCTAAGTTTTCGAGGCGGTGATTCCTAAAGTCACATTTGTCTACTCACGCCGGGCACCGCCAACGCCCACCGGGCGACTTCCGGCAATTAGCTATACGACCACGGCCCGAGCGTGGGGGATTTCAAGGGGCGGACAAGGCTTGTCACGACCAAAGCCGCCTACCCCCTCAACCGCGGGATGCATCGCAAAAGGTAGGTGAGCGCTAGTCCAAACACCACGTTTGCACTATTGGTCACAGTTCTTGATGTTGGCCAAGGTTCCCCGGTCAAAGAGTTCCTTCACCAAGAACTAACGCTCTTAACGAGACAATCTACCAATCCCGCAAGTCTACAACAGCTAAGAAATATCTGAAGGAAATTAAGTAGCTGCAAGATAATCACAAGACTCCTTACCAAAGTGTAAGTAGCTTGCAGAGGTACAAGCCGGGCGGGAATGCAGACAAGTCCGCACTCCGTCCTCCTAGGAACCGCGGAACACCGAGGGGCGAACCGGCAACTCGGGTAGAAAGAACAAAGCTTCTTTCTAGCTTTTCCCTCTCTCACTCTCTAGAATTAGAAGATAGAAGAAGAAGTAGAAGAAGAAGAAGATCTAATTCTACTCTCTTGCACAAGTGGACTGGTTTCTCCTTGGAATTGTTGTGTAGAGAGGTGAAGGAGGGAGCTATTTATACACGAGGGGGGAGGGGCCTAAGTGCTAAAAACACCAAAACCGACCTAGGAAAACCTTCCATATGCGCCAAAACCGACCATCCAACGTCGGTAGTGTGGGGTTTTGGAAGGTGACAAACCGCCTCCCAATTTGGGCCCGAACGCCTCGCCTCGGGAGTGCGGCCGCACAGTGGTGCACGCGCACCCTGGGGGGGCGGCGGCTGGCTCGTGCTGCCGGCGGGCTAGGCCTCCTTCTTTGTGAAAAGTTGTGCGGTGGTCTTGGCCCGGCCTAGTTTTGACGTTTTGTCCCGTTTCTTGTTTGGGCTTGCCATTTGCTTCTTTGGGCCTTTTTCTATTTATTGATTTTATTTCTTTTTCTTTGTATTTTTGGCCCAAAGTGATCATTCTTGAGTTGGTACCTGCAAGTCCAAATAAACACCAAAACTTTGGAATATGTTAGTTGAAATCCCTATTTCTAGGTTGTTTTGGTGTTATGTTGACGGTGTTTAATTTGCGGTTGGTTTACCCGATCAACATGAGGCGGTCGGGTTGGTGTAGGCTTCGGGCCCGACCTCGGGGTTGAAGGCGACCGCGGGATCTTTATACCTGCCCGTGTGGGAGCAAGCAAAGGCCTCGAGCGTCTTTGATTGGCGTGCCATGTGTCCGCTCTGTGTGAGAAAAAGGAAAGTAGCTAGAATGCTTTGAAAGTATTGAGTTGCACATCGAGAAAATAAGAATTGGATAACACTTACATTGAGCTGCGCGATCTACCTACGACCATGACACGGAAGGAGGGGATATACCTAGGGTCGTGGTGGAGTCGGCCTACCCGACGAGGAAGGAGATCGGGGCCGCCCGGGGGACTCGGCTCGACAAGCAACTCGGCTCGGGAGGGTTCCTCTCTGCATAAAAAGAAACACGGGGATAAGTTCAAAATTTCGACAGAACCTCCCCCCGCGGGGGGAGGTTTCCAATACCGCAAACAAAGCACACGGCACGATGGCCGACAATCACATTCACATCAAGGGCACGATGGCCGACAACTGCGAAGCTGAACACGACGGCGTCGTGCGGACGGACGACTGTGGGCGGTCCTCCACCCTCTCTCCGCCGGCTGGCGGCGGCGGTGCGAGGTCGCAAAGGGGTGCCGGCGTGGCGGCGTCGGGGCCTCCTCTTCCTCCTCCCTTTCCCCCTTCCTCCTCCTTCCTCCTCCTCCTCCTCCTCCCTTCCTCCTCCTTCCTCCTCCTCCCCTCTCCTCCCTTCGTCCTCCCTTCTCCTTCCTCCTCCCTTCTCCTTCCTCCTCCTCCTTCCTCCTCCTCCTCCACTCCTCCCTTCCTTCCTCCTCCCTTTCTCCTCCTCCCGCCCCGGCGCCCCTCCTCCTTCCTCCTCGCCGGCGCCCCCACCCCGCGCCCCTCCTCCTTCTGGCACAGGGGAAGGGGCGGCCAGCGTCGTGGCCGGTGGCCGGCGTGGCGGCGGCTTGGCAGCCGGCCGGCGGCGGGGCGGCGGGCGTGGCGCGGCACCGACCGGCGGGCGAGTGGGCGCGGGGCGGGCGGCGGCGGGCGGGGTGGCGAGCGGGCGGGCGGGGGGTGGCGGCGGTACTGAAAGTGTGTTTGCGTGTGTGTGTGGTGTGTGTGGCGTCGGGGTTTGACTAAATCTTAAAAAAAAGAGATTTCCCGTGATGGATCCGGGCCGGCTCACGGGAAAAAGACACCTCCTTTCTCGTGAGCCGGCCGGATCCATCACGGAAAAAAAAAACTTTTTTAAAAAATATCCACCGATGCATGCGCGAGGCGGGTCCCACCGATCCCTTTCCCGTGAGCTGCTCACGGGATATCTCATGCCTTTCCGTGAGTCGCTCACGGGAAAGGGTTTTTTCGAAAATTAAATATATTACTCCCATTTTCTTTTTCTAACATATATATTTTCAAACTTTGATCAACATTACTTCAAAAATACCTTATCACATATACTCACCCATACATAATTGATCCTTTCACGAAAAAAATTGCCATTATTTCATGTGGTTCTATCTCCTTTTTTTCAAAATTGTATTTACTTCACTACAGCAAAAATTATAATAATTACCAAAATAATCCAAAAAATTCTCGAAAAATAGACATGACACGATATCCGAGGTCATTTGCATATAGAAAAAGTTTTCAGTAGCCAAACCACAACTTGACCGCCACATCCACATGAAATGACACTAGATCATTCTCAACAAACATGAACCTTCTACGTAGATGTTGGAGCCCTGTGAACATAGTATGCGTGCCAACTTGTGCGAAAACGTTCCAAATTTTTATCATAGCCTCGGCAAAAGATATCATGACATATTATCAAATTTCATGATTTTTTGCACATCGGTTTATTTTATAGAATTTTTAAACCACTCGAGCGGGGATTAGAGTTGATGATTTCGTATTAAGATGTTCTAGATTTTATTATTTTTTTAAATGCAAGGCCTTACATTGTGTTGAGTATGAGGAATATAAATTTTTTACTAATTTTTTTCAAAAATTTGAAGCACTTGTAGTTCAAATTTGGTGTCATTTCATAAATTCCCATAAAAGAGAATAATTAACTAAATATATCAAATAAAGTCAATAATTCACCAAACTTTAATATTGAGTGCCATATGATGTGCAACAAGTGTAGAAAAAGTTTGGAGATGAAAATCAAAAAAAAAAATTTCCGTGGCGTCTTTCCCGTGAGCGGGCCGGTACTGGCTCACGGGGAAATGGGGCCCTTTCACGGAGGCCTACCGTTTGGCCCACGGAAAGCCTGCTCATGGAAGAGATATCCCGTGAGCTTGACGGGGTTCTCACGGGGAAAGGGGCACGGAGGTGTGACGGAGGCGGGGGCTCACGGCGGTTACCTTTCCCGTGAGCCCCGTTCTCTCGGGGAAAGGGGATGGGGCTTTCCGTGAGCTATACCTCACGGGAAATATGTTTTCCCGTGATCTTTTTTTCTTCCTGTGATGTTTTCTTTTGGCTCACGGGATAGGTAGTGATTTCCGTGATGTGTTCCTGTTAGCTCACGGGGAAAGAATTTGCCCACGGATAGCGCAGGAATCCGGTAGTGATTTACGCAAACTAAAGCATGATTCACCAAAATGTTTAAACCAAATCAATAAAGCTGCGTACCTAGAGCAACATTGCTTAATACTGATTGGACCGCCTAAATTAGTAATTGAGTGAACAGAGGGGAAACACAAACCAAGATTAATAACTGAACTTGGTTGAGTCAACACCAGCAGCAAGCAACACGACCCTCTGCTTCAGCTGCTAATGGCTGTCTATACTCCATAGCCGCTTATTGCCACGCCATCAAGCAGCTGCGCGCTTGCAAATGCCCAGCACTGACACACACGCACGCAAACGCCCAGCACTAAAAATACTATGGATCCTGTCAAAAGATTTCAAATTTACCTAGAGGCCTACATGGATGGAAGGCGAACAGGCATGGAAGGACAGGGCCTGCACGGGCACGACCATAAGGAGGCGCATGCGCAGCCACGGCCACCCCTTCAGCAGCGCTCGACCTCCATGAGGTTGCGACTCCGGCGGCGGGGAAGATGCGCAACCAGCCGCGGCACGTGGCGGAGGGGATATGACGACGGCGGCTGATGCTGGCGCCGGCGAGGTGGGAGCACACCCCTGGCTGGAGGCGGTGGCCGGGAAACCCTATCTATGGGACGGGAAGGAGATGCAGCTGCGAGCAGGATGGAGTGGCTAACGCATGCATGGAAGGCGAACGGAAAGAGAAACCTCCCCCGCTGATCTCGCGCAGAGGAGAGGATGATGTTTATTTTTCCGGAGAAAAAAAGACAAACCAAGGAATCGAACCCTGGTCGATTGGTGCGGGAGGCCGAATGGAGCGGTGTGAGGGCGCGACGGATGTGAGAGATGTAAGACCTCTGCACAAACTTTGAATCCTAGCCCTTGGTTGTGAGATCCGACGGATGGTGTTACTTGTGCCAAAAATAGAAAGAATTGTGACATTATAGTAAAGATGTATGTATTGGGTTTGGTTGTAACATTGAGGCAAGTTTGGTAACCTAGTAATAAAGAGAAAATACATTATTCTACCTGTATGTTTTTTTTACTTTCTTGGCGTCGTCCTTATCACGTATTGTGTATAATTCTATTGAAAAGTAGGGTCGCATCTATGGCGGAGTGGGGATGGCCAGCGGGGGGCTACGGCCACCCCCAACAAAAAAAAAGACAATGTAGAGTCTTGGCCCATGGACTGGCAAACGTCGCAAGCAACACCGCAGCAGAGGCTGATGGATCGTTTGGTTTGCTTCAGCCGCCTCCACAAAACTCCGCTGCTCTCCACGACTCTGCCATGTTCATCGTCAATGAAAAATTTGTGGGAATTGCAAAATTCTTAAATCGATGTATATTTGTTTGGAACTTTTTCCCCCATTTATTTTCTCACCAGCTCCGCCACTGGGTCGCATTGGCTAATAATAAAGAACCAAATGCCTCGAGAACTCTCTCTGTATATATATGTTTATTAATATATTATAGGTATACTGATATAAGGTAGTTGGATGATAGGCATTGGCATTGGCATATGCTGATCCCTGCATCTCGGTTGACACGGCCAAGGACGCTACATATTAATATATTTGTATGTTCAGGAGCTCGGAGGCCACGGGTTGTGTGGATCAAGGACGATGCAGCAGCACTTGAACGGCGCAACTTCAGGTTCGCAATTTGACTTGTAATTGGTACTACCCTGGGAGCGAGCCTTTGCTGCGCAGGAATCTGCGCACTTTCGGGATCCTGGTTGTACGTTGCAATCATAATCTACATCGGTGCACTCCTTCTTACCGAACCCTGCACAAAACTCAGTCAGTGACCGTCCATCAGTATTAGGCTCGCATAAATAGGTTTACACATAGGACACCTATATATACATGCATGTCCTGTTCAAAATAACTAAGAAAACTGGTCGTACCGGCGAAGGTGGACGAGACAAGAGAGGACACTACTAGCAGAACAACCAACACAGCAGCCGCCGTACCGCTGCGGCTTGATGTGTTGCTGAGTGCCATAGCTAATTGTACCACACTGACTGAGTAGGGCGCCAGGCCTCCGTTATGGTTCTATATATAGAAGCACGGCCAGGTTATCTCACCTTCAACTAAATAAATAAATAATATGATATCCAGTTCATACACCGCCGCATCATATCTTTATTTTCTTTCTTACTAAGTCTCTTTCTATCTATATACAAAACCCACTACATGTTCTATCTTTTCATGCAAAGTGTACACATCATTATCTACTATGTCCATGTCATCCCTTATTAATTACAAAAAAAAAATCAATGTCATCTCTATCATGTAAAATGATTTAGTCTTTAATCTATTAACATACAAGTTATACCTACATACAATATTTGCTTCATCACATATTCCTCTATAATGTAATCAAATATTATATACTAATCTTTAACGAGATCTGATTAGTTAGAATAACTTTCAGATAAATTCTTATATATGTATGTTGGGGGCCACCAAAATGGACCCCTCACAATATAAGGCCCCGTCAGCGGGGCTCGGGAGCTAATCCACCACACGAGCCACGCCATGGCCCAGACGAGTGCGTCCACGACAAACAGCCCAGCTCAGGCTCGGAGGAGGGCGCTCCGACTAGTCGAGACTAGCAAACGCGACCCGGATGCAAAGACCATCGAGCCTTCGCTCCATCCCTTCGCCTAGAAGGAAAGGGGGCATCGACCTCGGCGTCGGGCGTGGGCTTGAAGGACAAGGCAGCCCATGTCGGCGGCGAGCAAGCCTGGCGCGGTGACGGACCCGCAAATCCCCGTTGTTGTGCACGCCACCCCTCTTTGGTCACTTCAACCTGACCCGTCACAACTCGCCAAGGCTGCAGGCTGTCATGCGAGGGGCTGTCAAGGTTGTCAGCCTCGCAGCAGCGGCAGGCTGCTCTCCTCCCAATCTCCCATCAAACCCTAACCCTATCTCTTGAGTATGCCGTCGGCGAGTGAGGATGTTGGTCTCCCCCGGCTCAAGAAGGGACAACGTCGATGAGGTCAACGACAACGACGAAGCGGTGCATGTGCGGGTTGGCCGGGGGAGGGGCGGCGACGACCCGCACGAGGACATGGTGGAGTTGTTCGAGCATTCATCCGCGTCTCCGATTGAAGTCGGCGATGTCGTCCCTCTAGCTCAAGGATGAGTAGGAGACGGTGCGGCTCTGGCACCTGAACCTCAAGACGTCGAGAACAACGGCAAGTGTTCACATTTGTCAACCTCGCGCGTCTGGTTGGATTTCAAGAAGCTCTATAAGTTTATCAAGGAAAGAAGGTAAGGACCAGTGCTAAGTGAATCCATTGCTCTGAGGTAACTGGTGCTAAGAAGGTAAGGATTGGTGCTAAGTCACCTCACCCGCCATAGGGATAGATTTCCTAAGCGTCGTGAAATAAGTCGCATGTCTCAGTCTCAGATTTCGTTTAATCTTGATGGTTCTATGCGTAACTGGGAGAATTGTCCGATTCGTGCCCGTCTTGAACTTGTGCGATTGGTTGCTATGCTTGATGTTCCTATCGGTATGGGTGAAACTGATGCTTTTGAAATGTACATTAGATTTGCCGATAATCCTGCATTTGTTCCAATCTCTAGACAAACCACAACTTAGGAGATGCAGGGACATGTCCTTACATACACTACTACAAAAGCTTATTATGGGAATGCCTCCTTTTTTGAGGAGGGGCGGTTTTTGGTTTGAGCCGCCCCTCTTGTGCTGCCCCTACTATGTCCACAGTAGGGGTGGTTTTCATTACGAGCCGCCCATTTTGTGAACCCTGATAGGGGCAACTCTATATTGAGGCACCCCAATAGTGGTTTGCTGAAATTTAAAATGAGACACTAAAAATTTTCAAAATGACACGGGATGGAAAAACTTCCTAAATAAGAATTGTATATCTCAAAAGTTTTGAATCTTTGTTGTTGACCACTTTTTGAATTGCTTATTTGACGCCTCAAAATATGGGTTTGAATGTCTAAATTTTAAAATTTGAATTTTTCAAATGGCCTCAGATGGAAATTAAAACTTCCTAAATAAGAATTGTAGAGCTCCAAAAGTTATGAAACTTTGTAATTGACCGCTTTTTATTTTGAAATCGTCTTATCATGCAAAAACTACGTTGAAATGTCTCAAATTTGAAATTCAAATTTCATAAATGACCTCGGATGGAAAAACTTCTTGAATATGAATTGTATATCTTGAAAAGTCATTAAACTTTGTAGTTGACCACTTTTTGATTTGAATCCGTTTAAGGCCTCAAATAGTCAACTTTCACTCTAATTTGTATTATATGTGAGGTCCGGCATGGAGTATGGACACATACACATGTGTAACGTGGTGGTGAGGACTCTCTTGTGGCGTGAGTGGCCAGTCGCAGGTTTGAACCGCTGCGGCCACTTAGGGCGCGATTTTGCATGAAAAGTTGCACAACCAGTGGAGGCCTCACCCGATTAAGTAAAAATGTTTTGCTATTTTTTCTGAATTTTGAAAACACGAAATCTATAAAAATCACAGTAGGGTGGCTCATACAGTAAGGGCAGTACAGAGAAACCATAGTAGGAACGGTAAGTTATGGGGAGACGGGCAAAACCACCCCTATTTCACCAGCTACGACACTAGTGATACCGTTTTGATGCGTTGCGAAAATTCCAAGCTTGTTAGTTAACGGGTCTCGAAGAAAAATGTGACACGCTCAGTGATTAATACTTTTCATGTAATATGATCAACTGTACATAATTAAATTCCTGTATTCCATTGTGTGGCTATTTGAATGAAATTTTATCTCCAATCTTCCATCTAATTGAACTCACATGAAAATACTCTAATTAACAAATTAAAAGAAAAGGCAAAATTGATTTAGCTAAAATAGAAATAAACTGATAGTGACAGCTAGCAAAACAACAAATCGGTGGTGACCGAAACAAATTAATAAACTAATTATCGAACGTGTTAAGGTATAATAGTCAAACGGTATTAGAGTAATCTCCTATGTTTAGCCTATGTTTAGGGTTTTACTAAGTCTCTCTTGTACTCTATATATTGTCCCCCCTCTAGGCCTCGATACTACTAATTGCGTCTATGCTTTTGCTCCCTTCGGTGTGTGTGCTGCGACTGTGTTCTGCTCTGCTGCATTCTCTGATCCAAAGCACAGGCCATTTCCTTTTCTTAAGTTCATCTGTTGCATTTGAGTCCATCCAAATCCAGTTCCATCCACTATAATTCGTCAAGCCGTGTGTCCACATATTTTGTCTATCAGCCAAACTTTTTTTTTTTCTTTTTTCATGGATAGCTGAGTCCCATCGATTTAGCTAACCATCATCATCAGTTGTTGATCGACAATGCCCTCTTGGTCCCTTTCGGAGCCATTTTGCTCCACGTCATGATCAATGGCCTTCTTTTTTGTCGTCATCACCATTCTATCTTACTGCTTGCCATTTTGCAGCAGTAGTCTCTCTATTCTTTATTTGGCTTGATTTGACACATCACTATTCTTGTCGAGTTTAAAGTCTCCAAAGCAAGGTTCATCTTTGAAGAGTTGATGTACTGTGTTGTGAAGACTTGAGGTATTTGCTGAAGTACGGGTTGTGAAGGCAATACCCTCTTGTGGCGGAGATGATTTTCTACATCGACATTATTCAAGAGTTGCGCGCTTCGACGACATTTTTTTAATTTAGATTTTGGATGTAATTTGTCTATTTTATTTTCAAGTCTAGTGTGTAGTGCCAACTCTGCAAATGCAACGCCATTGCATTCACGTTGCATTTGAGAGGGGGTGTTAAGGTATAATAGTCAAACGGTATTAGAGTAATCTCCTATGTTTAGCCTATGTTTAGGGTTTTACTAAGTCTCTCTTGTACTCTATATATTGTCCCCCTCTAGGCCTCGATACTACTAATTCAGTTGTGTCATTCTCTATTTGTAACAGAACGCTTGCTCTTATGGATTGAATGTTACACATCAAGAATTGGAAAATCAACTCACGACTCAAGAGCAAGCAAACCACTTGCCGCTGTGAACAGGACCTGCAAAAGCTATAGATCTGCAAAAGAAAAGTGAAATCGCTGAAACTGCTTTGCTGATCGATCAGCCCTCGGTGCTGGTCTGCAAGCACCGCAAGAACCGATGAACAACACCTTCACGCAGAGGAATCGAGCAGGGAATGGATAGGTGATATGTATATCACAAAGACATACATCCACGTTTACATTATTATTACATCATTGGATTGGATTGACAAATGGATACGCATAGGCTAATCCACATATATATATATACTACTTCTTGACATGCATGTGGCAGCAGCACTTGAATGGCTTCTTGACGCTGTCACCAGGATGACAAGTTGATTTAGGGTGCGTACCACCCAGAGAGCGGGCCAGGGCAATGCATGAATCGTGGCACAACCCTGATTATGTTTGGTCGTAGCAGCTATATTCCACGTCGTTGCACACCACCTTGTTACGATCTGCACACACATGGAACGCAATGCAATCAGCGATCACAGGTACGTCTGATTTTGTTAGTAAGAACACAAACGTACGCCTCAGTAATCCAAAGTGCTATATATATTAGCCTCTGTTGCTAATAGCTAATGAATTATAAATCTGATGAAGATGCATGCTGATTGTTCGTATGTATGTACCTGGAAACCAGTCGGAGGACGCGAGAAGAGGCGACGACACGACCAACAGACCAACCAAGATTGTGTTGATGATGAGGGCCATTCTAAGTACGACTCGATGCAAGACCTAGCTATGCCACCGCTGGTACTTATATGGAACCAGAGCTGTTCATGTATTACTGTGTAGATATCTCAGTGCCCAGTTTTGATATCTGCCCGTTCCAAATAATAAATACGACGGTATCCGATCCGGTTCAGATCAACGCTGCAAGCGGCATCCCTATACTAGTTACTTTTCTTCTCTCTACCAACATTAATGTATCATATCCTTTGTCAAGGTTAAACTAGCAGTAGCTTATCATTATTGATTTGCTTCTATAGGAAGAGTGTGATTAGGGAATACTCAATGCATTACATGTGGAGAACCAACGTTTAGATATATAGGCGATGTGGCGAGTGTAGCAGGCCCACATGTCAGATTACATTCCAACACTCTCCTGAAATCTAAACTGGGAGCACTGCGAACATTGAGACTGTACCTAAACTCGTGAATAGGGATGTCAGCAAGCCTTTGGTGGAGATGTCAGCGTCTTTGGGATGTAGTGGGAACATGCAGGACGCGGACTTCACCAAAGGGTGACACGTTCTCGAACAAAGTGCAGATCGATCTTAATATGTTTGGTTTGCTGATGCTGGACATAATTGGTGGAGAGCTAGGCGGCGCTGTTGTTATCACAATAGACCATTATAGCATAATGAAGAGGACACCAAAGTTCTTGCAGAAGCTGGCGCAACCAGCAAGCTTCAGCGACTCCGTTGGCGACAGCTCGATATTCTGCCCTCTCATTTGGATCTAGGCGGACGGCCGAAAAATTTCTAGGTCGGGCTGAACAAAATGCAACAGCGATCTAACTCTACTATGACCTCTCAAAAGACACAACTTGACAAATATATAATAGCTTAAAGTCATCTTGCATTAAAAACATCGACTAAATATGTAAAAATGAGGCAATTCATTCATACCGAATTCAATTACTCCAAATTAATAAATGACCCGTGGCGTTGCCACACTTTATTCCTCGAAGTAGCAACCTACAGAAAAAAAGACATAATTGATTAGTCAAATATATATGTACGCCAAATTATGAATTAATAGTTGAATAGAGCGTACCACTACTTGTTTTGGCAATAACATACGGACGCTCTTTCATCTTTTCAAACCGCTTTTTGATCTTTTCATTACCAATCTTTCTAAATATCTCCTTCTCATTATAGCATATCATCAAGTCATTGAGCCATTCATCACCTATTTTATTACGCAAATCTGTCTTTATAATGTTCAAGGCTGAAAATATCCTTTCAAACTGAAGCCGTTGCAACCGGTAGTATCAAGATTAGCTCAATGAGACGATAAACCAATTTATAAGATGTGTGCATATTAGTCTCGCACCATAATTTCAGCAACTTTTCCAAGTTCAGTGCATCCAAGAAACTCTGGAGTTCTTCTAGCACGGTTGACAAACTGCCTAAGGTGAGTTTGGAAGAACAGCTAGCTCACCTATATCAAAATCTTGAGCATAAATTTCAGCAAGCCTCACAAGTTTGTCCACATCAAAATTAGAGAAGGATTTCCTTGGATTAAAGGCAGCCATACATACTAATAACTCTGAACTAATTTCACTAAACCGATGATTCAACTCAGTCAAGATAGCATCAATGGAAACTAGAAAAATCTCAACATGATAGTAATGCTTGGCTGTTACCTTTTGCTTTCTTCGTCTAGATGTCCCTCTAACATTCATTACCTTATCCATATCGGCACTTCAATCTCATTCTTCTCACGAGAATGTTGACACTTTTTCAATAATGGCTCCCATCCATTTTCCCTCATATTACGCAAACTATCCTTCACATCCGTGATCAAATAAATTGCTTCAACTATGTCTTGGTCCTTCTTTTGCAAAGCTTTTGAACAAATATACGTTATGCTCAACAATTCTATCATCAAATGCGGGATGAACACAAAATCAAAGCTCTCCATTTTTTCAATTAAACCTAAAGCTCCACCATTACATGATGGTTTAATAGAATCTTTCTTGACTATCTCAAGGACATCTATGATAGCCTCCCACATCACTAAAATGCGAAGCAAAGTTTTAAGATGTGAACCCCATCTAGTATCTCCAGGCCTAGCTAGGCTACTTTCTTGATTTAAACCCCTTCCAGTCATAATCTCACCATTCTCAATCTTTTTCTGTCAACACATCATGATGCTTTGCAAGCAAGGCATCTTTTCTCATACAAGATGCACCCACATTGTTGACTATTAAAGGGACATAGTTAAAGAAATCTGCAATGTGCGCACTAGAAGTCGAAAAAAGCAACAACCACTAGGCGCAAGCGATGGGCAAAACAATGCACATAGAAAGCATAAGGATTTTCATCACGAATCAATTTACGCACCCCATTAAATTCACCTCTCATATTAGAAGCTCCATCATACCCTTGCCCATGGAGCATAGAGATAGACAACTTGTGACTTGAAAGCATCTTGAGCAAACCTTCTTTCAATGCAATAGTTGTGCAACTCTGAACATCTTTGAAGTCCAAGAAATCTCTCCACTACTTTCCCTTCATCATTCACAAACCTGCAATTGTGGAGTTACACGTTAGTATAACAATAGGAATAATTGTAAAAAATACACAAACTGTAATTATGGAATACTAACCTTAGAATCACTCGCCATTTGCTCTTTTATTGATACATCTCGAGACTCATCAATAAGCACCGAGAATTTTCTACGCAAATCTCATCCATAATGGCATTTTGTGACTTCCCTCGCACAAGCTTTTGCAAGATCCTTTTGTATATCGAGAGATATCATCGGCAATTTTTATAACCTTTGTCATATGCATCCTTCACTATATCTACCTTATCTTTATACCATTCAACCATCTCTCTAAAAAGTCCCTTGTTTTCGGAAGTAGAACTCTCATCATTTCCACGAAAAGGCTCCCCTTGGTATATGAGGAATCTCGCTACATCTAAAGAAGATGTCAAACGAATCTCATATCGTTTCTCTTCCTCCTTGCTTACCGTAACTAATTTTTTACCCACACTTCTTTTTTGGTTCATAAAGTCATCACAGTTTAGTCTAGCATCTTCATGAGTCTTGCACACACCATGCTTACGAAAAGCATCCTTGGCATTCTTCCAATTCACATAACCGTCATGAGCAAAGACAGAATTCCCAAATTTTTCAGCCTTTGCCGAATTAAAGAAGAGATAACAATATAAGCAATAAGCAGCATCCTTAGAGTCACTATACTCTAGCCAATCAAATTCATCAAACCAAGTCTTTTGAAATGATCTCCATTCACCACCAGTATATTTACGAGGAAATGCAAATCCATAAGGTTGGGTTGGACCACTCAAAGCATATCCTCTCTTTACTTGGTCCCTAATTTCAGGTTCAATAGAATCGATTGGTTTGCGCTTTCCGGTCAGCAATTAGGATCTCATGACTAAACTCTACCCCTGGGTTTCTTTGGTTGATTTGTGTTCTCATTACTATGCGGAGTTGCGGACCTTGAGGTTGAGCCACTTAAAGTTGAAAAATAATTGTGCAAGCCCCTTTTTCGACATTCTCGAAATTGAAATCATAAATCAAAGTATGAATAATCAATTCAAATATTCAATCATCCCATACCAGCCAATCATTCGTTTCCACACAAAAAAATTAAAAATCTCTAACCTCGACCGCTGCTGCCGCCCGCTGGCACGGTGGCTCGTCCATGATCCGCTGGCGCCCGTGTCGCTGACGCCGCCGGCCCAATGGGACTGGGATCGCCGAAGCTCTGGGGACCGCCGGACCGGGATCGCCGAGCTCCTCGGGGACTGGGATCGCCGACTCGTTGGCCTCGCGACTTCGTGAGGGCGACGGCCGACGGCGAAAGGACCGCTGCGCGCCGCCGTCACACCTCACGCCGAGGAGTCGGGGTCCGGATGCGATCACGAGGAGTCGGGGTCCGGGACGCCGAGGAGTCACGCAGCGATGGGTCCGCACTCCGTAGAATTGTGATCGATTGCCTGATAGAGTTACCTTTTCGGTTACCGGGCTGGCAGCGGCCTTGACTACACGTGATGTGACTCCCGGCTGGTTACGTGACTTACGTCAAAGGCATGCGGAGCGGAGCGGCAGCCGAGCCCGGGCTCCTCGGCAAAATTCTGAGGTGGGGCTCGAGTGGGGCTTCGCTGGTTACGTCGCGGTAGGTGGGGCTTGAGCCCAACCTGCCCGACCGCCAGCTCCGTCCCCTGGTGATCCACTTGTTCGAGTGGCTGCGCATGCATACCTCCTCGCAGACGTGCTCCATGCACTTTGGACGCATCTTGCTGCATTTCTCCTCTGTGTCATCTACAAGCCGTCACGCTGAGACGTATGTATATTGCGCAAGTAATTTCGGTAAACAAAAGAGAAAATACAGTGTTAAAATGATGTAATAACTTCGAAGTGTACCTGCAGAGGTGGCTGTCATAAGGGTGTGCAAGACACGACCATGAGGACGACGAAGGTGAATGGCCAAGAGCAGGAGAACGAAGGCTACTTTTGCCGGTACAGTTTCTGTTTCGCGTGCTAAAGTTTATGTAGAATAATGATGTTGTGGTATAATTAGTGTAGACTACTTATTCAGGATTCAAATAACCTCGTGTACCACATTAATGTCGGCATATTTTTTGGAAAAAAAAATAATGTTGGTATATCTCAGTGCCACGATTTGATATATCCTCGCGTCTGGACGCAAGTGCAGTAATAAACATGTCACATCCAAAGCTGGTCACCTCTGAAAAATGGAGGTCCAGTGTATCAAAAATCAGCCCAGCCCAATAAGAATTTACCGAGGCAACATCTGAAATAAATAGCCCACCTCTGGAAAACATGGCTCTAGCACTATGCCAGAAATCTCTATTTGCGACACTTGTTAAGCGCTATCAGCGACACATATCCCACGCGTCACCCTTTTTTGCGTCGGAGATAAGGGCCTATCTCGTGACGCAGCGTAAACACGCGTCACTAATAGCAAACAATCGGGTGACGCGTCTTTAGAACATGCGTCCACAGATACCATAAACACGCGTCACAAATAACCTTAACCCGCGTCACGAGATAGTTGATATCCGTGGACGCGTGTACTCTACACGTGTCACCGATAATTGAAATACGCGTCACTAATAACTCTAAGAGGTGTCAGCGATATATGATATCCGTGGACGCTCGGGTTACACGTGTCGCGATAACGGTAAAACACGTCACCGATAGCGTGGTAAGAGTGACGTGCAGCGGGAACATGCGTCAGCGATAAAGAAATAAGAGTGACACTCACAAAGAACACGCGTCCACAGATAGTTATATATATATATATATATATATATATATATATATATATATATATATATATATATATATATATATATATATATATTTATTTATTTATTTATTTATTTATATTGTACATATATATATATATGAAAGTCATCAAAGCCACACATATAAATGCACATAAGAGATATATATAGGCAGTCAGAGCCACACATACAGATTCACAAAAGATATGTATATGTCATCAATATATTACACAATGTGAATGGGTGCACAATAGATACAGGAACTACACATATTTAACACATAACTAGACCTACAAAATAGCAAACACACATCCCTAGTGCTTCTAACTTGCTGGATGATTGAACTCCTTTTTTTTTTTTTTGTCGATGACTTGTTCCACTAACAACCTGCCAGCATCGGCAACACATCAAGTACCTATGTCAAGATAAAGCTTTGGTCAAAAATGAGACATGGTATAGTAACACAACAAGAAAAAAGATTATAGGCAAGCATCCAATTTATAAAAATGGCTTCCAGTATGGTGTTGCACAGCTTGTAAATTTTGAGCAATTTATATCAAAAAAACAAACACCATAGCTGCTCTACAGAAGTGCAGCTACTTGGCATGGTCAATTGGGTTAAATCTTGGACTTTATGATCACAATCAGTGAATCCTACACATCACACAATCGTAAACTTGAAAAAAAAAAAAAAGAATGTTCAGTAGCTTGCTCTAGTGTCTGTACATAGTGTTATCTGAATATTTTCTGTACTCGACAGAGGCTTGGCCTTCCACAGGCTCACTCCATTGAAAAGAAATGGAAAATACAGTTGGTCAGACAAAGGCAGTGTGGCTAATATACTGAATCAATGGGGATATGAACTTTCAGTTGCAAATTTTTCAATATTTAGAACCTTGTGAACTGAAACAATGGACACCTTAATTAGTCAAGCCTAATTACCTTAACAACAGTAGCATAGATTCACAGGCCCGCTTTTAGCTTGTAGGATGATGGAACTCTCCTTTCTTGTTGATCACTTGTTTCATGAAGAATTTTGCCATCTTCTCTCTAATTGCTCTCATGTCCATAGGCGTCGTCAGCACTTCAAATTCCTATGTCAAAAAGAGCTTTGGTCAAGAATAAAACATGGTACAGTAAGAACAAGCAGCTATCAGTGTGTGTATGTGTGACTGTAATTGCAGAGAAGAGAGAGAAATGGAGGCAGCTAGCATGGCTGCATATGCATCCTTCAGTGAAATCAATATTGTATACAGGAAGAAATGAATTCATCAAACTTGGATTACATACTGTCCAACAGGCCACATCACACATACATATAAGCTATCAAACTTTGAATTGGCCATGCTAGCTGGTTAGTCAAATGATGGCTGGAATTTAGTGTTTCAATCAGATTTGAGAAACTTTATCCAGTTCCAGAGGAACAATGCAGCTGACTTTTGTAGATTTAATAAATAAATATATAAATCCATAGTAGTATGTATGATATTATGGTTGTGCTTTGGAGTTTGCTTGTTTCGAGCAAGTGAATCTGCTGTTGTTTTGTACTTGTGCATGCTAAGTTGGTCAGATACATGTGCCTAGATTGAAGCAATAATGAGATGGAGCTCAGCTGCTGGTTGGTCTCTCAAATTGAGATGAAATTGTCCCAGATCTAAGCTACTAGATCTGTACCAAACCCAGGTTGTCATAATCTGCATTGTGAGCATGGAAGTTCACAAAATCTGCACTGTCAAGCCAAACTTTGTCATTTTTTCCCCTGTTTCTCCAGATGCACTACATTCTACTCCCCAATGGGTCAACAAGGTCAGTAGTAGTCAGCAAGGACACCAAAACATTCAAAACCAGTTTGTGAACATGTGCCTTGCTCCTGATCCACAGAATTGACCAGCAGAAAGGAAAATTCAGTAGAACTTGAGAGGTGAGCAGCAGCACATGTACCTCAGAGCATTCCAAGTTTGTCATTCTCATAGATACATTCAAATGGTGTGCAGCATAGAAGCCGGATAACACCTTGTTAGTACTAGAATCTTGACGGCACTGCGAGAAATATATATAGAATACACAATCATTTGAAAATAAAAGTTGAACACAATACAAATACTGAATTTTATTTGTGGAAGCACTTACTGCATATTTAACAGCGTGTGTCAATGGTTGTCTATCTTTCATCTTGCTTGTGTGTATTGTAAAAGCCCTGCATGCAAGAGTACAACACACACACACACACACACACACACACACACACACACACACACACACACACACACACACACACACACACACACATATGCCTCGTTATGTTTGTTTAATGATATGGATATTTATGAGACAAGTCAAATAGTAGGTAAGAAAACCAACTCACTCGTCAATCAACAATGTTAACATGCTGAAATCCTGTCTTGCAGATTTGTTGGGGTCAAGGTATATGACCTGATTCCACTTTTGAATTACTGTCACGACGATCCAATGGTTTTCATCTAAACCACCAGAGTTGTAAGCAAACATTATAAAGTCTTTGCTGTTATATCTGGTGAAGGCCTTTAGCACATACTGCAGAAGACCCGCTCTATCAAAGTTAATGCAGCTCAGTGACATCACTTGTGGATCAAGAAAGCCCACAGGAATGTCCTTATCCCTAGCTTCCACAAACAGGCATCTAATAAGAGAGAACATGTTTTTAGATTTGAATCAGTATGGCTTTAACAGAAAGACTTTAAGAATCAGCATGGCAGTAACAAAAATGTCCTTAGTCTTAGATTTGAATCAACATAGATAAAGCAGTTGGTCTAAGGAGATTAGGTACTTACAACGTCCAGCATTGAAGAAGTGAGGAATCCAATCCACGAAAGTTGAAAAGATCATATAGACAGTTATATCTCACGAGCATAATCTCAAAATCTGTTGAATTTAGCAAATAAATACCCTTGAACCTGAGATGTATCCCACCACTCCTCTCGTTATCAGCACAGTCTTTCATGTAGTAAGCATGAAGATCAGTACATTGAGGTCCCAGCGCCTTGAGGTCCATTCCTGGAAGCAATAGCTGACCACATTTGTACTTGGAGGTATATTTTTGCTGTTGTGGTTTTGTGGTCGCCTTTCCACTCTCTCCAGCAGCCATACTTGACACATTTTGTTGCACGGATGGCTTTACACTTTCTTTGGCAGCCTTAGTAGCCCCTTTGTGTTGCATAGGCGGCTTTGCACTCCGTGCAACAGACTCAGTACCCACTTTTGGCTGCATGGGCAGCTTAGTAGTAGCGGCAACCTCCTTCTCTGAACTCTCAGGCTTCTTTTTAGGATTGGCTGCTTCAAACTCCTTTGGAACACTCTTAGGCTTTTTTGGAGCATTGGCTGCATCAAGCTCCTTTGGAGCACTCTTTGGTGGATCCGATGTGGCAGGAGATTGGTCATTTGAAGAATTGTCCCCACAAAATAGCTTTGTAGAGATAGTAGCATTGGTGCCCCTCGAGTTGGAAGCACTCTTGGCACTCTTTGTGTTCCCATTTTGTTGAGATAGGGTTGGATCAAGTGGTTGCTTGACAAAAATGTCAAGCCTCCGCCACTGTATTCTCTGTAGTATAGCATCTCTAAGTGTTTCTGTATCATCATTAGGCTGTATCTCCAACTTATAATCTTCATACCCTGGATATACATATTCCACTTGGACTACTGCATTGTCAAATTCTATCGGGATTGATTCTATTTCAGTCTCCTTTGGGAACACCCGACCCTCTGCAACCAAAGCTTGATAGCCTTGATAGCCTCGTAGGTTCGCTTTTAGAGAACATGCAGTTGGCTCTGCAAGAAGATCAATAGTATCTGGTTCAGTTGGAACGGCTCCTTCATTTGCAACAAGATCGGAGGCAGAGGCACAACTGCTCCTTCGTCCACAGGCAGGACTTGGGGTCCTAGAAGGTGGTGGTCTTGCCAAAAGGCCATGGTTCTCAAGATAGGACATGACATCCTGTGTAACCTTAGTCGTCACTTCTTGTGTGACTTGAGCAGTAACTTCTTCTCTGACTTGAGCTGTAACTTCTTCTCTGACTTGAGCTGTAATTTCTTCTCTGACTTGAGCTGCTATCGCTTGCACATTTACTCCATCGGACCTCCTCCTCTTTCTGTACATGGCAGAACACCCAGGCCCCCAACCATGCTTCCAGCCAGTATAAACTGAAACAGTACGCACGCGACCTGGCTGTTCAGGGCCCAAACATGCTGTGAGCACGTCATCTTCCCTCACCCCAGTGATGCCTGAAGATTCTGCAGCTGCTTGCTTTTCTTTGATTTCTTCAGAGATCTTTTTTTGTTGAATCTTGTTTCCAAATGATCTTAGCTTCCCCTTCAAATACCTGAAGCTTGCTCCTTCCTCGCAGAAACTTGACAGGGCGGCCTTCAGGGAACTCTTCCCATGGGTTACGGATGCCTTTACTCTCTAAATCTTCATCCTCCGCCTCCCACTGTTTCAATTTCCCATCATACCCTGTCGAGCCCAGACAATGGTTGTGCACATTCTTTTGCCGAAGCATTTTGTACTTCTCCCTTTTCTCTACTTCTTCTTGGGACGTCTTCAATGTCACAAATTCTGTCCAGTCTTCATCTGGAATGTACGGGTGCTTGTTGAAGGGAGTGAGGTTTTTCTCGATAAATTCAGTCACTAGCCTGCTCTTGTGGTTTCTCCAACACTTAGATATCACCTTCATTGTATACCTCAACCCCTCAGTCTTCATTGCAGGTGGGAACTCCAAGTACGGCATGACATGTTTATCAAACAAGTCCAGTTTCATCTGAGGAGTGAGATCTTTGAATGATGGCATGACTAAGGATAGTTGTTGCCTAGCAACCAAACGAGCAAGCATGCGCAATCTTAGTTGTTCTTTCACCTCAGTTGGCATCCCGCCTGGATGAATCTCTGTGACAGTAATCTTGTCAGTAGGCCACTTAGATGGTGTCTTTGGTTTTCGAGGTCGGTGCACATGCTGAGGCACAGACTGCTGTTGCTCATCATCAACGGGTGAATCTACTTCTTCAGAAACAGTTTGTTCCCCCTCTTCGTCGTCACCACTTGATGAAGAATCCGTGGAAGACACCTATCAATCAAATTCGAGAAAGATGTGGTTCAACAAACCGCACAGGACTATCTGAAGCTGAAAAGCAGTAGTGACATCTCTCCAAACTGAGCTAAGAACAGCATACCTTTTTCACCAAATTATGTCAGGGCCACACACTGCTAAGAATAGAGTACTGCTTTGTGGTCCAAGAGGATCTTGTTCAGTGATATACACTACCCATTGACACCTCCACTAAAGCTCTGAACCTGTAAACAGATAAGCAGCAGTTCATACTGTAAAGGAAATCACTGAAAGAAACAGGCAGCAAGGGAAAACGACTGAAAGAACAAGCAATTTCTAAGTGTACCTTCAATAAGCATTACTTTCTCTTGCGTTGCCGTTTTCGGCGGCCTCTTGCCACAGTGGCCTCTTCTACATGGCCTTGTCGTAAGTATGGAGTTGTCTCAGTCTCCAGAATCACAGGGAGGTTAAAATCACCAAAAGCAGGGACTTCATCAGATTCATTATACTCTTCCTCCACCACATCATCCACTCCGACAATCCGTCTTTTGCTGGGCAGAACTACAAGGCGTTTCTTGTTTTTCGTGTCACGCACATAAAAGACTTGTGAAACATGACCTGCAAGTACGAATGGTTCTTCCTTGTGCCCAACCTGTTGAAAATCAACGGTGGTGAATCCATATTTGTCCTTCATGATGCCCCTGCTGCCCTTAACCCAACGGCACCGAAAAACGGTCACCTTGAAGGGCGCCTTGATGCCAGGATAACTGAGCTCCCAGATCTGTTCTATCTGACCATAGCATGTCTCCTTCTTCTCCTTTTTTTTTTGAGCGAATCTTCTTCTCCTTTTCATCTTCTTTGTCCTCGCTCATCAAAGAATCTACACGAACACCACTGTTTTGGTACACGCTTTTCTGGTCTTGAGCCAAGGTGTAAAATGTGTAACCATTTATGTCATATCCCTGATAACTTGTGACCGTGAACAAAGGGCCTTCTGCTAGGTTCCGAAGCCCTTCATCTGTGCAGGAACTGTCATTGAGGATCCGCTTTTTGAACCAAATGTTGAATCGCTTCATATGTGCCCTCTTTATCCAAGATTCGCTTCGACCAGGATTCTCTTGACGCAAGTGCTTCTTGTGCTCCTCAATATAAGGAGACACTTCTGCTGTGTGTTCCAACACAAGAAAGTGAGCTCGCCGGTAATCATCCCGATCTGGATTAAGTGTCTTCTTCCCAAGAGTCCCTATCCCCGCTAGCCTCCCCTCATGGGGAGACTTATATAAGCCGATTGGATTTGTAGGATCAATGTAACCAAGGCACCAGTCAACCACTTCCTCAACAGAGTAACCCTGGACCATGCTCCCCTCAGGATGAACCCGACTCTTTGTAAACCGGTTCAAAATGCTCATGAATCTCTCGTATGGATACATATGGTGGAGGAACACGGGACCAAGATACTTTATTTCCTTAATCACATGAGCAATGAGATGAACGGATATATCAAAGAATGCCGGTGGGAAATACGCCTCTAGAAGACACATTGTCTCAAAAAGCTTCTTCTCAAGATTGTCCAGTGACTTCTCATCAAGAACTTTCTTAGTTATTGCATTGAAGAAGAAGCATAGGCTCATGATTGTCATTCGGACTTTTTCTGGCAGAATGTTCCTGATCCCAACAGCAAGCATTGTTGTGAGCATTACATCGCAATCATGAGCCTTCATGGGGAGCATTTTGTTCTCTTTTGGTGCCACGAGTTTCCTGATGTCTGCAGAGTATCCAGAGGGAACTTTCACGCTACGGAAGAAGTCACATAGCTCCTGCTTCTCTTCCCTAGTTAGATTTATGGCACATAATGGTAGCTGGGCACCAGGGCCCTGGGGACGCAACTCGGGCCTTATATCCAAATCTTCCAAGTCCGCTCTTGCATTTTCATGGTCTTTGCTTTTCCCCTTGGTGTTCAAGAGTGTTCCGAGGAGGCCCCCACAAACATTCTTTTTCAGATGCATGACATCAATGCTGTGGCGAACTGCAATGTCTTTCCAATAAGGTAGCTCCCACAGAAATGACATCTTCTTCCACCTCTTAACAGCAGCTTCTTCCTCCTTGCCCTTTGCTTCCTCCCCCCGCTTTCTCTTTCCAAGGGCACTCTTTTTGTTCTTCCCCAGTGTAACATTGACATTCTTGACCTGGTCATAAACATCATACCCAGTGAAATGCCTTGGAGCAGATCCTGTCTCAATCGTGCCATCAAATTGCTCTTTCATGCGCCGGTAAGGATGGGATCGGCGAAGGAAACGACGATGTCTTATGTACACCCTCTTCTTCGATTTCTTCAGCCAAAGACTCTCGGTATCATCTAAGCATTGAAAGCAATCTTTCTCTCCTTTAGACTGCCCAGATAAGCAGCGGTGTCCCGGAACATCAGTGATGGTGGTTAACACCATGGCGTGCAACGTGAATGACTCTTGCTTGAACCCATCATATACCTTGACACCGTCTGACCACAGCGTCTTGAGCTCATCCACAACCAGCCTCAGATACACGTCAATGTCATTCCCTGGCTGATGCGGACCTGAGATCAAAAGTGGCATCATCATGTACTTTCTCCTGTTACAGGCCCACGGTGGAATGTTGTAGATAGACAACAGCACAGGCCAGACACTGTGTGAGCTACTCATGTTGCCGAATGGGTTCATGCCATCTGTGCTCATTGCGAAGCGAATATTTCTTGGCTCATCTTTAAAAGAACCATACTTTGAGTCGATGACACGCCACTGAATAGCATCTGCTGGGTGTCGTAGATAACCATCAATCTTGCGTCCCTCCTTGTGCCAACTCAATAGCTGTGCGTCCTTGGCAGTTGCAAACAAACGCTTCAGCCGAGGAACAATAGGGAAATACCATACCACCTTCCGAGGAGCTCCATGTCTCTTGTCCTCATCACCCCCGTCATTTCTTCGTTTGTACCGAGAGACTCCACACTCTGGGCATTCAGTTAGTTTAGCGTTATCCCCATGGTACAGGATATAGTCATTCTTACAGGCATGGATTTTCTCGACCTCCAATCCCATAGGGCAAACAATCTGTTTGGCCTCATATGTGGTCTTGGGTAACTCGTTCCCCTCAGGCAACATGTCCTCCAATTGATCTAGCAATTCGTGATGCCTTTAGCTGCAGAAGCTTGAGAGTAGCAAACAACTTTGAATACTTCTTCTTGCAGCTCTGATAGAGCGGCATCCTCATGTGTGCCAGCAAGCTGTTCAACTTCTTCATATCCGCCTCAGTGTACTCATCAAACCCCATGGCATCACGAACCATCTCCTCAACATCCTGTGCCTTTTGGTCGTAATTGGCACTAATATCTGATAGCTCCTCGTCAGTGAGATCCTCGGGCATGCAAAAGAATCCTTCCTCGTCGTCCTGAACACCAGCATGATTCCCATCATCCTTAGAGAATCCTTGGCCCACATGGTCAGCTTGCAGGTCTTGATCATTAAGCCCTTCTTCTCCATGTTTGTTCCAAATTCTGTAGTCACCCATGAATCCTCGGAGGATTAGGTGTTCATGGAGTATTAACAAACTCGAGTACTGTTTTTCATTCCGACAATCGAGGCATGGACACCACATTGTTGTCTTCTGCCGATTCAACATATCTGCTTCTGCAACTCTTATGAATGACTTCAGACCATCCAAGAACTCATCACATGCACGCTTCCGGAGATACATCCAGCTTCGATCCTCCATCATCTACAAAAGTATGAAAACAAATGAAATGATCTTTCCATGAAAAGGTGATAAATTACTTTCAAAAGACCTGAAAACTCTGCCACACGGTTGGTGAGATTCAACACTTTCAGAAAAGTAGTTGGTTCAATAATTTAGAAAAATCAGTTCAATACAAAGTTCACTGCATATAGGAAACTCGCAGAAAGCTACTAGTGCTGGACAGGCCAAAAGTGCTACCTAGAACTAAAAATAAAACCACCAGAACAGCACAAGATTTGAAAGGCAGTCAATGTGAAACTAGATTCTGCAACTGCTGTATTCATGTTCATGATTTAAGTTTTTGCTAGTACAAAGGAACAGAACAGCCACCAGAAAAATAGCTGCTTCGTCTTAGCCACCAGAAAAATATTTCCAGCCCTCATATCTCTTACTGACTAACATAACATATGTTCTTGGAGCCAAAAGATCAGTACCAATTCAGTGGTCCAGCTAGTACAACACATACATGCATCCATGTTCTATGTTTGGAGTCAAACAAAAAACAACCTTATACACAGCATATGGGAGACAGTGGGCAAACAATATCACCGAAAAGTATAATTCATCAAGCAAATTGTCAGTAACTTATCATGCACGCAGAGCTGTACATACCACTTGGTTTTCCTTGCACAGTTGCTAATGTGGGTGGTTGCGCTGGCCGGAGTTGCAGGTGCCGACTTGTTCACAACTGCCACTACTACTGCTAGTGGATGTGGCTGACATGCAAGGGCTTGCCGACGAGATCAGAACCCGGTTGGAAGGTAAACATCACCCTCTCTCCCCAGGGAGTGTTTGTGACCTGCTACCAATAGCAACTTTCTTACTCACAAAAAAAAAATAGCAACTTGCTTACTGTATAGTCACTGCCAATGAGTTTTCAGATAGAAAATTGACAACAATTCAGGCATTTGAGTTTGCTTACTGTGATAGTCACTGCCAATGGATATTGCTACTACTACTTATGGCAGATCAGGGGAGTACACATAATGAAGTTAATCATATATAGATATAGGACCATAGCCTCATTGATTTCCCACAACTCAAACAGTTTGGATCACACATATAAATTAAACTGTTCAAGTAAAATACCTTCAAGTTGTGACTGGCCTTCCTGTGCCACCACCTTTTTGAGTGTTGCAGTGACTTCTTGTCATCCTTCATCTACTACAAGAAAATAAATATATTACTAATCAGCAAAATACAATTATCATTTTTTTCAAGAATATAGAAAGGTTAGACAATTACTCTGTCATGGTTAACAACCACTTCACAGAACTGCCCGCCAAGAGCAGTATCCCCAACAATAGCCCTTGGGTTCTTTGTTTGAAAACAGGTATGTCATTTTAAAAACTCACTCTGTCAAGAAACATGGAGACAGTTTCTCCTCCACCCAAGAGTTCAGTGATCTGCAATTTTACAATAGTGATCAATGAAAGTATCCTTCTTAATCAGCCGCTAAATAAATCTAGATCCATAAATAGAATATTCTATTCAATTGACTAAGCTGATCCATATCAATATTCTATTCAATTGACTAAGCTGATCCATCTAATTGTCCACAGGACGTCAGGACTGCACTTGTCCTCGTGCATCTTCAACGAACGAATGGAATGCCTGAATTGCAAAATTCTAGAACCAGATTTCGACCCTGTATGCTTAGGATACCCGAGGTGGCGAATCGAGTTCGGGACTTACCCCTTCTCGGCTTCCTCGTTGGCGGGTGCTCCCCGGTCGCCGCAAGAAACCACGCTGCCGGGCGGCCTTCTTCCCTTCCTCGTTGGCAGGCTGCAGGCCTCTTCTTGGTCGGTGTCGCCGGGCTCGTGGCGTCCGGTCGCCCGCGATGGCGGGCGGGTCCCGGCGGGGCTGGGATCGCGGCAGCGGTGGCCGCTACGCGGCGGCGGCGGTGACCGGGCGGCGCGGCGGTGACCGGCGGCGGCGGCGGTGGGACAAACATTGGTGGGGAGGCGCCGCGGCGGTGCTTGTCGAGGGGAGGAGCGACGGACGGCGGGCTGGGGGTCGGCGGCAGTGCCGTCGGAGGGGAGGAGCGACGGACGGGCGGCAATGCCCGTCGGAGGGGAGCGATAGGCGGTGGGAGATGGGATTGGGGATTTCACGTTTTTTGGTTTTTATTTTTAATTTTTTGAGAAAGTTGGGAGGATTTCACGTTCAGATGGGGAGATGGGCCTCACATTGACCTGACCGGTGGGACCCACGTTAAAGGGTGATTGTGACGCTTATTATAAACATGGGTCACGATATCGTACCTATGAGTGATCGCTTAAGAACACGCGTCACAACCATATCCGTGACTCGTCTTTCCAACATGTGTCACCGATAAGACTCACTATCCGCGGACGCGTATAGCAAATATGTGTCACCGACTTTATCCGTGGACGCGTCTTGCCAACATGTGTCACCGATAAGACTCACTATCGTGACGCCGTATAGCAAATATGTGTCACCGACTTTATCCGTGACGCGTCTATACAACCCGCGTCACGAGATAGTATATTATCGTGACGTGTTGCCCTTGGAGCATTGGCAGCAGCTAATCAGTGACGTGTCCCTTGAACCCGCGTCCACGGATAGACTATCTCGTGACACGTTTTCTTTTTGTGTCACTAATCGGAGTGTCGCAGATAGAGATTTCTGGCATAGTGTAGCATCTTCCAAAATTAGCCAAGCCCAGTTGCCTCATTTTTCTTCACTCCTATGATCACTAGCAATCGAGAAGTTACTGAGCACGAAAAGTTCTTAAAAGTTTGCATTTCAAATCTGCGTTTGAATTTCTCACGAAGTAAATTAAAATTTTCAATAACCTCGGATGTAGAAAATACCAAGTCCAAAGTTATTGATCTTAAACCTTGCAATACAAAAAATTTCCATTGAACGTTCTGTAGTGTTTTCTTAATAGTACAGTCTGTACGGATGCTCGAAAAAATGTGGGCGTTTTGATCCTAAGTTTGAATTAAAAAAAAGCAGGAAATATCTACCACGTGTTGAGGTCCACCAATTTAGCATCAAAGTTGAAATTGATATGACAACTAAGTGCCTCTTCATCATGGATGGTGGTTGTTATTGGATAACTGATCCATTCACTGATAAGTGATTACACACGTACATGCGCATGCAAATTATGTATTTATTTTTTGGGCAGAAAACTGTAGGGGAGTACCCGACAGTTCAAATTTGAACCTCATTGATTGATTTATTTATTTACATATAGTTTGGAGGCCTTGGATTCAATACGATGCAGCAGCACTCCTTTGGCTGCAGAATCAGGTGATCGTTGCAGTAATATTTGAACTTCCAACTGCCCATTGAGGCTGCCTTGGCTCTGCATGATTCTTCACACAAATACAATTTTTTGTCGCAGTCATAATCCACGGTGGTGCACTCCTCTCTACCCCACTCTGTACATGCGATGCAATTTAACAGAAAAGATCAGATTTGGCTGCAGAATCAGGGTATGTACCTGTAAAGGAGTTAGCTACTAGCTATACATCCATGATTAGATTGTTTCTGGTACCTGCATAGTTGAAAGAGAGGAGAGAGGACAGAACCAGCAGAGCGACCAACATAGACATCGTGTACACGGTGCTGCTTCTTGTGTCGTTGAGTGCCATGGCTAGTATGTAGGCGTAGTTCGAGTACTCCCAACCTCGATGCAAGCTACCTTATATAACAATAGAAGCGGAACCAAATCTATCATTTGTACTGCAGTTTATTAATTGCATCTATCAGCTATATCTATCAATCTATCTATCTATATATGTATCTATCTGTCTATCCGTCTCTCCATCTATCTATCTGTCTATCTCTCTATCTGTCTCGTTGTCTATCTGTATGTCTCTCCCTCTCTATCTGTTTGTCTATTACAATGAGATAGATACCTGAGTGTATCCGCTAAACCTACGCTAGAAAATTGCAAAAGTTGAACATACGAGTGTATCCGCTAACCCAGAAAATCACCATTGGAGCACCATGCAGATCGTTCAAAAATCCACGGCGCATGCTAGCCAAGCAAAACAGATCCACCAGCCCTAGGTCACAAAAATCCCCATGACAAAACCCAAAACGAGGTCGAGTGTGCACACATGCGGGAGAATTGGCGCACTTGCTCAAGATCCCCCACCCCCACCCCCCCCACCGTGCACTCGCAGGACTCCGGATGCTTCCGATTTGACTTGTCAATTTCCGCCCGGAGAAATCCACACAATGACGGGGACAACGTGCGACAGAGCACCACAAGCGGATGCAGCGCGGGTTGAACTAGGGTAGAGGAGGAAGCATGCACATGGCGGAACCGCCTCATCCAACGTGGAGAGAGAGAGAGAGAGGGCGGAGAAAAACCGCTACGGCGGCGGAGCGGGGCATGGGGTGTTCGTCGGGGGAGGGGGAGAGGAACTGAAGACGGGTTTTTGTCGGGAAACGGGGTTGCGGCGAATTTGAAACGCCGACTTGGCCCCGGTGCATCCAGGCGGCGTCTGCAGGAGGACGGGCTGACCAGGTGCACCCCTGGAACGCCGGTTGACCTGGGTGCTTTCCATATAGCGCATGCACTATATATCATTTCCATATATAGGGTGGGGTTTTTATACTTCTAGGAGTAGTTACTCCCATCTTTAAAAAACACGTTGCGTATGTGTTCAAGTTGTTTATCAGTTTGAGTATGTTTACTCATATTAAGATACTCTAGATCTTTTGACGTGAAAGGTTTTCGAAGGAACCTTTATTTTCTAATATGTTACGGAAAATGCCACTACTGTACTATATAAAATAAGTATAACCATATACTCTAAGTACGGATACATACATAAGATAAATACCATCCTAGACGGTCTAATATGATCATATGCTTCATCTACATACACTTAGTTCGGTCACATATATAACCGAGCCTGCTGCGACCATGGTGAAACGTTGTGGTATTAAGTTGGCCGGGTCTCTGAAGCTAGCCTCCTCGATCGGTCCAGTATTTTGGATCGTGAGTTCTTTAGTTCCAAACGTTTGTCAAGGCAAATGATGACAGAATGGTCCTGCTCGTGTATTATATGGAGTCATGCAGACCACCCAATGCAGAGAGAGAGAGAGAGTACGTAACAAGACATATACGTTTTCATTTGGAGAACAAGACATATACGTTTGTATATTCCAATGCAAAGAGAGAGTATATGTATCAAGACATATACAGTTATTCATGATTTATATTCCAAACACATTTCCATACATGCACATTTATGTATTATATATTATTATATCATCAATTGGATTAATTGATATGCATATAGGCTGATCCAATACAGGCATGCACGTTACACCATGTTACATATACGTTTTTATTTGGAACGTGCGGAAGCACAGGGGCGGCTTGTAGTCATAGGAAACTGGTTTATAGAACTATCTCGTACTCTGCAGCACATACACACACAAAGCAATTAGCCATCACATGCTCATCCGAGACTGTTAATAAATAGTACGAAAACACACTATCTGGAGGGGCATATGCTGATTGTTGGCATACTTGCTGCAAAGGTAGACGCGAAAAAGAGTGGACACGAGCAGCAGAAGAACCAACACAGCAGCAGCCATGGAGTGCACCCTGCTGCTGCAGCTTCTTGTGTTGCTCGATGCATAACCTAGCTATGCCGCTGGTACGGTGCTTAAATAGGAGAAGAGGTGTTCATGCATTAGCATTATATTATTACTGTGAACATAGATATCTCTCGTTAATGTGATTCTATCGGCCACTATCTATCTATCTATCAATCTATCTATCTATCTTGGAATTAATCGGTGATAAAAACTGAGACTAGAAAACATTAAAATTAATGTACCATATAACTAAAAAAAAAAATTACCATTTAACTAAAACTAAAAGACAAATGAAAATAATGAAACTGAAAAAAATATACAGAATGATAAAAAAATGAAACTGAAAATGACAAATATATAAATGAAAACAAAAATAACAAATGAAAAAAAAAAAAAGCAGAAGGATGCGGCAGGACTGTGTGGGCCGGCTGCTGCTGCATGCACGATAACGAGCAGACCAAGAAGAAGTCCGTTGGTTGCAGCCCGCACGAGGTTTGTTAGGCCTCCTTGTTAGCAGCCCAAATTGGGGTTGATCAGTGCGCTAGGTTGGGTTTAGAACGTCCATGTACATCTTTATTGATCCCCTTGGACACCCGTGTTGTGTCGAACCTTTATCATAACTAGTTAAGTGTCCGTGCATTGGCACGGATGATATATAGATAGAATCTAACATAGGCAAAACATACTTTCATATACTTTGTGTTTTTAACAATCACATAGGCAAAAAAACTCTTCAGATCAAAAAAAAATTATTGAATTTTATTAATAATATAAAACATTTCCATTGGTAAAAAGGTAACCCTTTGCAATGACACGGACTGCAAACAACTGACCTAGATCATCCTGGAATTAGCTTCTCCTACTATATTAGTAGTAGTAGCACCATGACCTTGCAGCCAAAGCCTAAAACAAAAGGCTGCATCACTGGCTTTGGCTTCAAAAAATTCTTCAGATCAAAAAAAAAAATATTACTGAATTTTATTAATAATGTAGCATTTCCATTTGTGAAAAGGTTTGCAATGACACAGACTGCAAATAACTGAAACAAAAGGCCTTGGAGCCAAAGCCTAAAACAAAAGGCTGCATCACTGGCTTTGGGGCTTTGCCGATGAGCATCCGGTCACCCTCGTTAATCCATTTCACTGAAGCATTCATAACCTGCAACATCCATATGGTCCAAAGGTCAACATAAACAATGACCTCCCAAACGTGCGAAGAACATGAACAACAACTCACTCCCATGGCATGTCACTGAGCAGCTTGGTGATGAGCTTGAAGTTTTAGTAGCTGAGGTAGTAGATACACGTGCAAAAACTACGTTTGGATTTTTAGAATGTAAAATTCAAATTTTCAAACCACCTAACAACAACCCAAATCAGAATTGTAGATCTCAAAAATTTATAAAACTTTGTAGTTGGCAACTTTTTTATTTGAAATAATCTTGTCATTCAAAGTACGTTTAAATTTCCAAATTTAAATTAGAATTTTGTAAACGACCTCAGATGGATGAAAGTTGTAAATCTCGAAATTTTATAAAACCTTGTAGTTGAAGTGTGCGCAAATCATGTTTTCGACCCCCACGGCCGTGAAGTGTGCGCAAATCATGGAAAAAAGACCGTGGCTACGAGCTAGTGGGTGCTACAAATACAACATTTGTACAAACAGCCGGGGCCACCCCTACAAAGCCTGTGTGGCGTAGTGCAGGCGGCATGACGGGGACCGGGAAATTAAAAGTGTTGGGAGAACCTGGTAGTGACTAGTGAGCGTATTTACCACATCAAGAAAGCATCCATCCACGATCGGACACACCACAAGCCTAAGGGCCTGGAGCTGTCCTATACATATGGATACGTACGTAGGGTTGGACACACCACAAGCCTAAGGACCGGGAGCTGTCCAATACTTAAGTACGTACAGGGACAGTGCAAGCAAACAGCCATCCACGATCGGACACACCACAAGGCTAATGGCGGCTAATGGCCGGGAGCTGTCCTATGCGTACGTACGTACAGGGACAGTGCGAGCAAACAGCCATTCACGATCGGACACACCACAAGGCTAAGGACCGGGAGCTGTCCTATACGTACGTACGTACAGGGACAGGGTGCTGGTGTCCGATCCCCATCTAGACTTCACTTCTCCCCCATCTAGCTCTAACACTGTTTTGGTCGTCCTGTCCCGCATCAACCTTACTGTTAACTGATGGGGGTAGACGACGACGGCATACCGAGCCATCCAACTATTGTACGTTGGGTGAGTGTACATTGTACTATGACCCGTGGAATAGTAGATCTAATAACTAACCAAAATGTGGACTGAGATTTCCAAAAACTCAAAAAGCATCGTCCAATGGAATTGTGGACGGGTAGAAGAACAACAGGTAGCAGATCGTCTGGAAAAATCCGACGGCGATTAACTGTGGAAACCGTTATGTTTTCTATGACAGTTCCTAACAATATTGTCATTAAATATTTCCTCTCAGGTTATAAGCAGTCAGGGATGGCTAAATTTCCATGTCGGTCGCCTGCCCCTCAGGAAATATTTAAACTTCCTCCGCTGGTTAGCAAACCGTCAAGGGATGCTTTTTTTCTACCCCGTCGGTTGTCAACACTACTGGAGGCTAGTTCTTCGCCGAGCGGGAAATCCCCACGGCACGAAACATTGAATTTTGCCGAGGATCGTTTCAAATTAGATTCAATCACCGAGAAGACGCAGAAGCTCCTGCTTACGGAGGAAGACTGGGAGGCAAGGAATCGTTATCGCCTCATGCCTGAATCCTCATCGTCAGGGGGTGGCAAGCAGAAGAAGGGCTGAAAGGCCGAGGGTGGAGGCAGCGGTTTAAGTCTCTAGTTTGGTTTTAGCTAATTGATGAAACCCTAGGACTAACCTCTAAGCTAAGTGGTTGAATTAGTTGAGTTTGTTCTAGACAAGTGATGAAGCAAAGTGATCATGGTGGATAGACGATGACGATCCAAAAGATTGATCAAGTGCTCGTGCTTTGAAAAAGAAAGAGGGAAACAAAACCCTATGGACTCAAGGCAAAGAGGGGAATCTTTAAGTGCCACTAATTTGAGTCTCATATTGCATTTGCATATGCTTAGCGACGTGGTGAGAATGCATGAGAAAGCCTGAAAATTTTATTTGTGACAACCTATCTCAAATGTTATTTCGATTTAGCACTTTGGGAGAAATAATATTAATTGACTGTAATTAGAAAAGGAGATTTGTTCCTTGCGTTGGCTACTGAAATTGCAAAGGCGTGCATGTAGTGGCTACTGCCGCGTCGGCTCATTTGGCATGCAAGTGAAAGGAAAAAAAAAGGGATTTAGCAGGCGGCCGTGCCTTGCATGTCGCTGGCCTGCTGGCCCAAACTGCGCTGGCCTTGGCCCAGGCGGCCGCTGCCTGCGTGCCTGGCTTGCTGGCCTAGGTGGCCAGCGCTGCCGCTGCTTGCTAAGCCCTAGCAAATTCGGAACCCACTTGTTCTTTCTCTCCATGCCAACCGCCGCCGCCCGTTGCTCGCTCCAGACCACATATTTCTTGCTACCTATATATTGTACTTAGGTTAGGTTTTGGTGCTCTTCTTGGTACCCATCTAAAGTGTGTCACATTATAGTTGGTAATATTTGTGCTTTAAAGCATCTGTAGATAAGTAGGAATTGTTGCTTTGTATATGTATGTCAGCGATTATTTATTTTATAGTATTTGCACTACAAGTTAACATTAAATTAAAAAAATAGTAAACAAAGATTATGAAAGTGGTTATGAATTGATTTAGAGTTAAGGTGGTGGAGATGCTTTTTAGCTCAGCCATCCATTTTGTAATTCTCTTAGTTGTCCAACTTCTCTTGCAACATAATTGCTTCCCATCCCTGCATGTTGTGTCACCTCACCATCCTTAGCCTCTTTGAACTTTCTTACGGCTTCTCCATTTCTCCACTGCATGATCGATGTCCCTGACATGACAAAGAATTCTGCAAACTAAGGAATAGCCATGTATGTGTTGCTTAGATATATTCTTTGTTTCTCTACTTATATATGTATATTAATTTTAATATCCTCTGCTGCTATTAGGTCCAAAGGTTTTGTCAAATTATCATCAGCTAGGATTTACTCAATCTGCTGACTAACCACTAAATTCAAATTGCTGCCTTAGTTGAACAAACACGCAATGAAGATTCAAATACATCATGCTGCCAAGTTAATTATACATAGGATACAACAAACAAGAATAAAATTAGATAATATTGAACAGAAGCACACTTGGCATACATATAAACTAGACATATACCGGCAATGCCAATACCACTGTCTTGTTGAAATTTAGCTAGAGGCTGCAGCCAATTTTCCATAGGACTCAACCAGATCAAAATACTATTTCAGTTATTTGTTCCTTTATTAAATTTTGTCAGACTTATCATCTTTGATATCGCTTGATTGTGCTATAATTATATCAACTAATAGAATAAAGTTACAAAACTATCTGTTTGCCATGAGTGTGAAATGGCAATTACCACTACTAACCAAACTGTTCTGAATAAGAGAGTATCAGCAACCATATGGCAATATCTTTCATTTCCATGATGTGTACATGACTGCATGGTAAAAACAAAATATTGAACTGCTGATGTCACCACACATTTCAGTGCTCAGTATCTTGGGCCTCATATAACTGATGCAACAATTCTTTTTTCAGTTCATTATCAAGTGCTACCTGTTGATCTGTACATTGAATATAATTCATTATACATATTGAATTAATGTTACCAGATCTTCTTGATACTAGATAATTTACTTAATATTAATCCTACAAGCATGCCATTATAGATGTTTACTTTGTCTGAATCCATGAAATTTTATTCTTTAGATCCAACAACTTTCCGTGTTCAAAGCAAAAATTTAGAGTGAAGGTAGAAAGGTGTCCCAAGAAGAGCAAAAGCCTCGAGAGAATAAATCAGCTCTTCAAGAACAAAGGCAAGATGTACTTAGCCATGAAATTGTCCTAGGTTGGAAGAACAGACTCGGATGACCGAAAAAAATTCTCCAATTGGTACGGAGTGATTCGTAATTGTCCATTACAATTCATGTAGGATGCAGCGACGCAACCAACAGTTAAATTCTCTTTTTGTCAAAGAGTTCGGTCATTGGTTTGGTGATGACGGTGACCCGCGCTGAGGCAAACTTGCATGCCCTTATCCAGCATTTTGTAATCTTCAACAAAAGAACATGACCTTGCTTAGAGGCAGTTCAGATACAGCTTGTATTCGGTTTCCAAAAAAAAATTTGCCTTCCCTGAATGTTCGAATCACAGACACATAGAAATCCTGGACTGGACTGTTCCTCCACGGAGGGCGTGCCAAAGGGAAAAAAAAAGCTAAATGATAGATGGCCATAAGTGGCAAAGCTGCGCAGTTTTCTAGTATATAAACTAATATTATATAACAATTAAGCTAATAATGTGATAGCTTTGAGGATGAAAACGGTTTAACTCCGTCAAAAACCCCTCAACGTTTTAGACTTTTACGTTTGAATACAAACACAAAAGCAAAAAACGGTAAAGCTGAAGCTGAAAGCAAAAGAGCGAGGCTCCCAGCTCTCCCACAAAGACACTCGGTTCAGCGGCGCTCCCGGCGGCTCGGCGGCTTCCCAGCTCCCCGGCGGTGCTCAGATCCGGCGGCGCCGAGGCTCCCAACGCTCCCGGTGGCGCATGGCACCCCATCTCGCGGGGCTCCCGGTGGTGCGGGCTCCTCTTCCCGATGGCGGCGCATTCTCATCCCGGCGTCGCGTCCTCCCGGGCGGCGGCGCGCGGCGTCGTCCTCTCCGGCGCCGCGTCATCCCTGGCGTCCCTATCCTCTGGTAGCGGCGCATCCACCCGTCTGGATCGGTCGGGGCCCCCGGCGGTGGCACGAGACCTTAACCCTAATGATCCCGGATCTGGGCCCATTAGGGTTAGGGTTTGATTTTTCTTTTTTTTTCCCCTGGATTTACCGTGGCATTTTTTTGGGTTCAGAAAACCGCCACCGTTAATAGATCGATTAACGGTGACCCTAGCTCGGTGGCGTTGCAAAAACCACCACGCAAAATGAAAAAAAAAGAACCTCCATGGAAAATTGTTCCAAATACTAATGTAATTCGAGTGGAATTATATAAAATATGAAAATACAATACGGGATACCAATCCATAGGACGATGTTCTATCACCCTGTATTTTTCCTCATTCTAGAATTGTCCAAAAAACAAAAAAAAAAATTAAAGTATCTCTAAAACTTTCTTATGAAAGCATCTCCATTTGACATCATATAAGAAAGATATGATATTTCTAAATTTTAATATTTTTCAACGTTGTAAGGACCTCAAATGGAAAAAAACAGAAAACTTCGAAAGTTGTAGATCTAGTGGAGAGCTATAATTTTAATATAAAAACTATTTTTACACAAAATTGTATGCAAAAGATATAATATTTCTAAGGATGCCAAATTCGGTTTATACCAAAATTTGAATTTGGGATATTCCAAATTAAAAGTAAAAAATGGTCGAAAAACCACTAACCCGTTTTTGTCCTAATTTCGAATTTGGTGTTCTAAATTATGACAAGAATTCAATTATGTCTTAAAAAATGAATTCGGGATATTTCAGTTCCGTTTTTCAACCTTAGATAGCTTAATATTATTTATATCTACCATGCGCTTTTCTACTACTATAATATTATTGATATTTTGTACTACA
This sequence comes from Hyparrhenia diplandra, assembly GCA_015847255.1. Classification (NCBI taxonomy): domain Eukaryota; kingdom Viridiplantae; phylum Streptophyta; class Magnoliopsida; order Poales; family Poaceae; genus Hyparrhenia; species Hyparrhenia diplandra. The sequence continues at coordinate 607,791 of JADLZK010010995.1, forward strand.
AGCAGGGAGAATGATGTAAGAAAGCCTTTCAATGATACAAGCATTTCATCATTCAAACATTCACAAGCAGAGATCCACCTACAATGAATTTTGATGCATGGTTTTTGGAAAACAATTTTAAAATGGTTTTGCCAAATTATACTAATCAAGTTTGAATTTGTTGTACAGATTTAAAACTAGAAATTTTTGGTGAATTTAACATGATGCCAAAACACGGGTGTTGCATATATATAAAGGTTAGATATAAAATTAAATATGTGTTTTTACAAAAACAATTACATGCTAATTTTCTATTTTAGATAAAGGAAAGAAACTATCCGGATAAAAGGTTACCCTCGGGCTAGCAAATAAAATGTAAAAGGTCCCGAATTAACAGGATGACACAAGGATAAATGAAACAAAATAATAGTTTGACTAGGAAAGGCAAGTGTCATGACCCAAGAGATAGGGCTGTAACACCCCAAATTTTGCCTCTTTTGAAAATAAAATAAAATGATTTATTTATGTATTTTTGTGCTCATAAAATATAGGAAAATAAATATTTTTATGAAATTAAAATTTATCATAGGAAGTAGCAACATGCTTGAGCATTCATGCAGCTGCATTTGTTTTTATGTGATGACTGGTTTTGACTGAAATTGAAAAGAGATTCAAATTCTTTTGCAAACGATTTTAGAAATGGGTTCAAATAAAAGAAAAGGATTTTCTTTTACTCTCTCTCCTTTCTCCTTTAACCAGCCCAAGCTCCAGCGGCATTGTGTCCTTTGGCCCGTCGTTTTCTCATGGCCGATGGACATTTTTTCCTTTGGGTTGGGTCGTTGAGGCTTTCCAGCCCAGCTCAAGTTCATCTGAGCGCAGAAACGCTGCCTCCTTCCCTTGCTGTCGCTGTTATCAGGTCCACCTTGGCAGCGTAGTTCTCTTCTATGCCGCCTTGTGCTCGAGTCGTACACGAGCTGGACATTGTAACCGACCCGGCCTCGGTGTTTTTCTCGTGTACGCCGAGGCGCTATATAATCCTAGCAGCACCGCGTCCGCAAACCCCTTGTTCCAATCTATTGGCAGCCGCGCTAGCCCTAGCCGCCCTCACGTCGACTGCTGCAACCCTAACTCGCCGCCGCAAGAATTGAGTGCGGGAGTTCGTCGTTCCAGTCTGCCGTAAGCCACCTGCCGGCCTTCGCTTCGTCTTGTCTGTAAGCAAGCCTTCGAGCCTCGCTCTGATCTCGCGGAGATGCTGCTCCTTTGCATTCGTAAGTTTGTTGTGAGGCTTCTTCGTGTCGTATCGAAGTAGAGGATCCTGCTCTTTCCTTTGCAACGTTCAGTTTTGCTCACGTCACGTCGTCCACATCATCGTATCTTGCAGGAAGCCATTGTCGTCCCTCCGCGTTTCATGGCTTCATGCCCGGTCGTCTGTCTTCCCGTCGTCCAAAACTGTCGATGGACCATGGTGAGCTCTTTGCTTGTGTACTATCTCTCATGTCTACACAACCAACGTGCATGCCTTGTTGCCAGCAGTGCATGCATGTTCATCATGTTCATCACGTCTAAACATTATCTTTGTTTCACTTCAATCCCGTGGCATTAGATCACCCATCTTCGCCGGCGCAGCTCGCTAGCGCTGCTTTTTGTATGCATGCTAGCAACCATGCCGTGCTTCGCTACAATTCCTAAATGAAACGATCCGTTCAAGTTGCGTTAGATTCGTAATTCTATAATCTACATATAAATCTTACTATTAGTCAGGTTTATAATAATTTAAATTTCGACTTTATAATAAGTTTAATATTTTATTAATATTAATCTTGTAAAATTCATATCTACGCCGTTTTAGCTCCGATTTCGGTGATCTTTACGTCTGTGTGATCGTAGAGGCGTGTAGAATAGTTTTATAAGCTTTTAAACTGTTTTCTCACTGTTGGTGTATTGTTCTAATGGTAGTCTTGTTTGCCATGCATGATTGGATCCATGTGTTTGTGTGTTGCTTGATTGGAATCGAGTAGATCGGTGAGCTTTATGTTGTTGATCCCAAAGAAGACCATGATCTATAAGAAGTTGATGAAGAAGGTGTTTTTGGGAAAACATTGAACTTGAAGAAAGGATCCATATTTAAGGCAAGTATAGTTTTTGGGATATGCTATCTTTAAACCATGATCTTATGACTTGCTTAATGTTTATGCACTGAACTTTAAATATGGATTGTTGATAACATGGTTCATAGGGCGAAAGAGCTATGTTTTATTTATGATGCTCTTAGCTCTCCATAAGGACTTATCCTTTGGCAAAATCCGGGATTTACCGTACAGCTATGGGGGCTACGTGGCTCTGGCTTTAGTCGTTCAGGGGATAGTGTTTACTTGTGTCGGTGGTTACCGAAACGGAAGAGAATGGGTTGTAGCCCTATCGCTATCCGGCATATTTAGATAACCCCTTTGAAAGGCTTTATATGATTCTTGATGTTTTGGGTCTAGCTAACCCGTGGCATTTGAGGATCATGACCCGTAGTGAAAGTGTACACCTCTGCGCAGAGTTAAAAACTGATATATCAGCCGTGTTCGCGGTTATGAACGGCCTGGAAAACCGAGGGAAGGATTTACTTTCTGTTGATGATGTTGTTTATGATATAATTGTTGGCTATACATGCTTATTAAATTGTTCATGATTTATCGTTTCATGCTATTCATTATTTATGTTATAATGATCATGGGTTTTTGGGGTAGATATTGCCTAGCTATATTTGCGGAGTTCGACATGGACTCACTCTTGCTATTCCCCCACACCTCAGGTGAAGTTTAGGCTTGTGATCAACCAGTCAGTCGGTCCCTGTGGAGTCCACACTAGAAGATCAGAGTGTCTTTCCACTGTCTGCTAGCTGAGGTTATGTCTTTTATATTATGTTCGTTATATTTTAAGCATTGTGAATTGATACTGCCATTTATTTGTAGCTATATGTGAGATTTGACTTCCAGGGCTCACATATGGTGTACACTTGGTTTTGTTCTTAAAACCGGTGTTACAAATTGGTATCGACTCGTCTTTTTGTAGGACGCAAGCCTAGTTAGAATTGGACACATTTACTTTCTTTCATCCTTGGTTGGTGCGTATATTGCAAGACCGGTGCCCAGATCAGCATGCTCATGTGGAGTATAGATGCACTAAGTGGATGCAACCTAAGTTTAAGAGATAGTGGAGCATAGAAGCACACATCACAACGAGGGATATCCTAGGAAACATTATGAAGAGATGAAGGATGACAAGCGAAAGCGATTTCTTAGACTTCTACTGAGTATTTCGCTTTGAGTTATGGATAATCCTAGTAGAGAGCAAGGTGAACAAATAAAGGAGATGGCCGTAACAATCCAAGTCCTCCATCGTCGGAAGATAGTTAACTAGAGTTGGCGAAGTAAGGCAACATCATGAGGAAGCTCTTGATGAGACTAATGAGTGGAGAAGTCATGCCGGACTACCAAGGATCAACGGAGTAGAGGAGGTGTTCCGACCATCCACCTGCAAAAGGTGTACCCTGGATGTCATTGCAATCACACCCTGCTTAAGTAGGAATTTATGCCCCTTATGCAACAAAACGTTAGTAGCGAAAGTTGAGTCCGTGTGGTTGTGAACTTGAAATGTTTAGTTGCTTTGTGCTTATGATTAATGTTGGGTTTTGGTTTTCTCATGATTTCTACATCCTGTCTCTTGGAGCAACCTATCATCTTTGGCTTGAATCTCTGTTCTTGTTCAACCAAAAATCATGGAAAATTCTAGAAACAAGTACACTTCCATATCTTCCTTTGAGCGCAAGAATTACCCTCATATTTATTATGGTTCGACAGTTATGAAAATCAGAAGATGATGCAAACTGTGCTGTCGGGAACCTGGACTGGTTTCTGTTGTGCACTATTTTCAACCAATTTAAGTGCTTAATCTGGAAAAGTCTTCTATAAGAAAGTTGTAGAGAATTTCATCATCTTTCCAACGGTGTAAAGTATGACCTTATTGGATTAACAGAATTGGAGTTATAGTTATTTTACTGTGCTGCTATTATTCTACTCGCGAGGAATTTCAGAATACTTGGTCTTGCCTATACACGTGAGTTTTCTTGGATATCATATGGTCACTAAGATGGATTAACTCACATAAAGAGAACATTTATGCTACCCCTTGTTGATCCCCTAGTTAATCCTTTCTTAAGGGGGGTAGCCACATTGAAGAGATTGCAAGATGGAGGTTGCATGCGTTCTAGTTTTTCCCCCGAAATATTATTGGATCAAAAGTCAACATCAGCTGGCATCGTTTGATCAAGATTCAAGATTGATGATGGTTGGGTCCTCTTCAATGAGCTTGCATGCTCGTCGCGTTTGGATTTTGGCTCGAGTTATCACATCCCTTTGGAGTTCAATCTACATACTCAAGACAATTGAGCAGTTGGTACATAGGAACGTGATGTTGGACTTCTCTACACTTAGTTCTATGATAAATTAGGAGGACCCTGATACCTATAAAAACCTGGTGAGTGAGTTTTCATAAAGTTCTCTTTTGGTTATGATGTCTCCAATGAATCTTAAGGATGTCTTCGTGAGCTTTTGAGTTTGAGATATCAATGTTGGATGGAATTAACTTTGGTGTATGACTTAGAAGTGTGCTATCATATATGCGAGGGAATTTCTCTAAATTGGATAACTTATCTCTAGGGGTTTAAAAGAGGTCAAAAAAAAAAGATTGGTAATATAGGACTCAACTAAAGATGTAGGATTGACTCAGAGAGTCTTTTGGATGTCGAAGCTCATTGGAGGTTGAAAGAAGGTTTGTCCAAGCCTCTCAAGATGCTACTCGAGAGGAGATATTAAGTGATGGTTGGATGTTAAGTCGACTGTATGGCATATGGATTTGGAGGTACTATCCTATTGATGAACGGTGGCAATTGTATGGCTTAAAAAGAGTGATTCTATGTGGGTGTAACAATTCATAGGACTACTAAGTTGGTCCTGAATTTGAAATGTTCTACTTGGATTGGGCTAATCAAGTGTTATGACTTGGAAAAGGTGATGCTAGCTTAGCTATAGATGCATAAGACATTGTCGATGTCCTTAGAAAAGAAGAGTTATGCTGAGAAGATTCGAACGACACCACAGGCCAAAAGATTAGATTCAAGGATTGAGTAACCAATCTTTTGAAGTTGGATGAATAGTCTACTTGGGGATAAAAATTTGTCTTTCCCAATCTTCGGTGCTCTCTATGAGAAGCATAAACAAAGTGGATGAGGGGAGTATGTTAGCTCTAGAGAAGTGGCCTAACAGTTGAAGACTATTTGGGAATTGGTTTGGAGTACCCATTTGGAAATAGTTCAGCAAGTCAGTTGGAATAACATTATGAGGATAAGAAGACTATGGCGAAGTCATTACTGAGACAACAGAACTATTCGGGAAGCGACGAAGGGTCGAAGACGGAGTATCTCAATCTTATCGATCTTTATCTTCCGAATCTCGGGATGAGATTCATCTTAAGGGGGGTAGATTTGTAACACCCCAAATTTTGCCTCTTTTGAAAATAGAATAAAATGATTTATTTATGTATTTTTTGTGCTCATAAAATATAGGAAAATAAATATTTTTATGAAATTAAAATTTATCATAGGAAGTAGCAACATGCTTGAGCATTCATGCAGCTGCATTTGTTTTTATGTGATGACTGGTTTTGACTGAAATTGAAAAGAGATTCAAATTCTTTTGCAAACGATTTTAGAAATGGGTTCAAATAAAAGAAAAGGATTTTCTTTTACTCTCTCTCCTTTCTCCTTTAACCAGCCCAAGCTCCAGCGGCATTGTGTCCTTTGGCCCGTCGTTTTCTCATGGCCGATGGACATTTTTCCTTTGGGTTGGGTCGTTGAGGCTTTCCAGCCCAGCTCAAGTTCATCTGAGCGCAGAAACGCTGCCTCCTTCCCTTGCTGTCGCTGTTATCAGGTCCACCTTGGCAGCGTAGTTCTCTTCTATGCCGCCTTGTGCTCGAGTCGTACACGAGCTGGACATTGTAACCGACCCGGCCTCGGTGTTTTTCTCGTGTACGCCGAGGCGCTATATAATCCTAGCAGCACCGCGTCCGCAAACCCCTTGTTCCAATCTATTGGCAGCCGCGCTAGCCCTAGCCGCCATCACGTCGACTGCTGCAACCCTAACTCGCCGCCGCAAGAATTGAGTGCGGGAGTTCGTCGTTCCAGTCTGCCGTAAGCCACCTGCCGGCCTTCGCTTCGTCTTGTCTGTAAGCAAGCCTTCGAGCCTCGCTCTGATCTCGCGGAGATGCTGCTCCTTTGCATTCGTAAGTTTGTTGTGAGGCTTCTTCGTGTCGTATCGAAGTAGAGGATCCTGCTCTTTCCTTTGCAACGTTCAGTTTTGCTCACGTCACGTCGTCCACATCATCGTATCTTGCAGGAAGCCATTGTCGTCCCTCCGCGTTTCATGGCTTCATGCCCGGTCGTCTGTCTTCCCGTCGTCCAAAACTGTCGATGGACCATGGTGAGCTCTTTGCTTGTGTACTATCTCTCATGTCTACACAACCAACGTGCATGCCTTGTTGCCAGCAGTGCATGCATGTTCATCATGTTCATCACGTCTAAACATTATCTTTGTTTCACTTCAATCCCGTGGCATTAGATCACCCATCTTCGCCGGCGCAGCTCGCTAGCGCTGCTTTTTTTGTATGCATGCTAGCAACCATGCCGTGCTTCGCTACAATTCCTAAATGAATCGATCCGTTCAAGTTGCGTTAGATTCGTAATTCTATAATCTACATATAAATCTTACTATTAGTCAGGTTTATAATAATTTAAATTTCGACTTTATAATAAGCTTAATATTTTATTAATATTAATCTTGTAAAATTCATATCTACGCCGTTTAGCTCGATTTCGGTGATCTTTACGTACGTGTGATCGTAGAGACGTGTAGAATAGTTTTATAAGCTTTTTAAACTGTTTTCTCACTGTTGGTGTATTGTTCTAATGGTAGTCTTGTTTGCCATGCATGATTGGATCCATGTGTTTGTGTGTTGCTGATTGGAATCGAGTAGATCGGTGAGCTTTATGTTGTTGATCCCAAAGAAGACCATGATCTATAAGAAGTTGATGAAGAAGGTGTTTTTGGGAAAACATTGAACTTGAAGAAAGGATCCATATTTAAGGCAAGTATAGTTTTGGGATATGCTATCTTTAAACCATGATCTTATGACTTGCTTAATGTTTATGCACTGAACTTTAAATATGGATTGTTGATAACATGGTTCATAGGGCGAAAAGAGCTATGTTTTTATTTATGATGCTCTTAGCTCTCCATAAGGACTTATCCTTTGGCAAAATCCGGGATTTACCGCACACGGCTATGGGGGGCTACGTGGCTCGGCTTTAGTCGTTCGAGGGGATAGTGTTTACTTGTGTCGGTGGTTACCAAACGGAAGAGAATGGGTTGTAGCCCTATCGCTATCCGGCATATTTAGATAACCCCTTTGAAAGGCTTTATATGATTCTTGATGTTTTGGGTCTAGCTAACCCGTGGCATTTGAGGATCATGACCCGTAGTGAAAGTGTACACCTCTCGCAGCGAGTAAAAAGCGATATATCGGCCGTGTTCGCGGTTATGAACGGCCTGGAAAACCGAGGGAAGGATTTACTTTCTGTTGATGATGTTGTTTATGATATAATTGTTGGCTATACATGCTTATTAAATTGTTCATGATTTATCGTTTCATGCTATTCATTATTTATGTTATAATGATCATGGGTTTTTGGGGTAGATATTGCCTAGCTATATTTGCGGAGTTCGACATGGACTCACTCTTGCTATTCCCCACACCTCGGGTGAAGTTTAGGCTTGTGATCAACCGGTCGGTCGGTCCCCTGTGGAGTCCACACTAGAAGATCGAGTGTCTTTCATTTGCCCCGCTAGCCGAGGTTATGTCTTTTTATATTATGTTCGTTATATTTTAAGCATTGTGAATTGATACTGCCATTTATTTGTAGCTATATGTGAGATTTGACTTCGGGGCTCACATATGGTGTACACTTGGTTTTGTTCTTAAAACCGGGTGTTACAAATGCCCACAAGGACAGGCCCCCAAGCTGAGGGGCACCGGCGCCAAGCGCCGCCGGCAGGGGCGCGCCCACCGCCTCCTCCTCCCTTCGCGGATTCTTGGCAATTAATTCAGCGATAAAGAGGAAATTATCTAGGATTATCTTAGGCTTTTGGTGTGCAAGGGAATATTCCATCTATAAGGAAGGCCCTGATTAGGAAAATAAATAGGATATGCTTGTAAAAAGGTATTCCAATCTATAAGGAAACCTTCTAGAGAGATTGCTTTGCGATACAAGTCCCACTAGTCGGGCTATATAAGTAAGGGGTCTGTAATTGTTGACACCTGTTAAAGCATAAAAATACAAGTTTAAAAACATGAATTAAGGGCTAAAGTCAAAGACCAAACATAAGTCTAGGGGTCTAACTAATACAATTCTACGAGTTTTGGTATTCTGTGACTTTGCAGGGACTTAATAGATAATTGTAGAGAAAGATGGTGAAAGTTCCAGAATATCCAAGGCCTATGAAGACCAAACTTGTCCGTGAATCAACTCAACCCGAAAAGTGGACTAAAACATTCTAGAAGATACGAGGAGGACGGGGAGAAAAGGCGGGAATCCAGGGTGGCAAGCCACCGGGCGCCCGCCGCTTTCCACCCCCGGCGGCCGCCAGGTGGGCCACCCCTGTCAGCCTCCCCTTTTTATGTCGGTTCACTACCGTCATTGAGGTTGTATCTACACCGTTGCCAAGGTCGGTTTGATCCAAGGGTTGACGTTCATCGCCAAGTACTATATAAGAAGACCGGTGACCACGAGGCTCATAACAATTTCATTATATTCATACCCATCAAGTCCAAACCAAGTCTAGACATAAGCTCTAGTTCATACTAGAAGTAATTAGCTACATAACTAGTTCTAGTTGAAGATCAAGTTCATCTTGAGTTCTGCTTAGTCAAGAAGTAGCAAGGATCGTTCTTGAGACTTCTCTCTTATATTCAACTGTGTAAGTACTCTTATATTTAGAATACAATTGTTATGGCTTTGATCTTTATAATTATTATATTCTTATTGACATGTGTTTATGCTTGCTATGATTATATGTTTAGTTTAGTAAGATTGCTTTTATATTTTATGCATGGAATTGTATAGCATCCATATAGATGATCACTATGTGGGTGATAAGCAATGTGTAAAGGTTGTGTTTATACAACGTTTATCTGCAATTGCACCCTACATTCGGGCCGTGTGGTAGATCTTGGGGGTGATGACCCCATTGAGTCCTTTGGAATCCACCCTCTCGAATGTAGGACACGTCGAGTCTAATTACGGTGATGGATAAGTTTAGTCCTTATTTGTCATTGGTAATGCTTGCCATGTGTAGAAGTAATCCAACCTTGCCATGATAGCTAGATGTATTGCACTAATTGTAGTATTCATTTACATGTATGATTAGGAGTATCCTTAGGAATATTCATTCTAGTCTAATTTATAACATGTTAATTGCTTGTATGATTCTAGTAGCTTAATGATCTTAGACTTGGGTATTTATCAATTATATAATTATCTTTATCCCGTGACTTATCCTGTTGAGTAATGTTAGATACTTATGGCAACTCTGCATTATATTCTTGTGAAGTGGATGATCTCAAAACTAAATCACAATATATAAATCTTTAGATATCCTTTCTCTCTACCTTTCCATTAGACTCCCTTCCTGTGGTAAAATATAAATACGATACCCGGATTACTCGGTGAAGTGCTACAATTGGTATTTCTATCGTGCGCTTTGCGGATATCATGTTCTTTCTTTTATCAAGGCCAATCAAGAGTACCATGCCCCGCATTTCTTAGCGTTATTGCTAGGGTGATTGAGACTAGTGTATAGGTAATGCCTAGAAATAAGTGGTATACCTTGAGTACATATCCTGGTAAGATTAACTCCACTAAGGATAATGTTGCTAAGTTACACCCCACTACTAACACCGCCTAACTCCGCTTTGTTGGATCATGAGGTTAATCCCATATCCAAGCTAACATGATTAGATAGATATCCCATATATATTTCTTTCGCCGTCCTAATTGGGATCGTGTAAGAAATATCAACAAGCATTTCGGCGCCGTTCTTGGGGGACGGCGTAGTCTACTTAGAGAAAAATAAATTTTATCTTGGCTTTGTTTTTCAAAACTTTCCTAGTTTAGGAGAGCTTAGTCAATCTTTCTATTTTGAAAATGTGTTTCCAAAACTTCAAAAAGTTTTTCTAGTGCTTCTTTCCGGCTATCTCTAGTTTGGGAGGGTATTAGCCAAAACTTAGACAGTGTTATTTCTATTAAGTTGGTATTGTTTTCGACTTTACTAGTTAGAAAGGGTGCTAGCCAAAAATCCTATAAACACATCATATAAAGAAAACAAGAGAGATCCCTTTACATCACCTAATGCATTGAGAACCCATTATCACATACTCAAACATGTTCACCCCTATTTTTTATTTTTGTTTTTATCTTATGCGAGGGAAAAATTATATGTATGAATGATAACCTTCAGAGAATTTTGTTGAAGATCCCGAAAAATTAATCAGGCAAAGGCCAAAGCAAAACTCGGACAAACTCCCAAAGACCTACATTATCATCATCATCATCATCATCGATAATCCAAGACCTCTTGAATCGGAAGTTAATCAAGTTTCTAAAGACTTGATATCTCAATTTGAAGCTATGCCAACCAAGACACTTCGTGAATTTTTTAGCTCCTACCACGGAAAATATTCCTATTGGTCCGAAGGTAGAAGTTGGAGACAAAGGCTTTGAGCTTAAGCGGGGCTCATCAATATGGTGCAAGCAAGTCAATTTTGTGAAAAGGCACATGAAGATGCTAGTGCTCATCTCCAACATTTTACGGAGATTTGCAATACATTCACTATGAAGGACATACCCGAAGATGCCGTATTGCTCGCCTCTTTCCATTCTCACTATTGGGAAGGGCTAAGCAATGGTTTTATGCTAACAAAGATAAGAATACAACATGGGACATTTGTTCCATAGCCTTTCTTGCTAAGTTCTTTCACGTGGGCAAGACAAATGCCTTAAGGGGGAAGATATCAAATTTTCAACAACAAAGCATGATGAATCAGTTCTGAAGCATGGGGCGTTTTCAAGATTATATTTCAGAATGTCCACACCATGGGATGGAGAAGTGGCTGTTGATGCAAACTTTCTATCATGGGCTTATTCGGTGCTCGTGAAACTATGGATCTTTGCGGTGGTGGTGCTTTCTTATCACTTACATTAACTCGTGCCCACGAGAACTTGTGGAAAAGATGGCTTCCAACCAAGGTTGGAGTGAAGAACGTCAAACTTCAAAAAAGAGGAATGCACCGGCTAAAAGAAGTAGATATGCTATCTCGCTAAAATGGACCTTATAATGAAGAAGCTAGAGGATAGAGATCCTCAACCCAAGGCGAGTCATGTAAATTCAAGACTCGCACATGACATGTGAAGAATGTGGAAACTTAGGCCACACCGGAAGGAATTGCCTGAGAGATCCCGGAGGACATCAATTTTATCAATAACAATAATAATTTCCGTCCTCAACAAAATCAAGGTTGGAACCAACAGAGGCCCAACTATCAAGGTAACTATCAAGGAAATTACCAAGGTAACAATCCGGGTAACAATTTCAATTCTTATCAACCTTCTTTAAGAGATCTCGTTGTTAACCAAGGTAAGACCATGAAGAATCTGTCAAGAAAGATAGCAACTAATGATAAAGCTCTTGAACTTATCAATACTCGTTTAGAAAGCTTTTCTTGACTATAAAGAACCAAAGACGTTTTAATAAAATGATAGAATCTCAGATTTCTCGGTTATCTGTTCCACTAACCACACGGGGAAAGATTCGGGGGCAGTAGGAAGAATTAGAAACTGCAAACCTTGTCGATATTTATAATGTAGGTCGTTACTATAGAGAGATCTCGTGAATTTCGTTGGTTGGATGACTCAATGCCACCTAAAAAGGAAGATCCGGAAGGCCGGTCATCACAATCAAGATTGGACAACACACATTCGACAATGCTCTCGTGATTTTGGCTCAAGCGTCAACATACTACCAAAGGTAATTTATGAAAAGATTTATAGTGAACCACTTTGGAAAGCGAATATGTGCTTGCGGCTTGCGGATCAATCATTTTGTTATCCCGAGGGGATCCTTGAAGATGTGTGTGTGGGAATCGAGACTCTTACGCACCAGCAGACTTCAAGTAGGTTGTAGACACCGGAAGAAATGAAAGAGCAACAATTATATTGGGAAGACCATTCTTATGCTTTCGGCTAAAGCTATCATCATCTATGACAAAGGCGAAGATTATTTTCAATATTAAAGGGAAGAAGGAGAAATTCACTTTTAAGGACAAGGTACAAAACTCTCTTACTTATTCCCCGAATACTAATCAATATATTGTAGAATCAAAAATGGAGAGCTACAATCAAAATAGAAGGAGGAATCGGAATCAGAATCAAAACAAGAACAAGAAGGCACAACCTACAAAGGTAATGGTAGTAAATAAAACAACATCTTATAATGACCATTTACTTGAATATCCAATGCTTCGTCGACAAGATGATCCAGTACTCCTACCATCGCATGCTTTATTCAATGCTTAACTTTTTACAATACATATTGCGATCACTGGATCTGTGTTAATATAATGGCAAAGGCTACATATGAATTATTATTTGGAAAATTGCCATTGCAACCAATATTTTGTAAACTTCTGGATATGGACCAATCCTATAGAGTTCCCGAAGGAATTGCCCGTAACGTACCAATCAAGATTAGGGACCACTATGTTCTCACCGACTTTGTAGTCATGGACATGGGAAGAGAAGTAGATCCTCCATTAGTGCTTGGGAGACCATTCCTCAACACTACTCGTGCAATCATTTACATCCACACAGGAGAGATTCATTTCCACTTTCCTAAGGAGAAGGTGCGTGTTTATTTTAATAGTTATAATGAGTATACAAATCCCAAGGGTAAAACCAGGACAGCTGTAACACCCTAAATTTAGCCCTTTTAAAATAGAGAAAATTTGATTAAATTAAGAATTTTTGTGCTCATAAAATTTAGGGAAATAATATTTTCTCTTTAGATTAAAATTTATGCTAGGCTTAGCAACATTTTGATGCATTCATGCTGCTGCATCTATTTTACTATGATTTTTGGTTTTGACTAAATCAGAAAATGAATTCAAAATCATTTGAAAATGTTTTGCAAAAGTTTAGAAAATAAAAAGGAAAGACTTTTTCTTATTTTCTCCCTCTCCTTCCTTGTTTCGGCCTGATGGCCCATTTCCCCGCACCGGCCCAGGCGCCCTCCTTTCCCTCCTCCTTGCTCTTTTTCTATTGGGCCGGCCCAGTCCGCAGCCAGCAACCGGCGCTCTCTCTCCTTCCTCCTTCTGCTCTCGCCCGCGCGCTCGGCCGGCAACTGCAGCGCCGCGTCCGCTCGCCAAACCGCCGCAGCACCCGCGCCACACCGCGTCATGGGAGCGCGTCCCCGCGCTGCACCCCGCGCTCGGCCTCCATAAAACGGGAACTGCACTCGCTGCCGTACCCCGCTCCACTCGCCCTCGCTCAAAGCACGCGCAAGCAACCGCAACACCGCAACGCAGAGCCCAGAACCGCGCGCTCGTGTCCACCGGTGCCGCCGTGTTCGCCGTCGGCGTCCCACCTTTCTCCGCCGGGATTCGACCACCGTCGAAGATCCGTCCCTCCGTAAGAAACAACCCGAGGCTTTTCCCTTGTCGAAATTGCCTCACACTCACCCGTCGTCGGCGATTTTGCAGCAACCACGCCCGCAGTGCTCGCAGCCGGAGCTGCCATCCGCCGGTCGCCGTACACCGCCGCCTACATCGCGCCTCCGTCCGATTAAAGCCGTGGTGAGCTCCGCCCTGACTTCCCCTTACTCCCGATGCCATTAATTTGGAGTATCGCGGCCACTAGGGCCGTTCCGCCGAGCGCCGGCGAGTTTGACCGCCGCTGGCCATGGCTGTTGCCGCGTGCGTCGTTTTCAGGTCGTGATTTGGGCCTTGTCGAGTTCGCCTTGGCCCCTCTTTGATCTCGTGCCCTTGGATTGCTGTTTGGTGGCCCGTGGGCACATTCCCGTGCGCGCCGGCGAGCTCGCCGCCGTCGGCAGTGGCGGCGGCGCCGAGTCCGGCACTGTAGTCGGCCGGGACCCCTTCTCTCCCCTCCCTACTTTCAATCTGAGCCGTCATCTTCTAATCCAACGGCGCAGATCTCAGAATACCCCTTCGCTGGCAAACTTCATAAAGAGCCCCTCTGTTTCCTGGAAATCGCGATTCTAGTCCCTGGCCGATTCAAAATCTGATTTCCGATTTAATTTAAATTCTGAATTTAAGTTTAGTCTATTTACCAAACTGCAACTGTATTCAAACACTTATAAAATGCTCATTTTAACTCCGATTTAACCCGTTCAACTTGCGTTAGAATCGTGGCGAAATTATCTACATGTTAGTAATACTTTTCAGTAGGTTTTAGACTATTAAAATTCGAAGTTAGATTTAGTTAATTAATCTTCCGTAGGAAATCTTGTTTAATTCATAACTTTTATGTCTTAGCTCCGATTTTCGTGATCTTCGTATCTGCATGATCGTAGCGAGACATAGATCATTTTTACAAACCTTTTATCTTATTTTTCCTCTGTTGGTGTATTGTTCTAATTATAGTCATGTTTGCCTTGTATGAATGCAATTGGAATGCGTGTTGTTGCCTTGTTGATCGAGTAGACGCTGAGCTTCACGCTCTTGAACCAAAAGAAGTTGATGATCAAGAAGGAGCAGACCTTTGAAGGTTTGGACATGAAGAAGGATCTATGTTTAAGGCAAGTATAGCATGGGATCATCCTTGTTGTCCTATACACCTTTAATTACAATTCACATTGCATGTGTCTTAATTTGTTACCCCTAAGGTTATCCTAGTAACTTGTTACCTTGTTCCTTGACACCTGTGGGATACTTGCATTGTGGGTAGTTTGCTAGTGCTCAACAAAATTGAACATGATCTTATCAATGACTGTGAATTTGGAAATTATGATAAAGAATGGTAATGGCAACTGATCTATAGGGCAAGTGAGCAATGTTGCTCTTGGCCCTCCATAAGGACTTATCTGTAGGGCAAAAGCTAGGATTGACAGTACAGCTGTGAGGGCTACATGGCTCTGGTTTTAGCTCAGTACCCAGGATCTTGTCTAGCTTGTTAGAGGTTACCCCTAGAGGGCGTCAAGGGCCTTGCCACTTTGGGTATAGTAATGCTTACGTTCACGTGTGTATAGCCTTGAGGGAGTGTGCCATGTGAAAGGGGGGTTCTCTATATGCACTGTAGAGGAAACCTAGCGGCCCTAACTTGTTAGGCGGAATCGTGAAAGGCTTCATAGTGAACCCCCTGCCGACCTACCTTGGGAGTGGGTTAAGAGGTCGACGGGCCTCGGGCGAAAAGGGCAATTCACGGCTCCACGGTGAAAGTGTACACCTCTCGTGCGAGTTTGATCAAAGCGATATATCGGCCGTGCTCACGGTCACGGCGGCCCGGAAAACTCACAGAATAGCCTGGTTACTAAGATGATAAAAGACAGAGATGGATATGATGATGAGAATGGTTAATTGTGATGGTAATGGTGGCAAGATGATGATACTCATGTTTATGATCATGTGGGATAAGGGGCTTAAGCGTAACTTAATGATATTAAATGTTAAAATGTTGACTTACTAAAAGTGCTAAACCTTGATAAGTAGATGTCGACCTTTTGAGCTTCATAACCCCATGTTATGCTTGTTGAGTACGATATGTACTCACGCTTACTTTACTTTTCATTATTTGGAAAATCCCGGACGGGTACCAGAAGACGGAGCTAGAGAGTTTGCTGAGAAGATCTAGGCGTGTGTACCTTTGATCAAATAAATCCCCTCGTGGCTCGGAGGCTTCGCTTGAAGACTAGAATTTACATTTCCGCTACTCTGATAAGTAAGTTTGTCTAATAATAGTCGTTATATTAAAGCATTGTCTCTTGATATTCTCCAATTTTGTCGCTATATGTGTGATTTGACTTCCTAGGCACACATATAGATAGTACTCGGTTTGTTGATAAATCGGGGGTGTGACAAAATGGTATCGAGCAGTGATGTTATTTGTAGGGACGCAAGCCTAGTTAGAAATTGGCCGTGTTAAGGTTTAAGAATTGTTATAACACCTTGTTCTATAATCCTTGATATTTTTTTTCTCACTACTATATCCCCTGGTCTTGATATTCATCTCCTCTTTGGTGCTTGTTTTAAAAGTTTTGTTCAGATCTTCAATCCTTCCTTTGATATGCTTTTAGAACCTTCTCTTGCGTAATCTAAAGTTAAACTATAGGATCTTTACCCTTAACATGATGAAGACGATAGTATCGCAAAGTCAAATTTATGTGGCCTATGAAATTTTGGTGTATGGTTGATTGTTTTATTGTTTATGCTTGAGTTGCATCTTTGTAATGAGTGTAATGATCTTGTGGTTCTTGTCCACAATTTCATTTAGTTTATAGTTCTAAGGTATAAGGTTTAGTGAAATAAATAGTTGGGTTTTTGCGTATCTCATGTTTGCCTCATCCTATCTTTTTGGAGCATCCTATCTTCTCTGGCCTATGTCTCTTTTCTTGGATGACCCAAAATCTTGAGAAAATTCTAGACAATAGTACACATCAATATTTCTTTGACCACAAGAAGCACCTTGATAGTTATTTTGGTTTGGTAGTTATGAAAATCATAAGAAGAAGAAACCATCTTTGCCGGGAACGTGGAGCAATTTTTTTTGTTGTGTTGTTGTTTTTCTACTCGCGAGGAAAGATCAAGTTGGTTCTTATACCTTTTCTCTTGAGATTTACATGGATGTCGAGGAAGGACTTTATGCTAGTTGATTATCTAGAAGAAGGTTCAAGCTTCCCTATGGTGTCCCCTACTCTATCTTTCTTAAGGGGGGTAGTTTCTTGATCTCTCTTGCATGTTACCTACAGTTTGTCTTGGAGTCGTAAGCTTCTCTCTTGGATTACACCAACCTTTATGATCATCTATCCTTACTCATGTTATCATCATTGTCCACCGGATGGTTGGAACTAGAGGTAATAATGAAGAGTGGCACCCCGACTCTCGGGAGCCCTATATGTCGCTTCCCTACTTGACACATTGCGTAAGAATAATGGTCCTATTAGTGAGAGATGTTATCCGTATGGTGAAGTTGAGCCTTTGTCACAACAACAGATTGTGAAGAGCAAGTTCCATATGATCCAACCCAAAATGCACAACCACGAAAGAGAAAACGGGAGGCCCATAAGAAGAATGCTTAACGAAGTAAACTGCAACAAAACTATGTCAAAGAAAGATTAAATAAGTACTTACAAAACTATGTCAAATAAAGATGCATAAGTACTTATAGTTATACTTTATTTTTACATATAAAAATAAATAAAAATTTGCAAAATAAAAATCTAAAAATATTATCCCAAGCAACCTAAGAAATGTAGCTAACCCCTAATGCTTAATCAAGTTCCACTAGCTTTGTTGTCTATTTTGAGATTAACAGATTTAAAGAGGAGAAGAGACATATCAAGCGTCATATTTGATGCCAACTACCTCAACTTCTACATTATTAAAGACTACACTCCAATCTAGCTTGGGGAGTGCAACCCCCTGATTACCGAGATAAGTATCTTATTATCTTATTATCTATATTATATTATTTTGTTTGTTATAAAGTTTAATAAGAGTCTAGTTTTATATAGTTTATATAGTCTTTTGTTTGAGTGAGAATAAAAGGATCAAGAGAGAGTGCACACTAAAGTTTACTCTGCTCAACTAAAAGGAACTTAAAATTTGTCAACAAGGAGATGATGAATAGTTGCTCCATCGTTTATGCTTTTCTAGTACCTAGCTTTCAAGCTTAATTTCTCTCAAAGCTCCATTTGCAAAATTAATTTTTACTTTGAAACATGAAATATATGAGTTGCAAATGTTTGCTCTAAAAGTCTAGGTGATTGACGGATATGATATATGATAGTCCGATTTTTGCTATTTGATCTTACTCCTAGTGATACTAGATTTACGGAGATTTATATTTCGAAAATTGAAAAATCACATGATAAGTTCTGTATGACAAGAGTGTGAACCTCCTACCACAGTCATATATACATGCTAATTAGATTAGGAAAACCTTTTGAAAAAAAATATATAGATATATATTTATATAGGCCGCTTGCTTTGCATTGAGTTTGTTCAATCTTTGTCGACCTTTAGAAACTTGTCATCTTTGATCGGATACACTCCACTCATTCCACTCACTTCATTTAATTATCATCCACTCACTCTAGCCAATAAAAATGTTCTACTCCTATCTCAAGGGAGAGCAATCAAAAATATTTACTATACCCATCCACTCATTCATTGCTAGCCAATATCTTACAAAAAGCTCCATTACATTTATACCTCTCAAAAATATTGCAAAAGAGATGGGTTGTAGAGAAAAAGAAAGGGAGATGAAAAATGGACAAAAAGTCCTACGGGCGAGTAGAGCCTACCTCCCTAAAATAAAAAGAGATGAAAAATGAACAAGTGTTCGCGGGCGAGTAGAGCCCACATCTCTAAAAATAAAGATGAATAATGGACAAGTGTCCGAGGGTCGATAGAACCCACATCTTTATAAGAGAGGAAATAATGGACACAAGTCCGAGGGCCGATAGAGTCCACCTCTCTTGAAATAAAAAAAAGAGAGAAAGAAAGAAAAGATACAACCTGGGTTCTCTACAAAATTATAAAACGAGAGAAGATTCCTAAAAGGAGCAAAAGTAAGATTTCCCATCATCTATTCTATTCACTTCATACTCTACTACATTCCATAACATTTATATTCTATCCACCATACACATGCACCACTTGATTAGTGTGACTTGTATCTTTGGATCCATTGCTTGAATTTACAATATATGTTTAGTAAGAAAATAAATTATTTTCTCCTACCTATGAGCTCCATATATAAGCCTTAGATATTAGGTGAGAGAGAAGAAGGCATAGTATGCTATTGCCTTAATTAAAAATGTTATATATCATTAGAGTAAGGCAAACATTATATTATTGCCTAAGAAAGGATCCACAAATACCACAAATGAGAGATTTAGTGCTTGACTTGATTGTTCTATCTTTCAATTATCCAAGATTGCAGAAAAAGATATAAAGCTTCGAAAGATAAGAGGTAATTGAATAATTAAAGTTTGAAAAAGTTTATCTTTATCCGGAGAGAAATTTTGTTTGAAAGCATGTGTACTTTTAAGGTGTGATAATGTTGTAGCAACTCCCGATCCAAGTAAGTAGTTTTTGTGTCTTGCTAAGAGACTAGCAAGAGGTAAGCTTGGGGAGCTTGTTGACACCTGTTAAAGCATAAAAATACAAGTTTAAAAACATGAATTAAGGGCTAAAGTCAAAGACCAAAAATAAGTCTAGGGGTCTAACTAATACAATTCCACGAGTTTTAGTATTTCGTGACTTTGCAGGGGACTTAATGGATAATTGTAGAGAAAGATGGTGAAAGTTCCAGAATATTCAAGGCCTATGAAGACCAAACTTGTCCGTGAATCAACTCAACCCGAAAAGTGGACTAAAACATTCTAGAAGATACCAGAGGACAGGAGAAAAGACGGGAAGCCGAGGTGGCAAGCCAGCCTGGCGCCCGCCAGCCTCCACCCTGGCGGCCGCCAGGTGGGCCACCCCTGTCAGCCTCCCCTTTTTATGTCGGTTCACTACCGTCATTGAGGTTGTATCTACACCGTTGCCAAGGTCGGTTTGATCCAAGGGTTGACGTTCATCGCCAAGTACTATATAAGAAGACCGGTGACCACGAGGCTCATAACAATTTCATTATATTCATACCCATCAAGTCCAGCCAAGTCTAGACATAAGCTCTAGTTCATACTAGAAGTAATTAGCTACATAACTAGTTCTAGTTGAAGATCAAGTTCATCTTGAGTTTCGATTAGTCAAGAAGTAGCAAGGATCGTTCTTGAGACTTCTCTCTTGTATTCAATCTGTAAGTACTCTTATATTTAGAATATAATTGTTATGGCTTTGATCTTTATAATTATTATATTCTTATTGATATGTGTTTATGCTTGCTATGATTATATGTTTAGTTTAGTAAGATTGCTTTATATTTTATGCATGGAATTGTATAGCATCCATATAGATGATCACTATGTGGGTGATAAGCAATGTGTAAACGTGGTGTTTATACAATGTTTATCCGCAATTGCACCCTACATTCCGGGCCATATGGTAGATCTTGGGGGTGCTTGACCCCATTGAGTCCTTTGGAATCCACCCTCCGAATGTAGGACACGCCGAGTCTAATTACGGTGATGGATAAGTTTCGTCCTTATTTGTCATTGGTAATGCTTGCCATGTGTAGAAGTAATCCAACCTTGCCATGATAGTTAGATGTATTGCACTAATTGTAGTATTCATTTACATGTATGATTAGGAGTATCCTTAGGAATATTCATTCTAGTCTAATTTATAACATGCTAATTGCTTGTATGATTCTAGTAGCTTAATGATCTTAGACTTGGGTATTTATCAATTATATAATTATCTTTATCCCGTGACTTATCCTGTTGAGTAATGTTAGATACTTATGGCAACTCGCATTATATTACTGTGAAGTGGATGATCTCGAAACTAAATCACAATATATAAATCTTTAGATATCCTTTCTCTCTACCTTTCCATAGACTCCCTTCCCCGTGGTAAAATATAAATACGATACATGGATTACTCCCGGTGAAGTGCTACAATTGGTATTTCTATACGTGCGCTTTGCAGATATCATGTTCTCAGTAACACCCGAATTTTAGCAATTTTTGAAAATAGGTTAAATTGGTTTAATTGTGTATTTTTGTGCTCAGAAAATATAGGGAAAATAATATTTTTCATTTAAGATAAAATGAAAAATGGCTAGAAACATATTTGTTGCAATCATACCAATGCATTATTTTATTGTGTGATAAAAAGGAATTATTAAAATTCAACTTAAGTTTGAATCCATTTTGCCTATCTATTATAATAAAGACATACTTTGAAAACATGCAAAGATAACCAAATTATAATTCAATAGACTCGAGAAAATATTTCAAGAGAGTTAATAAATATTTGGATTTAATAAGTTCGTCCAAACCCCCATTCTATTTGGACGAATCCCTCTCAAAATTCCTGGGTCATAGATGCTCTTTCGAGTTTCTCTAATCCCCTTTTGAACTTATCTCTAATTCATTTAAATTCCTCTTCAATTATCCTAAGTCTCAAGTCATAAATAAATAGAAAAGTCTCCTTGGCTCCTTTAACCAAAGGGGCATTCTCTTTTCTAATTTCTCTCGCTAATCATCTTGTGCATGCACTTGTGCCCCTTCTGCTTATCACGTGAGTCACGTATTCTTTGCATGCTCCCTGCCGTTTGCTCAGTATGCTTTCAAGTCACAAGTTGTCTATCTCTATGCTCCGTGGGCAAGGGTATGATGGAGCTTCTAATATGAGAGGTGAATTTAATGGGGTGCAGAAATTGATTCGTGATGAAAATCCTTATGCTTTCTATGTGCATTGTTTTGCCCATCAGTTGCAGCTAGTGGTTGTTTCTTTGTTTTCGACTTCTAGTGCAGACATTGCAGATTTCTTTAACTATGTCCCTTTAATAGTCAACAATGTGGGTGCATCTTGTATGAGAAAAGATGCCTTGCTTGCAAAGCATCATGATGTGTTGACAGAAAAAGATTGAGAATGGTGAGATTATGACTGGAAGGGGTTTAAATCAAGAAAGTAGCCTAGCTAGGCCACGGAGATACTAGATGGGGTTCACATCTTAAAACTTTGCTTCGCATTTTAGTGATGTGGGAGGCTATCATAGATGTCCTTGAGATAGTCAAGAAAGATTCTATTAAACCATCATGTAATGGTGGAGCTTTAGGTTTAATTGAAAAAATGGAGAGCTTTGATTTTGTGTTCATCCTGCATTTGATGATAGAATTGTTGAGCATAACAGATATTTGTTCAAAAGCTTTGCAAAAGAAGGACCAAGACATAGTTGAAGCAATTTATTTGATCACAGATGTGAAGGATAGTTTGCGAGAATATGAGGGAAAATGGATGGGAGCCATTATTGAAAAAAAGTGTCAACATTCGTGAGAAGAATGAGATTGAAGTGCCGGATATGGATAAGGTAATGAATGTTAGAGGGACATCTAGACGAAGAAAGCAAAAGGTAACAGCCAAGCATTACTATCATGTTGAGATTTTTCTAGTTTCCATTGATGCTATCTTGACTGAGTTGAATCATCGGTTTAGTGAAATTAGTTCAGAGTTATTAGTATGTATGGCTGCCTTTAATCCAAGGAAATCCTTCTCTAATTTTGATGTGGACAAACTTGTGAGGCTTGCTGAAATTTATGCTCAAGATTTTGATATAGGTGAGCTAGCTGTTCTTCCAGCTCACCTTAGGCAGTTTGTCAACCGTGCTAGAAGAACTCAGAGTTTCTTGGATGCACTGAACTTGGAAAAGTTGCTGAAATTATGGTGCAGACTAATATGCACACATCTTATAAATTGGTTTATCGTCTCATTGAGCTAATCTTGATACTACGGTTTGCAACGGCTTCGAGTTGAAAGGATATTTTCAGCCTTGAACATTATAAAGACAGATTTGTGTAATAAAATAGGTGATGAATGGCTCAATGACTTGATGATATGCTATAATGAGAAGGAGATATTTAGAAAGATTGGTAATGAAAAGATCAAAAGCGGTTTGAAAAGATGAAAGAGCGTCGTATGTTATTGCCAAAACAAGTAGTGGTACGCTCTATTCAACTATTAATTCATAATTTGGCGTACATATATATTTGACTAATCAATTATGTCTTTTTCTGTAGGTTGCTACTTCTTAGGAATAAAGTGTGGCAACGTCACGGGTCATTTATTAATTTGGAGTAATTGAATTCGGTATGAATGAATTGCCTCATTTTTACATATTTAGTCGATGTTTTTAATGCAAGATGACTTTAAGCTATTATATATTTGTCAAGTTGTGTCTTTTGAGAGGTCATAGTAGAGTTAGATCGCTGTTGCATTTTGTTGAGCCCGACCTAGAAATTTTTCTGGCTTCGTCACTGAGTTGAGGCCAGCAAATCCAAACGGTGCACTAATCCACGTCGACCTCTCTCACACAGCACCTTTTAATATACGGTTCTTGGACACAACATGACTCTGGCCCACGCTCCACTTCTCTCCATTCTCGACAACTACAGGTATTACCCCATTTGATTATAGTCACAAAAGAATCCTAATCTACACGCTATAGTTAATACTTCACATTTAGCCACTACACCAGAAAGGGTAAATTACCTGTTGAATACCCGAACTATATATGCCTTCTCCCTCTATTCATTACGTTTCTTGTAGCTATATTTAGGAAGTAACTATGCATTACTCAATTACATGGATCACAAAGCAAGAACTTGATGCATGAGCATGCATGCAGGGGATTCGCTGAGAGTCGACCACGCCTGCCCGCGTGGACCGTGTCGGGTACTCCGCACCGCAGCTCTGTATCCGCATCACCGTGCGCCCCTCCTCCTTTCGCGATGCACCGGACGCCGAGGAGGACCGCGTCTCGCGATAGCAGCGTACAGCGCGACCGGGCCTTGTCCACACCCTGGCCGCGTCCACCGCGCCCCGATCTGTCCCCCCGCACGCGAGCCAGTCAAGGCCGCCCTAGGTGGCATGCCCTGCGCTCGAACACCAAGCCGCCTCCTATCCAGTCCGCCATGGTTGCAGGTAGCTGATCTCGAGACCCGGTCTCTCATCTCTGTCATATCTAAGTACGGCCCCTCTCTGCCCTATAAAGTGGTGCCATGGAATCGCAGCTGCACGCCGCTGCCAGCCCCTCTCCGCTCTCCCTCTCGCACTCTAGTGCCGCCTGCCGCGCCGTCATCGCCATTGCCGAACCAATCCCCGCACAAACCACCTCAATCCACGCTGCCGATCACGATGGGCAACAACGAACCTGTGCCGGCATGTCCGACCTCGTTCAGCACGTGGCCGCGACGTTTGCTGCATGACCGTGACGCCAAGCCGAGGACTACACCCTGCCCCGAGATCACCTCCCGGTGAGCTTCTGATTCTAACGCACTCCTTCCCGCGTGTCTGCGTGCGCTATAGTGTCGTATCGTCGTCGTTAGCAATCTTCGCCGCCGGCAGCCAATAGCTCCGCCACCGACCGAGCCCAGCGCACATCGTGCGGGCGATCAGCACAACCAGCAGCCCGGCCATACGTGCTCTCTGCATGTCTTCTATCTTGCTAGCTCGATGATGTCATGTGATGATGTCAATTGTTTTCTGGCCGATTTCCTATACAAAAATAAATCTCGAAATACACTAGAAATACAAGCATGCAACCGATCTCCACCATGTGTTGTTGCAGTTACATTTTGCTAGCTTTGGCCAAGAACACGCTAGTTCGCAATAATTCACATTGTGTTCTGTGCAGTATGCCAATGTCTTTCTTATATACATATAAATATAAATATAGGTCACATGTCTATAATTTATTAATTCAAATCCTAAACCGATTAACACTCATATAATTAAAAGCAATATATGTTTTACACATTGGTAACTTATACTTCAAATATTAATGTGCTTAGTTGCTAATTTGCAAGTGTTTCTAAATTCTGAGTAAATCGGAGTAGATGCTTTCACATACATTTTCTTTTTTTGTAGAGATAAAGTTTAACTTGATTAAATTATGTCTAACCTAGTCTAAAATAATGGTTTCGTCACCAGGACAATTCTAACATGAATAGGGTTCATATATATGGTTATAATTATAATTTGTTTAGTTGAAATACCCTGGATATATATTAGGTCGCGCTAAGTGATCTCACGGATTTAACCTCTTTTACGAATAAAGATTAACTTGCTTACAACAAACTATATGATAATATTTATCAGTTAAAATATGATTAGATTAACTCGTCATTTCAAATGAAGCTATAATTTGTCTAGTCTAAACACACATGTTTAACTTGATTAGAGACTTCCATATATATGTTTAATTGCTTAGTTCAAATACCTATATATATATTAGAGTTAATTAGCATAAAAAGATATCAAAATATTTATACATAAAATATGACTAGATATAACTTAGATTCTAAAATAAATTATGAATGACATAACCTGAACCAATAATTTCTCCATGGTTTTGTTTATTAAAATAAATCAAGCATGATGTTGTTTCTTGTATAAAATAGCTAAACACCGGTAGTAGTTCCGTTATCGGCGACCCTTTGCGCTCCTCGACCGTAGCAACGAGTTCTCTCTTAGCACGATGATTTTAAGCCTTTTCTATGATTGGTGTATTGTTCTTAGTTTATTTTGTTCTCTTGCTTGTATGCGTGGTGTTTTTGCTACGAGTAGATGAAGAGCTATTCATTGGCTTTGAAGACCAGGAGTTGAGGACCGACAACCGTGCGAAGCAGAGTGTGGGAAATTGGAGCAAAAGTAAAGGCAAGTATAGTTTGGGATTTACTAGCTTTAAGTTCATGATCATGTGGCCTATTTAATGTTTATGACATGAAACATAAAACATGACTTTTATCAACATAAGAAATTGTCGGCAATGTAACATCCGGGATTTACAAGACAATTTGTGAGGGCTACATGGCTCGGTTTTAGCTCATTACCCAGGACCTTTTCTAGCGAGTTTGGAGGAAGTGCTGAATTGGGTATAGTATAGCCCCCTGTCCATATATATGTGTATAGGCTGCGGTTATGTGCCATATAGGAAGGGTGGGTCCTATATCTGACGACATAGCGCCCCATCTTGTTAGACGAACCTGTCGAAAGGCTTCATAGTGAACCCTACTGACCGTCCTAGGAAGAGGGTCAAGAGGTCGACGGGCCTCACACGTAGGGCAATTCACGGCTCACAGTGAAAGTGTACACCTCTGCGCAGAGTTTATTAAACTGATATATCAGCCTTGCTCAAGGACACGAGCGGCCTTGGACCTTTGCACTAAAGATGATGACTAATGTTGCTAACATGTTTATGGTTTATCGTTTTATCATTTACATTATTTAAGTTATATTGATCATGATCTTTGGGTAGTACTTATCTTGCTATATTTGCTAAGTTCGACATGGACTCACTCTTGCAATTTCCCCCACCTCAGTCTGTTGGTAAAAAGCACATGGAGAATGGATGAAGATACTAGTTCTTGGCATACGGAGCCCCCAGTCAACTGTCCCTGAAGAGAATGGAGCCTAACAAGTTTAGCAACCCTTCCGCGTTACTCTGATAAATTGTGAGTGTTTGTTTAGTTATTTTTTTTACGTTTTAAAGCATTGTTTCTGATATTTATCTGTTCTGGCTATATGTGTGGACTTCCTGGGCACACATATGGTGAAGTCTGGTCTCCTTTGGAAAACCAGGCGTGACATGTTCATTCTTTTATCAAGGACAATCAAGAGTATCATGCCCCGCATTTCTTAGCGTTATTGCTAGGGTGACAGACTAGTGTATAGGTAATGCCTAGAAATGAGTGGTATACCTTGAGTACATATGCGGGTAAGATTAACTCCACTAAGGATAATGGTGCTAAGTTACACCCCACTACTAACACCGCCTAACTCCGCTTTGTTGGATCATGAGGTTAATCTCATATCCAAGCTAACATGATTAGATAGATATCCCATATATATTTCTTTCGCCGTCCTAATTGGGATCGTGTAAGAAATATCAACAGTAATCTTTCAGGGTAACAAGCAAATAAAAAAAATTTTATCCCAATCGCGCGTGGGGAGGAGAGGAAGAGAGAAGGGAAATAATTTCTTTATTGCTTGTTTCGCGACGGGATGGGCGGCGTGAACCTGCAGGTGGGCGTCAAGTACCTGGTGGGGTGGCGGCTGATATGCGGCAGCATCAGAGCAAGGCAGCGTTCGTGTGTTGTGTAAGTAGGCTGGTTCAGGTGAGCAACCCCTTCGTTGTCGTGATTTGCTAGCAATGGCAGGCTATCAACCCTGCTTCTCCTCTCTCCCTATCGAAAAACGATGCAAGCACTTGTTCTTGGTGCCTCATAAATCGATGTGGTAGATTATTAAATTATGCCTTTGCAAATCTCCTCTCTGTCTATGCAAAGACGTTGCAGGCACTTGTTCTTGGTACTCAAAAATCGATGTGGTAGATTTATAATTAGATTGCTAGTAGTCATGTTGATTCATGCCATATGTTTCTGGCTGCTCAGTTAACTGTACCTGCTGATTCATGTTATACGAAACATTAAATATGATTGTGCATACTAAGATTAGCTATTGCTTCCACATGTTTGTGCCTACTACCCAAACCATCATGTTTGTACTTTTTTTTTTTTGTAGGCATTACTGCAAAAAAGAATAAATAGAGATACTACCTGACATGCGTAAGCAAGCACGAAGTGACATGGTAAGATTACCTTGCACACTTGATTTTTCTTCATAGTTGACTTGTATAAATCTCATAATCATGTTGCTCCATGTTTTCTGTTTTAAGTACCTGCCAAGTGCAGTCTTAAATTATTTGCATAAATTTGTTACTATGGATCAGATATGATGATCTCATGAATGGTTCTATTTATTTTGTAGCATTGCCATCACAGGACCTTAGGATAGTTACTTAATTTCTATTTCTTATATTTGTAGCACTGCAGCTTTGCTCTTGTGACTTCATTTTGCAAGATAGCTAGAATCTAGCCAAAGATTGATTTGTTGAACATTGTGCTCTCTGATCTTTGTACAATTTTAAGACATGGTTATATGTACCATAGTGTCATGTGCCCGTGACAAGAATTGTGAAAATTTTTTTTGTTTTGGCGGAAAGAATTGAAATGAAACCAAAAAAGTATATACCGGCTCCTATATATGTGCGTGTTTGCATATATTTTTGGCACCGCAAAATGCGTATTTGAAAACCTATTTAAAAAACAAAACAAATCATGAATTGAATTGAAAAAAATAACCCTTTACTCGGTTGGTGGCACCGACGGGAATAAAAGTCTATGGTCGACCCACGTGTCTGGTAGGACCTTTACTCCCCGTTGGTACCCCAAACGGGAGTAAAGGTCCCACCCATACTCGGTTCTATAACTTCGTACCGGACCCCTAACCGTGAGTTCATTTACCTTTACTCCCCAACCCGTACTCCGGTTCTACAACCGGGAGTAAAGGCCTATATGGACCGGGAGCAAAGGTCATATGTGTACTAGTGACGACAACCAAGAAGGCGTTTCATTAAATATTTAATTGTGATTCTCAGCAGATGGCTGGGCAGGCGTCTACAAGAAGCACCGCCGCTTGGCACACCAGATTTACTAGGCCTCCATGTTGGCGACCCAAATTGGGGTTGATCACTGTCCAATGTAATGGCCGGCCTAGCTGGCAGTGCACTAGAGAGGGTCAGAATGTTCATGTACCCTCGGACGCCCGTGTTGTATAGAACCTTTACCATAATACAAACATACTTAAACCATAATACTACAACGTAGACACTCAACATACACGCACACTCACCCTAATGAACACACGTACGCAAACCCTACCCCTATGAGCACCTTCGAAGGACTGAGCCGACAAATCTTGAAGTTCGAAGTCACCATCGGCGCCGCTATCGACGGGGGACGTCTCCTACCACTTAATGCACAGCGCCGGAATATCCTGAAATAAATCCAGGATAAAAAGTGTCGCACCCGGGGTTTACATTTTTATTTCATCAATGAGTGACAAGTTTTGATTTTGCTACTAATTATTATCTATATAATTAAAAATATGATCAGATTCGTTCTCCGGCATACAGCACTCTTTATTGGATGATAAATAATTAAATATCCACAACACATGCATGCAACCTTTGGGTAGCCTGCTTTGAGCACCAACAACAAATTTCTAGCTTTAGACTCTTGCATTATTTACTTTGAACTATCAGTAATCAACAACTACGCATGTGTAAGTGCATAGGATCGATGCAACTATTTTCCTTTCCAAAACCATACATTACCATTACAAGTTTTATTTTTCTGTTCTTCTTTATATAAAGACAAATAAGACCAGATACACAATGCAAGCATACATCACTGTTTATTGTTTGATATGATGACACAACAAAGCATGTGTGCAGCCTTTGGGTGGGCTGCATTTAACATCAACCACAAATTTGCAGCTAGAGGGGCATTGGATTAATGAAAAGGCGCTCAATCGTCTCCTTCATATCTTTGCAGCTTGTGTGTACATCTTTTTACCGGCGTACGTGAATGGCATGCACACCGTCAGGTTGTTAAGTCGCTGCACCGCTAGAAGTAGCTCATCAGGACGCTCAAATCGAGCTTTGTTTACAATCTTCCATTCATCCTCAATTAGGTGGCCTATCTCAGTCATGGCTACCTCACTTGTTACATTATACTCGTTCATGTAGCACTCCACGGAAGATGCTACATCTTTCTTGCTCTTCCCACTCTGCAAATTAAACAAAATACAGTTAGCCACAAGAAGCAGTTTGTGAGCATTGGTTAACACGCTTTGCACATAAAAAGATGATATGGAAACAAACTCTACATTAAATGAAGCAATGTCGTTCATGAACGGGCTATCCGACCGAAGGTCATAACAGCAGTGTCTCCCCTTAGTGCCCACTCAAATGCATCTTTGGTTGCTTCATCACCCATGCCCATTAGAATCGTGGCAGCTGATACTCGAGCTCCGGCTGTTTCCGCAGACACCTTGACTTGTTCTTCAAAAGTTGGAATGCAATTGTGATGAAACCATTCGCTTTCCTGGAGATAACCTTCAGATGACATCTGGAACTGCGCAGACAATGCATCGTGTTAGTGTTTGTATATGTGAGAATGATTTGATCATTTCAGGCTTGTTGGTGGTTGCTTCATAATTAGTCTGCGCGTACCCCTTCCCTGATGTAAGCCAAACGGTACTTCTCATTTGGCTGCAGTTCATTCTCAAGATCTTCAAAGTTTCGTAACACACATAGGAAGAACTTCCTCAAGTACTCAGGTAATATAGAAACAGCACTATAGTCCCATCTGCAACACACCATATATATCTTGCATCAAAATTGAACTAGCTAGTGAATCAACGTATAGTAGGCTAGAGGAACACATTCATGTAATAATTAGCCAAACCTAGTAATATACTAACCTTCGAAAAGCTTCAGCGAGCTTACGAGCCTCATCTAAGGTAGCATGGTCATCAAAAGTATCATCTAACAAGGTCAGTAGTGCATAAACTTTGATAAACATTGCACGAGCGCGTGAGTAATCTTGCTCATAGTATGCTGCATGGGCCCAGAAGAACCACTCAACCACACGATCACGCGCGTAGTTGAGTTCCACTTCTTGGTAGATATCCTTCCACCATCTGAAACATTTTGTCTATATATCAACAATATTCTAGGAGTGGACTAATTTGTGTTCGAGTAGAAATTATTTAGCATGTTTACAGCTTTGAAGAGTACTGGTTCCTGCCTACTGCAATCTCACATGGAGTACTAAAATGACATGATGTTTACTGTTCTTATGATCTGTGAAAGAAAAAAACTATCATAATAAGAGGTACTATTAGACCAAGTTTAGAATATGCATACTGGGAAATGTCTTTGAGTTCTTTCAGGTGAAGACGTTGAAGAAGGTTAAAATCCAGCTTTGCAAGCTCTAGTATGTGGGGATTGTATGTTTCCTCTTGAATATATTCGGACATATAATCAAGAGCCTCCAATCTCTTTAGTGTTCTTGGCAATGGTAGCTTTAGGGCCCGTGTTACTTGACCATCTAATGGGGTCTTGAGGCTACTTGTTAACAGCCCCATTCTCAGATGATGCCTTGCAAATAGGATTGCTTCTTCAAGTTCCATCTCTCCATGCGTTAGAAGGTGAGCTGCGTTGTATAAGCTTAGCAAACCTTTATAATCACTCGTTATTTCTGCATGGAAACTTCCGTCATCGCCTCTGAACTTGTGAATCAATTCGTCTGTAATAAAAATATGGTACGGAGTTTTCATGCCAATCATAGAAAAAACAAAAATAATATATGCAGTCACACATATATATATACCTACCCGGAGAAACCCAAAGACCATGGGTCCTAAGGAGGCGAAATCGCAGGGCAACCACATGGAGACTACTAAATCCTCCACAGCCATGGATGCTGTGTAGTGTGGCATCAATCTGCTCTTGGAAGAGATGATCAATACTCAGATGCTGGAGGGTGTCCACAAGGCTCATTTGTTGCACCGCGTTGCTGTCGCTGCAAGCCTCAAACATTCCACACACCTCCTTCTTCAATTCAATGACCCTCTCCTTCATGCTTCCCTCCGACATCTACAAGAATTGTATATATTTGTATTTTGAAGAAGGGTGCATGCGGATGCTATACAAATCAAAGGCATGCATATAGTGTAGCATAGACAATGGACATGCTAAAATTAATAAATTGAGTAAGCATGCGTGCGTGCCTGCATGGGTTTAGGGACATGGTCGATGAAGAAGTTACCCCACACTGAGGGGGCAACTGTCCTCATCTCCTCAGCAGGGGTGGCGTAGTTGGCAGCCATTTGTGGATCTGCCTGCAGTACGTCGGAGGAGCCACATATATATAGGAATAGGAGTATGCACTACTACTCAGTTAAATGTCTAATTTTCAATCATCGCCCAGAGCTATCTCTATCTATGCTGAAAACAAGTGGATGGTTAGAAAAGTATTTGACGATCTGTTAACCATGTGTGTGGACCCAGATGGATTGCCACAAAAGTCACGTACATATGTTTCTTTGTTCAAAATTTTCAGCACATGTGTGTGGAACTGTGGACATAGCGCTGCCTCCATATAATAGTATCCCACACGGCACATGAAAGGTAGACACTAGAACGTTCACGCTGGCAGCGGTCGTTCTATATAATTTCCAACCGACCAAACTTTAACTTGCAGCCAAGGTATGGAAAGTCCACGACGCTGAAAGTCCAAGTTTGCCAAACTTTTAAATAATGCTTACGTAAGCCTCAGATCAACTGTGGACATGCATGGACATGTGTTTACACTAACAATTTTTTTGAGCTATGTTTGTGTTTACACTAACGTAACATTTGACTCATGCATGTCACTATGTAAAAAAAGTGACATATTCACCACAGGATAATGACCTATTCCACATATATGTACTAGATACTAAAGTGAGGTGTGCTAATAGATGAATATGTTATGTTCTACTCCCTTTATCCCAAATTATAAGGCGTTTCACTTTTTCTACCCCAAGTTTGTCTACTCGTCTTATTCAAAAAAAATTGTGGAACTTAATCAATTTCAAGTCATTCTTGAAGAACTTTTATTAATAAACCAAACCATAACAAAAGAAATGATATTTTGCACAATTTTTTGAATAAGACGAATGGTCAAACTTGAGGTCCAAAAGACGAGTAGTAAACTGTTGGAGGAAGGCTTTTTTTTTGGCTTGGCATTTGGAATAGAGAGTTGGCAAATAAGTCAAATGCCAAATCAAAAATACCAAACCTGTTGGAGATGCTCATGGTCATCAACTGCATGCTTTTTGAAATTTAAAATGATTGATTTAAAACGACCTTGGTGGCGATTCGACCCCCTGTGGTCGTGATTAAAAAGCTTTAGGTGAAGTAACATTGAAAATCTTCTCATTTAAATCTATTTAGTATCACAAATATTGATCAATAAATCAGATTAAAATGATACGTAAATAAAAATTCGTAGGAATGGCTAGAAAGAGATCGAGTCACTTGAAAGTTGCACGTTGTCATGCACCGAATTTATTGAACCATGAGCCAAATGGGTCGAAACATACACATCAGTCAACGATCCAAAGTCCAAGCTATTTTGTGGGTCTGTGGATGATGCAGCAGCACTTGTCGTTTCGCCCTTCGCACGTTGCTGTGTATTTCCCGCTATGCACCATGAGGGCCGCGTCTCTGGACCTGTTGGCGCACATGAGCACGTTGCAGGGACTGAAATGGACGCATGTCTTATCTTCGTACGCTGCATATGTGTGCAGTTAATCACAGCTCAGTTCGATAGAAAGCACTTACAAATGGTAAAACCCTTATTGAGAGTAAGTAATGGGAAGATTATATTGTAGGGCCGCAGTAGGAGCATTATTCAGTGCATATATATATATATATATATATATTCTCTTACTCAGTGCATAGGTGGACGAGATAACAGAGGACATGGTCACGAGAGCAATGGAAACAGGAGCAGCCATCCTGCACATGGTATTTCTTGAATTCTCTGCCATTGCTACCTATAGATTGTTGCTAGGGAGATGGATCTTGTTAGTAGTACTCCTGAGTTCTTTGCTGGCTCTCTGACTTCTGGTTAATATATATAGGAAAACCAACAGAATAATGTGGCTAGTTCTGGGTTCTAATTATTAAGTGTGCTACCATCTCTGCATCGCAAAATAATACAAGTATTAAGGTATCCATACCGGTAAATGGAGCTCAAGATTGATTAAACTAGTTGGATTCCCAGCGTTGCTGCGGGAAGTAAGTAGATTTTGTTAAAGAATTGATTTGTAACCACTAAGGATTCTAATCACAATTAGTTGCAGCTTAGAAATTTGTTGTTCATTTTCAGCACCTTTTGAGCAATGACGACGAATCACAAACGGTCGAATTTTGTTACAGAGGTATGGCTTGATGGCTTGAGCAAATACCACCTATGTGAGTGAAATGAAGGGGCTGAAACTCCAGCTATCTCAGTTGAAATTGAAGCTCAACAATTGATGAGGAAAGAAGACAAAATAGAAGCCGAGACGTTTGAAGATGTTGTCTATAATTATAAGGAAATGTTGTATTCTGAAAATCTGAAACCATTTCTGCATTGCGGATCAAGCAGAGAATGATATGTCCTGTAGAGGAATAGTCATCATTGTTTTGAGAACCTAGACGGTCACAAAGATGCATCATAATGTCTTTAGATATGTTGTAGAGATGTCAACTTGAGGTAATAAAATAAAAGACATGTAATTATTTATTTGATTGAGTCCTTGGTAGCTGACGTAATCCCTTTAACTTCGTTGTTCATGACTGATGGTGAGAAGAATTTGTAAAGGTACCTGCATTAATAGTCAGTATAATATAAATGTTAGATACTATATTTGACTGATTGTTTGGAGTTGTATTGTTTTTAATTTGTTGTTTTCCTTGAGGATCAATTGGAGCCACCTGGTTAAGATCAAGCTTTATGAATGTCCTGTGAGGTTGACTTAAAATGTTGTGATGAAATATCTAAATTGCTATGTTTGATGTCAGGTCATGACACCAGTCGATGTAAATCTTGGTGTGCTCTTAGAGTTGATCACACCGTCAGTGATCATGATTATGTAAATTTTTTTATCCTCAAAGTTAACTTGAAACTCTTGTGTTTATTGTATATTTCATTAACTGTCCTATTGTATTTAATTTTTTAAAAAAAGTAGGTCACATTAACTGGACTAATAAGTACTCCAATGGCATAAATGGTCATCTAAATCTGGACCATGTTGTTCAAGATCAATGGTCAAGCTTCAAGTGAGACCATATATGTCACTGCTAGGCGGCATGGAACAGCCGAGAGCAAAGCAAATGGATATATAATCCTAGCTGAGATGGAGCTATGTGTAAGTGTAAAAGGAGAAGAAAATCTAATAAACTACAAAGCCTTCATTTGCAGTTTGCACTGTAGTACAGTTTGATGTAGACTTCAATGGTTGCCAAAAAATGTCCTACGTTGGTTTTTGAAAAACAAACTCTTGTACGCTGCAGCTAGGTGTCCCATCAAGAATGGAAATTAATTAAAGACCAATGACCCATGCATTGATGTGTTAGTCCTGTTATTCTAGATTATATAAGAGAGTATGACGAACTTGATTTTATCCTTGCTCCTCGATTCTATAAGAGCCATATGGTCCCTTAGGATTGAACATGCTATAGATATACTACATACAGTACCTAGGTCCATCTTATGTTGCCAAATGATAATGTACTCATTGCAGGAAGCAAAGACAACAAACAATTTTGAAAAGGGTTCCAATTTAGAATGTGAAAAAAAATTAAGTGTATCAGAGTCTCAATGCAGGGTATACTACCAAATCAGGGTTACAGTAGATTGTGTATGGAATGCCATTAAACCCCATAAATGGATATGTGCACCAGGAGGCCATCTTTCCCAGGTTTTCAATGATGTAGAAACTATCAAGAATTATTTACCTGTCCTGGGCTGATGTAGATTGTATAGTTTCAGTAGATGGAGCTTGAGGATCAATTGGAGCCACCTAGGCAACATTGAGGTTTTGCTTTGCCTGTGAGCTGCTGTAAAATGGAAGAAATGACCATAAACTTTCATCAGTTGTCATCAATCTAAGCATAACCCACACAGAAATTTAGATTGAGTATCAATGGAAACACATAATGCCTCCGTTGTATTTCTTTGCATGTATGTTTGGAAAAAAAAAATAACAGGAAGAACATTCTATCAGTATTCTAAATGATATGTCCGGTAAAAGAAAGAAGAAAAGATAATGGTTTTAAGATTAGTCAAGATTACTGCAATAGAAGTTGATGCACATCATAGGGTTATGTTTGCCAAAAATGAAACAGGTGCAAGCATTTCGATCCCTCCAGCGACAGGCAAAGCTGCAGATGGGTTGCAAAGCTGCAGACTCGCTGAGTGAGATTCTCATAGGGTCAACTTCAGCAGTAGCTCACAGTAAAAAAGCAAGATCGTCATTTAGTTCAAATGAAGATATATGAATACATATGATTCCTCTCATAAAAAAAAAAAAACAATCTAAGATGCTTCATTAAATAGAGTTGTCTGATGTAGTTTTGTCTAGAACAAAATGCGTCTAAGAATTCAAAGTTCTTTGAGGGAGGAAAATAGGGCAGATTGACATGTATGATGCAGACAAAATAAGAGGATAAGGGCAGTGATGCATCATCCCAGCACTAAGCATGCATATATGATAACTGCCAGTGCTAGGCAAGCTTGCCTTATGAGAAACCAAACAGGTCCTAAGAGAGGGCCCTCTCCATTTGAGTTTGAATAATATATTAGTTAGTCTCTCTCTCCACAGGCAGTTGATATATAGATAGGGAGCAGTGTAAACATATCCCCAACACATCCTAATGCTTTTGTAGGCCACATCTCGTCCATGGTTGCCCAGAACCTCTCAAGTTTCAGTCAATAGGTAGATAGATTCTTGTGCCCAAGAAAGGAATTCACATATATGGGCAGAAAACAAATTGCAGTATTAAACTGAAAATATGGATGTGCATACATGTAGAGGCTTATACATGAAACCTGTAAGCGTCATCCATAAGCATGGGTGGAGCACTGGAAGATGAAAAGTTGAGGTAACAGGACCTGAAGGCCTTGTACACATGTGCTACCTGCCATTGAGCTGCTGAAGCTATCAACCACGCTCCTTTCCTCTGGGCTCGAGCTGAACTGTTGTTACACATGGATCAAAACAGGTGAAAAAGAATGTAGGTGCAGAAGAGAAGCAACTGAGATATTCTGCGTTCGGAATTATCAGTCGTTTTGACTTTTCTAGGTGCATAAATCTAGAACAACTTATACTTTGGATGGAAAATGGGTTGAGAGGAAGAACCTTGAGAAAGCCGCGTTGATGTTCTGCACCCATGGGGCATCTGAACTTGGTCCCAGCACCCTGCTTTGCGGCTGGGAGATCATCCTTGTCAATGGCCTGCCCAACTTTGCTGAGCTTTTTTAGATGAGGTCCTGCAAATATCCTGTGGTTTTTGTAGATCAAATCAAACTACAGCACTATTTATTACTGCTGGTGCATCAGAGGCAAAGCAAGTTTGAGAGATCTTGTTTCATCTTCGTCAATGAGAGCTGACCGGTTTCTTTGCCAGAGGAGCTGATGACGCCTTGCTTCTGCAGCCGCTTCTTCCTGTCCTCCTTCACGCGATCCAGGAGCTCGATGTCGCCGTCCCTCCTCGAGGACAAGGGGCCCGTCTTGGGGCGCGTCGGGCGGGGCGGGGAGAACGACGCGAGGCCGCGCCGCCAGCCGACGACCAGAGATCCGCGCCGCCCACCTTGGATCCGGCGTGGAGTAGTGAGGAGAGCGGGAGTAGAGCCGAGCTCGGCCGCGGCTGAGGGCCATGGGAAGGGGGCAGCAGCATCTGCCTCGGTCGCGAGGCAGGAGCTCCGCCGCCGCCCGATGCGCCGCCCGTCCATGCATGCTCCGCGGTGGACGGGCCACGGGAAGGCGGCAGCGGCCGTCTCCTCCTCCACTGGGCGGTCGGGCACTGAAGCGTGGGGCGCGCGCGGCATCCATGGCGTGGGCGCGGATGGAAGCACGTACCCGATTGTGGAGACGGCAACGCGCGGGCCACTCCCTCCGTCCGCCCCGCGGCCATGTAGGACTTGGCCGCGCCGCCTTCCCCGCCATGCTCTGCCTTGTCGTCTCCCGTTCGACGCTGCAGCACCATGGTCAGCTCCACCCTTCCGCGCCCGCAGCCGTAGCCGCCAGCGAGAGACCGCGGCGAAGGCCTCCCTCTCCATGGACCTCGGTGAGACGTCTGATTTTGGTGGAGGATGGCGGCGGTAGGGGACTGGGCGGATGCGGCGGCGGCTCGAGGACTGGGCCATCTTGGAAGTGCATACGCGTTGTAAGACGTGGGGATGGAGACGGGGTTGGGGAAGGCCAGGCAGCAAGAGGTCGCGCTGGAAGACGGGCGGTTGGAGACGGATCGGAGAAGTCCAGGCGGCGAGAGGCAGGGGAAGAGGCCACCGGATTTTTTCCCCATCTCTTCGTGCGTAGGGAGCGAACCGATGCTGTAACGCGGCGGAGGTTAGGAGCTACAGAGAACGGAAGGACGCTGATGTGTCACCTCTGCATGTGCGAGAGAAATCCTCTAGTGGCCTTCTTCTATATAGGGGTTATAGATTTATATTATATAGTATTGACATTTATACCACCAAATGAATTTATTAAAATATATTCTATAAGCAATGTGATGGTACTAATTTCATATCATGAAGTTTTAGTCAAAGTTTAGAATATTTGACTCATCGAAATCCGAGAATTGCATTCTTGATGGACAGAGGTTGTACTTTTTACTAAGTTTTCATATCTTTGTCTGCCTTCCATTGTACATGTTCCCTACGTACATTCCATTGTACATGTCCCTACATTCCATTGTACATGTTGATAACTAAATCTATATCTTGTTCATTCAAATAACAAATATGAGAATATCCACTATGTCAACCGCCCTATCATCTAGTCCTTATGAGAATATCCACAATGAACAGCGCCCTGTCTTCTATCTTCTATCTCGGTGGCGCGTGCTGCTCGGGATCTGGCGTTCATGCGCAGGGAGACAGCGGACCTCGCGACGGCGTGGCCACAGGACCTGCACGGCAAAGAGCGACGAGCAGGATCCGGTCCCGACGACGGCGCTTGGGTGTGATGGCACTGGCGAGGTGGCGTGGTTCGCCTCTCCTCCCTCCTCTCCGAGCGGCGACGGTGGGACAGCCTCACGGCGACGTGACTCAGGCATCAGGTCGGCTTCTCCCTCCTCTCCGGAGCGGTAGCGTCGATCCGGCGTCCCGGGCGGATGCGGCGTCGATCCGGCGTCCTGGCACGGATGCGGCGTCGATCCGGCTGCGGGCGAGCGGATCTGGCTGCAGGCACATCATTCTGGCTATGTGCTTTCAAGCTGACTGTGTTTGCCCCCTTGCTGTGTACACCCCTTCTGCCAATATCTGAACCAAAGGCATGTCAGATCGAGGTAATCCTCTAATGAAGCACGCACCTGTTGGCAAATAGATCCTTGCTGGATTAATTTCATTAGAAAGTTATACATCAGTTTCTAGTTTCAAGCCTGTATTGAACTTGTGAGGTGCAGTATCAGATTCCTAGGTGCAGAAGTGTGGAATGGGACGAGCCTTAGGACATAGTTTAGTTGAAGGGTTTGTGGTCATGGGTAATTTTATCTGGAGAGCTAAACATGATGCGTTCAGGATGTATATAGCCATATAGGAATGATGGAACTATTACTGTTAGGAATGGCTTTCAAGCAACATGTGTATTGTGAACTGTGACATCCTTGCAACTAGTTAGTTGATCTTTAGCTTTTTTCTGAAATTGTGACACTGACCATTGCTTGAAATGGAATCATTCAGTTAACCCGTGACCGGACGGCCTCTATCCATGGACGGTGGATTTTGGATCCACCGTTGCATGGAGAAGTGCAGACGACTGCTCTCCTACCCTACGCCCAGCTGCCAGTGTCTGTGGTGAGAATCCACTATATGAGGTATTGCTTCCCCATGTCTTTCGGTCCTACTGTGAAAAAATGGAGAACCTGAAACCTAACTTAACTATTTGGTGATTTATATTCAGATCTGATCTAATCACATCCTTATAAGGCATGGGAGCCTGTGTTGAATTACGTTTAGGGTGCTGGGCACAAATTTCTGAATGTTTTGTCATAGGATACTGTAAAGACTAATTCTTTTAATAAAATTGTAAGTTACATATGTATTCGTTGACCTTTACTTATTTGAAGCCAAATTAATTGGATCATAGCATGTCAATGTCTCTGTCTACATGTCAAATGTGCAACTCTTGGTCCAATTCGTGAGGCAGCTGTGTGGTTCCTGGTGCAATTCAGACTCCATCCACATGTTATTATTTTCAGGTAATGCACTTGGGTTTTTGTGTTATTTATTAAACAGTGCCTGATAATATATATGGATTTCTGAATTGCTAGCTTTTAGTCATAAAGCATTCATGACGACAATTCATTTGCTATATATTTTTGTACTCCACAATAAGTAGTAGACGCTTTGGAGCTGCCTAGATCTTTTCAGTAGGTACTTGCATGCTCCTAGCTGAATTTGTTCAATACTTGATGGATCGGAGGGTCCACATGCTGTAACATTTGCATATGAACCGATTAGCTGAAGCTTCCACTACACTACAATTTCATATATGTTCTCTGTCATTTATTTTTGTTGCATCTACATCAGAACTGTACACTCAAAGCATTTAAATATTCAATAAGAGGTCTAGAGATCTGTGTCTTCTCTTGAACTGCAAGTCTAAGTCTAGTGTCCTGTACATGCACACGCAAATACCATTAGACGGTCATGTACATGCACACACGAATGCTTCTTCCACTTTCCTGTACTCGCTGTGAAAGATGACACTAAATAAGGATAATTTTAAAGACAATTTCATCAACTTTGGTTGCTGATATTAGTTAAGTAGCTAGAAAATAATTACCTCCTAGTCAGGGTACCAGGACTACAGTTAAGGTCAAATGGGCTTGATGATGGGTCCTTGCAGTAGCCTAAGTGGTGACATAAGCTTGTTGTTGGTTTGAGTTTTGACATAAACACTCATTTGGCTGATGTCCAACTCTGCCTTACATTATAAAAAACATGTAATTTGGTTTCAGTTTCTAGAAAAGGATGTCTACACTTGGCTTGTTACAAACTTATATTGCACAGCAGCTTCATATATTTTATTCACTTGTCTAATTACATGGTTATTATATTTTTCACGAAGTGCTAGGCGGTCTTTGGCTTGAAGTTCTAGAAAGGGTTCTCCAACCTAGTGGATGTACTATCATTGCTTTTGATTTTTGAGTTACTTGAAATGATTGTGCACAAACCATAGTATGTTAATCCAAAAATACTAAGATTGCTTGTTGCAATGTGGATTGATGTAATCTTTTGGTGCTTGACTTTGGATGATCCAAACAGTGTGCAAGACAAGATTGCATGTTATATATATTGACCTTCATGCAATGTATGTGTGTATCTTTATGTGATGGAACATGAATCTTTATGTGTATCTTTATATATATATATATATATATATATATATATATATATATATATATATCAAAAATATCCAGCTAACCACGGTGTAATCTACCACCCTACTAGGAACTCTGCCACCCCTCATTTATAGTTGAGCACGCATTGTGCACCAAAAATGCGCCGGGCAGACTTACTTTCTTGTGATCACACTAGCAAACAAGATGTGACCAAAACCGTAGTAAAGAAGGCAACATGCAAACTGCTGGTTAAACTTTGCAGCCGAGAGGTCATGCTTGCTCTGACACATATGTACAGCCAACGTCTCCCATAGTCCCATCTTGAATTGGTCCATCCTCAAACGCTAATATATATCTAACTATATATCTGATTTGTAATTTGTTTTCACCATAATATTTCTCATGATTTTACTTACAAAATAAGATCTCACATGACCATATTTAGTTAGAGTAGAAAATGGCATAGTGTGGTCCCCACATGTCATACAATACAAACTTTTTTTTTTTGTGTGTTTCGTCGATGCAACTAAGGATGAGATTCGAATGTGTCTAACAAACACACGTAATGAAAGTTCACTGTGATGTTATTGTGTTAGGGGTATCAGTACAAAAATATCGTAACAGAGTATACAGCTGAAAACCCTTTTGGATAGCTAGCTTCGATGTCCTGCTGCATGCGTGAGAATTTGGATGGCAATTTTTAAATTTGAAAGGGCGTCGAAGGCGGACGCGCCGGCAGTTCTCTATTTCGAACCCACTTTGCCGACGAATTCACCATCCTCGCTGGCACTCGTTCCAATTGCTAACATCCACGACTCGGTGTTATCTTATCCATCTCCCAATCCCCTCTCTCCTCTTCGTTATCCATTCACCCGAGAAACCAGGGTAGCATCCGTGCAGCGATGGGACGAGCTGTAGTCCGCGCACGCCGAGTCGGACCGGCCCGTGGCTACCTCGGCGCCCGCACGGAGTTGTGATCCACCACGGAGCGCGTTGGCGCGCTCACCTCCGACTAGAAGGATGTCGGGCGGATGGCGCGCCAGGAGAAGGCGTTGTTGGGGCGCTTGAGGAAGCCGACTAGGGAAGAGGATATAGCAAAGGGCGCTGGTATTCTTCTTCTCGCCTCCATCCTGGGCGCGGCTCTCTGCTCACCTTCGTGTCCAGCTCGCCGTCTCCGAATCGAGTTATCCCGTGGCTGCGCTCGAACTTGGCCATGGCGGGCCTTGCAAGCAAGCAGAGAGAGAGGCCGAGGGAGGGGACGAGGACAACGAGTGGAGCACGAGTCGTAACACAGCAAGGACATGGCTCTTGTGGGGTGCGGGCTTCTAACCGTGGAGCAAGTGCAGCGGTGCGTGCATGTTTTCGCAAGTTGCCGGACTTCGTGTTCATGAGGATGATGCTTACTGCAAGAAAGGTTGTAGGTTCGTGGACGCCCCCGAGCTGCTTGAGGAAATGCGCAACGGAGGGGACAGTGGACACCCAAGCCACGATTGCTGTACGAAAAAACCCAAGCTGCAAAGGTCAGTTTGAGCCATCGCTTGTTCAAACCATTTCTTCCTTCTTGGTATGGTCCATGCCTTGAGCCATCGGTTTCGGTCTGACGCATACAGCCAGCACCTACCATTACTACGCTGCTGCATCTCGTCGCCTGATGCTCGGGACGTATGAAGTTTAGGAGATGCGTTTTACTATATATTTGATTTGTAATTTATTTTCACCATAATATTTCTCATGATTTTATCTACAAAATAAGATCTCACATGACCATATTTAATTAAAGTGAAATGGTATAGTATGGTCCCTACATGTCATACAATCCAAACATTTTTTCACTACAACCGGCCCCATATTTTGGCTTCGTCGAAACCAAAACACAACTTTTAGACCACATTTGTTAGGGTCAGTTTGATTTGGCCAACAAACAATTTACTTGAAAAAGAACAAGTTGACTAGTGAATGAGTGTGCATCGTATAA
Organism: Hyparrhenia diplandra; assembly: GCA_015847255.1. NCBI lineage: Eukaryota > Viridiplantae > Streptophyta > Magnoliopsida > Poales > Poaceae > Hyparrhenia > Hyparrhenia diplandra. The sequence goes on from JADLZK010010995.1 coordinate 650,813, forward strand.
TTTATTGTGTTTGGTTCCAATGCTCAAGTGCAGTCCGAGCTTGTGATAGATCGGACACATAGTGCGATCCATGGGGATGAAAAGTCCATGCATGCATTCATCCCCAAACCTGAACCCGTATGATCCGAAACCCGCGGATATCCACCCTAAACTCGATCCGCTGCCATTCTTACGGGTCGGGTTCGGATCGGTGCACCCAAAACCAAAACCCAAAGTTGAAACCCGAAAACAAAACTGATTAGGGGTGAAAATTCATCCCTAAAGCTAAATCCACATGATCCGAAACCCACGGATATCCACCCTAAACTCAGTCCGCTGCCATTCTTACGGGTCGGGTTCGGATCGATGCCCCCAAAACCAAAACCCGAAGTTGAAACCGAAACCGAAACCGATTATGGTGGAAATTCATCCCGAAAGCTAAACCCGCATGATCCGAAACTCGCGGATATCCACCCTAAACTCGATTCGCTGCCATTCTTACGGGTCGGGTTCGGATCGATGCACCCAAAACCAAAACCCGGGTTGAAACCCGAAACCGAAACCGATTAGGGTGGAAATTCATCCCGAAAGCTAAATCCGCATGATCTGAAACCCGCGGATATCCATCCTAAACACGATCCGCTGCCATTCTTACGGGTCGGGTTCGGATCGGTACACCCAAAACCAAAACCCGAAGTTGAAACCCAAAACCGAAACCGATTAGGGTGGAAATTCATCCCCAAAGCTAAACCCGCATGATCCGAAACCCGCAGATATCCACCCTAAACCCGATCCGCCGCCATTTTATGGGTCGGGTTCGGATCGGTGCACCCAAAACCAAAACCCGAAGTTGAAACTTTAACCTAAATAGACAAGTTAAATTATTTATTAACATATTATAAACACATGAGCTTTAATTCCAAATGGTTTATTTTGGATATCCATTTGATATCCACGGGTGGAAAATCAAACCATATTCATCTTGGTTTGGTTCGATTTTTTATCCTATTTCGGGTGGAAACCAAACCCGAACCTGAACCCAAAAACCGTGGGTGAAAATAATCACCAAACCCGAACCAAACCCAAAAAGCGCTGCCATTATAACCATGGGGATCACTTGTGCCAAGTTTGGTCTCCATTCATCTTGATTTGGTTCGATTTTTGGCCCAATTTTTTGTTGTCCCGTTTTTTTGTTCTTGCGGACAAGTTGCTTTGGTCGGCTTCTTCTCTCCGCTTGTTTGCAGTGCTCGGTTCTCTACGTATTAATGTGCCGTGAGCTCATTAGCCAGGACATCGGTAGCGCTTTCGACCTATCGGGAGAGTGGAGCAAGTGCAGCGGTGCATGTTTTCCTTTTGCGGTTTGACTGCAGTCGCGCAAGTCATGTCTAGCCGGTAGCTAGCTCGTGATTTGCACTTCCAAATACCGTGGTTGCCAAATCTTGCACTAAAAGCATCAGCTGGACACGTGAGAGAGCACATGCATGGCTCGGTCGTGCTGCTGGCTTGTTTTCTTCTCATGCATGCTTGGCTTGACCGGCCATCCCTATCCCTATCCTGTCACCCCAAGACCCCAACCTTCTTTCTCTTTTCCTTGTCCATCTCGTGGTCGTGGCCACATATAGGGAGAGTGGGGAGGGAGCAGTTCAGAGACAGGAGGCAAGAGAGGCGCTTCGGGTGGGCCTAAGACAGCGACCGCGGCACGGGCGCGGCGGCTGGACAGAGCCCACGGCCAGCAGCGATGGCGGGGGTCGCTCTCGAGGGCCAAAGACATCCCGTTCTTGTTGCCCGCTCGCACCGCGTGTCTCGGCGGGCGCCGGGCGCTTGCATGCACTCGCCCGGTGGTGCCCATACCTCGGTCGCGTGCCGCGCCGCGTCGGCCAAACCGCCGCCGCTGGGCGTGCTTTGCTCGCGAGGGGTCCGCAGACTCAAGACGAACCGGCGACGGGCGGCCGGGCTTGCGCTTGGTCGGGCGTACTGGACGCGACGCGACTTCGCGCCGCGTGGCGCACGCTGCGTTCGCGTGCATCGGCAGCGGCACCGTGTGCTCGTGCCCACGCCGCTGCGTTAAGGTCGCGCCCCATGAGCGGTAGACGGCCGGGCCGACGGGGCGTGTGCTTCGCCGGCGGCTTTAGGATAGCACCAGAGCTAGGATATCTCCTCCCTCTCATATTTTCTCTCTCACTCGTGACTAGGCTCACGTCACTTTTTAGCATCACCAAATCACCCCATGATCATAAAACCTTTTGTCAATATTGTTTCCAAAACGACATAACTAATTTTACATGTTGTTTACATCATATTATTTGTATTGATCTTACCTACACAACAAGACCCATATTGACTATACTTTTTACCAAAAAATAAGTAGCAGATAGGCCCACATGTTCCCCCGGCTAGCTTCTCATGAACCTACAAAGACAGGACGCACTCACATCTCAGATTATGGTACAAAACTTTTTTTCTACATTAATTTGATGAAATGGTGGAGAGAAAAAAAATTCACGGTGGTGCTAAAATACGTTGAAAACCGTTTGCTAATCCGAGATTACCCCAAGAAATACCATTGAAAAAATAAAAACAACTTGATTTGCACACATGTAGGCTAGCTATCGTGCTTTGGTTTAGTGGTGAAAGTGACGTGGGGGATGATGCAGCAGCTAGCTAGCTTTTTCATGGTGCACGGTTCCTGCTCCGCTAGCTGCTCCGCTAGCAGGAGAGAGGCGCTGGCTGCTACTGTATGGAGCGAAAGCGATGGCTCAAGGAAAAATTGGAGACCACAATGCATGCTCTATTTCATAGAGTTTTGAGTCACTAACAACTGGGGTCCGGCTGCCCATATGGAGAGCTAGGTGGGGCAAAAATGTGCAAAGATCTTCAAACTTCTGAATACATCACGTGGTTCAGCATGGGAAGGGCCATACGCATGTCACCCTGGTCCCTCACACCAAATAAAACCAGCACGGAATTTGATGTCCTTCATTTGCCACAAATGCACGACATGCTGATCCAACCCCTCCAATGAGCCACATGGCTGCCATCAACGGTGGGGGGTAGATTTCACCCTGGGGGTGGGGCTGGTGCCCACGAGGTTAGGAAATTCACACTAATATATATATATATATATATATATATATATATATATATATATATATATATATATATATACACGCCAGCACTATTTGGACCCCGGGTACCAAATGCATTCAGACCCCGGTGCCTTTCCGCAGGCTAGCGTAACCCACGTACGCGGTCCAGCTCCGAGCCTCCGCTCCCACGTGAGCATCCCAGCGGTTGTTTCTCACTTTTTTTCATTTGTTCTTTTTTTCACATTTTCTTTTTTTCTTATACCACATAAAGTGGATCAGTTCTTCCTTTATTATTTTTTGTCTCACGGCTTGACTTGCTTACCACAACGTGGAATCCATTTTTTCTTTATTCTTTTTTTGTCTCACGGCATGACAATGGATTGTGGTCTTTTATGTGAACATTGATAATATTGATACAAATTAAGAAGGAAATTGTATTCTAGTAAAAGCATGTGAAGAAAAATATAGAGCAGTATAGAAAAATATAAAATAAGTGCAAGCGAAACATGATCAACCTTTATGAATAGGTCTGTACAGAAAATATTACTTCTCGCAAAGAAAAAAGGGACAAGTAGATATTTTGACAATGTTGTCCGCCAAACAAAATCGAGGCTAGAATACACAAGTTTTCTGGCCTTAAATTGTGGACCAATCCGCTGCCTTTTTCGTACAGTAGCTCTGGCTGGTTGTTTTATTTTTTTAGGCCACTGTAGCCGGTGCTTGCTTGCAGCAGCCATAACAGCGGCTCAGCTGCAGCAAGCGGAGCCGATCAGGCTGCTAATTGGCTCCTTAGTCAATCCCTTTTCAATGCTTTCATTCAAATTTTCTTCAGGTTTCTTGAGAGCTGATGGCCTTGAAGAGGATGAGGCTGCCCACCCAAATGGGGCTTGTCAGATATTGCGAGATGATGGCCTTGAAGAGGATGAGGCTGCCCACCCAAATCGGACTTGTCAGATATTGCGAGATGAACTTCATGTGGTGACGCTTTGCCTAACCGAAAGCAACAACAAAGTTAAAACATATGAATTATAAAAGTCTCTATTTATTTAAAACAAATGTGGCATAATCACAAATAGTACTGTGTGCATAATCATAAATAGTATTGTGTGTTGACCATAAAAGCTTTAATTATGCAAGTTAATAAGTATGTTAACACAAGAACTTGACTTCCCAGAATTCTTCAGATTTTAGCACGAAGTTAATTTCCTAACAAGTAATCATCTGTGTTTTGTGAACTTTCTTAATATGAACTACAAAATCGTCTACAAATTTTAGCATCAGGTAAATTTTCTGAACTTTCTAAATAAGATTAGATCTCAGCAAATAAATATGCAAAAGCATGAGTTTTCTAAACTACAAGCGAACTTAGAATGTATATATAAGACCTGCAGATTGCAGCTCTAAAGACTTAAACTTTGCCGAGCCAACAGCATGGCTCAAATTGTTCCATTGTTGAAGTGAAAATACATATTTATGAAGGAAAACTGGTTAGCAAACAAGAACATACACATGGAACTCTAACTTGTGGGTCATTTAACAGAAAGAAATACTCATCGATGGGGACTATTGGATCATCATAACAAACTAATTTGCTTTGTATATTTATCAGCTGTTGAAATTTACAAGACAAGATAAACAGGTGAATTTTTCCCACATGTCTACATAGGAAATATGAGACGCCTTGAATTCTCTGCATGTTGCTATAGAGAATTTGAGAGGCGACTCAAAGAAGAACATCAAAACGCCAATGAGAAGTCAATGCTACATTAGAAATGTCTTTATTGTGTGAGGGTTGGTCTCCAAAGTATATATGGCACATTAGAAAAAATAGTCATGAATTAGTTCTTTTGATATCAAACAGCAAGCAGTGGTACATGGAGCTACTGAACACTGGTGGGTTTAATCAGGTAGCATATTCATCGTGCATATTCTGTGGGGGCAATGGCAGTCTAGCATGTAGGCGTATAAATTTTAGTGATCATCAGTTAATGGCTACAAATTATCAGAAATGAATAATTCAGTTGAGATCACAAATATCTGTATTTTGTCATTGGCAACATGAGCTAATATTACTTCAAACTGAACAACATTTTTTATGGCAGAGGTACAATATCTGATTCTAGCAGTTGTTTTGCACCATGTATTTATCTATTTATATCATAACACGAAGTTTGTATGTGCAGTATAGTTAGTACTTTCAGCAGGTTGATTAGACAACATACCAGCGCATGCTGGTGTAGAGAGTGCAGGCTAGGATAACAACTGTATACTGTGTTTTCAATTCTTTTCTTTAATTATTATGATCTCTCCCTCAATGCAGAGAAATAATCTGCTTTTGTTTGGGGACTCGGACATGACCTGCAACAAAGAAACTGTAACAGAGACACATGGTGCGGCAGAACAAAAAGACAAATATGCTATCAAATGGTTTTAGTAATTTAGATGATCTGAACAATCATGGTTGATAATATGGTTTTAGTAATTTTTTTACCTGCAAACATAAATAGGAAAAGAAAAGGCAGGCATTAGATGAAAATTGACATTACAGACTCGGGAGGTTTTGATAGCAAGAAGAACCAAAAATATGTTAGATTGCTATTGTGCCAGCTAATTCCTGAACCACCGAATAGATTATAGCTTGTTTTTCTTTTTTTCTGTTATTAAACCTTTAAAAGAGCACAAACTAGGGGTCTTAGCATGACGCCCAGTAAAAAAACAGATTACAGACACCGACAACCTATGCTGACACATATGATTTCCTATATCAAAAAAAAAATAAGAAAGAAAACAGAAAAAGGAAGCATCAACTTTTCTTGTGACATGAGCGTGCTGTAAAAAAAATTTCACATAATCCAAATTACCTTGCTGCGTATGTCTTTTTGGAAACAGATTACATGATACAGATATTGCAATAAAAGAAGAAAAAGAGGCCATTGGCTGTATCAGAATGGGAGGAACATGTTTTTTTTTGTACTCTAAAGTTAATGCTGGTATTCCCTACAGTCTTTCTAAATGGCTGTAGCTTGGGATAAGGGATTCGCTTACATGTGGTGTAACATGGAGAAAACAGAGTGGGATAGAGGCTAGCACTATTATTATACTGCTTGATTAGGTGCAGTGCAGCCATGTTGGAGATTATGGTCGTACCTAAACGGGATTGCTAAAAAGAAAGACTGCATGCAGCAAATTTCTCAAAATCATCACATAAAGCTAAACAACAGAGAACCCAAACTCCAGGGCAGACCCCAAGATTTGATTGCCCTAAAACAGAAATATATTTTGGATGTAAAATACAAACTAAAGCACCCAAATTTTTTTATATAAATCCTGAAATAATTTAGATGTGAAAAAAACTTTTGTGGATGTTTGAGAGTCCGTGCAAATCACAATTACCAGAGGTAATGTAGTTTGGTCTCGAATGCATCCAGAGCAGAGGTAGCCAACAAGTATACTGCAGCTTGACCTATTTGACAAATCAGTTGCAAAACAAACTGTATATATAGAGGAGAAACCAGTGAGGAATTTACTCAGAGGATTTAATATCAGCTTTCACAAATGCATTTCATCGACACACTCTATCCCTGATTTCCTAGTTGTTGAAGATTGGGGTTCAGTTCAGAGTTCAAGCAATCCACATTCATTAGCTCCTTGAAATGCTTAGGGCCGGCAGCATGCATATCAAATCCGAAAAAAACGAGGATTGAGGAGGCTCAGATCGGAACAGCATCACCTTGGGGAGCTTCATATATATATAGGTAGGTCATTGGGAGCTTTTATGTACAGGAAGCTCCTTTCCAGTGTTGCCACGATGAGGATCTTCAGCCATGATCATGCCTGAATGGGGCTCTTGATGTCTTGACGGGCTATGCATTTCAACAAACACCTTGCCTTCAGTCTTGGATATCAAACAGGATTGACAGATCTTGTGTGTATCAAACAAGAGAAAAGAAAAGACATCAATTGTCAGCCGCAATTCAAAATTATTTAAGGCTTTAAAATCAGAGATGAAAAAAGAATTTAAAAAGCATCTGCAGATGTGCTCAGATTGGGACAGGGTTACAGCATCAGAGGTGAAGTAGAACCGGATGCTCCATCGACACCCACCGAACAGGAATCAAATCAAAGGGGGAATTTTGATACAGCGAAGGGCAAGTAAGGTAGCAGGCATTATCGAGCACTCCAACAACAAGCAAGCCAGCAATCTACTGTAGAATCAAATTCACAACGAGACCAAACAAACAGGGGAATCCGCAACGAGGTGGGTCTCAACGTTCCCGTGCCTGCGCCGCTTTCGATGGCTAATCAGCACCCCTAAGGCCAGGTCGAACGGTCTTGCTGTTACCAGCACCCCAAGCATCGCTAAAACGCACATAACTACAAAAGGGACAAGGGAGCACAGGGGGCGGCATTGTACCTTGTACCTTGGATGAGGAGACGACGAGGATTGAGGGTGACGAGCTCGTCGCTGATCGGGGCGGGACGGAGGCGTCATTGAAGGACCTTCACGGCCACCGTCCGCACCATCCAGATCCGCCGCGCCAGGGGTGGAGGGCTCGCCGCCGGTCGCGCCGCCGAGCACGGGATCTGGTCAGGCCGTCGCAGGGTCCACCGAGGACGAGGCCTGGCCGCGCCACCATCGAGTGTTTCTGTTGCTGGGGGCGCGAAATCCACCTCGGAGGCTGCGCAGGCGAGGGGAAGGCGGCGAAGCTATGCTTGTGAGGCGGGGGTGGCGGCGGAGGGTGGGCAGAGGAGAGGCAGCGGCGGCGGAGGGTGGGCAGAGGAGCGGCGGCGGATGCGGATGGGTCGAGGATCGAGCAGCGCCGACGGGAGGTTGTACGGAAACAGCTGAACTGAAAGGATCGTGGGGTGGGGTGGGGCCGGGGGTGCTGGAAGTGGGAGGGTGCTCGGCCGTCGGCCGCTCAGGCCATTGCAAAAAGGGGAAGCAAAGTTGGGCCGGGCCGGGATATTGAATGGACCGAATGTACACAAGCTGGAAAACCGAGGGACTGGGTACCAAATATATTCGGTACCCGGGTACCATATAGAAATATATATATATATATATATATATATATATATATATATATATATATATATATATATATATATATATATATATATATATATATATATATATATATATATATATATATATATTATATATATATATATATATATAGGGTGCACTTTCTATACACCCGGGTGTAGTTATACCCATATTCAAAAAACTACATTGTGTATGTGTTTATCCTTGTTTATTGGTTTGAGTATGTTTAGATACTTATATTAAGATACTCTAGATCTTAATACGTGAAAAATTTTTAATGGAACCCATATATTTTAATATATTACATAAAATGCCACTACTGCTTTGTACATAAAAAAAAAGTATATCCATATACTCAAAGTATGAATGCATACTTAACGTATATACCACCATAGATGGTCTAGTATGATCATATACTTCATCCACATACACTTCGTTCGGTCATATATACCATAAATCTTGAGATATACACATGGGTGTAACTACACCTAGGGTGTAGAAAAAATTTACCCTATATATATATATAGACCTATTTTTTTTTTTGTTTGCTTATTTATGGCCCCATTGAACAATCGACGCTATAACTGGATGGACTGATGGATGATCCGACGCTATAGTGTGCTAACATAGCATCTGCCGCTAAAGAATAGCAATGGATGGTCCGACGCTAAAATTATTCGGGCCATTAGATTGTCCGACGCTATAAGTCCGGTCCGACGCTAAAGATTTTTAGCATCGGGACTTACGGCGTCGGTGAAGTCCGACGTTATATGTGTTTAGCGTCGGATCATTTGAGGCTATACGTGGCTTTTAGCATCGGATCGTTGGGTGCTAATTAGGTGTTGTGGTGTAGTGTTACAAGATCTTTTCCTTTGACAACATATTTAACAATCTATTTTTTTTTCCTTTTTCTTGTCTAATAAAATCGGTAAGAATCATGCCGTCTTTCTAAAAAACAAATTTTAACATTAACTTGATAAAACTTGCTAGATTTTATCAAAGAACTTCTTAATGACCGACTTGTGATCTCCATCCTTTCTAGTGGCAAAATTGATAGGCAGCAACAAAAAATTAGAGACATGGGTAATAAAGGAGCTTGCAAAATTACAGAATTTAGTGGTACTGCAAGTGCACTTGGTTGTGCCGATTCAAAAGCTACACTGATGGGGCGTCTTGAACTGGCACAAACCACCGATTATGTAGTAGTGTATAGAATGTCACCCACCAGCGAAAAATAACATCCATACACTACTCCGGATCCGTACATCGATCTTTGGGTCCAAACCCTCCTTTACCGACGGAAAATGAACCGGTAGAACCAAAGCGGTAGTGATGTGGGGTTCGAATCACTACGGATCAAAAACGCCGGCGGTGATGTGAAGATAGAGTGCCGGGTTCAGCGTCCAACCGGCAGCACTGAGATTGCACACTGCCGGGTTCTTCTTCGACCGACAACATTCCTGATCCGAGCAATGCCGGTTCCGAAGCAAATGACAGCGTTGATATTAAGAACACTATCGGGCTTCAAAGAGCCGATAGTATTTCGAGAAATAACTTGTCGGGTTAAATTGTGCCGACAATGTAGCGAAGTGATAACACTATGGGTTTATTGTGGACGGCGGTGTGTTTCGCGGGAGAAAAACACTAGGGTGGATCTCTCTATGTTTCGTGAGTCGTACTACTTAGTATTATTAAGCCGCGGGTGTGCAAGTATACATTGGTATTGAATAAATGTGCAAGAAAGTACACACGAGACAAGAGTTTAGAGAAATATCACTTTATTATTCATTAGAGAATTACAAAGTACAATTTCCCACTTTAACATATATTTGCGCTAGAGCCTCATCGACAATTGAGAGATTGCGTGGCTTATGGTTCATGGGGCTGGAGAGGCCTCCAATTAATTACATCCGGGCAATGGGCCGCAGTATACCTCGATTAAGCTGTGTTGATGGTCATTGTTGTCGTCTCTGAATAAACAGGAGTTGTCTCCATGTATATGCATAAGTACAAATGAATGAAAATAGTGAAATGCTAGGGCCTCGTCAAATCATTCACTCTGTCCTTTATTGTAAGTTACCTTTGCCTTGATCCACATGCTAAGAGTGCAACCATAATTAAAATATAAGACATGAATAAATAAAATCATGTGCTAAGGTAATCAAAGAACCACCTTTTCATTAGCATAGATTGGATCATATGAACCTTGAGTAACAACCCCTTCTTCAACCATGTTGTATTCCCTCGGGTATATGTCCATTGACATTTTGCAGGAAAGGATTATGTTAAGTCTATTCATAGAATGAAATGAACATGCAAACTAAACCACCATACTAGAGAGGAAGCAAGAGAAAGAAGAGGAGTGCCACAAAGCGAGTCTATGAACAAAAAGCACTTGATCAAGGATGAAAGAGTGATTGGCACGTGAAAGAAGAAGACCAACTCCACCAAAGATTATCCAAGCTGTGGTCTTCTTCCTTACATGCCCCATCACTCCACATCTTTGGTTTGCAATCTCTCTATTCACTATTACTCTTTTCTATAAGTTCGAATGATTTTGTTACATAAAAATCAAACTTACGGTTTCATAAAATCGTTCCTTTAGAAGAGTAAGGTGAAACATGAGATAAATAATCTATGCTAAAATCTTCAACCAAACTTTTCTGTAGCATAGAAAGTGACCTTTAGCCCTGTGACAACATTACCCTTATTACTACTTGTACATTCCTTCGGGTATGTGTTGTTCACTAATGACACAGGAGTAAAACCATAAGAGGAGCAAAAAGGTCCTAGCACAATTCAAAAGGAGAAGAAAGAAAGGATGATGCAATAAAAGGAGACAAGTTAGGAGCAAGATACATAAAAGGCCAATTAAGGAAAGCTTCAAGCAAAGGAAGGAACCACCACAAGGTTGTTATGATGCCCTCACAACCGAATAAAAGGTAACATCTTGAGGTAAGCTATCATTAACTAATCTTTTTCTTAATTATGGCATGCTCATAAATAAAGAGTCAAACATGTTGGAGTGAAAACTTAACCTTATCCATCCTGCTTAGCTTCACATGTTTAGTTCTTTGTTTCTAAACACCGCTCTCTTGATCTCATAGCCCCCATTCATGTGAATTAAAATATTGCTCATCCTGCTTTGCAAGATAGTTATAATCATTAAACTGTTGATGCTCTATCTTGTGACCTTGTCACCCTCATCATAAATGAAATAGTTAAACATTAACTCTGTCTTATTTAATGAGCTTAAGGGAAGAGAAGAATGAATAAAGTTTTTGGTTCTGTTGGTGTTTCCCACCAACGGGGGCCCATGCACTTGATCTCTACCTTGTCTTTGCAAACAGGACATACTTTGAGCACAACGTGGAGGAGTATCTCACTCTCCCAAAAATCTACAAGGAAATGTCCCGACCCACAAAGCACGCACACTAAACAAGATGTTGCTCGCCTCCCTTTGTCAAAGCTTCACTTCAAACCATGGGACAAGCAAGCAACATGGGTGATGCCATCCTCGAGAGATCATTATCTCAGGAAACGCGGTCACCAAGATCGGATGATGCACTTGAGGAGTGAGTAAGGTAAGTAGTCATGTTCAAAGGACTTAAAACGTTGAACCCTCACCGAAAGGTAACTTCGGTAGTTATCCATATTTTTAGCATTGCATATCATATTTATCTTTTTGCATCTTGCATTAGCATATTTATTTCCTTGCATTGCATAATCATTTTTCCTTTAGCATATTTACATTTATGCATTAGCATTTGCATTGAAAATTTCTCAAGCTCCATGTGAACAATTTTGTGGCGTGTAACAACCCATAAGGATATCCACCGTGGTGGCATAAAAATAATTATGCATTCATTTAGTTGCATTTGCATTATAGTTCTTTACATACATATAAATATATAAAACTCCAAAAACATTTAGAGGAGAAATCTTCTTTGAAGTTCTATTTAGAATAATCATAACCAATCTTAAATATCTTTTAGACATATAAAGCCTATGTGGCAAATCACTAACGCTTAATCAAGTTCCACTAGCTTTGTTGTCTATTTGAGTTCAGCAGGATTTAAAGGAAGAGAAACATGATAGGGCGATACTCGTCCTTTGTCTACCTCAACTCCCACAATAAACATGACACTTCAATCCGGCTTTGGGGAGAGCACCCCAGTTATCACGATAAGTATCTCTACTACTATATTTATATTATTATTAGCTAATATTTTAGTTTGCTTAGTTTGCTAAGAGTCTAGTTCATAAAGTCGTTTAAAGAGTCTTTAGTAGAGTGTGATCTTTAGAGTGTGAATAAATGAATAGGAGTGTACCATAGTTTTCTTTTCCACCAACATAAAATAATCTCTGAAGCTAAATCTCATGCATGGAAATGATGAATAGTTGCTCCGCCGTAATTCCTTTTTTCAGTACCTAGCTTTCAAGCTTAATTTCTCTTAAGCCTTAAATGCAAAACTGCTTTGACTTGAGACTTACTTTGAACCTGAAACACATGGGTTGCAAATTGCTTGCTCTAAAGTCTAGGTAATTGACGGATATGATATATGATAGTCCGATTTTGCTATTGATCTTACTCCTAGTGATGCTAGATTTCTGGAGATTTATTTTAAAAATTTAAAAGTGCACATGATAAGTTCCTGTGTGACAAAGTGTTGAACCTCCTACCATAGCCATATATACATGCTCCCTAGATTAGGAAAACCCTTTGATATATATATAGATCGCCACTACACCACAGCCCAAACTTGCGGCTGACCAAGGGTCGGTAAAAAGTATCACAATAGCGTTGGACGATTCGGTCGCTACATATTAGTGACATACGGCCGGTCACTATATCTTTTTTTCTCGTTGGGTGGTCGGACGGTATTTTTATTTCGACTTTGCCCGATAGGCGGTCGGTCATTAAATCAGTATTTCTGCGTCGCCGGGTCGGTCGGTATATTGGATTCAGCATGCACGCCCATGGTCGACCGCTTCAGCGCAAAAAAAATTAGCGGACCGCACTTGTTGGCGCCGCTCTATCTATTTTTGGCGCCTAAAATTTAGTAGACCCCACTTGTCGGGTTAATAGTAGTAAAGCAAACCCTGTCCATTCTTTCCTCCCCGCCGCCACGGTCGAGTTCACACGGCCAAAAAAATCCCGTAGCGCTCCCGTTCGCTCCCTCACCGCTGGCGGCTCAGGTGCTCCCCAACCCCCGGCGGCTTCCCGGCGCCCCAACGCCGGACGGGATCCAAATCGTGGCGGCTCCCAGGTGCTCCCCCACCCCTGCGGCTTCCTGGGGGCGCACCAACGCCGAGACGGGATCCACATCGAGGCGGCCCCGGCGCGCTCCGACAACCCTAGCGCGCTCAACAGCCCCGGCAGCTCCCAAGTGCTCCCCCACCCCCGGCAGCTTCCCGGCGCGCTCCACATCGGCGGCCACCCCGGCGCCCCCACACCCCCGGCGGCTCCCCGGTGTCCTGCTGCCCCCATCCAGCAGGCATACAAATCGAGCCTATCCCGGCGCCCTCCATCCAAATCCAGCCTGTTCCGCTCGTCTCCACGACCACGTAAGTTATTGCCTCCCATTTCATTCATCTTTGACAATGGTCCAGCCCCTGTGGTGTTTCCTTTGCTCTCTCTTCAACTGTTCGATGAAATGCTCGAAGAGCTCTGATTATTGATTTTGCATTGTCCCGTAGTTATGTTTACATAATCACGTTGTTACCCTTCCACAAACTCACTGCTGGTCTAATTTATCATTTAATTCGAGTGATTGAAGCAATAGTGTTTTTAGTCATTGTTGCTCAAGTGGTTCTTTTCTTCCTGTTTTGTAACAGTTGGGACTTCTCCAAAGCATAGGACATTACATGAGGGAGTAGGAGTTGTGAGGTGTTGTTGTGCTGAAGGCAGGAGCAGATCTGGGAGGTTTCATCCTGCTGGAACCAGGAGTCAAGATCCGGTGTTCTGTGAACACTGTGCAAGTCATTGTTGTGTGCTGGGCTGGACCTAGAGGAAGTCATCGTGTTTGTGGATTTAAATCAAGAGGAACAAGTGATGCTCTCTCCCCTTCCCTGGTCTGCATGTGTGTTTACTTTTTTATTCTAAGAGCAATTAATTTGTGGTGCCCAAGTTTCATTAATGGATTATATAATTTGGACAGCTTGTTGTTCTCCCCATCGTAGCGATTGATGGATAAGTCTTGGAATGATGATGATACTAGGTAAAAAAATAATAGCTTCATAAATAGTGAAAGCGCTATATGTGGCTATATAAATTGGCTTTTAACACACAAGTTTCATGTAGGCACGGCAAGTCATATTTGCAAGGAGTGAACAATTTCTTAGATTTTGCATTTAGTAACTCAGCTGTTGGTAGAAAGATATTATGCCCATGTAGACAGTGTGCCGACTTTTTTTGGAAAGAGGCTAGTGAGGTCCGTGAACATTTGATATGTGATGGGTTCCTAAGAGGGTATAAAACATGGAATTTACATGGAGAAGAAGCTACCCCTTGTGTGAATCATGGAGACTTTCTTTGGTGATGATGTTCAGGTTGTGGACGAGCCCGGTGAAGATGATGACATATCGACTTGCTTAGAGACTTAGCTGCTGGCTTAGATGATAGGGGTGATTATGAGGAAGATGGTTCTACTCCGGATCATTGTGAGCAACTAGATGCCATTCAAAAGTTAGTCGCGAGAAAACAACAAAGAATTGTACCCTACTTGCAAGAAATATACTCAACTTCGATTTATTATTAGATTACTCCACATCAAACTCCTTGGAGGATGGTCGACAAATCTTTCAACCTGCTACTAGATCTACTTAATGATGTGTTCCCTAAGGGTTCAGCACTAGTTAAAACCTTTCACGAGGCTAAGAAATTGGTGACAACCATAGGAATTGGGTATAAAAGTATTCATGCACGTGAAAACAATTGCATTCGTATTGGAAGGGGAACGTAGATTTGGACTCATGTCCAAAGTGTAAGGTTTCACGGTGGAAATCAGTAAGGAAGTCTCTAGATGGGAAACATACATACAAGGTTCCTAAAAAGGCTCTACGCTACTTTCCAATAAAGAAATGTCTCCAAAGGTTGTTTTTGTGCTCAAAAAACAAGCAAGTCTAACAAGATGGCATGATGAAGGCGTAAAAAAGATGGTCTCCTAAGACATCCTGCGAGATTCGCCTCTATGGGAGGACTTTGATAAGAAACATCCGGTGTTTGCTAAAGATAGTTGCAATATTCGTCTAGCATTCGCCGGTGATGGTTTTAATCCATATAGAATGCAGAATGTTAGCTACTGACATTTGGCCCGGTATATGTATTCCCTTAAATTTTCCACCTTTAATGTGCATGAAGCAATCAAATTTCATCTTGTCTTTTCGATTCTGGGAGAGATTCTCCTTGTGGTGATTTTGATCTCTTTTTTCAGCCACTTATCTATGACTTACTAGATATGTTCCAAGATGGTGTTAGAACTTATGATGCTTCTGGGGTGAGTTCTTCGATTCACAGGCAGCAAGTATTGTATACTATTACTGATTTCCCCTGGTCTAGGGTATGTGTCGGATGTGTCACATCCGGTGAAGCAAAATGTCACGATTGCCACTTCTTCTGATTCCTTTAGACTTGGTAATGGTAAGAAGAATTGTTATATGGACCATCGAAAATTCTTGGATGAAAATCACCCATTTAGGTTTGATCTTTGATAAGTTTGGTGGTAGGACTGAGTTGAGGACTGCACCTACACCACTTTCGGGGAGGAGATTTTGGAGGCCACTAAAGATCTTAGCACTAGTTTTGGCAAGGATCCATCCGGAAAGAAGCCAACACGCAAGAAACGCAAGGAAGGTGAACCATTAGTCATTTTCAAGAGAAGATCTCTTTGGTTCACACTTCCACATTGGAAAGATTTGATGTTGAGACATAATTTTGACTTCATGCACATAGGCAAAAAAATGTGTGAGAGCTTCCTGAACACATTCTTGGGCAACCGTTGGAAAATCAAAGGATAATCTGAACTCTCGGTTAGACCTTCAAGCTCCGTGTATTAGAAGTGATCTTCACCCGGTTGAAGTAGAGGACCAATTTTATTTACCACCACACCATACTCAATGAGTCCAGATGAGATGAAATTATTTTGCCAAATACTAAAAGGGGTCAAGTTTCTTGATGGTTATGCATCTAATATAAGAAATAATGTACATGTGAAAGAGAGGAAGGTAATTGGGCTTAAGAGTCATGAGTGCCACATTATTCTACAACACTTGCTACCAATTGCTGTGAGAAAAGTTCTACCAGAAACAGTTAGTGCTGCAGTGATTCTTGTATGTAATTTCTTCAAGAAACTTTCTGCCCCTATCATTCGAATAAGTGATATGGAAAATCTACAGGCTGAAATAGCTGAAACCTTGAGCCTTCTTGAGACTATATTCCTGCCATCTTTTTTTGACATTATGGTACACTTGATGGTACATCTTCCTGCCCAAGCTAAAATAGCTGGTCCAGTCCATTTTCGCAGCATGTGGCCTGTGGAGAGGTAACTATCATAGCCTATATTGCATCTTAGTGTATACATACTACAGTATAACATTATCAACATACCTATTATTTATGTGTGTGTATAGGTTTCTCATGAGGTTGAAGGGTTCTGTACGTACAAAAACTCATCCTGAGGGATCAATTATGGAGTGGTCTAATTTCACCAAGTGCCTTACACTTTGTTCTCGCTATCTACATGGTGACACACAATTGTACCACCAAATTAGAAAAGATGAAGATGATAGTACAACTCCTTTCTTCCGTAGCATTGGTCGAGGATTGACTGGAAAATGCACATTTAGTTTAGACCACAAGACTTGGCTGCAAGCTCATAGATATACTTTGTTCAACTATGGCAACATAGGACCGTACTTGGCATAAGTAATCCAAATCACTTACATCATATAATTGATTTTGTAACCAATCTTACAGTCAAATAACCACCTTTGGTAAGCATGTTCGTACCTTTCCTCTATTGGCCTTGAAATAAACGGGAGATCGACCGCATGCATTATGAATCCTTTCATGACTGGTTTAGGTTGCATGTAAGTGAAAGTAAAATTTAACACTTGATGTTGAGACAAACGACATATTTACTGTAATAATCGTACTATGTCATAATCACAGGTTGAAGAAATATCTGCGGAAGCACCGGAGGAGATCAAAATTTTGGCCAAGGGGCCAATAATGAGTGCACGCAAGTACCACAGCTATAGTATTAATGGATTACGTTTCCATACGTAATCATATGATGAGGGAAGACCTATTCAAAATAGTGGGGTTGCCTTGTTGGTCGAGACAAAAAAACATGCAGGGGGCAATAACAATGTTGTGATAACAACAAAGAAAATCTATTATGGGGTTATTAAGGAGATTCTTGAACTAAATTATAACCACGAGGAAATGTGGTGCTTTTCAAGTGTCATTGGGTTGACAACCGTGTTCGGGACAAATGGGTAAAAATCGATAAATTTGGGGTCACATCTGTTAACTTTAAGCACTTGTTCAATACAGGCGAAAAAGATATCGATGAGCCTTTCATTCTAGCATCTCAAGCGATTCAAGTGTACTATGTTCCCGAGGATAAAGTTTGGTGCGCTCTTGTTCGGTCAAAACCAAGAGATGTGTATGACTTAGATAATTTAGAGAATGAGGGCAATGCACAATGATATTGGATTAGTATGGCCATTGCATGATCTAAGTGCAAATGTGATTTGTGGATATTGTAAATGGGGTGGTTCCTTCAGTTAGACCTGACATAGATGGTTCAATTGTTGATAAAATAAAAGCTAAGAAACAGTCTAGAAAGTAAGTTTTTTTTTAATTGGTGTTCTTTGCTACAATTATTCTATTGATCTTTTACTAATCCTTTGTATAGAACTAATTGTATGGGTCCTTTTCAGGAAAGCAAATGGCAAGCGGAAGAGGGAACAGTAAGGATCCTCCCCTTATCGAGTGTGAGCTGCAAAGGAATCGAAGAAGATTACCTTTGCTCCAAGCGAAGCTGAATTCCTTAAACATTCCTACTCTAGCTGATCCTAAACCACAAGCTAAGAAAAGAGCAAGGGTAATCTCTTATAAAGCGTGTCGTTTCAATGTCTTTGCTTATTTAATAAAAACTATTGACTTAAATCATGCTTCTTCTTGTAGAGAACTCCTACTACCAATGTTGGAGAAACCCATGATCATAATTTACGCCCAAGGACTCAAACAAACCATGCGGTATTTGTGAATGAACAAATTGAAGAACAAGATTTGGATTGTGAACAAATTGAAGAAGATTTAGAATATGAACCAATTGGAGATTTCTTAGGTGATAATGAAGGTGAACCCATGATCATAATACCCCACCTCGTTTATTGTAGCCTAAAATACTTTGCCTTTGTGCTTGCTTCTAATTTTCCAAGTTATGTATACCAGGTTTTTATAGCAAGTACATACGTAAGAAGAGGAAAGGAAGAAGTATCACTCAACTCGAAGGACATCTTTGAAAGGCCACCTGGCTTGCCTAAAATCAAAGTTGAAGTCAATCATCTTGGTCAGCTTTGTTGGACACAACTATAGGAAGTTTTCTAGTGCTCTTGGGGTCCAAGTGAGAAAGACAATATCAGTTGCTTATCCGCATTTGGAGGAAAATTGATATTGACCAAAAGATGGCTGTATGGTCAGTCTTAAAGGTATTTCTTAGCTATGTCCCCTGTTTTGCTACTGGGTGTCAAGTATGATGAAATATGAGCTGGCTGCACATTAAATTATTATTACTTGTAAGTTCTATTTGCTATTGGGTTGCTGAAATCTAAGTACTCGATCGTTTTCTATTTCCCATGTCTCATTAGGAAACCTATGATATTGATGATGAAGCTGTGCCCTGGTTTTTGGGTGCTGCTGCAAAAAATGGAAGGATTTTAAATCAACCTTAAAGAAGCACTATTTTGAGAGCGAATTAAGCGAGCAGGAAATAAGGAAAACATATCTTTGAAAGGGTGAATGATGATGATTGGGATACACTAAAAGATTATTGGGCATCCGAAGAATCTGCGATAAGTACATCAAATATATGAAATCAACTATGATTTTGTAGAATTTAATATTTTTTTGTCATAGGCGCGCACAATACAAGCCAAAGCCAACCGTGCAAAGTTGACCATACATCATACATCAGGCAGCAGGAGCTTTGCTCAAACAGGCCATAAAATGGTATGTCAGGCTATATTTTAGTTCTATTTAATACACTATGTGCTGCATTTTTTTAGTAATGAGTGAAACACGTTTAGGGACTTGAACTAGGGCGTCCTGTTCGAAGGGATGAGCTGTATGTCGAAACACATAAGACACACAATGGAGTTCCATTACAGCCTGTAGAAGAAATCATTGTAAGTTTTTTCTTCAACAACTATTACCGCAACTTGAAAATCTAGTATTAACATTGATACTCCATATATTTAGAATAAACTGAAGTCCATTATTGAGGAACATCCTGAGTTGACACAAAAAACAATACAAGAAGGTGATGTATTTGCTGCTGCTTGTGGAGAGAAGGAGCCAAAAGGACGTGTGCGTGTTTTGGGTCTAGGTCCAACTCCCCAAAGTGTTGGTACCCCAGGGGTGAAGTGTTACACGCCCACAAGGATTCAATTTGAAGTGATTGCCCGTAGAAAAGCGAAGCTGAGCAAGCAGCTCTACGACAACAAATAGTGGAGCTAGAGCGTAAAACCGTTGGAGGAAAGGTTGGCGCATGACAGGTCAAATGTGGAAAACATCTCACAGAATGGCTCTAATTCACGACATCACATGGTAAATCATTTCTACCTTTTCTAATTCATGGCTAATAACTATAATTCATGGCTATCACATGCTACATAAATCTGACCTAGAATCCATTTTGTATGTTTGTAGAGCCCAAAGGTGCGAGAATGATGGTGATGGGACAAATCATGAAGATGATGATACATATGCAGAACATTCTAATGAGTGTGAATACACGCCTATGCGTAGGGATGCTACAGCCCACCTAGTCCAGCAATGCCCTCGGTCCAGCCCCATGAGTGCACCTCCATTTGTGCAGCCCCGTCCATTCATCCCTACTAGTGGAGCCCCATCAGAACAACCTCCTCATTGTCAGTCCAACCTTGTTCAAGTAGGCACATCATCCCAGCAGCCCCTCAGTCCACCATGAGAGCTCCTCCATTTGTGCAGCCCCTGTCCCGACATCTCTACTAGTGCAGCCCCTCAGTCCAACCCCATGAGTGCACCTCCATTTGTGCAGCCCTGTCCTGATATCTCTACTAGTGCAGCCCCATCAGTCACGAGCCATATTAGCCCAGCAGCCCCCTCAATCCACCATGAGAGCTGCTCCATTTGTGCAGCCGCCCTCTCCTGACATCTCTACTAGTGCAGCCCCATCAGTACAACCTGCTCGTCGTCAACCCAGCCATGTTCATGTCCAGCAACCCCAGCCTTGTCCAGGCATTGATAAAAGGAATGGTGATACTAATCGTTTCTCACATGACGAATATGTAAGTTCTCATTCATCCTACAAGTTTTTGCTTCTAGTTTAATGGTGTTTTTATTTAGTTGATACACTTCTCATACATCCATCATTTGCTTCAGATTGGCCGAGAAGTTATACTTTATCCAAACATGAAGTCTGATCAACCTGTGGCCAAGGGAACTGTTATTTCAACTAATCCTAGCAGAGTGCTAGCAGGGCAGGCACTTGGAAGGCAATTTGGTGAAGTTAATGTTAAGATTGTGATGAAAAGAGATGCGGTGTTGCCTCACCCTTATGTCGGTGTTGAAAAGATGGCCGATGCAAGGGACCTGACTATTGCATGGCCATATAATTGGGTAATAAACAACACCTTTTCTTGTTTCTTTTCATATGTGATGAGTGACAAGATTCTCAACTAGTGATGTTTCTAACAGATGAAACTTTGCAAGACATCTAAAGCCCCCATAACACAGGTATGCAATTCTGAATTTCTCAATCCTGACAGTTTAACACATGTCTTAGCTAGCCAACTACCTATTTCTTCTGTGTCTTAGCAGTCAGTTTCTTGTCTCCACTGGCTACCTAGGGCCATGGTAATTGGACACCATTGAGCTTCACATGTTTTAGCTGGATGCATACATAGACATACTCCCCAGTAATATTCACGAATTTTTGGGTGTGCCTTGTGGCGAACTTGGATCGTCCCCTGCATACTACCCTGTTCAGGGACTATTTTGTTTTATTTTTTATATGATGTATTTGTAAACTTCAGGTGCGTTCATTTAGACAAGCAGCTGTGAGCATGAACTAATTCAACGATTGGTCCACCATTGTTATCTACACTTTTAATACATGTTTTACTCATTTACATCTCAAGATGCTTTTGCTGTCGAGATGAATCCACTGAATCAACTTTCATTGTATGCAGTCCGAAGTGAACTTCCTCCGGATGCTTTTGCATCCCAATCTGGTGAGGCTGCAGGGGTACTACTGGGAGGACAAAAAGCTCCCGCTGGTGTAGGAGTCCATGGCAACGGCAGGCAGCTTAGAGAACCATCTCTTGCGAAATGAGCCACACAGTAAGTCAAATTCCTATTGCACTATTCCTATTGCAATCTTTTATACAAGACATGGCACGGTTCTGACTCATCTGAGATGCAATCTTTTTTATTTTCAGGTGGGAGGTAATGGCTAGAGGTAGCTTGATGCATGTAGGAAGCAGTTGGATCGAAGTGCGCATGGTCGGTGTATTATTTTGGACATCTTAACTAGAGGCGAATTCTTTTGTTAAGACTTGCTAGTGATGAGTTATTTTTGTAATGAGTGCAAGCAAACCGTATGAGATGTGAGCTGTGCAACGGTGCAACATCTTAGAGCTTGATAGCCAAACCGCATGCTGCCTTGATGTAATTTGTTTATGCAAGATTTGTGGAAAATTAATGACACAAGACAAATGGTTATGGCTATAATATATATAAGTGTTAGCTATGATATCATTGATGTGCTTTCTTGTCATGCATGTATTCTTTGAAATGGAAATGTTAATTGTATGACTTGATTCTGAGATTAGTGCATAAACAAATGATATTATATGCTGTTATTCCTTGGTAATCATAGTAGCTGATGGTCGGTCGCTACATAATATTTAGTGTCCAACCAATGGTCGCTATAGGTGTAAATAGCGTTGAAGCGGTTGGTCGCTATATCTTTCATGTTCTCGTCGGACGGTCGGTCGCTATAGGTAAGGTCGGGACGCTATAACTTATAGCGACGCCTTTTATTGCGACCGTTCAAGTTGGACGCTATATGTCTATAGCGACCAACCGTAGGTCGCTATATATTGACTTATAGCGACCATCGTAGGTCGCTATAGATGGGCTGTGGTGTAGTGTGCTTGCTTTGCATTGAGTTTGTTCAATCTTTGTCGACCCTTAGAAACTTGTCATGCTGATCATGTACACTCCACCACCATTCCACTCATTCCATTCACTACATTCCACTCCACTCGACTCCATACACATATGCTATTTCCACCGAAAAGTACGCATCCACCACATATACACCCACCATATATATACCACTATCATTCACTCACTCTAGCCAGCAAAAATGTTCTACTCCTATCCTAGGAGAGAGCAACCAAAAATATTTACTATACCCATCCATTCATTCATTGCTAGCCAACATCTTACAAAAGCTCCATTGTATTTATTTATCTCTCAAAAGTTATTACAAAAGAGATCTGGGTTGTATATTAAAAAAAAAAAGAAAAAAAGAAAGGGAGATGAAAAATGGACAAAAGTCCCACGGGCGAGTAGAGCCTACCTCCCTAAGAAAAAGAAAAAAAATAATAATAAAGATGAAAAATGGACAAGTGTCTGAGGGTGAGTAGAACCCACATCTTTAAAGAGAGGAAATAAAAGACAAAAGTCTAGGGTGAGCAGAGCCCACCTCTCTAAATAAAAAAAAAAGAAGAGAAAAAAATATACAACCAGGTTTTCTATAAAGTTTCCAAAAAGAGAAGATTCCTCAAGGAGCAAAAGTAAGATTTCCCATCATCTATTCTACATGCTTTACTACATACCCCTGTCATCTATATTCTATCCACCATACACATGCACCACTTGATCAGTGTGACTTGTAACTTTGGATCCATTGCTTGAATTTACAATATATGCTTAGTAAGTAAATAAATTTTCTCCTACCTATGAGCTCCGGATATAAAGCCTTAGATATAGGGTAAGAGAGAAGAAGGCATAGTGTGCTACTGCCTTAGCCAAAAATACTACATATTACGAGAGAAAGGCAACACTACTTTATTGCCTAAGAGAGGATCCATAAATACCACAAATGAGAGATTAGAGAGAAAGTCATGCGAGGAACTTTGAGTTTTATTTGAAAACTTGCAAAACTCGGAAGGACGAGTTGATCAAAAGAGTTTGAGATATAGTGTTCGACTTGACTGTTCTATCTTTCAATTACCCAAGATTGAAGAAAAAGATATAAGCCTCAAAAGGTAAGAGGTAATATGGGTAAGTTGAAGCTTTGAAAAGTTTATCTTTATCCGGAGAGAAATTTTGTTTGAAAGCATGTGTACTCTTAAGGTGTGATAGCGTTGCGGCAACTCGATCCAAGTAAGTAGTTTAATATCATGTGTCTTGCTAAGAGACTAGCAAGAGGTAAGCTTGGGGAGCTTGTTGGACTTTGTTATAGCATAAAATTACTAGTCAACTAACATGAAATAAGGGCTTAAAATGAATATCAACATAAGTCTAGGGGCTTAACTAACATAATTCCACGAGCTTTGGTGATTTATATATTTTCGAGGGGGACTTAACGGATAGCCTTGAGAGAAGAATGGAGAAAGTTCCGAATATACATCTCATACAATGACAAGACTTGACCGTGAAGTAACTCGACCCAAAATATGGACTAAAACACTCTAAGGTACCAGAAGACACCAGGAGAAAGCTGGCTCGGTTTGGCCACAACACCCTGGCGGCCGCCAGGCTACAGTAGCCAATCAGGCTCATCTTCTTAGGTCGGTTTGTAACCGACTTTGAGGTTGTATCTACACCGTTGCCAAGGTCGATTTGATCCAAGGGCTATCGTTCATCGCCAAGGCCTATATAAGAAAACCCCCTGACCCCAGGGCTAAACCCTAATTCATAACTATCTCATTCTATCTCATTATCTCTTAGTTGTAGAGGGGTCCCTTGTAAGGATCAACTCTCTCTAAGAGATTAGTGAAGTAGAATTAGCCATGCAATTAGAAGAGGATTAGATCTAATTAGATCTAATCAAGAGTAAGAGTTAAGAAGAGATTAGAGCCATAGTCCTCATTAGAGAGACTAGAGCTAATCTTGTCCCTAGAGTTAAAGTGTTGGTGATGGGAAGAGCTGCTGAGGAAGCACCGGACCTGTCGGTGACTCCTCTACATCTTGTACCATCGGAATCAAGTAACACTGGTACTTGATTCCGAGACTTCTATGGTGGATCAACTCCTTATTTGAGTAAGTAAATGTTCTTATTATTCTTAATGTTCACAACTCTTATTTGAGTACTTTAATCTGTAGGACCCTATAGATTAGAGGGGTAACTTAGGTTTAGGCGTGGTGCCTAGACTGGGGTTGCTTGTGATGACACCTTATATTCCGGGCCGTGTGGTAGATCGCGGGAGTGACAGTCCTGTTGAGTCCTTTGGAATCCACCCTCCGTCTATATGACAAGTTGGGCATGTAAGTGCCGGAGGATTGCATGTTTCGTCCATGTTTTCCTTTGGGTGGTTCCCTTTAAGACAATATCAACATATGCTTACAAGGATAAGAATTAGACAACCATAGAAATCTCCTTATCTCTTTATCTTCTTCAATCTCTTAACCACTGCTCAGGGATTAGTTATATTCTTTAGTTACCTCACACTATCCTCCCTGTGGATTCGATATTAAAACCCTCTCCCGGGTGAAATGCTCACCAGTATCCATTCGCTTGCGGATTATTATAAATATTTCTGTAGGCTTAACAAATACCAACAAGCATTTCTGGCGCCGTTGCCGGGGAGGAATGGTTGTTGAGAAAATATTGAGTATAACTAATCTTGTATCATATCTTAGTGTAGTCTTTCTTTTTATATTTTCTTTTCTTTTTATATCTTTTTGGGATCCTCGGATTCCACACCTATCCTTATACTGCACCCATAAACACAAGTTCAGGCCATTAGCATCTATAGAACATATCCTACCCCTTGGCTTTGAGCTGTGTCTGCGGTTGAGCTGTGTCGTCGTTGTAGTCATTGAAGATCGTCATGTCGAAGAGGTGCTTGCACTTGTGACCGCGTGTGAATGGCTCGTCACAGTTGAAGCATAGTCCAGCCTTGCGTCATTCTGTCATCTCCTCCGGTGTCGGCCATTTGAACGGCCAAGTCGATGTTGCAGCTACTGACGATGACGGCGCCGTGGGTGTGGTCGTCATAGGCGAGAGGCACGGGTGCTTTGCCGCTTCTTTGGCTGGCTTGCCGGAGTTGTAGAGGATGGTCGGGGCGATGCTCGTGACGCCCTAGCAAGGTACATGGTTGTCTCCATGTCCTTCGGATCCTGCAGCTCGACGTCCCTCTTCAGCGGCTCCCCCAATCCTGCTGTGTAGATGTTCACTTCTTTGCTTGTCGTCGAGGTGTCTGCGCGCGACACATGCGCCGAGAAGCGCTACGTGTACTCATCCACGGTGCTGTCATCCTCGGCGATGCGGATCACCCAGCGGGTTCCGCCTAGTAGCTGGGCGGCGTTCGTTGGCGTACCGGCGAACCTCGCCCAATCTGTCGGCGTCCTCTCTTGCGACGACCTCATGTACCTTGTTGTGCTCCTCCTATGAGATGATATGAGGCGTACGGACTGGCTCGTGGGCTGGCGTACCTTGTCGCCTGAAGAATTGTTCGCAGCGGTTTAGCCATGGTAGGGGATCGTCCTTGTCGGTGTATGTCGGGAAGGACAGCTTGTGCGGAACGAGGTGCGAGGCTGGGAAGTGCTCGGCTGGGGGGAGGGGGGGCAGCGCATGCGCCGCCGGTGCGGGCGCCCCTCCCCGCCACGGCTGCAACTCGAGAAAGCTGGCCCAAACATCTTCTCGAATCCGATCGCTGGGTTGTTCGCGTGCTGTTGCCTCCATCCGTCCTCGCCTTAATGAAGGCGCCGACCGGTGTCCTCCATGCATGTGTTCATGGCCATCTCGGCCTCAAAGAGCTTCGGTTCGTCTTGCCTCTATCGGATCGGTACCGGAGAGGATAGCAACTTGATCGGCGAGTGTGTCGAGGCGGGCGGTAAAGGTGGAGAACTGATTCCCCAAGTCGGCCAGCATCTTCTTCGTGTCGTTGTCCATGGTGGTGGGTGGATTGTAGTGGTCTCCGGATACCGGTATCACAAACCAGATCGATCTGGCGTGACACGTGCACCGACGCGCCCGTCTGAGGGCGGCACGCCCGGGGGGAATGGCGGCGGCGGCGGTGTCGGGCGCGGGGTGGCGGTCGTGGCGGTGGTGGCAGGGGCGGCGGCGGTGGCGGTGGAGCGCTGGGGGTGGGGGCGGTGGCGGCGACACTAGAGGAAGAGAGAAGGGAAATAATTTCTTTATTGCTTGTTGCCCTGAAAGATTACAGATCCCTTACTTTTATAGCCCGACTAGTGGGACTTGTAACATAAGCAATCTCTCTAAAAGGTTTCCTTATATATTGGAATACCTTTTTACAAGCAATCCTATTTATTTTCCTAATAAGGGTCTTCCTTATAGATGAAATATCCCCTTGCACACCAAAAAGCCTAAGATAATCCTAATCAATTTCCTTCTTTATTCTCTAATTAATTGCCGAAGAATCCCGCGGAAGGAAGGCGGAGGCGGCGCGCGCCTACTGGCGGCGGCGCCGTGCCCGTCCCCCTCGGACCTCGTGGGCCTATCCTTACGAGCCCTATTTCCCGGCACATGACACTAGTACCTTCAAAATTATGCTACGATTCGTAAAAGATATTTTGACTCGGTTAGCAAGTACATCTCACCCCTAGTTTATGTGTGTAGCATCAAGTCTGAAGAAATATCTCGCTGGACGACAACCAAGAAAGCGTTTGATTAAATATTTAATGGTGATTCTCAGCGGATGGCTGGGCAGGCGTCTACAAGAAGCACCGCCGCTTGGCACACCAGATTTATTAGGCCTCCTTGTTGGCGGCCCAAATTGGGGTTGATCACTGTCCAATGTAATGGCCTAGCTGGCAGTGCACTAGAGAGGGTCAGAATGTTCATGTATATACCCTCGGACGCCCGTGTTGTATAGAACCTTTACCATAATACAAAGATACGTAAACCATTTAAGTGAGTGAGAAAAAAAACATTTTTATTTCATCAATGAGTGACAAGTTTTGATTTTGCTACTAATTATTATCTATATAATTAAAAAATATGATCAGATTCGTTCTCCGGCATACAACACTCTTTATTGGATGATAAATAATTAAATATCCACAACACATGCATACAACCTTTGGGTAGCCTGCTTTGAGCACCAACAACAAATTTCTAGCTTTAGACTCTTGCATTATTTACTTTGAACTATCAGTAATCAACAAATACGCATGTGTAAGTGCATAGGATCGATGCAACTATTTTCCTTTCCAAGACCATACATTACCATTAAAAGTTTTATTTTTCTGTTCTTCTTTATATAAAGACAAATAAGACCAGATACACAATGCAAGCATACATCACTGTTTATTGTTTGATAAGTAGACACAACAAAGCATGTGTGCAGCCTTTGGGTGGGCTGCATTTAACATCAACCACAAATTTGCAGCTAGAGTGGTATTGGATTAATGAAAAGGCGCTCAATCGTCTCCTTCATATCTTTGCAGCTTGTGTGTACATCTTTTTTACCGGCGTACGTGAATGGCATGCACACCGTCAGGTTGTTAAGTCGCTGCACCGCTAGAAGTAGCTCATCAGGATGCTCAAATCGAGCTTTGTTTACTATCTTCCATTCATCCTCAATTAGGTGGCCTATCTCAGTCATGGCTACCTCACTTGTTACATTATACTCGTTCATGTAGCACTCCACGGAAGATGCTACATCTTTCTTGCTCTTCCCACTCTGCAAATTAAACAAAATACAGTTAGCCACAAGAAGCAGTTTGTGAGCATTGGTTAACACGCTATATATGCACATAAAAAGATGATATGGAAACAAACTCTACATTAAATGAAGCAATGTCGTTCATGAAACGGGCTATCCGACCGAAGGTCATAACAGCAGTGTCTCCCCTTAGTGCCCACTCAAATGCATCTTTGGTTGCTTCATCACCCATGCCCATTAGAATTGTGGCAGCTGATACTCGAGCTCCGGCTGTTTCCGCAGACACCTTGACTTGTTCTTCAAAAGTTGGAATGCAATTATGATGAAACCATTCGCTTTCCTGGAGATAACCTTCAGATGACATCTGAAACTGCACAGACAATGCATCGTGTTAGTGTTTGTATATGTGAGAATGATTTGATCATTTCAGGCTTGTTGGTGGTTGCTTCATAATTAGTCTGTGCTTACCCCTTCCTGATGTAAGCCAAACGGTACTTCTCATTTGGCCGCAGTTCATTCTCAAGGTCTTCAAAGTTTCGTAACACACATAGGAAGAACTTCCTCAGGTACTCAGGTAATATAGAAACAGCACTATAGTCCCATCTGCAACGCACCATAGATATCTTGCATCAAAATTGAACTAGCTAGTGAATCAACGTATAGAGGAACACGTTCATGTAATAATCAGCCAAACCTAGTAATATACTAACCTTCGAAAAGCTTCAGCGAGCTTACGAGCCTCATCTAAGGTAGCATGGTCATCAAAAGTATCATCTAACAAGGTCAGTAGTGCATAAACTTTGATAAACATTGCACGAGCGCGTGAGTAATCTTGCTCATAGTATGCTGCATGGGCCCAGAAGAACCACTCAACCACACGATCACGCGCGTAGTTCAGTTCCACTTCATGGTAAATATCCTTCCACCATCTGAAATATTTTGTCTATATATCAGCAGTATTCTAGGAGTGGACTAATTTGTGTTCGAGTATAAATTATTTAGCCTGTTTACAGCTTTGAAGAGTACTGGTTCCTGCCTGCAGTCTCACATGGGGTACTAAAATGGAACATGAGGTTTACTGTCCTTATCAACTGGGAAGGAAAAAACATATCATAATAAGAGGTATTATTAGACCAAGTTTAGAACATGCATACTGGGAAATGTCTTTGAGTTCTTTCAGGTGAAGACGTTGAACAAGGTTAAAATCCAGCTTTGCAAGCTCTAGTATGAGGGGATTGTATGTTTCCTCTTGAATATATTCGGACATATAATCAAGAGCCTCCAATCTCTTCAGTGTTCTTGGCAATGGTAGCTTTAGGGCCCGTGTTACTTGACCAACTAATGGGGCCTTGAGGCTACTTGTTAACAGCCCCATTCTCAGATGATGCCTTGCAAATAGGATTGCTTCTTCAAGTTCCATCTCTCCATGCGTTAGAAGGTGAGCTGCGTTGTATAAGCTTAGCAAACCTTTATAATCACTCGTTATTTCTGCATGGAAACTTCCATCATCGCCTCTTAACTTGTGGATCAGTTCGTCTGTAATAAAAATATGGTACGGATCGTCATGCCAATCATACAAAAACAAAAATAATATATGCAGTCACACATATATATATACCTACCTGGAGAAACCCAAAGACCATGGGTCCTAAGGAGGCGAAATCGCAGGGCAACCTCATGGAGGCTACTAAATCCTCCACAGCCATGGATGCTGCGTAGTGTGGCATCAATCTGCTCTTGGAAGAGATGATCAATACTCAGATGCTGGAGGGTGTCCACAAGGCTCATTTGTTGCACCGCGTTGCTGTCGCTGCAAGCCTCAAACATTCCACACACCTCCTTCTTCAATTCAATGACCCTCTCCTTCATGCTTCCCTCCGACATCTACAAGAATTGTATATATTTGTATTTTGAAGAAGGGTGCATGCGGATGCTATACAAATCAAAGGCATGCATATAGTGTAGCATAGACAATGGACATGCTAAAATTAATAAATTGAGTAAGCATGCGTGCGTGCCTGCATGGGGTTTAGGGACATGGTCGATGAAGAAGTTACCCCACACTGAGGGGGCAACTGTCCTCGTCGCCTCAGAAGAGGTGGCCTTGTTGGGAGCCATTTGTGGATGTGCCTGCAGTACGTCTGTGGAGCCACATATATATAGGCGTATGCACTACTACTCAGTTCAATGTCTAGTTGTCAATCATGGTCCACAACTATCTCTATCTACGCTGAAAACATGTGGATGGTTAGAAAAGTATTTGACGATCTGTTAATCATGTGTGTGGACTGTGGACGCAGATGGATGCCACAAAAGTCACGTACATGTGTGTGGAACTGTAGACATAGCGCTGCCTCCATATAATAGTATCCCACACGGCACATGAAAGGTAGACACTGGAACGTTCAACCTGGCAGCGGTCGTTCTATATAATTTCCAACCGACCAAACTTTAACTTGCAGCCAAGGTATGGAAAGTCCACGACGCTGAAAGTCCAAGTTTGCCAAACTTTTAAATAATGCTTACGTAAGCCTCAGATCAACTGTGGACATGCATCCACAGGTGTTTACACTAACAATTTTGTTGAGCTATGTTTGTGTTTACACTAACGTAACATTTGACTCATGCATGTCACCATGTAAAAAAAAGTGACATATTCACCACAGGATAATGACCTATTCCACATATATGTACTAGATACTAAAGTGAGGTGTGCTAATAGATGAATATGTTATGTTCTACTCCCTTTATCCCAAATTATAAGACGTTTCACTTTTTCTACCCCAAGTTTGTCTACTCGTCTTATTCAAAAAAATTGTGGAAACTTAATCAATTTCAAGTCATTCTTGAAGAACTTTTTATTAATAAACCAAACCATAACAAAAGAAATGATATTTTGCACAATTTTTTTGAATAAGACGAATGGTCAAACTTGAGGTCCAAAAAGACGAGTAGTAAACTGTTGGAGGAAGGCTTTTTTTTGGCTTGGCATTTGGAATAGAGAGTTGGCAAATAAGTCAAATGCCAAATCAAAAATACCAAACCTGTTGGAGATGCTCATGGTCATCAACTGCATGCTTTTTGAAATTTAAAATGATTGATTTAAAACGACCTTGGTGGCAGATTCGACCCCTGTGGTCGTGATTCAAAAAACTTTAGGTGAAGTAACGTTGAAAATCTTTCCATTTAAATCTATTTAGTATCACAAATATTGATCTATAAATCAGATTAAAATGACACGTAAATAAAAATTCGTAGGAATGGCTAGAAAGAGATCGAGTCACTTGAAAGTTGCACGTTCTCATGCACCGAATTTATTGAACCATGAGCCAGATGGATCGAAACATACACATCAGTCAACGATCCAAGGTCCAAACTATTTTGTCGGTCTGTGGATGATGCAGCAGCACTTGTCGTTTCGCCCTTCGCACGTTGCTGTGTATTTCCCACAATGCACCATGCATGAGGGCCGCGTCTCTGCACCTGTTGGCGCACACGAGCACGTTGCAGGGACTGAAACGGACGCACGTCTTATCTTCGTACGCTGCATATGTGTGCAGTTAATCACAGCTCAGTTCGATAGAAAGCACTTACAAATGGTAGAACCCTTATTGAGAGTAAGTAATGTGAAGATTATTGTAGGGCCGCAGTAGGAGCATTATTCATATATATTCTCTTACTTATTGCATAGGTGGACGAGATAACAGAGGACATGGTCACGAGAGCAATGAAAACAGCAGCAGCCATCCTCACGGTGCTTCTTGAATTCTGCCATTGCTAGCAATAGATTGCTAGAGAGATTGTTGTTGTTAGTAGTACTCCTGAGTTCTTCTTTGCTGGCTATCTGGCTTCTGGTTAATATATATAGGAAAACCAACAGAGTAATGTGGCTAGTTCTGGGTTCTAATTATTAAGTGTCCTACCATCTCTGCATCACAAAATAATACAATTAAGGTATCCATACCGGTAAATGGAGCTCAAGATTGATTAAATTTATATTATATAGTATTGACATTTATACCACCAAATGAATTTATTAAAATATATTCTATAAGCAATGTGATGGTACTAATTTCATATCATGAAGTTTTAGTCAAAGTTCAGAATATTTGACTCATCGAAATCCGAGAATTGCATTCTTGATGGACAGAGGTTGTACTTTTACTAAGTTTTTCTTATCTTTGTCTGCCTTCCATTGTACATGTTCCCTACGTACATTCCATTGTACATGTCCCTACATTCCATTGTACATGTTGATAACTAAATCTATATCTTGTTCATTCAAATAACAAATATGAGAATATCCACTATGTCAACCGCCCTATCATCTAGTCCTTATGAGAATCTATAACTCTTATATTTGTAAACCCCACTAGCCTAATTCTCTAGCATCTCCTTAAGCCACGTCATCCACTTGATGTACCAAAATTAACTAGCGTTACCAAGTCATCTCGTCAAATCCAGAAGAGAAACTGACGGGCACCTCGCACAACACAATTGATGCATCCGTTCAGTTCCTCAGAACTTGAAGAGGCCGATTGATGAGAAACTATCGCCAAGCAACCGAGCGGTTGGCTGACTCTAATATTTATGCCGTCTCCGTCCCCGTCCTAGGCGTAGTCGCTAGGCTGTCTTCTATCCGTCTGTCTATTGGTCTGTCTCTCTCTCCATCTATCTCTCTGTCTCTCTATCTGTCCATCCATCCATCCTGAACGTAGTCGCTAGGCATGGCGGTGCTAGTGGGAGATAGATATTGAGCATGCATTGGCCATGGCGCTGAGGAGGCAACTGTAGCTTTGTAGTTGACAATTCATTTGCTTACAAGATCTTTTCTTTTGACAACATATTTAACAATCTATGTTTTTCCTTTTTCTTGTCTAATGAAATCGGTAAGAATCATGCCGTCTTTAAAAAAAAAAACAAATTTTAACATTAACTTGATAAAACTTGCTAGATTTTATCAAAGAACTTCTTAATGACCGACTTGTGATCTCCATCCTTTCTAGTGGCAAAATTGATAGGTAGCAACAAAAATTAGAGACATGGGCAATAAAGGAGCTTGCAAAATTACAGGAATTTAGTGGTACTGCAAGTGCATTTGGTTGTGCCGATTCAAAAAGCTACACTCGATGGGGGTCTTGAACTGGCACAAACCATCGATTATGTAGTAGTGTATAGAATGTCACCCACCGGTGAAAATAACATCGATACACTACTCCGAGATCCGTACATCGGTCTTTGGGTCCAAACCCTCCTTTACTGACGGAAAATGAACCGGTAGAACCAAAGCGGTAGTGATGTGGGGTTTGAATCACTACCCGATCAAAACACCAGCGGTGATGTGAAGATAGAGTGCCGGTTCACTGTCCAACCGGCAGCACTGAGATTGCACACTGCCGGGTTCTTCTTCGACCGACAACATTCCTGATCTGAGCAATGCCGGTTCCGAAGCAAACGGCAGCGCTGATATTAAGAACACTGTCGGGCTTCAAAGAGCTGATAGTATTTCGAGAAATAACACTGTCGGGTTAAATTGTGCCGACAATGTAGCGAAGTGATAACACTATGGGTTTATTGTGGACCTGACAGTGTGTTTCGCCAGGAAAAATCACTAGGGCGGATCTCTCTATGTTTCGTGAGTCGTACTACTTAGTATTAAGCGCAGGCGTGCCAGTATACATTCGTATTGAATAAATGTGCAAGAAAGTACACACGAGACAAGAGTTTAGAGAAATATCACTTTATTATTCATTAGAGAATTACAAAGTATAATTTCCCACTTTAACATATATTTACGCCGAGCCTCATCTGACAATCCGGAGATTGCGTGGCTTATGGTTCATGAGGCGTGGAGAGGCCTCCAATTAATTACATCCGGGCAATGGGCCGCGGAATACCTTCGATTAAGCTATGTTGATGGTCATTGTTGTCATCTCTGAATAAACAGGAGTTGTCTCCATGTATATGCATAAGTACAAATGAATGAAAATAGTGAAATGCTAGGGCCTTGTCAGCCTCAAGCAAAGGGATTTGGCCTCGTCATGCGGAACCCATAATGAAATCAATTGTTCGGCCTCGTCAATCACGAACAAACGATTCCGGCCTCGTTGGTCGCGGAAAAGAAATGTCCCAGCCTCGTTGGTCTGGGGAAGGAAGTGACTTCATATGGTTCACCGGCCATGACAGTGCGGAAAGGTGGTGGTAGTTGTGAGACTTGTGCTAATGTAATACTTAGAAGACTTCTCATCGTGTAAAACGGGATCATTGGCTTGACACTTAGTCGTGCGCCTGCCAATTCATGTATGTGCATAAAACTTGCCGAGCAATATACATATCATCAAAGCTGGCTTGTGATCTGGTCAAACTTGTACTTTGCACATACAACATTTGTGCGGAACTATAGACTCTTTTTTGTTTTCTTCTTTGACATATATATGGTACAAGATGAAGGCCCGACTTGCTAGCTTGTTTGATTTATGTAGTTGCAATGTATATAAGCTTTGCATGCATCATCGGGTTATATATGCCACCGAGTCGGGGTTGCGTTCGGCTCGTATGCGAAGGGGGGGGAGATCAGAGCCCGAGGGGACCCACCGGTCGGTGCGCAAAATGAGTTTAAGTGTTGGGGTAAGCCACCGCTGCGTTCAAGGTTGATGGTGACGTGGTGAGCA
The DNA here is from genome assembly GCA_015847255.1 of Hyparrhenia diplandra. Taxonomy (NCBI): domain Eukaryota; kingdom Viridiplantae; phylum Streptophyta; class Magnoliopsida; order Poales; family Poaceae; genus Hyparrhenia; species Hyparrhenia diplandra. The sequence goes on from JADLZK010010995.1 coordinate 685,735, forward strand.
GCCTAGGCGGGAATCGTTGCGTTTGAAATCAAGGGAACGCGGGAGCGGTTGGTGCCAGCGGTGGACGCGCCCACGACCGCGACGTGGCGCAGCAGTTGCCTGACAACATTTGTATCGTGTGTTTTCATTCAGTTCAAGTGAGTTTTAGTGTTTGTAAGCTATTGGTATAAGTAGCTGGGAGTCTGAGGTGTGTGTTGCTGCCTCGAGTCGATTGTTACCATGTCTTGTGTTGAACATTCATGAAGTGAAAGGGGCCTTTGTCGAACCCCGCCGGCAATTTTGCCGGCTCGTGTGTTCATGCGTGTTCTTGAGCTCGATTGTCATTTCTAGGCTAGCCACCGGGTAAATTGTGTGTGATTGTTGATCCTACGCCAACAATGTGGTATCGGAGCCGTACAATTCACACACAAGCGTCGTGTTGATCCACCATGTCCGAGAAGGGAGGCGACGGCGAGCGGTTGCGGTACCCGCAGCTCACGTCGGCCAACTACACCAGTTGGTCGATCCGAACTCAGGTGATCATGGAAGATCAGGGCGTTTGGGAGGTGGTCGAGCCGATGGGGGAGGCAGTGGCTCAGAATCCGGAGGCGATTGCGAAGAGAAGGCCAAAGACACCAAGGCATGAGCACATTTGCTCCAGTGTCTTCCCGATGACTTGCTGATGCAAGTGGCCGCGAAGAAGACGGCAAGGAGGTCTGGGACTCGTTGAAGGCGAGATTCATGGGGGAGGAGCGTGTCAAGGAAGCCCGGCTACAGAATTTGATGACGGAGTTTGATGGCTTGAGGATGAGGAAAGATGAGTCGGTGGATTCGTACTCCGGGAAACTGACGAGTATGTCAGTCCGGTATGCGGGTCTAGGCGGTGTACTAGATGATGCATCTCTCGTGAAGAAGATGTTCAACACGGTGCCCGAGAAATTCATTCAGTTGGTTGCCAGCATCGAGCAACACTCTGATCTCAAGAAGCTTTCGTTTGATGAAGGGGTTGGGCGATTGAAAACTTTTGAGGAGCGCGTCAAGAACAGTAGTGATGGCGCACGATCTGACACCAGCCAGGTGTTGCTGACGCAGGCGGAGTGGGAAGCTCGGCAGAAGAAGGCGTCAGGGGAAGGGTCGGGGAAGAGCAAGGCTCATGATGGCGGCGGTGGGAGCCGTGGGCGTGGGCGTGGCCGTGGTGGCGGCGGTGTTGGCCGGGGAGGTCAAGCTGATGGCTCGGTCAGGCGAGATAAGAGCCATATAAAGTGCTTCAAGTGCAAAAACTATGGGCATTATGCTAACAGGTGTCCGGGGGGAGAGGAGAAAAAGAGAGACGAAGAAGCTCACCATGTCAGGGAGGTGGAGTTTGAACCTACAGTGTTGCTCGCTGAAACGGTGGAACCGGGACAGCTCGAGCACCTGTTGTCGGAAAAGGTTCAGAGTAGGGTGTTCTTTGAATGAGGTGAAGGTCAATCAAAAGTCGCTTCTCCGGTGATGGGGAGGCAAGTGGTGATGTGTGGTATCCGGACAATGGTGCCGGTGACCACATGACTGGGGATCGACATATGTTCAGGAGCATCGACACCACCATTGGTGGCAAGGTACGCTTTGGTGACGGGTCAACAGTAGATATCCATGGTAAAGGCTCTGTAATGTTTCAAGGTGTGTCAGGAGATCAGTGGAGTGTTCATAATGTGCATTATATTCCAAAGTTAAAAAGCAACTTGATTAGTTTGGGTCGAGTTAACTGAAATTGGATATAAAGTAGTGATGGATGATGATCTCATTGAAGTAATTGAGAAAAGTACAGCAAGAGTCATGATGAGAGTTCAGAGATCTGTCAGTGGACTGTATAGAATTCAGTTGGATATTGTTGAACATGTTTGTCTCTTAGCAAATGCTAGTGATGCATCTTGGTTGTGGCATGGTAGGCTTGGGCATGTAAATTTCAAGTCTATTAAGATGTTGGCTGAGAAAGAAATGGTAGGAGGGGTACCACTAATTAAGCATCCAGATCAAGTGTGTCATTCCTGTCTGTCAGCCAAACAAACCAAGAACTCATATCCACAGATTTTCTAGCTGGAGGGCAAGTAAACCACTAGAGTTAATTCATGTTGATTTATGTGGTCCTATTACACCTGAGACTGTTGGTGGGAACAAGTACTTTATGTTGCTAGTTGATGACTGTACAAGTGTAACACCCGTGTTTTTGCATCATTTTAAAATTCACTAAAAATTTGAACTTTTTATAATTATCAACTAAAACTTGACTTTATTTCCGCTCAAAATCTATCTTCGAAAACCTTGCATCAACTCACCATATAGAATTATTTAGGATGAATGGTTGAATCTATGCTTGCTTGCTTGTTCTCTAGAATTTAATTTTGGCATCAAATATTTATTCCTTGTTATCCCCACCGAATAATATCCCTTGATCATCACCCATCCAATATCCTTGACCTCCCGTTTGACTTTTTACCCACCAAACATCTTCTCTTGACCCCCTTGATTTCCCAAACCACATTTCCAAATTCGAAATCCAAATTTCCTTTGTGCCTAGTTAATTTTCTGGGAAAAGTAACGGGAGCCATCTCTTATATTTATATACGAAACATAAATGGATGCATACAATATATATACATGTATATGTGTGTACTCCAATATGTAAATATATAAGAGCATGGCCATGTATATCTACACACACATAAATAAATATATATTTACAAAGTATATGTGTGTGTATGTGTATGTATATAATACAAAATGGAAAAATGGAAATAAGAGGAATGAGCCACGGGCTCATTTTCTCCTAACTCAAGCAGCAGCCGGCCCAGCTCTCCCTCTCACGTGGCCCAATCTGGCCAAATTGGCCTAGCCCGGACAAGCCCAAAGCAGCAGCAGGACACAGCCTTCCCCCTCCCTTACAGGTGGCCCCACATGTCATGCCCATCCCCTTCCTCCAGATTTTTCCCTCTGTTCTCCCGCACGAGCAGCACATGAGGAATAGTGCCGACAACCTGGGCACAGTGGGCGAGCTGACCACGCCGGGAAAAATCTCCAGCGAACCGTCTTCACTTCCGCGTCGCCATCCGCCGACATCCACTGTGCCGGCGACGAGGCAACAGCGCCCCGCACGAGGACAGGCACGCCAGCTAGCCTCCCGCCGTCGTTTCCTCGGGCAAACAAGACTGTCGCCGCTGTTCCTCGGCCACCGCGCCAGCGCTGCCCCTGCTCCCGTCGACCTCGCCACAGCACGCACGCGGACCATGCCGAAAAATATCTCCGGCGAGCACCCTCTCCGCCGCGGCTATAAATAGCCGGCCATGGACGTCGTAGCCCCTTGCCCCTCGAGCTCGGGCTTCGCCCTTTCTTCTTGCCCGAGCTCCTTCCTCACCCTCTCTGCTTCCCCATCATCCAAGCTCCCGAGCACCGCCCGCCGTTCCTGCTCGCCAAGCCGGCCGCGCTCACGCCTCGCCGTGGCCGCGTCCACCGCACTCGCCGCGCCACGCGCCACCACGGCAACCGTGAACGCCGTGGCCGCGTACACCATCACCAGCACGCGCACCCGCTGCCGAACCGAGCGCCGCCCACGGCCACGCCGCCGCCGTGCCGCGCTGCTCGCCGCACCCACCACCACGCGCTCGCCACCGCTCACCCGCAGCCGCTCGCCACCCTGCTCCACGCGCCGCCTAGCCATGCCCGCTCCGCTCTGACGCCGACCAGTTGCCACGCTCGCCTCGCCACCGCGCCGCGCCAGCCATACCAGCACGCCGCCACGCCGATGCCGTGCCCACGCCAAGCACGCCACTCGCCTCCCCTGCTCCCGCCCAGCTCCGCTGCCTCGCTCCACCCACGCCGGCGTGCCGCGCACCACCGCCTTGCCCATGCCTCGCCATGCCACCCTGCTCACGCAGCTCGCCTCCCACTGCCGCAAACGCTGCCGTGCCCGCAATGCCGCACGCCAGAGCAAAGGCCACCGCCGGCCATCTCCCTCCTTTCCTCCCTCCTCTGCTTTTTTCTCTGTTGGGTGCGATTGGGGAACGGGGAACGAGCAACGCTCGTGAGCCGTGTGACTGGACGGCGTACGAATCAACAGGCGAAGGCATCCAATGCCACCCATCTGCGGGCCCCTGCTTGCCATGGACTCGGTCCACATGGACCAAGTGAGGGAGGCCGGATCCAACGAGCCCAGCAGATCGGTGCATGCATACAGTGTCGGCAAGGCCACCTTGACTGGACCCCGCGCGTCAGCCCTAGAAGAAATTGCTACGGGTACCCAGCGAGGTGTACACGGGAGGTGAAATATCCATTTTCCAACTATAGAAAAATTCCCAGAAAATTTCTAAATAAACTAGGTACACTCCAGACCCTACCCATGTATTTACATCCAGTTTTCATATTCCCAAAATTCCATATTAAACTCCAAGTGAATATTCCATATCTCAGCGTTATATTAAATCTTGGAAATTCATATCTTTTCCGGCCCCAACTCCAAAACACTCCGTTCAGTTCCATAATCTTTCTAAAATCATGCTCAATTTATTCATGCTATTGTTCTATTATTTGATGCCTATTTAAATTCTAGTTTATGTTGTGCCCTTTTATTTATTTAATCGCGCACCATAGTTAACGTAAACCCTAGTTTACCCCTTCCGCTAACCCACACCTTACACCGTATATTCTTGTATGCATGTACACTTTCACGCATACGAATACTCGAATGTACATACACGCAGATTGTCCAAATGCTAGATATGCACGATAGGTTGTGTACGTATATAAAATGTATAAAGTGGTATTTTGAAATATAAATAAATATATGTTCATGCCTATCGAATATATCTACGCATGGCTAACCCCCCTAACCTAGCCATATACTTGTGTGACACACACTCTAGTATACATGTTCTATACACACATAGGGTATGCCCGGCGTACGGGTATACGCATATGTGTGTCTAACCCTAGACTAGGATCCTAACCCTGCTAACCCTAAGCATATACGCATGCCTAAGCGTATGTGTCGCTAACCCCGTATGGACCTATAGGAAACCAACCCTATCATGTCCTTCAGGTTCACATGATAGTGAACATTAGCGATATGATTTGGTTCTCCATCAGGCATTCGTACCTCGCAAACCCAGCCCGTAGGAACCCCGTTGATGGATGGATTCTCTCTCTCCTATCATACTTCAAACTTACAGAATAATGATAGGAGTAGATAGTAATCTATCCGTCCTTCCCTAAAGCTAACCCGCGTAGGAACGTTGTTTGCTCTCATTTCTATGTTTGTGTTTCATGTTTGTTATCGCCGAGGATCGTACGACCGTCTGATGAAACCCGGAGCATCGCTACACCAAGACCCAGGAGCCAGAGCACACAAGACAAGAACCTTGGATATACTCGTCAGCGGATAGAGGCAAGTCCTTACCCCCTTAACCTGACCTAATTCCTATAATAATTAATAATAAGATGTTAAGATAAGTATAACCATGACAAGCCGTGCGGGAGTACTCATGGGCTATGTGCGTGGGGCTTCGCTAGGCTTTGTCATTAATATAACCTTGTTAATGAAATGAACCATGTCAACAAAAAGGTGGGCGGTGATAGTCTACATGGAGGTGGACAAATCACACTCGAGAATGAGTCCGCGGAGAGATACTCACCTCCCTAAGGACCGGTTCATGGACCTTCTACCTAGTGCGATTATAACGTATGACCACATCTTTGAGATGGGGCGGCTTGATTCCACACCCCGTTGGGTTGAGGTATAATTCAGAACCAAGGTGGCCGGAGCAGGTAACGACCTATTAGGAGCGATACATGGGGAGAGTGGCCCCATGGTCGGTTGGCGTGGATCTTTGAGTGATCTTCCACGTAAGTGTTTGGGCCTGATGGCGCGAGTGCTAGGTGCACATATTTATGATTAATGATTGGGTGTGTTGCGTGACGGTATAGGTTGGGTAATAAGGTATTACCTGTAAAGCCGTGGGTGATTTGGTATCACCGTATTGTCTAGGATGATGCGTCATCTTTCCAACTCCTGAGAAGTCGTGGTGAGGATTATACCAATATACCTAGGTTGGCTACCAAGCGGTGCACGGGATCTCGTTAGGCTGTCTAAGCCGAAGTCGCGATGGTGAGGCGAAGTGCCGATCGTGTGGGGAAATTTGTACAACCTCTGCGAGTTAACTAAATCTATTCGAATAGCCACGTCCTTGGAATGGGCAAATGCTAGGCCGGGACATCCATGATTAGAAACACATAAGAGAATCGGTATGTGACTTGTTACCTTGAGCTTGGATAATATTTATCCCAGGGAACTAGTGAGAGTAGTAAGCTCTACTAGGGCCCAACCCTTAATGGTAACCTTTCACCCCTCGGTTGGGACTTCCGAAAGTATGCGAAAGTACTCACCCCTCTATTTCTATTTTTTTTTTTAGAATGTTCATTTGTAGGAGTGTATCCAAGGATCAAGCTATGAAGGACGATATGAGGATAGGATCGGAAAGGAGGACATTTGAAGATGGAGACGAACACAAAGGAGTTACATGGGAATGTTGTGACCGAGTTATAGGATCGTGCAATAGGAGTAAGTCCAAGGGTTTGTCCGCACTCCAAGCTTGCCTGTAGGAATGGAGCCCCGTGATAGGTTTGCGTTCGAACTCGATAGGTTTAGGAAGTTAGACCTAAGGCCGAATCATGTAAACCCCAAACCTTGTATCATATTTTTCCTCAATAGCAATAAAAGTATAGTTTTTGATATCATATCTCTACTTAATTAGGCGTATTTGTGCATGATCCTGGCATAAATACGTGTGATTAAGGAACCTCAGAAATGGGGTGTGACAACAAGATACATGACTGTTTCAATTCTGAAAAACAAAGACCAAGCTAGTTACGCATTAACAAAATTCAAGGCAGAGGTAGAAAATAGTTTGGGCCGCAGTTAAGATGGTGAGGTGCGATAGAGGTGGTGAATTTCTAGCGAGAAGCTTTTAGGACTGTGTGTGAACTTGCTGGCATAAAAGGCAATTCACAAACACCCTACTCACCTCAACAGAATGGAGTGGTTGAGAGAAGGAATAGAACAGTCATGGAGATGGCCAGGTCATTATTGAAGTGAATGAGTGTGCCAAGATGCTTTTGGGCAGTGAGACACTCGGTGTATTTGCTGAATAGGCTACCAACAAATGCAATGGGGGTCAAGACTCCTTTTGAGGGATGGTGTGGAAGGAAACCTCAGCTTGGTCATGTGAAAATTTTTGGGTGTAGAGCAAATGTGAGGACAGCAAAGCCACATTTAAAAAAGTTAGATGACGAGAGTCTTTGGGATGGTCTACTTTGGAGTTGAGGAGGGTAGTAAAGCTCACGAGACTTTACAATCCAAAATCCAAGAGAATTGTAGTCGCCAGAGATGTCATCTTTGAGGAGCGTGGCTTGGGATTTGGAAAAATGAGTTTGGGGGGTTTTGAGGAGGTGAGTGTGGAAGAAACTGGAGAAGTTTTAGTACTCCCATTCTTTGATGATGAAACAATACAAGAATTTCATCAATCTGACCCAGTTAAAAACTCAGGGGGAGAAAACACATTGGAAGGTGGTGGTGAGATCACTGGTGAATTGGATCAATCGGCTCGGTCGAGGCGATACACCAACAAACACTTGTTGTTGGTCGGACAAACGAGATGAAAATGCAGAATTTGATGGCAATCTTGCTCGGGGTAGTGATGATGCTCACATGGGAAACTCAAGTGACTATGATGAAACTCCTCGAGGTTCGAGAACCATAAATGAGGTGTATCAAGATAGTGTGGAGGTGGAGCGACTTCGATTCAAAAGAGGAGGCTCATAGCTTGAGTCATGGAAGAGCCAAGTTGCTATCAAGATGCAAATTTGGTGATAGGGGACTGGGAGAATGCAATGCAGTGAAATCCGGTCTATCAACAAGAACAAAACACGGAATTTGGTTGAATTGCGGTGGACACAAGCCAATAGGGTTGAAGTGGGTATATAAAAGCGAAGAAAAATCTTTGAAGGTCTTTGTGGTGAAGCATAAAGCTAGATTGGTTGCAAAGGGCTATGTTGGTATTTATTAAGTGCAAAAAGAATATAAAGGGTTCAAAGCGCCGCGAATAAATATACCATTGTAGCTTTTAATAGGGAGTATTCAGTATCGATTATTTATATTTTCCACGGGAAGCAAGGGTAAAGACTATGATAAATCAAAATCATGTATCTACTAACTTAATATACCAACTAAACTAAAGTGAGGGGGTAAATAATGTATATGATATGCATGATAATTAATAGCATTTAACCGGGAGAATATTATAATATAGAGTAGATAACTAGGTCGAGAGGACAGGGGAGAGATCTAGGTTCTGAATACTTCTCTAGTACTTTGGTTCTATGATAACAATTATTCTAATACACTTTGGAGCAGCGGTACCGGCCCCGATCCTCGAAAAAGACTGGAAAAGGGTGATCGGGAAGGCCGCCAAAAGCTCTCTGAAACACCAACCCGAGCGTGGTGGATTACAAAGAGACTGACAGTGTTTTGTCACCCCAGGGCTACCACAACTAACCGTGGGATTGGGCGCAACCTCGGGTAACCTATAGCCTAGACACCACGCCTACACTATAAATTACTACTCTAGCTACCTAGCATAACTAGAGCCCTCAATACGAGCGGAGATCCCATGCAATAGTATAATAACTATATCAATAACATGAAAGGCATAAAAGTACTAGAAAAGATATATCTAATTATGGCATAAAGTCTAATAGAGTTGAGATACAAAGATATACCGTAACGCCGAAGACTTCTCGAGGCAGGAACGCAGATTCCGCTCTCCCTAACTCTCTACTAGATCTATTCTATTACATTGTAGCCGCTGTCTAATCTAATTCTCTAATATTACTTGAGAGAGACCATCCATTCATGGGACAACTCTCAAGTCAATACAGGTACATGGCTCCTAGGGGTGTAGGGTTACATATATAGGGGTCTCTGGCCTCCCTCCACCTTTAGCAAGCAATATGGTACTAATCTTCATGTATCTCGTGCTTTAACCGCGCGCCCTCGGATCAAACCGACATCAAAGCGGCGGGATTAGATTGCGTCTTAGGAGGCGGTGGAGGAACGTTCGAAACAGGGGACAACTTGGGGGCCAAGCCAGGCCGATCGGCCCGATATTTGGGCGATCGGCCGAGGGTGGTGGGTCCCACCACGGGCCCCCGACGACGTCGTGGCTTCCCGGAGTCTTCTAGATGATGTTTTCTTGGGTGTTAAGCTTCGTTCACGTCGGGTGTATTCCGGAGCCTTCTAGTCTTGTTTTGGAGTTGGATTGCGTTACGTCACGTCCGGTCGTATGACACGCTAATTACGGTGTTTTTTCGTTAAGTCCCACCGCAAATCACAACTTTACCAAAACTCATGGAAATCATTAGTATAAACCCCTAATAAGGTTATCTAATTATATTTTAGTCCTTTTCCATGTTTAGTTGACAATTAAAAGTATACGTTAACATGTGTCAACAAACTCCCCAAGCTTACCCTTTGCTAGTCCCTAGCAAAACTATATGCTATAGCGGGATTAGGAGTTGCTACTACGCTTTCATACCTCGGCTAATCGTGTTTATCGAGAAATAAATTCTCCTCTTAACCAGATTACTCTCTCATTTGTTTACCATGGGGCGTAGCCTTTTCACGAATCATAAGCGAGATAAAACAATCAAGTTAAGTACCATGTCTCAAGTTCTTTGATCAACTATCATCCACAGGGTTTTGCAATATTTTTCAAAAGAAACTCAAAGATCCTATGTATGACCCTCTTAAGTAGATGGTGGTGGTGTGGAGTTACACATGTGGTAGGACATACATAGTGGGATGATAGTGGTGAAGTGGATAAGGATGAAAGGTAGTAAATAGCCCTTAGCCTTTTCTAGTATTTTTTTTTTTTTCTCAAGCATCTTGGACTACATCTCTCTTTCTAAAAATTGCTAGGACACAGGTTGTCCATTCTTGGAGAGGTGGGCTTTGCCGGACTTGTGTCCATTTTTCTCTCTCCTTAGAGATGTGGGCCCTACTCACCCTCGGACACGTGTCCATTATTCATCTCTAAATATATTTTTATTATTATTAGGGAGGTAGGCCCTTCTCGCCTAGTATGACTTTTTTATGCATTACTCTCCCTCTCTCGGCTCACTTTTCTCTCTAAATATTTATTTTTCTTTTTCTTCTCTTTTTTTTTCGAATGTAGCCCACCTCTATAAAAACACCGAGAGAGACATATCCAAAGATTGCAAGAGTTTATTTTTATTTTTATAATTATGGCTAGCGGCTTGATGGAGTATGGGGATGCGTATACGGGTTTAGAAGCGGCGTATTTAGTGGAGTGGGATGATCTTGATGCGAATGATAAACTTTTAAGGGTCATAGCTAAGGAACTCATCATGTAATGTTTTATAATTTTCAAAGATAAAAACCGGGGATCAAGTATCTCTAGGAATATGATAGACGGTAGCTCAACTTTTCATGTACTTTTATCCTTTAAAGCTAAGACTCGGATTAAGCATGTGCTTCCCATTGGTGTTGGTTTTAGAGCAAATTAAGCATTTAAAGTTTTGGGAGAATCTAAGTCCAAAGTGTAAGTACTTTTAAGAGGAATTAAGGCGGAGCAACTATTCATCATTTCCTTACATAGGGATCATCTTCGGCGTTGGTTTTATTCTAGCAAGCATAATTAAGCACACTATCTATTTATTTATTTATAGCTAACATAAAGATCAAACTATATATATAACTTAAACTTTTTTATCTAGTTTTCTATAGTTATGCATCTTTTTATATCTTTTAACAAAACAAACTAGTAGTAAATAAGGTAAAGGATAAGAGTACTTACGGATAATGGGGGTTGCACTCCCCCAAGCTAGATCTTGACATAGTCTTCAATGTTCTTGATGGTTGGAAGTAGAGGTAGATAATGATGGTGACTGATTGATCTTCTTTAACGCTAGACACCATATGTGTCATGTCTCTCTTCCTTGGGATCATGTCTTTGTTATTCTTATGGCTTGTAGCTTTGTCCATCCACTTCCTTAGAGTGATTACTTTTTATGATCATGTTGTATGACACTCTTCTTCACAGATTCTTTCCTCGCAAAATATTAGTGGACACATACCAGAGAGAATATACAACATGGTTGAAACAGGGGTTGTTGTCTATAAGATCTTATCTATGCTAATGAAAAGGTGGTTCTTTGATTACTCTTAGCACATGCATTTTTATTTATCAAGTCTTGTAACTCATTTTATTTGTATTTGCACTCTAGCATATGGATCAGTCTTGAAGGTAACTTGTAGCAAAAGATAGAGTGAATGATATTTGATACTTACAATTCTTCCATAAATGATGAATGAATCGAGTCTCCTTTTGCACAAAGTTTAGAGTTCATCATATGCCTTACTTCATCTACGATCTAAGCTCATCTCTTGACTTACCCGAATTGGATTTAAGAGTTTTTTCAAGGGGGTTAGTCGAACACAATAACCAATGTCTACACAAGCAATACTTAGTTCAATAACCAAACTAGACTCCATGTCTAATTTAATTAAGGAAGACTATTTAACCTAAGCACCACGCTTAATTTAAAAGCCTTTGGAAGCGCCCAATGGTAGAACTTCCAAACCAAAACTTACTATAGCAAACAAAGGTAGCATTAAAGCATCACTATAGAGATGTAAACAAATATGAAAGAGTATGATCATGGTGAGATTTTTACATGCAAACATGAATGGAGTCAATGAACTAAACATGCAATGGATCTACTCGAGAAAACATAAACTAAGCGGAGTGAATGCATGAGTTGATTAAGTAAACATGCAATGCAAGAAATTAAATGATAACTACTTAGTTAATTTATAATCAAAATTATCTCACTTTTTAATCATACTTACCATAGTGTGCAGCTTCTATGTACGTCACTTGAGATGTATGTATTGAATTCTTGTGACGGCGACTTCTTCTTCCATCTATACATGGTTAGAATAATATATATATATATTTAAATACATACCTTGAGATAGCAGGGTTCCAATGGTGATGAATCTTGATTGAGCGAGGCACCACGAAGTTCTTCAACTGTGGAATCTTGTCGGAAGATCGCAAGCGACATCTTTTGTCTGTCTATTCCACAATTCAACGAGAACAAGGATAATCCTACTAAAGCTAGTTAATACACTAAATTAGCAGATATCAAGATCATTATCAAAATCTTTCGCCAATTGCTTCCCAAACAACGGCTAAAAAAAGCTTGTTGGTATTTATTAAGTGCAAAAAGAATATAAAGGGTTCGCAGTTTACGTAATAAATATACCATTGTAGCTTTGCAGGGAGTATTCCAGAGTATCGTTATTTATATTTTCCACAGGGAAGCAAGGGTAAAGACTATGATAAATCAAAATCATGTATCTACTAACTTAATATACCAACTAAACTAAAGTGAGGGGGTAAATAATGTATATGATATGCATGATAATTAATAGCATTTAACCAGAGAATATTATAATATAGAGTAGATAACTAGGTCGAGAGAGGACAACGGGAGAGATCTAGGTTCCGAATACTTCTCTAGTACTTTGGTTCTATGATAACAATTATTCTAATACACTTTGGAGCGTGGTACCGTCCCGATCCTCGAAAAAGACGGGAAAGGGTGATCGGGGGAAGGCCGCCAAAAAGCTCTCTGAAACACCAACCCAACGTGGTGGATTACAAAGACCGACAGGGCTGTCACCCCCAGGGCTACCACAACTAACTTGGGTGGGATTGGCGCAACCTCGGGTAACCTATAGCCTAGACACCACGCCTACACTATAAATTACTACTCTAGCTACCTAGCATAACTAGAGCCCTCAATACGGCGGAGATCCCATGCAATAGTATAATAACTATATCAATAACATGAAAGGCATAAAAGTACTAGAAAAGATATATCTAATTATGGCATAAAGTCTAATAGAGTTGAGATACAAAGATATACCGAGCGCCGAAGACTTCTCGTAACCGAACGCAGTTCCGCTCTCCCTAACTCTCTACTAGATCTATTCTATTACATTGTAGCCGTCTAATCTAATTCTCTAATATTAACGAGAGAGACCATCCATTCATGGGACAACTCTCAAGTCAATCACGGTACATGGCTCCTAGGGGTGTAGGGTTACATATATAGGGGTCTCTGGCCTCCCTCCACCTTTAGCAAGCAATATGGTACTAATCTTCATGTATCTCGTGCTTTAACCGACGCCCTCGGATCAAACCGACATCAAACGGACGGGATTAGATTGCGTCTTAGAGGCGGTGGAGGAACGTTCGAAACGAGGGGACAACTTGGGGGCCAAGCCGGGCCGTCGGCCGATATTTGTCGACGGCCCGTGGTGGGTCCCACCACGCCCCGCGACGCCAGCGTCGTGGCTTCCGGAGTCTTCTAGATGATGTTTTCTTGGGTGTTAAGCTTCGTTCACGTCGGGTGTATTCGGAGCCTTCTAGTCTTGTTTCGGAGTTGGATTGCGTTACGTCACGTCCGTCGTATGACACGCTAATTTCGGTGTTTTTTTCTCGTTAAGTCCCCTCGCAAATCACAACTTTACCAAAACTCATGGAAATCATTAGTATAAACCCCTAATAAGGTTATCTAATTATATTTTAGTCCTTTTCCATGTTTAGTTGACAATTAAAAGTATACGTTAACATGTGTCAACAGGCTATGTGCAAAAAAACAAGGAATAGATTATAAAGGAGTGTTTGCTCCGGTAGCAAGGTTGGACAACGTGAGATTAATCTTGGCCTTAGCGTACTAATAGAATTTGGGAATGGTGATCTTGAAGAAAATGTTTATGTGACTCAACCGAGAAGGGTTTGTGGAGAAAGGGAAAAAGAGCGGATGATGTTAAAAGCGAGTAAAGCTCTTTATGGCACGAAACAGGCTCCAAGGGCTTGGAACTTAAAGCTTGATAGCGATGCGAAGAAGCTTGGTTTTAGAAGGTGTCAAACTGAACCAGCAAGGTGTATATCGGAGAGGCGAAGGGCTATCGGCTTTGATGGTTGGTGTTTATGTTGATGATGTGATAGTGACAGGTGGTAAAGCTACGCAGACATTGTAGCTTTCAAGCATGAGATGACTTCTATATTTGATATGAGTGACTTGGGCAACCGTCATTCTATCGGGAATAGAAGTAGAGCAGCGAGAGAGACTACATTGCTATCGACAATTTGGTTATGCCAAGAAAGTCGAGTCGGTTTGGAATGGCCGATTGTAATGCAACAAAGTGTCCAATGGATCCGGGGACCAAGCTTGATGCTTGAGATAAGCAAGGTCGGAAGGTGGATGCAACAAAATTGAAGGATCATTGGTTGCACGAGATATACATTTGCATACTAGACACGATCTCTCATTTTTCGTTGGATTGGCAAGTAGATTCATGGAGAAGCCCATCAGTAAAACACATGATGCAGTGAAACAGATCATGAGATACTTGAAGGCCACTTTGAACTATGGGTTGGTGTACACCCAGGAGAAGAAAGGAGAACTGTTGGAAGGCTATTCTGACAGTGATGTAGGTGGGGATCTTGTGGGAAGAAGGAGCACCTTTGGAGGCATGGCATTCTATGTCAATGACAGTCTAGTGACCTGGAATTCACACAAGGAGGAGAAAATTGCAAAGTGTCATCATTTGAAGTTTGAGTTTATGGCTGCAACTTGCCGGCGGCTAAGGTGCTCTCTGTGGCTCGGGAATCATTGAGTGAGCTCATCGGCACTTTCGGCGAAGGCGGTGACATTATTTGTGGATAACAATTCTGCAATTGCTCGATGAAAAACCATCGTCTTTCATGGTAGAAGCAAGCACATTGATATCAAGTTTCATTTATCGAGAATGTGTTGAGAGAGGGCAGATTATTGTGAAGAAAGTTAGCACTTTTGATCAGAAGGCTGATTCACTGACAAAGCCCCTTGCAGCGGTGAAGTTGGGAGTGATGAGGCATCTCATCGGTGTTCGAGACCTTGAGCCACATCAGGCTTAAGGGGAGATTGTTGGGGTAAGCCAGCTGCGTTCAAGGTTGATGGTGACGTGGTGAGCGGCCTAGGGCGGGGAATTGTTGCGTTTGAAATCAAGGGGCGGGAGCGGTTGGTGCCGCCGATGGACGCGCCCGGGACCACGGCGTGGCGGCCGATTGCTGACAACATTTGTATCGTGTGTTTTCATTCAGTTCGAAGTGAGTTTTAGTGTTTGTAAGCTATTCGTATAAGTAGCCGGGAGTCCGGGTGTGTGTTGCTGCCTCGAGTCGATTGTAACCGCGTTTTGTGTCAAACATTCGTGAAGTGAAAAGGGGCTTTGTTGAACCACGGCCGGCAATTTGCCGGTTCGTGTGTTCATGCGTGTTCTTGAGCTCGATTGTCATTTCTAGGCTAGCCACCAGGGTAAATTGTGTGTGATTGTTGATCCTACGCCAACATGAGGGAGGAAAAAATATAGCCAATTGTTACTAGACTACCAGGCCGGTTTGGAAAGAACAGGCCTCCGGGCCAAGTTCAGGAAGAGAGAAAAATAAATGGAAAGCCCTTTTCTTTTATTTCAACAGCTTTTCAAATATCCTTTTGCAAAAAAGAAATTGAAATCGGTTTGATTTAAAGATAAACTAGACATCTATAACCCAGTAAAGGGAAACCAAGTAGAGAGTTCTCTAGCCTGTGCTTGATCCACGTCACCTTCCCCACTACGGAACGTTCCCCGCTCCCGAGCGACTGCCGTCTTCGCCACCCGCGGCTGCTTCGACGGGCGGTTCAGCGGCCTAGCTCCAGATCCCCGACCGCACCGGCTCTTGATTTCCAGCCGCGATTTTTGGGCTCCCCCCTGCCTCCCCCCGTCCACCTCCGTTTCCCCACCCGAAACGGATTCGGCGGTTACCGGCTTGACATTGAAGTTGAGGTTCAATCGGTCGGGCACAGATGTTCGCCGGACCTGAACTTTTGGTTCTCGCGTGCATCCCGGCGTTCCCTGCCCGTAGGCCCTGCCTCGCGCCGGCGTCGAATCGTTTCCGCTGCCTTGCGTCTCCCTCTCAATCCCTCTTCAATCCTCTCCTCCTCCGTCGCCTCTTCAATTTCGAAGCCCACTACTCCCCTTCCTCACCACCTGCGCCGCGCGCTGTCACGCGATCTGCCGGTCCGTCCTTCCTTCCTTTCCCTCCTCGCCGGCATGAGATGGAGGACGACGCCCGCGCGCGCGCCCAAGGCCGCGCCTCGCAGCGCGCGTGGCCGGGGGCAGGAGCGGCTCGGTGAGCTCCCGCGCGTCAGAAGCGCGAGGCGGCGGCGGAGGTGCCCGGGCGGCCCGCTCGCGCCCAAGGCCGTGCCTCCCCGCACATGGCCGGGGCAGGGGTGGCTCGGCGAGCTCCTGCACGTCGGGGGCGCAAGGCAGCAGCGAAGGTGCCCGAGCAGAGGTCCGAGGTGGAGACTGCACTTGGATGGACGGAGGCGGCGAGGGGGATCCACGCGCGTGCGGTCCAAAGGCGGCTTAGGGCGGGCCCCACCTACGTCGGGAGCAGGGGCAGCGCAGCTTCCTCACGCACCAGGCCCGACTTGGCAGCGAGCGTGTGCTGCTGCTCGCCGCAGCGGAGGCGCGCCGCACGCTTCAGGGAAGCGACGAGGAACGGGGCCAGAAGATCTACACGTCGTGGTACGTGAGCCAGGAGGAGATCGAGCGCCGCTCGCCATCGTGTGGGGACGGCGTCAGCGCCGCCAAGGAGGCCGAGCTACGGGCTACCTACTGCTCCTTAATCCGTGATGTCTGCATCAGGCTCCAATTGTGAGTGATCCAATCGATCGATTGGCCTCTCCTCGCCTCTCCCCTTTTTTTCCCCAATCGCGGTTTCGTCGCTGGATGGTTGAGAGCGTTCGGTTCAATCTGCTATTGGTAGTTTGAATTTCATTAGATTAGATTAGATTAGTATTATTATGCCAACTATGGCCGAATTGCATTGCATTGTGCTCTGCTCTGCTCGGTCTTTCACCACTGACCAAAGAGGCCCTCCTTCTGTCGTTGCAGGCCGCAGATTACAATCGCCACGTTGATCATGCTCTGCCACCGCTTCTACCTCCGCCAGTCTCACACCAAGAACGAGTGGCAGGTAAGATCATATATCTTGTGGTAAATAAATAAATAATAGGGAAGGCATGCCTACTTACTTCCCCAATCGTGGCAGCATCCACCCAATATTCCTCTGAGAGGTTTTATATGCAACCTGCACATTGGTCTTTGGAGTAAACAAGCACTATTAATTACTATTCCCTTTGCTTTATAGGACATAGGGTAATGTTGTCGCCGCTCGGCAAAGCCGAAAGAGTCATGATTTTCTCTTTGTTTCCCCTCTCTGTATATACACGACCTGATTTATGTAGATTATTACAATTGGTAGAGAATTTATATCACTCGCCTTATCTGAATTCACCAATTCAGGAGCCAAACCGTTTTTTTTATCACTAATAATGATTATGAAAACTCATCCGCCGCCACTACCCCCCGCCCGGCTCCCTACTGGCTCCGAGGTCTGCACTGCCGCACGCCAGAAGGTCGTGTCTTCTCCAGTCCCTTCGTTGGCCACCCAGCAGCTGCGCTGGAGGCTGCAGCCTCAGCTGCTTGGCACTCGCAGCCTGGTACACAGCAGAGCGGGGCCATTTGTAGTTGGTTGATTTTGGCAGTTCTGAAGTACTCAAATTCATTTTTAGGTCTTCGGTTAAATGCAGACCATAATGCTTCATGTAATTGGATTAGTTAACCTTGATAAGCAGCCTATAGATTTAGTTGGGGTTAATAAAGACAGCTATTTGATAATTGATACTAGACACATTGCCTTCTGAGTGTGGTCTGCATGAGAGGATAAAAGGTCAGCATTGAACCTTCAGCTTAGTAATTCTTACTGTATTAATGCTTTGGCTCAGGTTCTGTTCAATTTGCAGATTGAGGAGGCAAAAAAAATACCTCCTTCCAAATGAATGGATTCCACAAATTGGTGGACACACAGATTGAAATATGTACTACTAATAATGCATAATTCAACCCACTAATAAAGGATAATTTTTTTGTTCAGCAAGCTTGGGCGCACACATCTATTTCCAGCCACCATCAATTGTAGTAACTGAAAAACCCACATTGTAGCAGTTACAAACCAGTCGAGCATACCATGGTGCTCTAGGAAGGACGGCTCATGATTCTGTTTTGTGAATGTCAATCACTAGAAAAAGAGGGCTCCGAGAAAAATAGATGGGCGGCTATAAGTGTGAGAATAACAGGTCAAGAAAGCTATTGGAGTAAATCAAGTATTCAAGGATCAGAGTGCGAAGCAATCCACCATTGCTGTGGCGATTCGGGCTGCCTGCAACGGACCCAAATCCACAGATCGGGGCTGCCTGGAATGGATCTAGAGCATCTGTGTGGCTGCGCAGAAGGACCTAAGAAAAGAGGTGTTGCTCTTGCTGCCAAAAAGTCTTCACGCACTGCTGCTGAAGGTTTGCTAGCTATCGCACAAGATGACAAAAGGGCTGCTGTAGTTGAGCTTAACTGTGAAACTGATTTTGTAGCAAGAAATGATGTTTTCCAGTGCCTAGTTGGTTTCATTCCTCAGTAACAATTTTGTCTTAATTATCAGCAGCTGAGCTGTTTTGTTGATCTCTTCTTAAGCCTTTCACACATAAAATGCAAGTTTCATATGGCATGACATTAACAATTTAGGGTTTTAAGATTAATTTTTTTCAAGACGAGTACATAGTAATTGAGTACTTTCATTTGTTAGTACCATGGTTTTGTGGTGTTGGCGTGTGTGTTTGTAAGGGCTCTTCCCTTTTTTTGTCTTATTAACGATTCACTTCTCTCTTGTATGTTTGAAAAAAAACACACACCACTAAATCAGTTGTTCATCACTTGAAGCTGCACTGATATTGAAAAGTGAAGTTTATAGAAAATATCACATACTGTGATGTTAATACTCCTGTCTATGCCCTGCAGGATGCAACTCTTTTTTATTTTTGGTTATTACAGGTCGGCTGCCTCCTTATGTGTACATCAACTAAGTTTTTGTTCTTATTCAGTTATCCGAAGAGTGGACGTGATTTCCCACTCTTTCCAAATCTATTGTTTCACATAAACATAGAGGCCAAACGCATACTATGGCATCCTTCGTTTTGCTATTTGCTTTACATTGTTAGTAAGATTAGGCTCTGAAGTTAGATTACTGCTAGAAGAACTCTCTGATTGTAGAAATCTGACCGTTTCTAAAGTGGAGGTGACGGGCATTCCAGTTTATGTTCTTATTTACACATCCAGGATGGATGTGATTCTCCACGGATTATGGTATTGCTAATGTATGTGTTATTTAACTGCAGCACACCACAGTACACCTCCAACAACTTCTTAGCCATGTAAGGTGGGCATTAATTTGAAATTCAAGTTCATTCTTTTTCCTCCAAATTTCCTGATACTTAAAGCTTCTGCTTGCACTAAATTTAGCCCAATTTCAAGAATGATGACTTTACCACAAATACATGCCCTTTTGCTCTCACCACTGTTGCTAATTTAATATGTGTTTCTTATAGTTTCAGTAACATTAATTCAAACTTTTTTTAACTGCATTGTGTGTTCATGCTTTCACTCTCTTTGTAGTATAAGGCAACTTCTTTGTCCACTAGCAAGAAGATAGAGGACAAGAATAGCAATGGAAGGGAAGTTTAGGTGAGCTCAGAACTTTTGTTACTATAAATGAGATTTGTATCCGAATTTACATTCGTTTATTGTTCAGTAGACTGAAGCTTACAGTGTCACATTTCTTCGGTCAGTCTCTTTGGTCGGCCTTATTTTATATCTCACTAAATCATGAATTTATTAACTACACAGCAAACACATGTTTTTATCAACTATCATGTTCAGACCTTATGTGCTTCACTACATCTGCTATCTTGCTTTTTTTTTTTTTGTGGCCCTTGCTGTTTTTTTTTTCTCATGGTTCTTATGGTCTTATGGTTCAGTCTGTGGTGCTTTACTTAAAATAGGGTTACACAAGAAAGATAGGATTGTAATACTTCTTTGATATGTGTATGCATACACAAATTATCATAATATTGTTGTTTGTTAACTAGCTCATGCCATCCTATTTTGCAGTGTGAGCATTGTGTTGTAGAGCCTGAACGGAGATCTTGGACAGTCGATTTTGTTAGTTCATTGCTCTCTAATGCCTTCCGTTGATATCATATTGATATTTGTTGTAGTGCGGTTGTGCATGTCAGTCTATCTATTTTCATTGTAATTTTTCTATTACATATGTGCACACTAAGCATCTGATGAGAAATTCTAATATAGAAACATAGAATGAGATGATTCTTCTAATTTCCCTGACTCCTACCTGCTGCCATTGAGATGAGTAAGAATAGGCCTTCTATGCAGGATGAAGCAGCACCCATGACGCAAATATCCTTTTCCCCCTGTTTCTATGTGGATATATTTGCCTTTTTTTTTACCAAACATGGATCATTGTGTGTTCCTCTCTGTAATATTTATTTTTGTTGCCCGTACTTTTATGCATCTCGCTGCTAATTGTGATCATATTTCATAGTGATTAAACTTCAATCCTTTTACAATACCCCCTTCCTGACCAGAAGATCGCCGCCTCCGAGCATGGCGAGGCCTGGCTTTCTCTCTCCTTTGTGGCTTTCTCTCCTTCGAGGCTCCCGAAGCCGGGGACATAAACTAGATCCTCTGACTGGGCGGAGGGCGAGTGGAGTGGTGATGCAGTGGCCGTCGACGCAAAATACGCGGCCGTGGGTGTGAGCGCTCAAATTCTTTTTCTATCCGGACGCTGGTGTACACCGTCGTGAGGCATCGGTTTGAGGAGCACTTCCACTGGTGGGATCAGATCGATGAGGTCAAAAATTTTCTTCACCTTTTTTATCGATGTTGCAGTGATTTCTTCGGTGTTTCTGGTCGCCCGTCCGATCTATTGTTTCATTTGATTTCTTTGAGAATTTTAAGTGTCCTCTATGTCACCATCTAGTTTTGTATCTTGAAGGTGGTGGTTTCGGCTTGCGTCTGCAGTTCTGCTAATTGTGTGGCAGTTTGCAGTTATGATGTTTCGCATTAGTTTTTGTTTTTCTTCTTCGTGGCTTGAGGATTTTCTTAACTGCTTGATTTTTGGAAGCACAATATACATAATCATGCAGCGTTTTACATTTTTGACGACGAGTGGGGTGTCCGAGAATGAGGCCGTGGGTGGTGGCAATCGACTTAGAGAGCCTGCAATAGGATGGATTTGAAGAGGTTCCACATCACTAGGAATCTAAGAAATTGGATTACGGTGGTGGCTGCTCACAGTGTGACTAAATATGATTTCCATGTTTGTTTTCAGGATAAATCTAATTGCTGCGGACTGCTGAAACAACAGTATGGTGGTGGCCAAATCGACTCCAAGCGACTGCAACAGGATGAAATTGAAGGGGTTTTTCACATCACCAGAAATCTTATGCAGCGGCTGTACTCTGTTCCATACATTAGATTTCATGCATTCAAATTTGTTGTTACTAACTGTGTTTCCAACATGCACAAAGTAATCTTGATGAATGGATAATTGCGATAAATTTAAAATACCCCAGCCGACCACAAGCGCAACGGGGTATCCTCCTAATAACAGAAATAATAATGCACCAGCATACATGCACATACGTGTATCTAGCCTTAGAGTTGCTTTTAATTTTATGAAATTATTTATTTCCTAAATTCAATGCTCCACAAAATTACATAATAAACTCAATTTGATTATTTTCAAATCATGCAAATTTTCGGGTGTTAACCTCTGATGAATAAACACTTGATGCTTGCCACAGTTCTGATCCCACAACACCTAGTCAGGGAATACACACACCGCCCAACGACACCCCTCTAAGATAATAATAGATCAGCATATTTAATTCTACAAAGAAAACAAAAAGTGTCCGGTGTAAGAGCATAATGAACCACCCCACTTATGAAAATTTAAACCACCATATATTCTACTCAGTCTTCTTTGATTATATCATAACGATGAAGCTATGTGCAATGTTCATATGACACTACACTGACTTGTGGGACACACTTTAAAGGTTTGTAGCTAATACACTACTACAAAAGCCAACATTAGGGGCGGCTCGTGATGGACTTTTTAGGGGCGGTTTTTCCAACCGCCCCAAAACAAACTGATGCAACTGGTCCAGGCGTGGGGTTGGCCGAAGCCCAATAACTTAAGGTTGTCTGATAGGGGAAGGGTGGCTCTCCCTTTTAAGATGGCTTCCTCCTCCTAAGTTTAGCGAGGTGGGATTATCAGAGGCTCACACGGTCGCCGCCCGACTACAACTGGGCCATCTCGCCCATTAAGTGTTGCGTCTCTTGCCAACGGGTAATAGTGGAGGATGTCCTCATCATTCTCACCCCTTAAACAAGGGCCCAGCTTTTGATACCAAATGATGCATCCGCACGAGGCGTGGGGTTGGCCGAAGCCCAATAACTTAAGGTTGTCCAGGACTCCAACAGTTCTTATGCACACCCACTCGGGGAAAGGCCAAATCGCCCCAAAAGACTAGTCGATAGGGGAAGGGTGGCTCTCCCTTTTTAAGGTGGCTTCCTCCTCCCAAGTTTAGCGAGGTGGGATTATCGAGGCTCACACGGCATTTGCCCGACTACAACCGGGCCATCGGCCCATTTAGTGTTGCGTCTTTGCCAACGGGTAATAGTGGAGGATGTCCTCATCACAAGCGCCTCTAATGTTCATCCACATTAGGGGCGGTTTGAGTCGCCCTAATGTGACACACATCGTGGGCGGCCCTCGCTTTTGAGCCGCCCTAATGTGAATCCCAGATTTCGTATTTTCAAAATTCAAAAAAAAATAACAAAAGATTTTTTTTTAATTGGGGTAGACCCCCACCAGCCAGCTACCCACATCCCCTACACATGGTGATTTTTCAGGCTTTTTGCAAATGTTGCGGCCGCCAAGATTCGAACCCACGGCCTCAAGCTCGCGCGCGACCCTCCCCTCCACTGCACTACACACTTGTATGTGTCCATATCCCATTCGCGTCCCTCATATATTATACAAATCCGAGTGTAAATTGACTATTTGAGGCCCTAAATAGATTCGAACTAAAAGTGGTCAACTACAAAGTTTCATAACTTTTCGAGATCTACATTTCATATTTAGGAAGTTTTTTTCCGTCCGAGGTCGTTTTCTGAGAAATTTGAATTTCAAATTTAAGACATTTGAACACAGACTTTTGCATGACTAGATGATTTCGAACTAAAAGTGGTCAACTACAAAGTTTCATAACTTTTCGAGATCTACATTTCATATTTATTAAGTTTTTTCCGTCCGAGGTCGTTTACGAAATTTTAATTTTAAATTTGAGACATTTGAACACAACTTTTGCATGACTAGATGATTTCGAACTAAAAAGTGGTCAACTACAAAGTTTCATAACTTTCCGAGATCTACATTTCATATGTAGGAAGTTTTTTCCGTCCGAGGTCGTTTACTTAAATTTTAATTTTTAGTGCCTCAATTTAAAGTTCGGCAACCCTTTGTAGGGGCGCTCAATATAGAGCCACCCCTATTGTGGATCACATTAGGGTCGTCTGGTGATTGAACCGCCCCTGATAACAGTAGGGGCGGCTGGTACACGAGCCGCCCCTAATGTAAATGCCAGACGCTCCCTTAGTTGGCTTTTGTAGTAGTGATATACGGTTAATCCTACAATGCTTTTCTGTGGAGGCAGGTATGTGGTGGCTCCCAGCTTTGATTGAACAATAACTTTGGACGACCACAAGAGGTCAAATCCTTTGATTCCTCTCTACAGCTAGGCTACTAGCTTTCGCTTGCTACCCAAAGCTCAAGGCTGCTGTGAAACAATGTGGAAGCATGACCTGTGTTGGATCCTAGCTTTGGTGCACGGGCTGCAGGTCAAACACGATGACTGCAGATCAACTTATCAAGCTACACTGGGACTGAGAGGTTGCTTGGGCTCTACTTCCTTTGCAATGTGATAGGACTCGATGGGAGCTTGCTCCCATTCTGTTTCTTATTCTTCTCTAAGTTTTCTAAATCCAATATGTTTCCCTACAGAATCAATTCCATCTTCAAGACTAAAATCATTCCTTTGAATTGCCCCCTTAAGATGACTATCTTATATGGATTAAGGATATAGATATAACATGAATCTGCCCCTACGATTACATATATACTTTGCCCCTACCATAATATAATCTATGATCTATTCTAAAACTCTAGGTTGTGTATTGCTACCAAATTTTTAATATTTGTTTTTATAATTGAGAGGACTAACTAGAAACATGCATGAACAAGGCAAAGATAAAGAAATGGCTATTTTGAAAACAAGATAATTCAATACTAACCTTCCATAGATTCAGCTATATAGGTTGCAGTTAATGCTATAAAAATTAAGAGCTTGAATACCACATGTATTAATCCCAGAAACATGATCCATATAGAGACAAATAACTAATTTCTTATTCAAAATATAGAACATTACACTGTCTTAAATGACAATAACGTACAGTAATCATTAACATCTTGCATGTCTTCACTCATGACAGAAAATATGTGACATAGAAAACATGAAGCCAATGCCACAGAAAACAATTTAATATTGATGCATATGATGAAGGATATATTCCTTTTTATCTTGTAACTTGTGCAACGCTCAAGATGTTCTGATTATGATATATTCAACATCGAGCATAATACCATAATGCTATCAAAAGTCTGACACTAAGAGCACGTCAATAGAGCCCCTGGAGGAAACTTGTATAGTGGTTCCCAAGGAGCTTTGTTGGATGATAGTTTGCAGACTTGTAGACTGTTTCCTTCTAATCATTTCTCCCAAATAGCTTGTCATAGATTATCACTTTCATCTTAGTCACAACATCCCTTGAGAACAGCTTATAAGGGAAGCACCATCAAATAGCCCCTAGCTAGTTGATTGAAGTAGAAGAGAAACTTTGCCTTTTTCTTCCCAAGAATCTTTCAGTATCACAAGTTCACTTGCTACGCTTGCCATAGCTGGTCTTTCGTCAACATTTTCCTTTAAACACTTCATGGCTAGTTTGCCAATTTCGTAAAGGATATGAATGTCTTGTTCATCAGTAATATCCTTGTCAAACAACACCTTTCTAGTCTTATCTTGTTCATAAACTCTCTTTCTAGTCTTATCTTGTTCATAAAAACTCTTAAACTGGTTGACAAGATTAGGTTCACCATCTACAACGGCCGGCCTTCTGGAAATCAGCTCTAGGAGAACAATCCCAAAGCTATAAACATCACTTTTTTTCGCAGTTATCTTTCCTTTTTTCTTGTACACTGGATCCATATAATCCTCACACCCTATCACATACTTGGTATAATCTTTGCCCTCTACAAAAACCTTTGATAGCCCAAAATCTGAGATTTTTGGAACCAACCCACCATCAAGGAGTATATTGTCTGGTTTGACATCTGCATGTTGTATGCCATTTTCTGTGTATGAATGCATGTAAGCTAAACCTTGAGCAGATCCAATGGCAATGTCCAAACGATTCTCAAGTGTCAGATCCTCACGCTTCTGCTCATTATTTTTGCCATGGAGAATGTCTTTGAGACTTCCTTTAGCAGCATATTCATATACCAGCAATGGAATATCAACCCTCAAGCAGCAACCCAAGAGCTTGAGAATGTTCCTGTGCATCATTCTTGATTGGATTTCCACTTCCTTCACAAACTTATCCAGTGTACCTGAAGTGACCTCAATTGAGGCCTTAACTGCCACCTCGGTATTGTCAGATAAAGTCCCTTTGTGAACTTCACCAAAGCCTCCCTTGCCAAGAAGCACCGAATTCTTCATGGTTATTTGATCAAGTTCGTCTTTCGTGAAAATTATTAGAGTTTTCACATTCTTAAGTCTCTCACTTCCATTCTTTCTTTCAATTGCTTTCCACTGCATCCTCTTCAGCATATAACATAGCCCAGTTCCAGTTACAATTAAGAACAAGACGGAAGCACTAACAGTGATTCCTGTAGACAACATATGCAGAAGTAAGAGTCGAGGGTATTCTACCAATAGTTACCATAATTCCTCTAACCAGTTGAGATTATATTTTTTTTTGAGATGAAAGAATTAATACCAAAATTTGTTCACTGCAGCATATGTGCACATCAAATAAGTTGGGTGGAATAATTTCAATGACAAAATAAAATTAGGAGTTTCACAATGTTGCCAATGTTTTTATTTTTGAAATAATGGCGCACTAGAATGGTAGTTGCATCCAACTTGGCCCCTAATTGTAATCACTTTCATGCATTACGATCCTCATGACCATCTGGTGAGTGCTTTGCCCTTGCTAACGTATAACTGAGCCTGTCCAATAATTTGATCAAATTTTGGACAAAGTTAAAATTGAAGGATGCTGAAAGCATGCGCCAAGGTTTTAAATTGGACAGTGAATCTTCTCCAAAGCTAATTGTGATTAAAATTCTAAGTGATTACAATTCAGAATTACACAAGTTCCTTCCTCATTACCCGCAGCAATGCACGGGAATCCTTCTAGTTAGTTATGTTAAAGGAACAGCTCCTAAAAGATACTGTGTTAATTAAAATACCAGGGTTATCCTTCCGATGAAATCATGTGAATTCACAAGTATATATGCATTTAACATTCACTATTATTGACAATGGTTGTGTTCATGGAAGTAGAACCATGTTGGTAATTCTTTGATGTCATATGATATTCCTAAGACCGAATCTGTGTCTTGCGGTTGAATAGTTCTAAAATTCTATAAAAAGGAAACAAGTCCGAAAATCATGAAACTTGTTGAGTGGTCATGATATCCTATGTGGAGGCTGTGATAAAAAATTGAGAAGATTTTGCGCAAGTTGGCATGCATGATGCTTGCAATCTGGAGAATCCTCGTAGAGGATTCATCAGAATGTTGAGAAGGATTCTCTAGCATTTGAAGTCTCGTACATGCCAACTTGCAAACCTTATAAGAGGACATCACAGCAAATGATTGCAGTGCATTCTAAGAGAACATGACCCTTCTTAACGCAACAGAAGCACAAAGACTTGTTTTGACCATACAATTTAGATTCTACTAGGGAATATTAACAACATCATCAATTTGCATATCGAACGGTCATGTCTGGCCCCCTCGCAACCCCCTCCCTCCCGAGCCGCCTCCATCCCCACCTCAATCCTCCACCAAATCCAGCCGATTCAAGCCGTCCCCGCTCAAGCCCACACCGGATCCGGCTCGAGTCGCCCGCTCTTCGTCTTTGGTGGCAACGGCTCCACCGGAGGCCGTGATTTTTGAGGAGATATGGCCGTCGAGGTCCCCGTCCATGGTGCCGTCTCCGGCGCCCGTCAGTCGCCGACCCCGCAGTCGTGTGCTGCTCCGCCAGCGCCGCCGCCCTCCTCCGGCCCGCGCCCGGGTCCTCCGCCCGTCGGGCGTCGCCGAGCTTCCCAGGGCATGGCGCGCCACCGCCGGACTTTGCCCCGCATCGGGCGCCCTCTGTCCCGGCCGCAAATGCGCCGGGCGGGCGGCGGCCCGCCCGCCGCCGGCCACCTCCTCTTCGCGGCACACGCCGCCGCGTCGTCGCCGCTATGCTCCCCGTCCTTCCGATCCGCCCGGTCGTAGCTGCCGCCTTTGCCGCAGGACCGGAGGTGGTGCGCGGCCTCGCCGCCGCCATCGGTGGGGGCCGTCGTCGCCGCCGTCCATCCCCTAGGCCCCCATCTGCCTCGACCGGTGGAGTCGACCTCCACCTCTACCCAAGACGCCATCCCCACCGCAGCCTCGTCGAGGTCACCCCAGACGGCGAGGCGGAGGAGGGCGAGATCTCCAGCCACGATGCTTGCCTCGTCCGCCCGTCCCACCCTCCGCCCTCGCCGCGTGCCCGTCATCCACCTTTGCGCCCGCTGCCACAGAGGTGGCTTCCGTTACTGTACCGCCGACCTCGATGACGCTCCGACGACGACGTTGACCCCAGTCGACCTTCTTCCCTCCTCCGGCAGCCAAAGCACTGCTGGCGTGAGGCCTCCTCTAATGACGAGGAGAGGGTGGAGCTGGAGGAAGATTGCAGACCAAGACCGGGCCGTGCCGCCCTCGCTCCTAGCCCCGGCCCATGGCGCGCCCCCGCAGCCAGCTCTTCTTGGCCCACCTGGCCGCCGCGTTTGCCCCTCGCTGCGGAGGGTACCGTGGGTGCTCGGGCTCCCCACCCGCCGTCGCCGGTGCCGGGCGACGTGGTCGGGTATCACGATGGTCGCGGGCGTGTACCTGCGCTCTGTCGCCTTGGTCCGTTGCCTGCAGCTAGGATCCCGGCGCGGCAGCGCCTTGGTCCTCCACCCCTTCGGCACCACGCCCCTCGCGCAGCCGCTCCGGTCGACGCCGATGGCTTCACGCTTGTGGTAAGCCGTCGGCGGAGACGTCGTCGGCCTCCGCGCCACCCTCGTCATCGGCGGTCGGTGCCGAGCTCGCTCGTCGGTCTCTGCTTCAACTGCCTGGCGGAGGGGCACATCGCCGCCCAATGCACCTCCCAGTCACGTTGCCTCGTCTGCCTCGGCACGACGCACCGGGCAAGGGACTGCACACAGCTCCACCTCCGCCGTCCACTTCACCCTCCAGCGAGGCGTGCGCCGCGCAGACGCGCCTTGGCAACGGCGGTTGTCGCCGATGGCCGGGGATTCCGTGTGCCGCGGCCGCCCATCGCTCCGATCCGTGTGGGAGAGATTCTTTGCCCACCTCCCTCGTCACCGACAACATGGGCGCTGCGGGGCACCACCCCGATGTTGGCGACGCAGCGGCTGCGGGGGCACCACCATCGCGGTGGGCCCGCGGGCGTGTCTGAGGGCACACAGGCCGACGCCGGCGGAGGCGCCGGTCGCGTCGGGCGGGGACGGCCACGGCCGACGAGTCCTCCCGTTGCGTCCCCTTGCCCCCGACCCCCGCTCTCGGCGTGCGCGAGGGAGGGGCCTCAGGTTGGGGTCGACCCAATGCTTGATGAGCTCGCTGCCTCCCTCGTCGCGCGCTTGTGCGCTCCGGCCACTCCTCGCCGACCGGCTCGGCCATTGCTGCCGGAGCCGCCGTCGCCGCTGAAGATGATCCGACTCAGCCGTTGAGGGGAGCCGTCCCGTAGAGGCGGCGATGTCGGGCGCTTGCTCCCCAAGTTCGGTCATCCCCGTTGCTGAGGCACCGGTGGCGGAGGACAGGGATGCTACGGCACCGCTTCGTGGTGGCTGTGGATCCCCCTCACCACCCAGCCCACGCATGGCGGTGGGGCTGGCTGTCAGGTGGCGTCGACGCTGCAGCCTTCGGTGCAGGTTGGGCCTACTGCTCGCTCGGAGATGTCTAACGCCGTTTCGCATAGCCAGGTGTCTGTGCTGCAAGAAATTGAAGCTCAAGTGTGTGTGCCGCTCACCACGCCTCTCATCAAGTCAGGCCCGCGCCTACGCCGGTCCCGTACTCCGGCCTCTACCCACTCCCTGCGACGCAGCGCCCGTGTCGCGGCGCAGCCTAGGGCGCCTAACGCGACTCTGCAGGCCCAGGCTGTCTTGCTTCGGAAGTTGGGCACCGCTGTGGACGCGGGTGAGGCTCCCGCCGCCATCGAGGAAAAGATCAGGGCTGTCTTCCGAGGGGGAGCGTCGCAGGCTAAGCGGCGCCGTTTTGAGATTCTTCTCAATGGTGCCTTCGACATCTCAACCCTGGGCCTCAACGCCGAGGGCCTGGGCGAGGAGGTCGCCTGAAGCAGTGAGCGTCGAGTGGTTTGGTCGCAAGTGTGTTAAGATGTAATCGTTTGTAGTGTTTCCAGTAGATGTTAGGTATCGCCCGTAATCGGTTGGTTACCGTTGCTTCTTGTTGTTTGAACTTTTTTGTTTAATGAAAAACGCTGGAACGGCGTGGTCTCCAAAAAATCAATTTGCATATCATTGATACCCAGGAAACTCCCTTCAACCTTATGCAGCCCTGCCGTATGCGAATCATGAGAAACAACAACACCACCTGTACCTTTGACATCTTGAGCCTGCAGTTGAAGGTCGGTTTGCTGTTGATGAGAAATGTCTGTCATCGCCAACCTTTTTCCCAGCAACAACAGCTTCCGTGGAAGACTTGGCTTCAGCTGATCCCACCTGTTCTGGTGCCGCACCCGCATGTTGTGTCGAGAGAGGCCAGGATGCCAACGCCTGGCATAGGTTGTTGGCTGCTTACCGCCCGTGGATCGACCAAGCCGCCGGCACCCGGCCCATGCTGGCCAAGGTTAGTGGCATCGGGAGCAGGCACCCAATGAGAGTTGCTGTGCCATCCATTGTCGAAGGAGTTGAACCGACTGAAATTTCCCCTACAGCCATAGCCCGAATCTCCAAGATAACGGCGTCCTCCATTACCATGATCATGGTGCGGTAGCCAAGGGTGATAGACACCCAAAACCAGAGTTCTATTACTTGACCAGATTTGAAATTATACTCCGAGTAGACACCTTTTTCCATTTGAAATTGTTTAGGAAGCAAAATATTAAATAGAAGATTCATAGAAATGAATATAAAAAGATAGCATCCTATATATTGTCACAAATATCCATACGTGGTGTAGTGGTACGAGAGGCTCGCGCATGCAAGTCTTGATGTCTTGATTTGATCACCCAAACCAAACGCTTGACTGTACAGATCATGATAGTAGTGTAGTCATGCTGGCATAATTAGACTGCAATCACATGTGTCCATTGATAAAGATCATGATTGAAAACTGGTCCAAAAACACCACCACAAAATGAATAGTCGGAATTGTGGAGAAGGTGTGCCAGTTTCGATTATTATATTAATAATGACCCATGAACCTTTGCTTTTCCCGGTAGCACTCAGACGAGAAACACTAATTATTCCAGTAGTGTGGTGCCACTATTTGAGTGGGAGCAATAGAGCACGCTTCCTAAATAGCAGTAGTCTCTCTCTCTATCTCTCTCTCTCTCTATATATATGGGTGTCTAGGGTTTCTCTCCACCCACCCTCTCATTTTTTTAGTAACTCCCTGCTCCAGCCTCCACACTTCCCTTTCCCTCCCTCAGCAGAGCGGCACCCCCTCCTTCTCGTCTAGGCTTTCCTTTCCCTCCACACTCCTCTCTCACTCCCTCCTCTGCCCCCTCCTTCTCGTGCTGGGCGGTTTGCTCTCGATGATGGCTCCCTCCCTCCACACTCCACTAGCGTCGCGCTCGATGGCGGTCTCACGTGCGGCGCCTAGGCGAGAGGATCTGTCGGCGCGTTCGGTGGCGCGACGGCTCTCTCGGAGCTGGCTGCCGGCGCGCTCTGTGGCGGCAGCGCTCCTTCTGGCGGCGCTCCTCCTAGCGGCAGATCCAAGCAGGGTGGAGCAGATCTGGGTGGCGCGGTTCCAAGCAAGGTGGCGCGCACGGCGATAGCGACAGCGGGTGGATCCAGCGGGGTGCTAGGTGTGGCGGCGAGGGCTCACCATGGTGGCAGGAGGCGGCGGTGGGTGGATCCAGGTGTGGCGGTGAGGTCCCACCACGGCGGCAGTTGGATCCAGGTGCAGTGAGCTACTGGGCTAGACGGGCTCGGTGGGCTACCGTTTTTGTTTTCTTACAGGGGATTAACCACAGCGGGCATCTACCGGCCGCCTTTGTAAATTGTTGATTTACCGTGGCCTCCCTTCCAGGACGGGCACAGTTGCCCGCCTTGTAAAATGAAAATTGTCCGCCTTGGAAAACATTTTAAGTAGTAGTGTGGGAAAGACGGTTAGCCAGTGACATATATGCTCACCTATTATCGCCATTCCATATACCGGGACAATGGGTTGACAACCTTTCTCGCTTTTACCATCTCCCGTTCTTCCAATTTTGCAGGTGCACTTGTAATCTCCCTCTGTGTCATGGCATTTACTACCTTGGTGACAAGGATATAGTGTCTCATACTTTGCAGGATTCGACTTTCGAAGGTCGCACTCGTTTATATCTGTGCAATAATTATAGGCATTTCACATAGTTAATTTCAGAAAGAAAATTACATTATCCATTGCTTTTATTTGCTACAGAAATTTATGAAAATAAATCATGTGACTATATATAACAATGAAGAAGCTAGAGGCTAATCATTTATCTGTAACAGTGTGTCCACCCTTTCTAATAAAGCAATAGAAGTTAAGACGAAAGGACTAACTTGTGCATTCGCCGGGTCCAGTGACGTAGGGATTGCCTGCATATCCTGCCGAGCACTTGCACAAATAACCATGCCCTTGCGAAGCATTAACACAGTAGCTGTGGGCACTGACACAGGCAGGATCCGTCATGTTCGCCGACGTTCCACCATCCTTTAGTGCTGGCTGCCGACAAGACCCGCCATCATCCGTCCTGATGGCCCAGTCAAGAACGAGAGGAATAGTTCGTCTTCCAGCCCTTGTATAAAAGCTATCCTTTCCCTTGCGTACAAGGTCTCCTCGGCTAAATTTATACCTATATATACATATAATCCAAAAGATAACAGTGAGCTACGATTGATAACAGTGTTTCCCCTTGGCTTTCATCCATATATGTTCTTTTGGCTATATAGACTGAGCCGATTCTACACAAAAATGATCTCCAGTTAATGAAAATCAATTCTGCAGTATTGTGAAGATAGTCAACTACGAACTTTATATTTTCTTTCTTTAGCTAAAAAGTAAAATCCCTGCATTGAATATAAGTGCTCTATGGAGGAAAGCAAATTACACTGATACTATCAGGTACCACTACCCCAGACCATTTCTTTCCCCACGGCGAGGACCAATCCCGTCGGCTAGCAACCTCCCGTCACGAGCACCCTCTCTTCCCTGACGTGTACGCAAAACCGAGGCGGAAAGGAGTCTGCACCGTCAGAAACACTCGTGCGCCCAACCAAAACCAAACCTGCGCCCTCCACTCTCAGCATGCATGGCTCACGCGTAAGTGAGAAGGTGGCAAAAAGAAGGGCGGGAATGGAAGGCATCAGGCACGCGTGGTGAAATATTATCAGGTACCCCGTGCGAAGCAAGGGGTAGGAAGTCGGAATTGTAGGCTTATATGTAATATGATATATATGATCTTAATACATGAAACCAATTAAAAAGATGACATCTATTTTTTTTCCTAGCACCACTAATCTATCAAAAAAAAAAAAATTATAGATGCACATATTATATAAGCAAAGGAGTATTAATAGCAACAGCAGTAGTAGTAGTATTAGTTGTAGTAGTAGTCGTCGTCGTATTAATAATTATAGTAATAGTAATAGTAATAGTAATAGTAATAGTAATAGTAATAGTAATAGTAGTAGTAGTAGTAATAATAATAATAATAATAATAATAATAATAATAATAATAATAATAATAATAATAATAATAATAATAATAATAATAATTACTATTATTATTAGCAAGTAGCAAGTATATACCATCCTTTCTCAGCTAGGAAGGCGTAGCTGCAAGGACTGTATCTCCACGCCGGATTGACACGGGTTTTGTTGCTGTTCCTCCAATACACATCTACGGTGCTAAGGTTGCCTGAGATGGATGTCTGGCAGCAGCCAAGCCCCGTGCACTCATCACCGTCACGAGCAGCAGAATCCAAGCTAACACAGGAGGTGATACAGCCAGTGTAGTAGCTCCCGTCCTCCCTGCCTTCCAGGAGTGCAAGCGTGTTGCACCCAATGGCAGTGAACTGGTTGCGTGTGGGGAGATCAGCAATGGTGAGTCG
Source organism: Hyparrhenia diplandra (assembly GCA_015847255.1). Taxonomy (NCBI): domain Eukaryota; kingdom Viridiplantae; phylum Streptophyta; class Magnoliopsida; order Poales; family Poaceae; genus Hyparrhenia; species Hyparrhenia diplandra. The sequence goes on from JADLZK010010995.1 coordinate 719,531, forward strand.
GTGTAGCTGAGTTCCCAGGTGCGCTTTCCATGGCGCTCGGTTGTATTAGACGAGTTGTAGCATATGTACGACACTGGGGAGAAGACGCGCATCTCACTGGTGTCCACTGAGATGTCGATGATCTCCACATTGGCCCAGTACAGTCTGGGAGGGCTATAGCTATGGTTGCAAGTGAGGCTGAAGTAGTCATGCCCGCCCGACCATGAACAGTCATCACCGATGCCGAACGGGTAGGGAACTTGCACGTCACCGCACATGCTAGGGCAGCTACGTGAATCTGGGATCGCTGGTGGTGGCATGTTGGAAATCGCTGCTGACACTGGCGGAGGGAATAACAACAGATGATAGGAAGTTACAATGGCGAGTGCAAAGCGAAACCAGAGGAGTAGTTTTGGCATTGCTTTTGGGAGTAATTCGATCCTGAAGATACAGCAAAGCTAGGAGTTAACATTCTGGTCTGGTCTAGCTAGAACATATATAGGCTACTAATTAAGCAGGTTGCCATTTTCTATACGGTTGAGTGTAGTATTTTCCAATACTTACCACCATACACAAGTTATTCAATATGTACAGAGTAAGAGAAACTTCACATGCTACGTGCCTATACAAAAGATGCGTTGGTTCGAACTAATTTCAGATCAGCTCAATATACTAGCTTGCAAGTGTACGATGCGACTGTTGTTTCTTTTTTAATCAAGACAACACTACCTGGTCGTCATAAGCCAAAGATTTTAAACTTGAGGAAAGAGAGCTTTCCCTGGACCCAGGGTGGTGGTTGGGAGACAGAGACATTAGAGAGACATCACTACCTGGTCACAAGCCACAGGTCTAGACAATGATTGAGATACTATTAACGCGGTATTTGAAGCCCAGTGGATTGTAGCCAGATCAGGTCAATGTCCTAACAGTGATACTCTAAGAGCAGGTTTAATAGTTTCGTAGGCTACTCGCCGACTGCCGGCGACGAGGCACAAGCGATGGTGGTGGAGCCCGCTACTATTTAAGGCATAGCTGCATGCGGAGCCAATTGCAGCAAGTGCATGGCGTAGTCGCCGGCCGCAACGGGCGTGTCGTGAGACGCCTATTTTCTTCTCTCTCTTCACTTCTCTCTCTTCCACGTAGATATGAGCCAGCTAGTGGCTCATTATAGTACTTGCTCTAATGCTTGCTGCAACATGCTTTCCAAAGACAACTACTAAGTCTGCAACTCCGTGTTGAAGAGTTGTTGGCTACACCCTTGGAGACTTCGTGTCACACCACAGATTTGGTCTAGCCTAGAAGGGGTTAGGCGTGGCCCAGCCGGCCTGGCGGCCCGGGAGGCGAGCACGCGCACCCTAGGGGGCGCCGCCACCACCGACGGCGCCCGTGTTATTATCCACGTCTTCGATTATGACCGCCAACGCCGCCCCTCCGCGTCGCCACCGTAGGGCGACCACCGGCACCGTTAGCACCGCCCCTTCCTAGGCGGCTGTGACACCGGTGTCACCTTGGCCTGGGCACTTTTCACGAAAACCGAAAACCACACCGAACCGACTCGGACCGAACCGAAATGTCAGTTTTTTTTGTTCAGTTTGGGTTTTCACACCTGGGAACTTCGGTGGTCGGTCACGGATTCAATTTAACTGCGAAAAAAAACCCTAATTGTCATCCCTCCCAACTCACTTCAGTGTTTCCGCCGCATAGCGTGGCCCAACACCCACGGCCTAGTTAAGAAAAAAGGGACAAGCCCCCACCCCTGGCGGCACGAAGCCCCTCCTTATCCTCAATCTCACTCGTTCCTCACGGCGTCACCTTGACCACCCAACGCGGTCTAACCCTAGCGTACGCAGCGGCGAGATTCGCAAGGATGAAGGCGGAGACGCGGTGGCGAGTGGCTGCAGCTCAAGAGGTGGTGGCGCAGGAAGCGTCAAGCGGGCGCGCGTGGTGCCTTAGGTCAATGTGAGCGGTCCTGTGCAGGGGCGGGTGCTGCGAGTAGAGGTGGGTAGCGCGGCAAACGATGTTGTTTTCCTTTTCTTTCTTCCCCCTTGATGGAGTAAATTCAATTGGTTTGGTTTTAAACGAAAAACCAAAGTAATAAACCCAAACCAAACTTGTCGTTTTCTAGTTTATGGAAAAACCGATCGGCGCTTGATCATTGGAAACCAAACTTTTTTGAAAACCGACGAAACCGAACCGAATATTCGGGTTTAAACCGAATGCCCAGGCTCAATTCAGTGTATGTTAGGAAACAGTGATGGCGACTAAGTTCGCCCCGTACTACGAAGGTACTCTCAAGTACTACAATTTCAAACTAACCAATTCCTTTTTATACTTTGTCTTACCCCTTTTTCACATGGAACTCTGTATTTTCTATATACCACAAACTTGTCGAAGTAATTCGGAAGTACAACATTATTCCAAAGAAGTCATCACACAAATTAGACACGACATTATACAATTTGATTTGGATCTTACTATTATGTTTAGAGCGAGCCTTCACATTATACTAATATGATCCTCACTATTTTCTTTTGAATCAGTATAATCCCAACTAGATTGTTAAGGAATCAATACATTCAAGAAACCCCATAGCAGTTATAAATATGTGCCATTTAATTTGGTAGACTCAAACCATCATCAGCAATGATAGACGACATTGACCTATTCTATTGGTTTTAAAAAGTTACCCACCTCTTCCATTAAACAATAGTAGGCCATGGCAGACCAGCGTGGCTGGCAAGCTATCCGCGGTAGGTGCCGCTGCTGCGAGGAGCAGCCAATGAAGCAGGGGTATGGTGGCAACATTGGCATAGACGACCTCCATCCTAATTAAGGGGTCAACCCGGCCGGCATAGTTTATTTCTGCGGTAGACTTGACCTGAGTTGAAGTCATCCATAACTCCATCAGTTGGTGAGTCGTCAGGTATACATACTTTGATTGCACCATGCACAACTACGTACTATAGCATGTTATTATACATTGGTGAGTTGAAGTCCTCCTCAGCATGCTCGCACCGTACACACTGTACTCCCACATCACTGTCTCTCATTAGAACAAGCTAAGCAATTATTATACCTTACTCGAGAAGAACTTTTACAGTATATTTGTACCCCAGTGCTACTACACTCCAAAGAGGTCACATCAATCCGACTCAGCATTTATATTTTCTTTTGTTTTAAATTTGTACAGGTGCATTCTTATTCAGCCATCTCCAGAATAAGATGATAAGTATGTACGTAAATTGTAAGACAAGGTTCCACAGGAATAACTTTTTGTATTGATGACACTCTAGCCGTGTTATCGTAGTTGTAGCTGTTGTTGTTTTCCTGTCAACGTCTTGCATTCTTGCTTCGTGTTATGGTGGAGAAATTTGCTCTGGGATAATAATAAGCTAATGTAGCTGCTGGTCGAGTTCACCATCGCCCTACGTATAGCACGTCTACATTGTCCAATGGCCGGAAATGATGATCAACTACTTTAAAGGGGCTGATATCACGTTTTAATCTTGCAACATTATCATTCAGTAGTTTAAGTTTACTAAGGGTGTCCATTGACGAGTACCAAAGGGTGGTCCACGACATCAACCTTTGTTGCATGAGCCCATTGATTGAGTGTACTAAAGGGTGGTCCACGACATCTGCTACGCATGCCGTAAATGTAACACCTCAGCCCATTAGTAGCATGTAGTAGGTATGAAGTTTCCCCATATTGCACATGAGAAGTTGTAGTTTGTGGGTTGGTACACATTGTAAGTTCAGGAGCGTGAGTGTGAGATTATAATCCTTACCATTTAAAACATATATAGCACATTTGGGTTTACTATTTCATGCCAACCAAAGAGAAAAGTGCGGGGCTGGTTCCTAATTCCTATAGCGTGAGTGTGAGATTTGCTACATCTATGCAGGCCTACCCCACGTGCCGAGCTGGTTCCTATAAGCAGATTTTGGACGAGGGGTGTTATATTTGCAGTAGGAGTAGGTGCCGATTTTGGACGCGCGATGAGGGAAAAGTGGCAGCAAGAGCCATTATGGTCTTCACATGAACCGTAGAAAGTTACGAGAGTTTGAGGAAGATGCCGAGGGTTCGTAACCACGCAAGCATCATGTTGATCTAATGAGACGACATCCAAGTCGGCGCGTACCAGGCCTGCCAATGGATACGGCATCGGGGACACGTTGTCCTTTGATGAGATCTCCATGAAGAGATGGTATTCGCTGTTGTGGTCAGCGTCGCAGTCTAGGGTCCTAATGCTCAGGGCCATGCCGTGGGGGAAGGTGCTGCCGGCGAATTAAGATGATCTAGCTTGAGAAGCCACTGCTACAGTGGTGATTTCATCAAGTGGTCGCCCCATTGTCTTGATAACTAGTAGCAGTTTGTAACATGACAGTGCTAGTAGCTTAAAATCGATTAGCCCTTGCTACCAACAGACATTGTTAATGCAATAATTTAAACCGGCGGCTGGGTAAGGCCAGCTGCCTGTTGAAACCAGGAACACAATCACAAACACAAATCACGAAGATTGGCTAATCCTAATCGATGAACGCGGATGAACAGACCAAGAACACGTCGGGAACCGCCAGGGTGACAGTGCCCCTTTTCGCTCTTGACAAAGTCTGATACGAATGTGTTTACAACCAACACACCGCGATAACACACTCTCTAACAATCCACCTTTTATACCAAGGCTCTACACAACACACAGTTACTCAAAGAAAATTTGCTAAAACATGGATACAAGTCGGGCACAATGCAACTGCTTGACGCGCACGACGTCGTGGGCGCGGCCACCATCAGCACGTCGAGGCAACTGAACGTGTACTCATTCAAATTTGAATTCCACTCGCTCTCCCACTCGACGCTATCAATCAGACCCTCCTCCACGTCATCAGCATCAAGGTTAACCCAACAATCTCCCCTTAAGCTTGATGCTCCCGCACCAAAGAAACTCTCGACCCCGAGCATATGCCTCATCTCTCCAAGCTTTGTTACTCCCATTGCTTTTGTCAGGGAATCAGCTTTCTGCTCAAGTGTACCAATCCACTTCACTTCAAGTTCTCCCCTCTCTACACACTCTCTGATGTAGTGGAACTTGATATCAATGTGTTTGCTTCGACCATGGAACACTGGATTTTTCATCAACTCAATGGCAGACTTGTTGTCGACAAATATGGTCACACACTGTGGTTTCTTCTCTGTCAATTCACTCAGCAAGCTTCTGAGCCACTTGGCATGCATTGCAGCTGCTGTTGCTGCCATAAACTCAGATTCACAACTTGACAGAGCTGTATTCTTCTCTTTGTGTGAGCACCAACTAATCAAACCACCATTCAGATAGAAGGCCATCCCTCCTGTGCTCCTTCTATGATCTCTATCACCAGCTAGATCACTGTCTGAATAGCCTGTCAGGGTTTCTTCCTTCTCTTCTCTGGTATAAACTAGTCCATAGTTCAAAGTCCCCTGCAAGTATCTCAAAATTTGCTTCTTCGCATTGTGATGCAGCATAGTGGGCCTTTCCATGAACCTACTAGCCATACCAACTGAATATGCCAAATCTGGCCTAGTGTGCAACAAATATCTCAAGCACCCAATCACTCTCCCGTACTTTCGTTGAATCAACGGCAATGCCTTGCTTATCTTCAAACAATATAGTACCTGGATTGATAGGCACTTTGGTTGGATTGCAGTCTGCCATCCCAAATCTTGACAAGACCTTCTTAGCATAGCTAGTTTGCTTGATTGTTGTGCAGTCAGTTTCCTGCTCTACCTCTATTCCCAAGTAGAATGATAGCTTTCCCAGATCACTCATCTCAAATTCAGAGGTCATCTGCTTCTTAAACTCTGCAATTTCTGATGGGTCACCCCCAGTCACAATCAAGTCATCTACATACACACCAAGAATCACTCTTGTACTCCTAGATCCTCTCATATAAACAGCTGCTTCACTTGCACACTTTCTGAAACCCAACTTCTTCAAACTTTTGTCTAGCTTTATATTCCAAGCTCGTGGAGCTTGCTTAAGGCCATACAATGCCTTGCTCGGCTTGTAGACCATCTGCTCCTTGCCTTTCACCGCATATCCATCCGGCTGAGAGACATACACATCTTCCTCCGGATCTCCATTCAAGAATGCAGTTTTAACATCAAGGTGATGCACTTCCCAGCCCAGTTAGCTGCCATGGCTAGCAACAATCGGCAGTGTCAAGTCTTGCAACAGTGCAAACACTTCACCATAGTCAACCCCATGCTTTTGATCATAGCCCTTTGCCACCAATCTAGCTTTGTGCTTCACAATCTCTCCCACTGCATTTCTTTTCAGTTTAAACACCCATTTCAATCCAATGGGCTCGTGACCTGCTGGCAAACTAACCAAATTCAGGTGTTGTTCTTATTGATAGACTGGATCTCACTATTCATAGCTGTCCCTCGGTCCACCTTTGCCCGGTGCCTCTTGAAAACTCTTTGGCTCATCCATCATAGCTAACGAGAACATTGATGTCATCATCGATTCGAGGTTCATTCCACCTCTTCGCATTTTCATACACCTCATAGATGCTTCTAAATTTCAAAGGAGCATCATCATCATCAATGTCCATGTTATCATCAAGTCTTTGCATCATCGGCACTTTCTCCATGATTGCTTCGAGTATTTGCTGAACCACCACTCCCACTCCCATGTTGCACTGAATTATCTCCATTCTCTGCAACAAACTCATGGGTATGCTGACCTAATTCTCCATCATCAGCATCTGAATGCCCCCCCTGAAGCATGATCATCATGGTTATTACCACCACTTTCACCATTGCAGTTTTGCTGCACTGCAATTTCTCCATTCTCTTCAACTGTGAAATCTGAATTTTCTCCAAATTCAGCATTCCTTTACCAAAGCATTGTCCCTCTTCAAATACAACATCTCTACTTACTACTATCCTCCCACTCTATGGATCAAGCGAATGTGAACTTTGCTTCCATCCTCCACACCTAAGTACACCATGGGCACCCTCCTGTCTTCCAGCTTCTTGAGATGGGGTTTTGCTGGTCTGACATGTGCTTTACAACCAAACACACTAATATGCCCAAACTGCGGTCTTCTACCACTCCATGCTTCAAAAGGTGTTCTAAACCCCATTGGTTTAGTTGGAAGCCTATTCAGTAGATGCACTGAGTGTCTCACTGCCTCACCCTAGAATCTCCCTGGTACTTTCATACTCTTCAAAATTGATCTTGACATCTCCATGACAGTCCTGTTTCTCCTCTCTACAACACCATTTTGTTGAGGTGTGTAGGGTGCTGTCAGCTGCCTCTTGATCCCTACTTTGTCACAAATTTCCTTGAATGCAGCTGCTAGAAACTCACCACCTCTATCTGATCTCACACACTTAACTTTATACCCCAAGTCATTTTTCGCATACGCTTTGAACTTGGCAAAATCTTGATGGCTTGATCCTTTGTTTTCAAGATTGAAATGGACATCCATCTAGTACAATCATCAACTATAAGCATGAAGTACTTATCGCCTCCTGCAGTCTACGGAGTGATTGGTCGCACAAATCCACATGTAAGAGCTCTAGAGGCTCATCACGCTCTCCAATTTGAATAGTGTGGAACTGGACACCTTTAATACTTTTTTGCCGCTAAACATGACCGCCGGACTTGATCAGGATGGTTAATCAATGGTACACCCCCTGCCATCTCCTTCTCATGCAACATCTTCAGAGACTGAAAATTCACATGTCCAAGTCTACCATGCCAAAGCGATGACACATCACTCACATTTGCTAACAGACATGCAGGCAGACTAATCTTGTATAATCTATTTACTGCTCTCTGAACATGCATCATTTTTCTACCCGGTGCTCTTACGTACTACTTCAAGCAAATCATCATCCATCACAATTCTATACCCCACTTGATCAAACCGACCAAGACTAACCAGATTACTCTTTAGTCTAGGAAGGTAATAGACATCATGCAATAGCCACTGATCACCTAATTCTCCTTGAAACAGTACAGAACCCTTACCCTCAATATCAATGGTTGACCCATCCCCAAAGGTTACCTTCCCTGTGATGTTTGGATCAACATCTCTGAATTTCTCCTTGTCTCCAGACATGTGGTTGCTCGCTCCATTGTCGAGGTACCACACATCACCACTGGATGCTCCAGAGTCGGTGTAGATCAGCAGCTCGGGAAACACCTTTTTCCTCCACCAAGGCAAGCTGACAGTCACCCGACAATACGTTGTCCGACAACAGGCTTCCAGAGTCAGCTTGCTCCTGCACGCCCACCTCGGCGAGCAGCACCGCCGGCTCAAACTCCACCGCCTTGACATGATGTGCTTCCTCCTTCTTCTCTTCACCTCCAGGGCATCTATTTGCATAGTGCCCATAACTCTTGCACTTGAAACACTTTATATGACTCTTGTCGCGCCTGACAGAGCCATCTGCCTGACCTCCACGGCCGCCACCGCCACCGCCTCGGCCATGCCCACGCCCACGGCTCCCTCCACCGCCTTCATGTGCTTTGCCTTTGCTCGATCCTTCTCGGCGGCCGCTTACGCGAGCTTCCCACTCCCACTGCGTCGGCAACACCTGGCGGTGTCAGATTGTGCGCCATCAGTGCCGTTCTTGACGCGCTCCTCAAAGGTCTTCAACCGCCCAACCACATCATCAAATGAAAGTTTCTTCAGATCAGAATGTTGCTCGATGCTGGCAACCAACTGAATGAACTTCTCGGGCACCGTGTTGAACATCTTCTTCACGAGAGCCGCATCATCCAGCACCCGCCTAAACTTCGCATACGGGACGACATGCTCGTCGGCTTGTCGGAGTACGAGTCCACCGACTCATCCTTCCTCATCCTCAATCCGTCGAACTCCGTCATCGATTTCCGCAGACCGGGCTTCTTTGACACGCTCCTCCCCACGAATCTCGCCTTGAGCGAGTCCCACTCCTTCCGGTCTTCTTAGCGGCAACCCGCATGAGCGGTCGTCGGGAAGGCATGAAGCAGATGTGCTCGCGCCTTGGTGTCCTTCGCCTTTCTCTTCGCGATCGCCTCGGATCTGGGCAACCGCCTCCCCGTCGGCTCCACAACCTCCCAAACACCTTGGTCTTCCATGATCGCCGCTGCGTCCCGATGCTCCAAGCGGGTGTAGTTGGTGGAGGTGAGCGTCGGATACGGATCCGCCTCCCGTCGCCTCCGCCGCACCCCGCTCGACATGGTCGACTTTGGTGGATGTGGTGATTGATCGTGTGTGATTATAGCTCGATACCACGTGTTGAAACCGGGGAACACAATCACAAACACAAATCACAAAGATTGGCTAATCCTAATCGATGAACGCGGATGAACAGACCAAGAACACGTCGGGAACCGCCCGGTGAGCGCCCCTTTTTCGCTCTTGACAAAGTCTGATACGAATGTGTTTACAACCAACACACCGCGATAACACACTCTCTAACAATCCACCTTTTATACCAAGGCTTTACAACACACAATTACTCAAAGAAAATTAGCTAAAACATGGATACAAGTCGGGCACAATGCAACTGCTTGACGCGCACGACGTCGTGGGTGCGGCCACCATCAGCACGTCGAGGCAACTGAACGTGTACTCATTCAAATTTGAATTCCACTCGCTCTCCCGCTCGACGCCGTCAATCAGACCCTCCTCCACGTCATCAGCATCAAGGTTAACCCAACACTGCCTATGTAAATGCCATTTTTGCTTTTTTTTTTAATTAAGCTACACGGCTGTAAAAATGATACATATACACAGGCGGCTCGATTAAGTAAATCGTTTGTGGAAGTTCTTCACCCTGGCAGTGGTAACAAAATAATACGTTTGGAACTGCAATAAGCTCCGCACTAATGTGGCGCACATGACTACGTCTCTGGCTGGTGCGGCGAGGATGATGGCCCGGGCCATCGGATGGTGGCGGCGATCACATGCGACGCTGCCTTGCTCCAGCATGGCGCGCCAGCTATTGTGGATTCGTAACTACAACAAGCATTGTGTTGTTCGATAATATGGGGGGCGATGTGATACCTCCAGTGACTTAGCACCTGTTTGCTAGGCTGCACGAGTTAGGACCGACTAGGCTAGTCTAGGCCTGATCTAGACAGCGTGAGGAGGTGCAAGTACGTGTGTTGGTATTCTTGCAATAAACAGACTTGTGATGAAATTGGCATAGATATGACCTGCGGCCAGAGAGGTCAATGTTAGTTGTGTGCAGTGATCGGTGGATTTGCTAGTTTGATAATATTCCTGGCCCCAAACTGAGTTAGCATCCGACAGTTGAAATACATGAAGTTGATAGAGCAGTTTCCTATGAAACTGCAAGGAAAATGAAATGCTAGTACAAATCGGTTGTCCTTCAGCACATCCATCTTATTTGGATGAGCCAATAAGCTTGTAGCGTCCTTCCATCAGTCGGTCAGTCGTCATGTATGCATACTAGACAGCTGCATGCGGAACTACTTGTCGTATTTATAAAAACTTACCCACCTCTTCCATCATCAATAGTTGCCTAAGGCAGCACAGAGTCGTTGGCAGGCCAGCCACACACTACTACAAAGAGGCACTGTAAGAATGCCTAGCTTTTTGGTGGACGCCTCGGGCGGGTCGTTCAGGCTGTAGGTTACGTCGGACGTCGCCTTGCCCTTATGGGACATGCAGAATGCCCCAAATTCATTGCCGAGTCACACATATATCATATCCACATATCAATGCCGAGTCACATTCACATAAGCCAACATCCACATATCCATATGCATATTCAAATTCATATCCGCATATGCAATCCCTACCACTACTCTATTACTACTATACTACCACTATACTACCACTACCTACTCCTACAACCCTACTCATACTACCACTACTAGGTGTTTCACGACGTTACCTTTGCCTTGACCGATGGTGAGCAGCTGGAGTGTGCGGCCAGGCGAGGGTGGTCGCGGGAGGGCAAGGCTCCTCCTCTTCTCCTCCTTCCTCCCTTCCTTCTCCTCCTCTTCCTCTTCCCCTCCTCTTGCTCTTCCCTCCTCTTTTCCCCCTACTCCATCTTCCTCCTTCCCTACTCCATCTTCCTCCTTCCCTACTCCGTCCTCCTCCTCCCCTTCTTCCGGCGCCGCCAGCGGTGAGGTGGCGGGGCGTAAAAGTCGGGCGGCGTGGCGTGGGCGTTGGTCGCGGCGGCTGGCGTGGCGGCTAGGGCGGGCGGTGCGGGCGGGGAGCAGCGCCGGATGTGCCGCTTGGGGCGGGCGTGGCTGGGACGTGGGCGAGCACAGAGGCGGCGGCGTTGGTGGGCTGAGTGAGAGAGAGGGAGTTAGAGAGTGAATGAGAGAGAGAGAGAGAGAGCGGAGTCACGGGAACCACTAAGTCTTGTCGATAGGGCCTTTACCGAGCGTTGTCAAAACGACACTCGGTAAAGCACTATGGATAGGAGATCTACAAAGATCTATAAAGTTTCATAACTTTTAAAGATCTACAAAGCTTATTTTGGTCATTCTTCATTTGACAAAGCGTTAGTAACATTATTCACAAAACCTACATCTCATGTCATATCCTCTTATTGTTTCCTACAACTAGAAGAGAGATTAATAAGATTTATGAACAATGTTACTAACACTTAGTCAAATTAATAAATGACCAAAGTAAACTTTGTAAATCTCAAAAAGATATGAACCATTGTAGTAGAAAACTTTTTTATTTGAATTTATCTTAAGATGCAAAATTACGTTTGGATCTTCAAATTGAAATTCGAATTTTCAAATGACCTCAGATGGAAAATCTACCTAAATGAAAACTGATGAAATCCTAAATGAAAAATGTAGATCTCAAGAAGTTTTGAATCTTTGTAGTTGATCGCTTTTTTGATTTGATTTCATCCTATCATGCAAAATTACGCCTCGATTCTCTCAAATTTGAAATTCAAATTGTTGAAACGACCTCAGATGGAAAAAAACATTCTGAATCAAAATTGTAGATCTCAAAAACTTATGAAACATTGTAGTTGACAACTTTTTGATTTAAATTGTTTAGAGCGTCAAATGAACAATATACACTTGGATTAGTACAATATTAGAATAACTGAAACGGAACTTATGCACAAATGAACAAGTAGTGGAGTGCTAGAGGGGGAGAGTGTTTAGTGGGAGTGTGTGGGTTCAAATCCCAACTCTTACACATTTCTAAAAAGGTTGAAAAAGTCAATAAAAATTAAATTTTGACGATGATTAGGGCACCCCCTAATCTTTTTTGCTATTATTTTTGTATTTTTATTTCGCCGAGTGTAAGTCTTTGTCGAGTGTGTTTTTTGGGAACTCAACAAAGCCTTTGCCGAGTGTCCCAAAAAAAGAGCACTTGGTAAAGAATTTTTCCCGTGAAAAGATTTTTTCCGACGGCTCTTTTTCCGAGTGCCACACTCAGCAAAGAACATGCTTCTAGTAGAGTTGCCAGCAGAGGTGGGAAACCTTAGGTTTGTATATATAGCCGTTACTAAAAAGGATTTGTACATTACGAGAGAACCGTCTATGCACAAATCACTAATCTGTTGAGTACCTACAAATTTCTTTTTAAAACCATTGAATTAGCGCTAAAACAATATTAGTAGTGGAAAAGAGGGGTTCTCCAACAGTTTTTAAAAATCAACTCCTAAAATATCGAAAATCTAGGCCCACATCAGACATTCCAAACATTTAATGGCATGTCTGTAAATATCATCTTCTTCTTCCTAGCAATGCACGTACAGAAACAAACCACATACAACTTGGGAAAAGAAACAAACTATCGCTCACAAAAACAAACAAATGAAGTTCTTGCTGTGCGTCCTTGCCGCAGAGGCCGACGGCCTACCGCAAAGTTAACGAGGGAGACAAGATTCTTTGGCTTACCGTGCTGTGTGTGCTTCGGTAATCTTTGGCTTACCGTTCGGGTGTAAGGGCTATCTACTTCTGCTTAATGAAGCATATGTCAATGGCATGTTCGCTAAAAAAGTTAATGAGGGAGACGAGATTATTGTTGACCTTCACGGCAAGCACCATTTCGATGACCTCTGTAGCGGAAGTGCGGCTTGACGCCAACATGGAGAGTTAATCTCCAGTCGTCCCCCATCGTGGACGTGTCGCGTTGACTCTTGTGCGGCAGCAGCGCGCGACAGCAGGTGGAGCGACTCGACACAGCCAGGTTGGAGCTCGATCCTGCCGTCACAGTTATGCACGTCCAGGTAGCACAGGACCCTGCCAAGGCTCAGAATGCTATTATACGCATAATGTTACGCGGATTAATAGTATTTTTCCGTAGTACTAAAATTTCAGAATGTTAGATTAGGAGCTGCTGGAGAGATTTTTTTCTCATCTTTCTAAAAATTTGGATTAGGAGAAGGTTTAGAAAACTCTTCCTACAAACACACATGGCTATAATTTTTATGAAAATAATATTCAAGACAAAAATATTAATATATAATTTTCACATTTCCAAACAGAAGGATTTATAACAGTTATTCGCGATTTATATTCCCAATGTAGAGAGAGTGAGTATATGTAACAAGACGTACATGCACATTTATGTATATATTATATTATTATATCATCCAATGGATTAATGGATAGGCATGGCTGATCCAATACAGACATGCACGTTACACCTTGTTACATATACGTTTTATTTTTGGAACGTGCAGCAGCACAGCGGCGGCTTGTAGTCAATGCAAACAGGTTTAAAGAACCGCATGCCCCGGGATCTGGCAATGCTTAGGCACGAATCATTGCACTTTGTGCATGATGGTACGTCGTTGCACTCCGGCTTCTTATACTTGCTGGAGGGGCATGTTGATTGTTAATAAATAGTAGCAACACACTATCTGGAGGGGCATGTTGATTGTTCATATACTTGCTGCAAAGGTAGACGTGAAAAGACATGGCTGCCTCCATATCCCTGGGGTCTTGCATCTCGACGTCTGTCTTGAGCGGCTCGCCCAATCCAGCTGTGTAGATGTTCACCTGTTGCTTGTCGTCGAGGTGGCCTGCACATGCCACGTGCGCCAGGAACTGCTCTGTGTACTCATCGACGGTGCCTGTCTTCCTCGGCGATGCCAGCTCGCCCAGCGGATTTCGCCTTGCAGCTGGGCCGAAGCGCTCGTTGACGTACTGGGCGAAGCTTGCCCAATCTGCCACCGGTTTCTCCTGGGAGAGCCTCATGTACCACTGCTGTGCTCCTCCCCGTGAGATGATAGGAGGCGCACCAAACTTGCTCGTGGCTGGCGTGCCTTGTCCCCTGAAGAATTGCTCGCAGCGGTTGATCCATGGGAGAGGATCCTCCTTGCCATCATATGACGGGAAGGACAGCTTGTGCAAGCGAGGAGCGAGACCTGGGAAGGTGTCCACCGGGGGTGGTGGGGGCGGCGCATGCGCCCCTAAGCGGCGGCGCCCGGGCGGCGGCGCCCTGCTGCCCGGCCGGCCCCAGGTAGCCCTTCATCAAGCTCTCCAGATCAGCTGTTGTGACTTGATCATCCATGTTCTGCTTGCCATCAGTCCTTTTCTTGATGAAGTCGCGGGCTGTTGTCTCCAACAGCGTCTTCATGGCCAGATCAGCCTCCTGCAGCTGTGCTTGACGCTTGATCGCCGCCGGATCGTTGCCTGATAGGATAGCAACTTGCTCGGCGAGCGTGTCGATCCTGGTGGTGAATCCCGCGAACTGGTCCCCCAAGTTCTTCAGGAGCTTCTTCGTCTCGGCGTCCATGGTGGTGGGTGGATCGTAGTGGTCTCCGGATACCACCGCCGAACATAGCTAGATTGGGCTGGAACCGACACGTGATCGATGGTCGCAGGCACGGAAGGAGGGGTGGCGGGCTGGTGGCGGGCGGCGGCGCGGGCCGCCGGGGATGGCGGCGCGCGCGCCGCGGGGGGTGGCGCGTGGGCGGCGCTAGGGCGGCGGCAGCGCGGAGAGGGAGGGGTGCGTGGCGTGGGAGAGAGGGGAGAGATTGGGATAAATTTTCTTTATTTGCTTGTTGCTCGAAAGATTACATACCCCTTACTTTTTATAGCCCGGCTAGTAGGACTTGTATCTCAAGCAATCTCTCTAAAGGTTTCTTATAGATTGGAATACCTTTTACAAGCATATTCTATTTATTTTCCTAATAAGGGTCTTCCTTGTAGATGGAATATTCCCTTGCACACCAAAAAGCCTAAGATAATCCTAGATAATTTCCTCTGCCGAAGAATCCGCGGAAGGGAAGAAGAGGGGGCGGAGCGGAGGCGCCTGTCTCGGGCGGGCGCTGGGCGCTTTGTGCCCCTCGGGCCTGGCGGGCCTGTCCTTCCGGGCCCTATTTCTTGGGTCATGACATGATTCTTTTGATGAATATTGGACTCCACATGGCATCAATTTTACTGAAGTTGTTAGAAGGGCTCAAATGCAGATCAAGGATGATTGTTCTGTCTCTTATATGGGGAGCTGGTCAAGGATGATTGCTCTGTCCAAGTTGTCGATTCAGTTTCAAGCAGCACATGAGAACAAGATTCACCGAAATCTTCCTGTTGAGGGTACAAAATGCACTTTGGTGTTTCAGATAGATGTGCAGTCACATAAGGTCCAAAATACCACCACATATCAACATGGATTAGTGACGAGCAGAGATGGTGTTGCTCAGAAACCGTCCAATATATTAGGGAGATATTGGAGTCCTTGCAATCTAGCCTAGTCAGAGTTTGTTGTCGATGTTGCAGCAATGGTTGTCAGGGGCTGAAACCACCGTGGCCACCACCTGCAGGGATGTGTTTGTTTGGAGCTAGAGTTACTGGAGGAATCAGCTTATAATTGATCCATCAAAGATAACATGGCAACAGTTAAATGATGAGCAATTCAGAATCTTATTGTGGTACACTGTCTCCAGTCAGCTGTATCTGTATACAAGTAGCACTAATGATAGTCAAGGTAGCAAGATTCCAAAACTTCCATGGCTGCTACTGCTATGTTATCTGCCAGTTGAATGCAAGTTGAGGAACGGCTTGGGGGCAAGCCGTGTTTTAAGGAAGGGGGGATGTCAGGAACCTCCTGGGCAACAAGGACGTGGGCCGGTTCGTCACCATGAAAGCAAGCGACAGTACCAAGATGCCGCATCATCGACAGGAGAGGTCGTCGAAGAACAGACCACACGAACTCAACGGCGAGCTCTGCTCGAAGACGAGCATTTGCTCGAGGCGAGTCTCTGACTCGATTTACCTTTCCTCTTCCTTCCTCTCTCTCCCAGTACCTCAAGTTGTATCCAGAACCATCTGGAAGCTATTAGCTACTTTGATTATTGTTGTAATTTCAGTTTGTGAGAGAAATCCGATTTGGGTTGCTGACACAAAACAAGCAGTGAACGTGTTGATGCAGTGCAGCACCAACACCTTGTTTAGGGAAAACAGACTCCTAGCTTCACCCAGAGTAGTTCAGATGTTCAAACGTACTACAATATAATATATTGTGAATATGTTGAATTATACAAGAAAGAAATATAAATTACACAAAATATGTCATCACTCCCGATACAGAAAGAAAAACATAGTATATCTGCGTGCATAAGTCTATTCATGCTTCACAATATATATATAGAGATAATGCCGAAGTACAATGGGAAAGCTGGCCAAATATGTTTGCGATTCACATAACATGAGCAAGCGCACATTTATCTAGTACCTTTGCCGCTTCCTTCAGTTCTTTCACAACTTCTGCCATTGTCGGTCGTTCATCCACATCTTCCTTGAGACATCGAACTGCCAGAGTGCCAATCTTGTCAAGGCAATCCACGCAAAGTTGACACTGTGCACCATCACCATGAGACAGAATATCTCTGTCGTACATCTCCCTTCCATTGCCCACCTCTTTACATGTTTTGACAAAGTTCACGGGGAGGCTATTGATTATATTTTCGCCATACTTCACAGTCTTCCTGGTGATCAGCTCCAGAAGCACCACACTGAAGCTGTAGACGTCACTCTTTGCCACGAAATGTTCCGTCTTCATATACACAGGGTCTATGTAACTCATGTCTGCTGCCACGGCCCTGGCATACATATCAACTGACAATATCTTGGATGATCCGAAGTCAGAGACCTTCGGCTTGAGGTTATCATCCAAGAGGATGTTCGCAGACTTGATATCCCCGTGGATACGGTCACTCTTTGAATGGATATAGGCCAGAGCTTCTGCAGAGCCGATGGCAATGCCAAGGCGTCTCGGTAGCGACACAAACTCATGCGGTTCCTCGTGAAGCAGCTTGTGGAGGCTCCCCTTGCTGATGAACTCGAAGACCAACACAGGGATATTTGTCTCCAAACAGCACCCAACAAGGCGGACCAGGTTATGGTGGCTGTTGCCAAACTGAAAGGTGATCTCGTTCACAATGTCATCACCTTGCTGAAGATTGTCTCGTTTACCAACGTCCTTGCCTTCATTGTTGGAGCGTTTAACCGCAACTAACTGCTTCTCCTCAGTGGTTCCCTGGAAAACTTTGCCAAAGGCACCTTGACCAATAAGGGTCTGGTAATGGTTTGTGATCTTTTCCAGCTGCTTTTCCGTGAATATGTTGATGCCAGCTGCGCCCATCAATATTTTCCCACCATTTTTGTCGAAGAAGGCTGCCTTCATTCGCGCTTTCGATCCACGTGAACGAACCATAGTAGGAGCGCTAGGAGAAGAATTCCGATGAATGTTGCTGCACACAGATTTAGTACAACTTTATTTAGTAAAATACTACACAAATGTACATATCTCTTCGATTACTACAACATTAGTTTAGGCCGTTTGTCAATATGAGGTACTTTGAAAATGAATTAGTTAATGAATTTCAATAATAGAAAACATAAAATAGAATTTTTAGGGTTCTAAATGATTTGAATGCAAAATTAGTTAATGACCAAGTTACATATCACTTTGAGCAATACAACAAAGGTTTAAGTGATTGCTGCATTTAAATATCTAATTAAAATTATGAACATTTCAAACACGGTTTTGGGGCCTTAAATATTTCAAATGGAGAAGTCGTGAACAATAAAGCTGTAGATCTCTTTTAGTACAACTTTGATATAAGAGTTTGTCTTCATCTAACACTTTCTTGAAAAGTTATGAATTTTGATAGGCTGCACCTCTTTTCAAAGAGGCTGAGCAATTGCCAATGGTCCCTAGAAATCTATTTCTATGGTTGGCTGCATATTTAGAGGTGAGCTGGTTGAAAACCCAATTTAGAAGCCATTTTTTATAGAACTGCCACTGCCAAATAAGACATTGATTTACTTATTAATAAAATAAATATGTGTGGACTAATGTTTTATAAAACATACCTGTATTACATGATATAATAGTATTTCCATTAGGACAAAATTTATTGTCACGAAATATTATTAATTATTTTTTGGATCATGTCAATAATATGTACTTTGTTAAGTGATTTTTTACACAATTAAGTGAATACTTTTTCCATGCTTGATAAACTTCGTGACAAATATTGGGACCATGTCATTAATATGTGCAAATATTTTCTCACCAACAGGCTGACACATGACATTGTATGTGCTTACTATTAATGTAATAGTGTTATAAATTTGTTATCTAGAGAATTTATATATCTTGTAAAATCATACATAGATTTAATAATTATTTAGTTCTTTTTTAACAATAGAGGTGGATAATTTAGATACAAGTTGATTTTGATATACAGATGCAAAATCAGTTATAATGTTAGGTTTCAACAAAATAGTACTAACACATAGTAATGTCACATAAAAGATAGTAAAATGACCACATTATGGAGTATCTAAACGTATGCGCATTTTATAAGAAAATTAATATGAAGATAGAGTACAGATGACAGGTTTTCATTAGTGTGTGGACTATATATATGTATCTAAACGTATTTGAATTAATATAGTCCAGTGCTCACCTAATATTGCAACAATACCACCGTTGCTAATTAGCCGATGACAGTCCTCGCCTATTCGTCCGAACTCGCATTGACATTTGTAGCTACCCTCTGTATCAATGCATTTGCTGGCACTTGGACAAGAATTTAATTCTTTACTTTCGCATTCATTGATATCTGTATAAAATTGGTCAACATCCAAGTACACATTATTGTTTGACTTATTGTAGAAAAGAAAATTTGGTAGTATTTATAACATAATTAATTTAAAGTTTCTTAAAGAAATAGTTTACTTAATGCAACTTGAGTACTTTCTAAACTATATTTCTGATTTGGAACAAACAATTGATAAATTTACTGAAGGGTCCAACATTTAAATATGAACTTTTCTAAGTAGTGATGAACATCTAAAAAAATACGACTATCGCTAACAAAATGGAGTTCTCCTAACACATGGAAATCCGGCCAAGGAGGCATTTGGTAGGGAAAAGCTCATACTAAATATAGAAGCTAAACACTAGGAGAACCCACATCACTAGGAAACTTGTAGATTCTAGTTGTTGCAAAGTTCTATAATCAACTATTTGTAGAAATATGGTCTTTCCAGAGTCGTGCAATGGTTGTACAACTGAATTGGACTAAAGGACCCTTTGGTCCCGCCAGATGCTAGCTAACACCGACAACCAAGAATAAAGGTCCTCTGGTATGAGTTAGTTCAAACTTAAATCATCCTTTTCAAAGTCACATGTAGCTGTAAAGGTAGAAGTGAGGAAGTGCATAAGGTCCTGGGTTCAAGTCCCACAAGTCACTAGCTAGGGTGGGAAGCATTTTTTTTTTTTTCCCTTGCAGGACCGTTAGTCTCATTTACGGCAACTAGGACTAAAGGTATCACCCTTTACTCCTAGATTCCATGTCCAGCTGGTTTGTCCAACTGAGATGACTAAAGCCCCTTGCCAACCGGGACTGAAAAGAAAAGTTTTCTACTATCGTAGGTTCCAATGCAAAGCACATAACAAAAAATTCTACTTCTTAATTATTTCAAATTCAAATTAAAATTTCGTCAATGGCTGCAAAGTTTTAGATCTCATAGAGGACTGCAGCTTAATTAAAAACGATATAATAATAGGGCTCAGCCATCCATTTTCAGTAATGACTTGCTGTATGAACAGTTGTTCCTAGAATTTAGTTTCAGTAATTATAAAAAAGATGCAGGTACGTAGATTACTTACTGGTGCAACCACTAACGACGTAGGGGTTGCCCTGGTAGCCTTTTGGTACAGTTGCAGAAGTATCCTGGGCCGTTGGTTGAGTCAACGCACTCGCTCTGGTGGCTGCGACAGGCGTACTCATGATCAGTCGTGGTTGGAGCCTGAGAGCAGGAGAGTGGAGTCGAGCCGTTGTCGCGGATGGCCCAATCAAGGCGTAGCGGCACAGTCCAGTCAACAACCCAAGGCGTGGTCTTGTTATTGGGTATGTGTGTGGATAGTAGGTCGGATGCCCTGAAGGTGTAGTTGCCCTTCTCTACGATGAAGGCATAGTCACATGGGCAGAACTCCTGGTCGCTGCGTAACCAGTTACTCCAGGTCATGCTGCTGTCCGTGATATCTTGCGGGATGTTGACTTGGCAGCAGCCGACGCCCACACAGACATCGTTCTGTGGAGCGTTTGCATCACCGGCGACAGCTATGCATCCGGTATAGGATTTATATGGGAAGCCAGTATCGCCAACATTCCTCCCGCCTGAGACGTAGGCCAAGGAGTTGCAGCCGAGGACGTAGAGCTCATTCTTGGTGTTGGAGATGCGATATACACCCTCTGGGTTGAAGTTGGCACCGCCCTTGGAGCTCCCAATATCGTATCCAGTAGAGTTGTAGCACTTGTATGCCACCGGATGCAACACCTCAGCCTCTGGAAATGGCCACACAGATAGGTCCAACACCCGGACCCGGATGGTCTGATCAACATTGGCTAGCACTGGAATTTCTCCAGCACTGCCGTTGTTGATGCAGTCAATCTCAAACCCACTGCGGGAGCAGTGAGTGCCGATGCCGAAAGGGTACGGTATCTCCACGCCTCCGCAAAGCGTCCGGCAGCCCGGAATCGTGGAGAGGCTGTCCGTGGAGGCTGCCGATGCTGCAAGGAGCAGCACGAGCAACAGGAGTGATGACATCGTCGGTGGCTTTGTGGACTGATCACTGGAATTTTGTTTCTTGTTTGATGTATGCTATGTATCTCCGAGGTTAGACTCCCCGGGTTTAAATAGAAGAGCTACGGGTGGAGCAGCCAGAAAGAGCTACTCCCTCCGTCCCATGGAGTTTGTCGTTTTTGACTTTTGAACTTCATGTTTGACCATTCGTCTTATTCAAAATATTTATGCAAATAATAAATTAAACTAATCAATATTCAAGTATCTTTATTGATAAAATAAGTTATAAAAAAATAAATTATATTTGTGCAAAAATTCGAATAAGACGAATGATCAAAAAAATGATGGCACGGAATCCGGGTGACAAACTCAATGGGGACGGAGGGAGTAGCCAACTGATAAGAAACGCCAGGAAAGTATAACACCAGGACAACCAGTCGTGCAGGAATATACGGTTTTAAGTATCAGATGGTCCACCAGCACCACAACTATTATTGATGGCAACATCAGCCATGCAATTATTATTTCTGAGCACCGGTCATCATCCATAAGTCAGTCAGTAATCATCCATCGGTTAGTTGTCTATAAGACTGCGCAACTACTAGATCTTTTTATTTATTGGCTCGATCTAGTGTTGCCATTGTGTAGTTTCTTAGAGCACCACTTAATGTTTTCTATAATTTACGTGCCAAACCAAAGTAGGTTAATAAAATAAGTAACATCCTTAATTTTGTCTTTCTCTCCAATAGTTTTCTATACTAGCATCCTAAATGGTTTTGCATTGGAAACGCCGAAACTATTTCTAAGACAACCAATTCCATTTTATAGGTTGTCTTACCTCTTTATCACCTGAAACCCTATATTTTCTATTTGACATGAAATTATTTCTATTTTATAGGCTGTCGTATTTTAGACTGAGTATGAACTATGCACCACAGTAGTACTCATTAGAGAGGGAGCTTCCATACTTCCATGTTATACCAATCCTCACTAGATTGTTATGGAAAAAAATAGTAGAAATTCCCACATTAGTCATAAGTATCTGCCTTTTAATTTGGTAGACTAAACCATCATTGTCAATAATAGCTGTTGGATCTGTTCTATTTTTTTTATATAAAAAACATTAACCCATATCTTCCGTTAACTGTAGAAGCCCGTGATCTCATTTCTAGATCATGATCTAGAGAAGGCAAAAACATTTAATTTCTTGCTATGCGCTTTCGAGCAACTTTCTATACTGAAGATTAATTTTCGCTAGAGTGAGATAGGGCTTAGATTGACGTTGATAAACTCCGTCTTGAGTCTTCTAATGTACATGACATCCTGTTTTACCATTCCAAAAGGGGTTATTTAGAACATGGACTATTTTATCGACGTTTTATTTGCAAGACGGTAAACACAAGAGAAAATATGGATTTGCAAAGTGGTCTATTCTTTTCCTCCCAAAGGGTCGGGGTGGTTTTGGAATAGCTGATTTCAGCCTTAAGAATATCACTCTACTGACTAAGTGGCTTTTTGAGCTCCGAACAACATATAGAACTTGACAACAATTGCAACGAAATAAATATCTAGGATCTAAACCATTGGTTCAAGCAACTGAAGGTGAAGCATGATTTTCTCCACTATGGATGTCTTATTATATTAAAGATAGCTCACAAGTCAGATTCTGGGAAGACAAATGATAAGGCACTGATAGTTTGATGAAGCAATATCCTGATTTATAGAACATTGTTAGACCAATGTTTGTAACAATCTCGGAACCAATATCTCAAGATGCTGAAAAATCTATCAAAACACCAAAATATAGCTCATATATTTGGCGCAGCTGGTTAAATGAAGTGACAAAACAATTGAAATATCTTTAGTACTTCCTGGGCTATTAGTGACATGTTTGTCTATTGGATGCAGAGGAATTAATTTGTTTTTGAAATGAAATAAAAATAATTCTCCTTTGCTAAGTTAAATAAGAAATGTCCCACGGGATCGATTTGTGGGCGACCCTCCAGTGACCAGAGTTCCACAATGTGGCTGTGGCGGCATCGTGACATTTGGATCAAGTGGCAAAGAGAGGAATGTCTTTAAGTAGGCATATGTGTGGTGTTCAAGTCTTAGGATTGAATAGTCACTAGATTATGGTCAGTATTTTGCCATTAGCTGTGTGCCTATCTTTTTAGGCAGAGTATAAGAGCATTTTGTAGACCAATGTTTGTAACAATCTCGGAACCAATATTTCAAGTTGTTAAAAATCTATCAAAACACCAAGAATATAGCTCATATATTTGGCGCAGCTGGTTAAATGAAGAAATAAAACAATTGAAATCTTTAGTACTTGGGCTAGTAGTGACATGTTGGTATATTTGGATGTAGAGGATTTTAAAAAAAAAAAAATGAAAGAAAAATAATTCTCCTTTGCTAGTTAAATAAGCAATCTCCCATAGGTTCGATTTGTGGGCGATCCTCCAGAGACCAGAGTTCCACGATGTAGCTGTGGCAGCATCATGACATTTAGATCAAGTGGCAATGGGACGAGTATCTTTAAGTAGACCACTACAGAATCGGCTGCTTTGCCGAAAGTGCACCGCACTAGGCAAAGGCAGTTCTCAAGACTCGGCAAAGGCTTTGCCGACCGCCAAACTCGGCGAACCCCACTTTCGGCAAAGAATGACTCGGCAAACGAATCTTTGCCGAGTGCCAAATGTCGCACGGTTGGCGAAGGGTTCGCCGAGTGCCATGTCGCTGTTTCGGGCGAATTCAACGTCGAACGTTAGATATGGCGCTCCTTTGCCGAAAGTGCCAAACGCCGGGCACTCGCAAAGATTTGAATATTTTAAAAACTTTGCCGAAAGTGTCAAATGTCGAACTCGCAAACTATTTATTTTACCAAAAAAAAACTTTGCCGAGTGCAATACGAATGGCACTCGGCAAAGTTATGGTCATTTTGCCGAAAGTGCCGCCCGTGCACTCGCAAACCCGCCAAATTTGCTGCGTAGATGCCCGGCTTTGCCGAGTGCCAGCACTTCGCAAAGCTGGGAATTTTATTTTATTTTTTGCTGTTTCTGTTGATTGTTGCTGCAAATCAACATATACATATACCATAAGCATTCATATATACACATAAACCACATATATCACCAATTCACATATATATTGCACATATATCACAAATTCACATATATAATCCACATATATCACAAATTCACACATATAGTCCAACATCCAAACGAAATTCAGCATGTCCAACATCCAAACGAAATGTAACATGTCCAACATCGAAACTAGATCTATCACAGTGCAACATGTCCAACATCCAAAAGAAATCCATCACGGTGCCACAGGTCGAACCTAATCACCACCAACTCAACTTCACTACCCCGACCCGTGGCCTCCCTGGTGCGAAGAGTGTGAGGGGCCCTCACCTTGCCCCGGATACCACCCATGCGGCGCCGATTGGTACGCCCACCCGTGGTGTGTAGGAGGGACGTGTGGAAGCCCGTAGTGTGGCCGCCGCGTGTCCGGGAGGAGGAACGCCACCGCCACGTGTACCGTGGAGTCGGGCCAACCGGATGGGGTGGATGGGGTGGAGAAGGGCCACACGGAGGAGTCGGGTTCGAACCCGCCGACAAAGCTGGCTGCACAATGGAGAGGCGATCTCATTAGTACCGCAGTGAGCCGCACAAGCCAAATAAATAAACAACAACATATACTCACCGGAGTCCCTACAGAGGAGGAACAGGAAACGGGGTGGAGCTAACAGCGAAGCTAGGCAACGGAGGCAGGGGGTCACACCCGGGATTTGGAGGCCCCGGAAGTAGCCCGCCACGCCCCTGCCGACGCGCCGAGTATTGCCGGTATGCCTCCAACTCCCGCCGATGGGCCTCCGCCCGGGCCGCCTGCCCGCCTCAAACTCGCCGCCCGGGCCGCCCGCTTGGCCTCCAACTCGCCATCCGGCCCGCAATATTACACCCGTAACGTTGAAACAATGCATAGGCAGCGGACATGTGTAAAACCAAAGTGAACGACGAATGAAAACGTAATTACCGAAACTCCCGCATCATCATCTGGCGGAGCTCACGCCGAGGTGCTATGGGGATGTCGGTGGAGGTCGTGCTCCTTGAGCGAATCTCGCCACCGTGAACAGGACGGGTTGATCGCGCCGTTAGCCATCCAATACCGCCGTGCCGCGCTCCCTCCTCCCAATCTCATCACCAAAGTCGCGGTCTAGGGCGCGGTGGCAGGATCGGTCGTCCCCATAGCGCCGCTTTGCCGCCTCGGCGCATCGGGTAAGCTTTGGGGTAGACACGGGGAGTTGGTGTACGCCCGGCCCCCTCTCGCCGGTCGTAGACGTTGTCCTTGCCCGGCCGCCGCCGTGTGAGTCAAGGCGAACCCCGCGTACTTGGCCGATGTGCCGGCCTTCATGCGAAGCGGATCGCGAGGAGAACACGAGAGATGGTTAGAAGTGAAGAGATTTGAGCGCTTGAATAAAAAAATCAACGTAATCATACCCATCTATCCATATACACCGGGAGGGGCACGCTCCCTTGGTGGTGTGGCTTCCTTTCCATCTCCAAGCGACATTTCCGACGAAGTCTCTTGGTCTCAGACGCCTCGCCCAAGAGCCACTTGTCCACAATAGCCTCCCAAAGCCAGTCCTTGTACTTGCCGCACCACTCCGGACACATCCGCATGACATAGCAGAGGATGAATGGAAGCCTACTTATTTTTCATTGAAGGAATCGAGAATAAATGCGTTTCTATGAACCTGGATGTACCGTTTTCCCGGTGAGGTCGGTCTCCTCTCGGAGCATCATCTCCTTGCTTCATTCTTCCTCACCACCTTGCCAAGCACGCCGGCCGAAGGAGATGATGCACCGGACACGTGCCTCATGGTACAGGTCCTTGAGTCGGTCTCGGGCAGACCTTGTCCCGCACTCTAGCGGCCACCGCCTCTTGCCCCACCTCGCACGCGTGAAGTAGTTCTCGCATACGCACAACACGTATCATTCTATTATTTAAAAATATAGTATTTAAAAAACATGAAGTAATCCCCGCATACGGACTCACCCGTAACTCCGACTTGATCTTCCCGCAACGGCGCCTCCTCCACGCCAAGACGGTGCTCCCACGTCTAGGGCGGCTCCCTCACCGCCCGACGGTCACCAGGCGGGGTAGTTCGCTTAATCGGGAGGCTCGATGCCATTGATATGGCGTGAACGCCCCTCCGCTTACAATCTTCCGATTCGCGACGAGCCATTAAGATGAATTGTTAGTTTGAAGTTCGATTTTCAACATGTCATATGAACAAGTAGTGAAAATATCAATGGCTACTTACTTGTCACCGTGGGGTCGAATCAACGGGGGGGCGGGCAAAAGGGATCGTCCCCCTCGTGGGAGGGTCGAGGCCCCAAGACCGGTAGACCTTGCTCAAACTCGAGGACGTCTTGACAGTGTCTCTTCGGCACCGAGTCCGAAGTTCGAAGAGGTGTGGCCCGACGACGGCCCCCGAGGGCCGTGACGACGGCCCCCGGCTGGCTCCGACGAAGACACAAACTCAAGCCTCCTCGTGGACGGGCGACGCCGGCCGCGCCGACGCCTCCACCGCCTCGGTGTCTGCTCATCGGCCTCCTCCTCGTCGGCGTGGGGAGAGGGTGGGGGGGCCTCGCGTAGAGATTTGGACCCCCAATGCCGACGTTGCCGCCTTCCGCCCGGCATTTTGTCGAGTCCCCGCAAAGACAAAGAGTG
The DNA here is from genome assembly GCA_015847255.1 of Hyparrhenia diplandra. Lineage (NCBI taxonomy): Eukaryota > Viridiplantae > Streptophyta > Magnoliopsida > Poales > Poaceae > Hyparrhenia > Hyparrhenia diplandra. The sequence continues at coordinate 746,290 of JADLZK010010995.1, forward strand.
AACCAATTAGTATTGCAAAATGAACGAAACATAATTGAAAGGTAACAATAATAACAAAATAGTATTACATGATTTAGAAATTATCTCCCGAATGCCTAAGGCTGGCATGTAGTCATCACTATCACTATCACTATCACTATTGTAATCGCCAATGTCACCATCATCATCATCCGTATCGCCCTCGGCATGTGCATCGCCCTCCACAAACTTCTTCGCACCATCCTCCATCGCTCAAGAATTTGCAAGTCCTTAGCATCCTCGCACCTCATCACTCTCGCCCTCATCGATGGCGTTGTCTACTTCCATGCCCATCGAAAGAATGTCTATCTCCAAACGTCCTTCTAGCCCCTCAGGTTGATAGAACTCTTCAGTGTTTGGGTCAAGGTTGTAATCATCATCGCTCGAATGTGCTTCGCAGGCGGCGACATACCGCCGCACAAGGTACCAACCCGCAAGGTCCTCTTTTTTTTTGGCACGCCCATGGGAGGTAATAAACTTGTGTGGCGTGTATATTAGCCACAATATAGACATCCTCTCCTCCATATACGGAATCTCGTCGAATTTTGACTTGCCCAATCGTAGGGTCTACTTTCGTGTCATCGATCGAACCAATGGCATTTGAATACCACTAGCTTGAGCTCTTTAGGACCCCCGGTTGAGCTCATATATTTCTTCGACTATGCCGTAATAGTCCTTCTTATCCAAGCCGGGCGCATTTAACTCCGTGCGCGTTGTTTTGCGGTTGGGCCGACTCTCCTCGTAGCTTCTTGTGCGAAAGCGATAGCCATTTATATCATAAATGGTGAACGAGTTGACCCTACGGGGAAGCCATTGCCCATTGTTTTAAATCTTCGCACATTTTCGGCATCCGTGCGGGCCTCGCAAGGTGAGGCCACATACATCGTTACATTATATGTTACTAAGACCAAAGTGGAATATCCAAGTCGGAACGAGGTTAGTTGGATGGTACCTTTGAGCGTAACCAGGAAATAAAATCGGGCTGCCCATTTTTTAGAAGATTGTCTTCTTGTTGCAAGGTAGGAGCCCCATTCCTCTCCAAAGTGTTGACCAATAAATTCCTCGAAAAACAAGGCAAGTGGGTCGGATCGATAGGTGGAGGATAGTGACCGCGTATGGAACAAGCTCATTGAGAACTTACTGCCGATAAGGACCCACTTCGTCAAGGTTCAACAACACATAGAGCATGATAGTGCGCCACTCATCAAAGGACAAGTGCTTGTGGGTAGCTGCGCCTTCCTCTTCCGACTTGCCCTCCGAAAAAGGCCGAGGTTCGATGAACTCTCGTCGCGTTGTAACGAGGGGTAGGATTGTGGACGCCGGGAAGTTTCTCAAGATAGTACGCCCGTGTGAAGGTCGACACCTCCTCTAGAATGTATGCCTCTCGCCACGGAAGGCTCAATTTTGGCTTTATTCCCGCATTTTCTCCGAAGTACCTTGAGAGCCCTCTCGATTGGATAGCACCAACGGAACTGCACGCGGGCCCCCAATCGTGCCTCGCATGGAAGGTGCAAAATCAGGTGCTGCATCGACGAGGGGAAGAAGCCAGGTGGAAATATCATCTCCAACTTGCAGATCAACACACAAAAGACGTTCCGGATCAGCAATCGCATCCCGAGATAACTCCTTAGCACAAAGCCGGGCGGAAGAAAAAGCTCAACTCGCCAGACGCCGCGCCACACTAGCTCGGAGAGGTATCCCCGAGTCATCGCAGGAAGGATCCGCTCAATCCATATGTGGAAGTCATGACTCTTCATCCCTAAGACTTTCATAGTCTACAAGTTCACTCCCCTACTCAGATTCGCCGCATACCCATCGTGGAACGATAACATCTTCATCCTTTGTAGTACTTCCTTCCTATCGGCCCTTTTGATGATGTAGTCGGCCGGGCCCTTTTTTCATCTCCTCCCAAGGCTAGGGGTCTCTATCACTAGCTTTGGTCTATCGCACATCATCTCTATGTCAAGTCTAGCCTTAACGTTGTCCTTTGACTTCTTAAGGTCCATGGTTGTTGCGAAGAGTGCCTCGGAGATATTCTTTTCTGTGTGCATTACATCGATGTTGTGTGGAAGAAGAAGATCCTTGTAGTAGGGGAGATTAGTCAAGCCCGATATATAAGTCCACATGTGTGTGGTACCATATCCAACAAAACAACCTTTCTTTTCATCGATTTTGAGACCAGCTAGCTCGGCAAGGACCTCTTCACCGGTCATAAACTTTGGGATGGGGTCGGTGACTTCAACACCTTTCGTGAAGTGCTTTTGTCTAGTCTGAATTCATGGTTGTCGGGCAGGAATTGACGATGTTTGTCAAACGAAGAATACTTGCCACCCTTATTCAGCCAGGTGAACATCACAGCTGCCTTGCATGTTGGGCAAGGGAACCTCCCATGAACACACCATGCGCTGAATATGCCATAAGCCAGGAAGTCATGCATTGAATATAGGTACCACACATGCATTGTAAAGTTCATCCTTGTAGCTCGATTCGCACGTCAAGTTACCCATTTTGCCAAGCATCTTGCAATTCATCCCACACCGGCCGCATGAACACACCCATATTGTTGCCCGGGTGCCTGGGTATTATCGGCGTCAAGAACAGGTGCTTGAGCTCAAACATGACACCGGGGGAGATTGAGAGGGATCACGAACACGGGCCAACAAGTGTACGGGCCGCCAACATTCCGCACGGGTTGAACCCATCTATTGCGAACGCCACGCCGCATATTTCGAGCCTCCATAGCCGTTTTCAGATGCATATTATCGAAGTGCTTCCATGCATCACCATCCGATGGGTGTACCAACTTCGGGATCTGTATCTTTTGCCCTTCTTGTGCCATGTCATTTGTTTCGCGGACTCCTCTGTCATGTACAGCCGTTGGAGCCTCAAACGACGAAAGGAAGGTGTCGTAGGACCATCTCGGGGATCTTGGACTGTTTCTTCCCCGCCATCACTACATTCTACCTCCACAAACCTAGAGGCTTTGCACTTTGGATAGTGCGTTGCTTCCTTGAGGTCTCCCCTAAATGGACGCACCCCTTTGGACAAGCATGGTACGACTCATACGGCATCTTGAGTCCACGAAGGAGTCTCTTGTGACTCGTACGTGTTCTTCGGCAGGACGTGACCCTCACGAGGCGGTTGCCAATAATCGACAACAGGGGTGTCGGCCGTCTCGACTAATGCTCAATTGCGACTTCAACGCTATAAGGCGTGAAATGGCATCCAGCTTCGTAACCATTGTCTTCTCGTGAAGGGGCTGCTGTGCCGCCTCCATCATCTCGTAGAACGCCTTAGCGGTTTCCTCGGGTTCCTCCTCCAATGCTTCATTGAACCGTGCATCGTGGAAAGTGCGCCATCATGTGCGCCATCCCGGCATCTCGCATCATACTCCTCGAGGAGGGGCCTCACCACGTCCCTCTCTAATACGATCGAGTTCACCGTGGAAGATCCAGCGGCTATAGTTTGGGACAAATCCGTTCTTGTAAATATCTTTGCCCATTTCAATCTTTCGTTTCTTTTTCTTGTTCTTACATTTGCTGCAGGGACACGGCATCCGAACAGACCCTTTAGCAGCTGGGCCAAATGCATGCTCCAGGAAAGCATCGGTCCCCCTAACCCATTCAAGGCTCTTACTTGCGAAGCCCGTGTACATCCACTCACGGTTATCCATCCTCTGTCATACGCCCATGTCAGCGAGCCATATAACCCGGCAATTGCATCTACACGACCTTCCTACCATCTAATAGGTGAGGGATAGGTCCTAATCCCACCCGAGGATGCGTAGACAAGGTTAGCATCCATGCTTTCGCCTCCGTCCGCCCGGAATTTGGTAAAGCACCTCCTCATTTGTTCTCCCGATACACGTCGGGCGGGGGAGAGTGTGTATCCGGAGAACAACAGGGGAGGTGTCGCCGAAAATCCGGCTCGGACGGGGAGCCGAGCATGGATGCTAACCCATCTACGCATCCACGGGCTGTCCAAAAACATGGACAATCCGAAACAGATACGGTCGCAGATATGCACGCATGCGCATACCAACGCCCGTATCTCTTTCGACGGAGACGCTTAACCGGGTCGCGCTATGTAAGACAACTATAAGGACGGGACGGAGGTGATTAATACCTACGGTGTCGGTGGAGACGCGGTGCAGCAAGACCCGCAGCGCCCACGAGGACGATCGGGGTCGCCGAGTCCCTCCCACAGGTCCTCCTACAAAACAAGGGCAAAAAATAGTTAGTGTCGACTCAAAATTTCGGCAGCACCTCCCCTGCACGGGGAGGTTCCCAAAACCTGCAAAAAACATGGCACGAAGGCCAACAACCACATGCATATACCAAATATGGGCACGAAGGCCACCAACCACCAATATATCAACAAGAGCCACCAATTTACTTTACTTTACTACTACTACTAACCCTACAACTAACACTACTACTTAACCACTACTACTAGTACTAACCACTACTACTTAACCATTACTACTAGTACTAACCACTAGTTATCCCTAACAACTACTACTAACCACTACTACAAGGATTGGCCTTACCTTGGCAATGGTCAGCGACGACGGCGTGGATCACCGCAGGAAGACGAACACCAAGAAGAAGACGAAGAACGACGGCCGGTCGGATCGGCACTTTCTTCTTCTTCCTCCTCCCCTTCCTCTTCTTCCTCTTCTCCTTCCTCTTCTTCCCTTCCTTCCTCTTCCTCCTCCCCTTCCTCTTCTTCCTCCTCTCCTTCCTCCTCTTCCTCTTCTTCCCTTCCTCCCTCTTCCTCCTCACCTTCACACCTTCCTCCCTCCCTTCCTCCTCACTCCCTCCTCTCGCGGCGGGCTGGGGCAGGGCGCGGCGCAGGGCGCCGCGGGCTGGGGGGCGGGGCGTAGGGCGGGCGGGGCGTGACGGCGCCCGCGCGTCGGGCCAAGGTGCCCGGCGCGCCGGACGGCGCGGGCGCGCAGGGTCCGGCCGCAGCAGCGGGCGGGTCCCGCGGCGCCGGGCGGCCGGATCCGCGAGTCCAGCGGGTGGGCGGGCGGCGCGGACGGGCGGGCGGGTGGTGGCGCGGCGCCGGCGGGCGGGCGGGCTCGGGCGGGCTCGCGCGTGGAAATGAGGTGAAGAGGGAGCCGGTCCCATATTTATCCGCCGCTTTTTGCCGAAAGTGCCGTAAAAATGAGGCACACCGCAAAGGTGTGATTTTATTATTTTTAAAAATATTTTGCCGTCGCCACGCTGCTTAGGCACTGCAAATAGGTCTGCCGAGTGCCGTATATGGCACCGGCAATTATGCATTTTTTTTTTTGTTTTTAGTCCCATATTTTTTTGTGTGGACTTGGTACGATAATTACATCTCATCTTGAGGAATTTGGGACAATTTCAAGTTGTTTTGCTATATTTTATGAATTATTTTTTTTTTTTCTTGCATTTTTTGGACCACTCCAAATTTGAACTGGCAGGTACATGAAATAATGGAATTTGGTCATTCAAAAAATATTATTCATGATGTTTGGTGTATGTTTAGGCTCAATCCGGGGAACTTCATGCGAGATTCTGAACATTTTAGATGTCGGAACATGTGAGTTACATACTTGGGGAAAAAGTGTTTTTAAAATCTATAAAATCAAAGCGAAGTTTAAAAATCATGAAACTTGGCGAGGTGTCTTGTCATCTCATGAGGAGGCTGTGGTAAAATTTGAAAAAAGTTTCGAGCAAGTAGTGACGTCGGATGGCTAAAACTTCGGACATCTCCACACTCTCCTCATGAGATCAAGTGTGGGGTTCTCTGAGTTTTAGCCATCCGACGCCACAACTTGCTCGAAACTTTTTTCAAATTTTTACCACAGCCTCCTCATGAGATGACAAGACACCTCGCTAAGTTTCGTGATTTTTAAACTTCGTTTGGATTTTATAGATTTTAAAAACACTTTTCCCCGCATGTAACTCGTCATGTTCCGACACGAAAATGTTCGTAATCTCCCCGCGAAGTTCCCCGGATCGAGCCTAAACATACGCCCAAACATCATGAATAATATTTTTGAATGACCAAATTCCATTATTTCATATACCTGCAGTTCAAATTTGGAGTGGTCCTAAAATGCAAGAAAAAAAGAAATAATTCATGAAATATAGCAAAACAACTTGAAATTGTCCCAAAGTCTGAAGCTGAGATGTAATTACTCTACCAAGTCCACACAAAAAAAAATATGGGACTAAAAAAACAAAAAAAATACATAATTTGTCGAAAGTGCCATATATGGCACCAAGCAAAGACCCTATTTGCCGAGTGCCTAAACGAGTGGCACTCGCAAATGATACCTAGTTTGCCGAGTGTCTAACGTCGGACACTCGGCAAAGGTGACGGAGAACGTGGCCGTTTTGTCCTGTAATTCTTTGCCGAGTGTATTAATTTGCCGACGGTTACGCACTCGGCAAAGATCTAGTTTTCCGAGTGGGAAACACCCCCGACGGTGCGGCACTCGGCAAAGAAGTCTTTGCCGAGTGCTCCGTTTGGCACTCGGCAAAGATGGTCTTTGCCGAGTGCCCGATTTTTACTCTCGGCAAACTGTTTTCGCACTCGGCAAAGAAGCGGATTCCTGTAGTGGACATATGATGTCAGATCTTAGCATTGAATAGTCACTAGATTACGGTCATTTTTTTGCCATTAGCTGTGGGCCTATCTTTTTAGGTAGAGGATAGGAGCATTTTGTCCCAAAGTTGTGTACCAAGTCGATGTACTACTCTTGGGATGCAATAAAATCTTTCTTTTCCAACAACATGTTTCTCTGAGTGTTTATGTTATTGCTAGCTCGATAGTATTTGTTGGGTTAATCCCTCTCACAATGACACTGGACACGTTGCCAGAGAGTTGGACTGGTAGAGGAGGCGGGAAACTTCAAGTTTGAAGTGGGAGCCTGTCAGTGGGTGATGACCACGGCCACGTAATGACGGTTTCTGAAGAGTGTGTTTTACAGTGTGTTGTATCCATGTTTTAGCGGTTTGCTATGTGTTAAGTGTGTGTGTTTACTACTGATGTAAATAGCTGCATGTAAGAGGAGTGAGTTAGCATTTTGGCACAGTTGTAATCGTGTTTGTAATTCAATCTATCCCCAGTGAAAAAGGGCACTGTCTCCCGGGCGTCCTCCGCACAGTTGCCATTCGTCCTCCCTGTGTTCTTGCGCTATCTTGTTCTAGGCTTAGCCAATTGTAGACCATTGTGTGTGGTTTGTGTTCCTGGGATCCAACAGTGTTCCCGGTCACAATCTAATTAAGCTAGCGTCCCCTATATATCATTGAAATAGAAGAACAAGGGTTCCCATTCCTGTGAGAGATTCAAGGAAAAATAAAATGCTAGGACAATCCATTGTCCTTCAGCAGGCACGTCAAACTTAGTTGGCTACATCAGTTCAGAGAAGAATGAGCAAAGCGTGCAGTGTCCTTCTGGGTAGACCTAACCCAAGCTGGTGTCATCCATCAGTTGGTTAGTCGTTGTGTATACATACCACATGGCTTCATGCACAACTACTAGAGCATGTTATATATATTGGTTCATCCTATCCCGCTGCTAGTATATGTACTACCTCGTCCTCAACATGCTCATACCATACACACTGCAGTCGTCATCGTCAGTGTCTCTGATCAGCGCATAAGTAAAGGAATACTATACCATTATTGACAAAAATTTTACAACATATATATGTACTCTAGTACTACTATACTCCAAAGATATTTCACAAATCTGACTAGTATTTGTATTTTCTATTTGTTTTGAACTTGTAAAAGTGCACTCTTATTCAGTCAACTAATGGTTCAGACTGATAGCTTATGTCAATTATAAGTCAAGCCTCCACATGAAAAACTTAATATTGTTGTATTTTTATGAACTACATATTGCGTGCTGTTATGGTGTCGAAAATTGCTTTCTCAGTTTGTCCTTCGTCATATCATAATCAGATACAACTAAAGTAGCAGTTAGTAGTTCACCATCGTCCTTCGCATATGAGATCTCAACACACCTGCATTCTCCAATGGATGGAAATGATGATCGAATAGTTTACAGCTGCTGATATCACATTTGAATCTTGAATCGTAAGGCTCGACGCAAACAATAACGTAAGCCAATAAAGCGTGTCAAGTTGAAGTCATGCATCAGTTCGTCAATCGTCATGTAGACATACTAGATGGGTGCTGCAACTCAAGCGAGACGTTCTACGGCGCAGCCATTCCCTACAGCCGCCGGCGGGACGCTGATAGTCGCTGCTGCTTCGTCGCACATTTGTTTCCTTACTAGCATACCACTCTAAGCGCTACCATCATAGCCGGTGCCTTCTCAAGTGTTTTAGCCTATTTTCCCTCCCCTGGCAGCTCGCCCGTGAGGGGCGCCTAGGATGTAATTGAACTTTCCCACTTCCCTTATTAATGCGAGACGGGCACAAGCCCGCTCGAAAAAAAAACTAGATGGGTGCATGCATAACTACTAGACCATGTTATATATGTGTTCGTGTACCCCACTGCTAGAATATATATGTACCTCCTCCTCAGCATGTTCATACCATACACACTACAGTCCTCATCACTGTCTTTTAAATTAGCAAAAAAAAAAAAGAAAACTAAAACTAAGCAATTGTTATACCTTTCTTGAGAACAACTGCACAATATACATATGCACTGTAGTACTACTACACTCCAAATGGATGACACGACTCATCATTTCTATGTTCTATTTGTTTTAAACTTTTAAAAGGGAAGTTTTATTTTGTCAACTTCAGTTTTAGACTGATATGTATACGTCAATTGTATGAAGGCTCTAGAGGGAAAACATATTGTATTGATGACACCCTTGACGTGTTGTTGTTGTTGTTGTTTTTGTTTTTGTTGTTGTTTTTGTTATTGTTGTTGTTGTTGTTGTTGTTTTCCCAACTATATCTTGGTAGATGCTGTGGCGGAGAAAATTGCTTTCTTAGTTTGTCTTCACATCCTGATAATAAAGCTAATGTAGCAGGTAGTAGTTCACCATCGTCGATGCGTATTGGAGTTATAAACACGTTAGTATTAACCAATGGATGGTAATGATGATCAACCATTTTACAGCTACCAATATCACATTTTAATCATGAAGCATTATTGAAAAGTTTACCACATAAGGTGCCTCTTAACGGACCAATAACGATTCTCCAATGGATGGTACATGTCTCTGAGGTTAGCCTCCTAGGTTTTAAATAGAAGAGCTAGGGGTGTAGCAGCCATCAAAAGCTAGCCAACTGATAAGAAACTTCCGGGAAAGTACAGGTCTAGGACAACAAGTCTTTTAAGAATCTAGGGTTTTCAGAATCCGGTGGTCCTGCACGGTAACTATCTTGTACTGTTATTGATAGCTACATCCAGCTCCACTGAGAAGGAGCACGATGGGTGAGCCAAGCGCTTAGTATTTTGTTTGTAGACCTGCCCACAGGTCATCTATTAGTCGGTCAGTTGTCCATATGTACTAGACGACTGCGACACAGCTAGATCTTTTATTTGATGGCTCTACCTACTGGTGCCACTATCTGTTTTCTTAGAGCATCTCAATGTATTACGGCTAAGTGTTTTCTATAGTTTACATGCTAGACCAATAAGTTTATTAGGTTAACAAAATAAGTAGCAACCTGAAATTTTCTCCCTCTAATATTTTTTTTTTTTAAACCAGCAACCTTTTTCTACCACGTACCTACGAAGTCATTCTCAAGAACTACATTTCTATACCAATCAATTCCTTTTTATACTGTCTTACCCCTTTGACACCTGAAATCCTATATTTTCTACATACCACGTATTTAACAAAGTGATATTCTCAAGTACTACATTCCAAAAAGGTCATCAAATATTATATCATTTGTTTTTTTTTTTACTTTCACAGTTGCACTCATACTATTTTGGCCAATTCCCTTGTTGTACTTTTAGACTATGCGCTGTGCATCTTACTATTATATTCACTGGGACCTTCCACGTTGTACTAATACCCTCTAGATTGTTAAGTAAAATATAAATTATAAAAATCCCCAAATAGCTATAAATATGTGGCATCTGATTTGCTAGACTCACACCATCATCATCAATAATAGCTATTGACCTTATTTTTTTAAAAATTAACTATCTATTCTATTATCAATAGTAGACCTTGGCTGCGCGGAGTCATTGGCAGGCTATCTCCGCGGTAGGTGCCACCTGCGCACTAGGGGTCAATTCCTGCTGCTGATTGATCGGTGGATTTGCTAGTTTGGTAATATTCCCGGCCCCAGGCTAAGTTAGCGTCTTATAGCTAGTTGAAATAAAACTGCAAAGAAAATGGAACACCCGAACAATCGGTGGTCCCTCAGCACGTCTGACTTATTGGTCTAGATCAGTTCCATGGAGAAGGATGAGCCCATAAGCATATATTATCCTTCTGTGGTAGACTTAACCCGAGTTGAAGTCATCATCAGTTGGTGAGTTTTCATGTATACATACTAGATGGCTGCGTGCGCAACTTGTAGAGATTGTTATGTACCTCAGCATCCTTGGCATGTGGATACCATACACACTGCAGTCCTCATCAGTGTTTCTCATTGGCAAAAGAGCAAACCAATTATTATACCTTACCACCACACTCCAAAGAAGTGACATGAATCCGACTCAGCATTTCCATTTTCTATTTGTTTTAGATGGCTGCATGCTCAACTTGTACAAGTGCTGTCTTATTTGATCATCTCCAAGTTTTAGATGATGATTAGTATGTACGTCAATTGTAAGTCAAGGCTCCATAGAAAAAATTTATATTTATATTTATGACGCACCTAGGGTTTTGTTGTTGTCTTCTTTTCCGAACAACATCTTGCATAGTGTGTTATGGCGGAGAAAATTGCTTTCTTCCTTCTGTTTCGTCATAATTAGATAAACTAAAGTAGCAGGTAGTAGTTAACCATGGCCCTTTGTATATGTTCTCAACACGCCTGCATTCTGCAATGGATGGAAATGATGATCAACTAGGCTGCAGCTTCTGATGTCACATTTGAATCTTGAAACGTAAGGCTCTGAAGCAACCAATAACGGTACTTTTCCATCATGTCAGATTGTTGTGGCGGCAGAAAATTATGCTAGAAGCTACCAGTTTACAAGGAAAGGCTCTGGAGCAACCAATAGCGATGACTTTTAGTCATCATGTCTGATTGTTTGTAGCAACCAATATCATCAATGTTAAGCTTGACTCTGACAAAGCCTTTGATAAAGAGAAGCATGAATAGATGATCCAAATCATGGAACACATGGACTTCAAACTAGGTGGTTAACCTAGATGAAGACGATCTTTAACTCGGTTGTCCTTCTTAATGAGGTTGTTGAGGAAGTTTTTCATTGTAGAAGAGGAGTTTGGCAAGGTGACCCCTCATCCCTCTTGCCATTTGTTCTGGCAGAAGATTTTTTGCAAACTTCATTGAATTCAGCCAAGGCCCAAGATCTGCTCACTGTACATGTTGATTTACCTCAGAAAGGACTTCCCAATTATTCAGTATGTATATGACACTTTAATTTTCATGAAAGGAAATGCCAGACAACTCTTCTTTCTCAAAGCCCTTATGAAATCTTTTGCTAGATCCACAGAGCTCAAAGTCAAATATGCTAAGTATACGGTAGTTCCAATGTAATTAATATTTCTGAAGACAGGTCAGACATTTATGCAGATAGTTTTGCTTGCTCAAAGGGCTCTCTTTGTTTTAGTTATCTATAAGGGCGTCCGCAATGGGACGTTTTGTGCTAGCGATTTGGTTGTGAAAATCAAATCGCTAGCGCTTGGCTCATCGCTAGTCTTGCATGATTTACGAAAAAAATTACGGTCACCGGGAAAGCCGCGAAGTCGCTCGTGCCTGGGCGCCTCGCTAGCGATTTGGGTTTTTATTCTTTTTCTTCGTGTTACGTCAGGTGGCGAAGTCGCCAGTACCACTAGGGACACCCTAAGTCTTCCTAGTATAACGAAGCCAGCTATGACGAGGATGACAGAGCCGCAACTAGAGCTTTCATTTTGTTGACTTGATGACCAACTACAGCTAGCATGTACGTTCTTATAGCATCTCTAAGTGCAATATATGTTACCGCAGGATCACAAATCAAACGTTGTATGGTGGCTGGATCACACGAACAAAGCACACAAGAACACTCGGAACAATTTTGGAACCGCCCGGATGTCGCCCTGGAGACGGTGCCCTTTTTCACCTTGTGTTCAAATGGATACAACGAGCCTAACTGGCTACACACGCGACAACCCAACTCCTTGATACACCAGGAGTCTTAAACACTAGCTAACTCACACCATTAGCTAATTACAAACTGCTAAGCACATGATACATAACACTAAAAACACACGCTGCAGTTAACTGACGATCGTGGGCGCGGCCACCGCGTTCCAGGTTCAAACTCGCCTGTTCCCGCTTCAGCTCGCCTCGTCCACGTGTCTCCACTTCACAGAGTTGCGTCTCCAGTGTCAGGGTTACGCCGACAATATATTCTATAATTTACATGCTAAACCAACAAGTTAAGTAGGCAAATCTCTCCAATAGTGTTCTATACTAGCATCCTAATTGTTTTTTGCATTGGAAATCCCACACTATTTCTAAACAAACATATTCCTTTCAATAGTTTGTCTTACCCCTTCTCATCTCAAACCCTATATTTTCTAGATAACCACATACTAGACGTAGTAATTCTCAAGTACTAACATTCCAAAGAAGTCATCACATGAATTGGACACCAAATTATTTCTATTTGTGTCTTACATTACAATTGCACTCATATTATTTGGACAATTCCTGCCGTTGTGTCTTATACTAAGTATGCAGTATCTCTAAAATTCTAAACCAGAGCCAAGGATCGGGCAGACCCGCTATCCACATCATCCGGTAAGACACAAGCCGCCGGATCAGGCAAACTCACAATATGAACCGCCTGATTACGGATCCGATCGAAGTCTTACCCGTTAAATCGTCACCCGCCAGCACGGCGTTCGAGAACCATCATGAAACCGCATGGCCGTTTCACCGGGCTCCGCCGGCCTCCAGCCGCTTTAGAGCGCAGCCGCATGTGTCGGGGCGGCGGGCCATCGGGCGCGCTGCGAGCTGGCGGGGTAGCCACGCCCACGGCGCAGGGCTGGCGGGGACGCCGCGCCCACACTCAGCGTCCACGCCGGGTGGCCGGGCCAGCTGGCTGGAACGGCGGACTCGGCGGCAGCCTGGGCGCTGCAGGCTCCACCGCCGCTAGCATGGCGCGTGCGGACTCCGCCACTACCGGCCAGGCGCGTAAAGGGAGATTTCACTGCTGCCAGGCGAACAGCAGAGGCGTGGGCTCCGGCGCCCACCGCGAAGAACACCCACTATGTGTTCGTTGAAATGCCGGAAGGAGGGGAGAGCGCCGTGTTGTGGGCGCGACACAACGGCGAAGCTAACGCGCCACGGATTCGGTCCACCAGTCCGTGCAGCGCAAGGCTCTCGCCCGCCATTCCGGCTGGGTTCGCTGTGCCCACCCGCTGGGCCCGAGCCTTCCTCTGATAGAAGCGAGATGGCAAGTGCGGCCAGGGCCAAGACCAAAGCCGGCGGCTGGAGGCGATCTGCCGCCCCTTGAAGAGAAGCGCAGCTGCAGCGGCGGCAGCGGCTTCTTATTCCTCTAGGCACACGGAGGTTTTGTGCTTCCCCACGTCTCTGAAAAGAGCCCAATTCTTGGTTCCAGCGACCTCTCTAATGATACACGATTAACGGACTGCTTCGAAAAGATTCCTCCATGGCTTTCATGTGCTAGATGTGCATAGTCTTATTTGACAGCAAACCAAGTAACCATGCATACTACTATATGTGCAGAGGTACTTCGAATCTCCAACATGGCCTCTAAGTACATTGATATTCTTTTCAACATCCATATACTAAGTCCATTATATTATGGCTGAAAATAATTAAAGACAGAAAGCAAACAATGATCTTTTTATCTTGTGGCCTTCTCCAAACAAGCTTGCGAAGCTCCTAGAAGAAAAACATCAACGATATAGTGAATTGGCTGAGTTCCATTTATTTCCCTTTTTATTGCCTATACAAACATCACACTATCACATTTCATAGTTAGAATATTTGTTTGTTTTCACCGCTACATCATTAGTCCAGTGATAACGCAGTGCCACTGTGTGTCTGAAAATGCCAAACCACTGAAACATACAGACATACAAGTATATACGTTTTCTTGCCTTTTTATTTGTTCAAGCATGCTTCCTATATAGATATTTCGCATTGCTACGTCAGTTCGCCAAAGTGGAAAATTATGTGCCTATGTATACTCTTAGTTTATATAAGAAAAGTGGTTCATTGCTTCACACTGAAATATACATAAATCGGAAAGGTTTCTGTTAGGGCCTGAATATGATTATTTATATAACACTAAGGTAACGCACATTTTTCGTAGTAAAAATATTTAATCATATCTTGCTATCGGCGTAGGCAGTCTTACAGGTTTCTCTTATGGTTGCATTGCTGTGATTTTGTCTTTTCAGATACGGCAGTCCATGTCCTTGTTGGATTTTTTTTCTGCATGTTTACAGTCATCTATCAGGCTTGCCTCATTGTAATTCGAAGCTTCATGCCAAAGATTGCTTCCAATGAACACACATGTCCCATGGTAGTTATCCATCTGCCCAAGATCAGTTGAGGACATTATCTGGTTGATTGGTATTTGGCTAATAGGCAGCTGGTCAATATCACCAAAGATGGGAGGCAAGGTTGCTTCCAATGAACACACATGTCCCATGGTAGTGGCATGGACTGATGGTAGTCTGGACATATATTCCGTAGACGCCTCACAATGTTCAATGAAATGCTGACGACATCTGAATTCGGAGCGAGATCCTGCTTCATCAATAACACTGAGCTCATCCCGTCAAAAAGATCTACTTCTTAATTATTAACCAATTTTATTCTTTGTTTTACAGGGTGGGTTATTGTCCAATTTATATGCAACTATGCAAGCGTCCGGCATCCGCTATACCCTTGTATATCAGGTAAACACACACATTCACATTGCTTACTAATATTAAATCATGAGCTAACATTGTCGCCAGAGTGATATGTGATAACTGAATTACTGGTTTGCCGCACTCTCAACCTGTATTTCCTTTGTCAGCTGCGTTTGTCTCTTTGAACATTGATGAAGAAGAATAGTTGGAGAGGTTTGCTTTCTAAATGGGTCATAAATGTACAGACAGCTAAACCCTTCCAAAAACGACACTGAAACCATGGCCAAGAAGCACTAGAAGAAATCATCATAGTCCTTCCGACTTCTGAAACCCCGAGCATACTCGGAACACCAGCAATGCAAGAGAGCGAATGCCGGCAACTCGATCTACGGGCACAAGACCATCAAACCACAATAGCAAGCGCCTAGAGCTGAACATAAACGTCGTACAACTCTGCTCCTCCACTGCAGCACCTCTTAAGCTTGTTCCGTTTTACTTCATGTAAAGCGCATTCAACTTTCAATCTACATATCAATATACTGTAAATTCATTATAGTGATTGACAATGTTCTGCCTTCGTGATTATTTCTGTTTATTATGTGCTTCAAACACTGTATTCTAGCTGCAGGATCCAATACGCTATAGAAAAGTTACTTATATACTGTATATGATACAACAGGGCCTATATCGGCTGATAAAAAACTGGGTCAATTTTGCTTGGCGCGGCAAGGCCGCGCCTGGCTTTCTAGTGCATCTTACTATTTTTAGGTAGAGGAGCTTCCGAGTTATACTAATCCCCACTAGATCATTAAAAAACATAAATCCTAGAAATTACCACAATAGTGATAAATATCTAGCTTTTAACTTGCTAGTCTAGAACCATCATCAACATTAATAGCCATTGGGTCTAATTGTCCATATCTTCCATTGTCAATAGTAGCCAATGGCAGCCCGAGTCATTGGCAAGATATCCACAGTAGGTGCCGTTACTGTGAGGAGCAGCGAAGGACAACGCTAGATGTGCTATGTGATCTGTTGGTCAGTCTTCATGTTTATATACTAGATAGCAGCATCCGCAACTCACAGAGCTTTTTATATATAAAAATTATGTACCTCAACCTCCTCAACATGCTAATACTGTACACACTGCAGTCCTCAGCAGTGTCTATCGTTAGAACAAAAGCTAAGCAATTATTATACATTACTTGGTTGTTCCAAAAAAAATATACATTACTTGAGAAGAACTTTACAATATATATGTACCCTAGTGCTACTACACTCCAAAGGAGTCAGATGAATCCGACCCAGCATTTCTTCCTATATGTTTTAAACATGTACAAGTGCAGCCTTACTCGGTCATCCCCAAGTTTTAGATGATAAGTATATATGTCAACAGTAAGTCACGGCTCCATAGGATAAACATTTTGTATTGATGACACTCTTGCCGTGTTGTTTTGTTGTTGTTTTCATGCTGACCATTCAGATAAAATAAAGTAGCAGGTAGTATTTCACTTTCGCTCATATAGAAATTCTCAACATGCCTGCATTCTCCAAAGGATGGAAATGATGATCAAGTACTTTACAGCTGCTGATATCACATCCGAATCTTGAAACGTAAGGTGCTGAAGCAACTAATAGCGATGCTTTTCCATCATCATGTTCATTTGTTGTAGGGGCAGAAAATCATGTTAAAATCCACAAGTTTACCACGTAAGGATCTGAACCAATCAATGACAATGTTGTTTGTTTTTCCAATATCATGTCTGATCGTTGCCAGCAACCAGTATCATCATTGTTAAGCTAGAATATGATAAAGCTTTTGATACAGTGGATCATCTATTGATGATGCAGCTTATGAAACATACCCAACTATAGGTGGCTAACCCTAATGAAGATGATCTTTAACTCAGTCACTTCTGTTGTGTTCCTTGATAGCGTTTCTAGGAAAGTTTCTCATTGCAGAAGAGGAGTTAAACAAGAAGACCTTTTATCCCCTTTCTTCTTTTGTCATTCAGCGAAGGCCCAAGATCTTCTCATTCTAGCAATGGATTTACCTCATAACCAGTACTTCCCAAATCTTTTGTATAGGCGTGGCACTTTAATTTTTATGCAAGGAGATGGCAGACAACTCTCCTTTCATCTGTCAACCGACCCCACTGCCTTGGCCTTCTTCCCTCCTACACCTATTCTGTGCCATGGCCGAGCCTGCATGATGGAGGCCGGGACACAGAGATTGTGGTCGCCATGATGCAGTCCCAACCACAGTAGTATGGCTATTGGAAACTGGCGCTGAGGCGATCACTCCCTTGGGGCCTGGCATCTTCTACTTGATGAAGTTCAAGTTGGGAGTGAATGAGTTTCAAGAAATACGGCCGCCCAATGTGTGCTAAGTGCTGAGGAAATCCATTATCTCGAAAGTGGGGCTCCTTGCGGTAGTTATCTCGCTCACCAAACACATGACGTGCAGGCTGATGTACCCAAGAGGCACGACCTGCTTTCGGTGATGACCCCATAGAATGGCGCTCTACCGGGCGGAACCTGCTCTAGGGCACCATCCTCTTGTTGAGGGTGTCGGCATAGACGATGTTGAGACCACTACGCCATCAATGAGCACCCTAAACAGGTGTGTGGTGCCCATGATTAGGCCGATCATGAGCAAGTAGTGCCACGGGTGAGGGACATGTTCGATGGTCATCCCACTTTCGATGGTGGAGGTTATCTTTTTACCATTGGGCGGACGTTGGGGCAACAGAGGTCTCGGCGTCGTTTACTTCTACCTCGGCGATCCCATGCCGACGGACGGAACTCATAGGTCCGGGAAGTCCACGAGACACTACTATAGGATTATTTTACATGATACATCCCTAAACTTTTTTTCGTAGCAGCGTCTAGTTTTGCGCCACTACGGTTAATGCCACGATTAACCGTGGCAAGAGTTTCCTATTTACCGTGATGGGCACTTTTGCCACCATTTTCGAGGCGAAACATGTTAAAAGGCCCGCCATGCAACAAAACTAGGCTCTCTATTAGTTTATATATATAGTGGCACTCTGTAGGGTTTCTCTCTCGACCCTCTCATTCTTTCTCACTCAAATCCTGTCGGCTACCATACCTCCCTCTCCCTCGGCGCGGTGGCTGCAGCCTCCTCTATGTCACCCTCTCCATCCCTCCACACCTCTCCCACTCCCTCTCTACACATGGTGGCAGATACAGATGGCGGCGGCGGC
This sequence comes from Hyparrhenia diplandra, assembly GCA_015847255.1. Classification (NCBI taxonomy): domain Eukaryota; kingdom Viridiplantae; phylum Streptophyta; class Magnoliopsida; order Poales; family Poaceae; genus Hyparrhenia; species Hyparrhenia diplandra. The sequence goes on from JADLZK010010995.1 coordinate 764,520, forward strand.
GAGCTGGGAGTGTAGGGTGGCGGTGGATCTAGCATGCAGGATGGTAGCACGCCGGCGCATGCGGGGAGGAGGCGGGCGGGCGCATCTCGCGAGCATGTCATGGCTGGCGGCGTGTGTGCATGGTGGAGGGCCGATGCATCGGCGGCGCCGACGCCCTCTCCCTCTCTATCGACACGCGGCGGATGGATCCGCCCCAGCCCCTCGACCTCCCGGCGGCGCTTTGCGGGCGTGGATCGTGGTGGTGGCGGGCGCGATGCCCCGTGCAGCCCAGATCCGGCGACACGCCCGCACACTCTCCACTCCATGGAAGCATGGAGGACGGATCTGGTTGTGGCAAGGGCGGATCTATTGTTGATGGATGCCGGATCTCAGCAACGGCCTCCTTAACTTCCTGTCGGCGCTCGTGGGCACGGATCCATGGCGGCAGCGGCGCGAGCCCCATGTGGCCCAGATCCGGGCGGCGGGGCATCCATCGGGCGGCTGCTCAGGTGCGGATGCGCGTCTGCAACTGCAGATCCGGTCTCGATGTTGGGGCCGTATGGGCTGGTATTAGGCTTGGATTTTTTTTTTTTTTTTCCCGATTAACCGTGGCAGGTAGAGGACAACCCCCACTATTAATCAACCATTAAGCGTGACCTTCCTTGCATGGCGGGCGTGCTTGCCCTCCATAGAAAACCCAAAGTGTCTGCCGAGTAAAACTTTGTGTAGTCGTGAGACACTCCTCGGCCTCAGGGAACTCAATGTCTTCCTTCTAGGACACTGTCAACCTCGTCGATGACCTTCTGGGTAGGATTCTTGGCCTTAAGCTTCACATCGAGGGTACCCCAAGTGTAGCCACGTTATACCAAAGCAACTCTGGTAGGTCATTCCCAATTTCTTCTGGGACCACTCAAAGGGAAAAGTTCTTTTACTGGATAAGGACCGGTAGTGTCGGTGTTTTGAGAGCCGGGGGGGCTCGAGGACCGGCAATAAATTATATGCTGTGTGGCCCGTCCAAATGGCGTGCACAAGATGAACACAAGAGGTTTATCCTGGTTCAGGCCGGAGAGGCCCTACGTCCAGCAGGAGGTTGATCTTGTATTATCTCGCACCAAAGTGCTTGTAGTAGGGGATACAAGCGGTCACAAGAGAGGGAGCGGTTCCCAGGTCTTGCAATCGTGGAGTTAGTGGAGTGGTGGTGGTGCTTCCTGTTTGTCCCCTTGATAATGGGTCATTACCCTCCCTTTTATAGCTTGAAGGGAGGTGAGAACGCATAAAGCGTGTCAGTTACTAGTGCTAATGTGTTTGTTATTCGGGACCTAAGTGGCTGCATGGCTGAGGCCTGGGCTCGGGCGGTCCTGTTGACGGCTGGAGGTGGAGACTCGTGTCTTTAATCCCGTAATACGTGTCCTGCATAGCTGCGAAGCCGAGGACCCCGTGAGGGGGCGTTGCATCCCGCTTGGTGGTGGAAGTCCTTGATATCGCCGTCGTGGTGTGGCGAGTTCGAGCGTACATGGAAAGCGTGGCAAGAAGGTGTGCCATCGTGGGATGAACAGTGCGGTGTGGTTTTCGCGCCAAGCGGCATATCACGCAAATAGTCACTTTATGTCCCATCGGGTCGGATTTTGGGCAGGATAGAGGAGCGGGCGAATCGCTCGGGGTAATCGATGGTTCTCGACGCCATTGCAGGTGGGCACGTAGCATTTAATGCGGCTGTAAATCTCAGAGAGATATAAAACTTTGTAGTAGAAAGATTCTTTTGTTTGAGTTCATATATATCGTGCAAAGATTTTCAGACAATTTTTTAAAATCAGTTTTTGAGACCCTAAACGAATTCAAATCAAAAGTTATTAACTACAAAGTTTCATTACTTTCTGAGATTTACACTTTTCATTTTGAAAGTTTTTCTATCCCAGGTCGTTTGAAAAAATTGAATTTTAAAAATATGTCTGAAATTTGAAATTTAAATTTTTAAATGACCTAAAATGGAAAAATTCAAAATGAAGATTGTAGATCTCGAAAAGTTATGAATCTTTGTAATTGAATACTTTTTATTTGAATTCATTTAACGCCTCAAAAAGCAATTTTCTCTTCATTTAGTGCAATATTTGAGGAACCAAAATTGGCTATTGACACAAGCGATGACGTAGTGTTGTGGTAGAGCAATGGGTGCGTGAGTGGGAGGTATTGGGTTGGATACCCCGCGACCGCACATTTGCAAAATGTTGTGAAAAAAATAGACTGTGACAAGGTGGGTGGCCTCCATGGATTAAAAAAGTTTTGCTATTATTTTTAGGGTTTTTCGCATTTTTCTCTTTGCCCCGAGTGCCCCATAAAAAACACTTTCGACAAAGAGGCCCTTTGCCGAGTGTATAAGAGCCTCGGCAAAGGGTCTAAGTCCAGTAGTGTCACTCACCCCATGAAAATAACGGCCATAGTTGCACTCAAGTACTACATTCCAAAGAGGTCATAAATATGATACTTTTTTTTTTTTAGAAAAGAGAATATATTAATATCCCATCAAATATTATATTATTGTTATTTACTTTCACGATTGCACTCATATTATTTTTTGGCTAATTCCCTTGTTGTATATTAGACTATGCACTGTACATCTTACTGTTATATTTAGAGGGAGCTTCCACGTTATACTAACCCTCTCTATTCCCTCCGTCCCTAAATGTTTGTCATTCTCGCTCCCCAAGACACTACTGCCGGCAATTATATATTAAAATATATAAATATTTATGGTAAGTAATTAGTATCATTGGAAAGATCTTTTCGTCTAGTTTTTTAATAAATTTATTTGGAGATATAAATATTGCATGTATTTTGTACAAATCGAGTCAAACTTGTGGCAAGAAAACCAACGACCCACGGTCACATAGGGACAGAGGGAGTAGATTGTTAAGAAAAAAAAAATTATAAAAATCTTAATCATAAATATGTGGCATCTGATTTGGTAGACAAATAATATTTGCACTTTTGAGAATAGAGCTAAAGTGTTTAATTTTTAAATTTTTGTGTGCTCATGAAAAATATAGGAAATAAATATTTTTCTAAAATGAAAATTTATCATAGGATTAGGAACATTGATGGTGCATACATGCTGCTGCATAATTTTGTTGTGATGTTTGGATTTTTACCAAGGGTGAAAAAGGATTTAAATATGTTTGAAAGTCTCTTGAGAAAGTTGTTCAAGTAAATTGGAAACCGTATTTTATCTTTTGTTTAAACCTTTTTTCTCTCTCGGCCGAACAGCACTCCTATTCTGGCCCGTGGCCATTTTCTTTTCTTCGAGCCGCATCGTTTTCTTTGGGCCGCAGGTGCTTGGCCCAGTCCCAGTCCAGCTTCCAGCTTGTGAGCGCAGCGTGGCTCAGCGTCGTCATCCTTCGTTCGTAGCCGCGTCAGACTCGACCTTGGAGCCGACCGAAGCAAATCCGCAGCATCAGCCGCCAATCGAGCAGCAATGCCCCTGAACCCTAATTCCGCCGTTGCTGTCTTGTTTCACGCAGCAGCTAGCATCGCCGACCCGCAACTTCGATCTGAGTTCCCCTATCATCACTATCGTTGCCGACGGAAGTGAGACCCCTGTCTGCTGTCTTCTTCCAAGATCAGTTGACATCAATTTCGTCGTCATCGAGGGTTGTTAATTTCTGCCATCGATCGTTGTTGCTCATCGATGAGTACTGACCAGCAATTCCGTGCTTATGTTTTGCGTGTCAAAGCCGAACAGCAATTCCGCAAGCATGCAGGTACCCGTGATGTGCCCAGCTAAAATTCCTAGCTCATCCGATTCGTAGCTCCTTGCTATTTAGCCTGATGACATGACTGATGTGAGGATGACATGGTTATGATTTATGGCCGTTTTCCTTTATAAAAGTAACTCTAGAAAATACTACTCAAAATACATCATGTTTCCGTATCCATCTCAAATCCAAGCCGTATCCATCTAGGTCCAAGTTATTCTACACGTTCTTTCCCGGGTCAAAATCACGTCTTCTTTTCCAACACAAAAACGTACAGCTGCTACTGGTATGATCCATGAATGGTTTGGCTAACATGTCGTACCTCACCTGTGTACTTTATAAATTTATTCCTCCAAATTAGTTCTTGCTGTGCTAGTTCTATATCACGGTCCACGATAGCTTTCACTATGTCACATGTTTATGCTTTTATAATTAATTATTAAAATTGATTAATATGAATGCAATACTTTTAAATTTAAAAGCAACTAGGTATCACAGTTGGGTATTTTCTATGCAAATATTAATATGAGTAATTTACGGCGTAAACATGTTTTTAAATTTCATTTTGCCAACTTTATATTTTAATATATTATTCTATTGAAGAAAATCTTGTAAAATTCATATCTTCTCCGTTCTAGCTCCGTTTTCGGTGATCTTCGCCTCTGTGTGACCATAGTGACGTGTAGAATAGGTTTATAAACTTTTCAATTTGTTTTCTCTCTGTTGTACAATTCTAATTTAGTTCTATTGTTTGCTTTGTGTATGATTGCTCGAATGCGTGTGTGGTGCTTTGCGATGATGCCCAGTCGGTGAGCGTTATGTTGGTGGCCTATTTGACCATCTAGAAGAAGATGATCAATGAATTCTTTTAAGGTTGGACTTGAAGATGGATCGATATCTAAGGCAAGTATAGCATGGGACTATCCTTGATACCTATTCACTTTTAATCACTTAATCCTGTGCATGTGTCTAATTTGCTACCCTTAAGGACATCCTAGTCATGTTACCCTGTTCCTTGTTACCTATGGGTTAATTTGCATATGGGTAGTTCTTGCTAGTGCTCTGAACAAATAATTATGATCTGAACCTTGATTGAATGAATATATGAAACGACGATTAAGACTTGAATGTTGGCAACATGGACTGTAGGGCGAGAGTTCATGTTGTGTCATGATGCTCTTGGCTCTCCCTAAGGACTTATCCTTTGGCAAAATCCAGGATTTACCGTACAGCTCTGGGGGCTACGTGGCTCTGGCTTTAGTCGGTCAAAGCACCTTGTCTATCTTTGTTGATAGTTTGCCAAAATTGGGAGAAATGGAGTTGGAGCTCTGTTGGCTACTAATATTTTTAGGCAAACCTTTGAAAGGCTTTATATGGGTTTTCTGTGTATGGGAGTCGAGAACCCATACATTGGAAAGTCATAACCCGTAGTGAAAGTGTACACCTCACCTTGCAGAGTTTTAAAACTGATATATCAGCCCGTGTTCGCGGTTATGAGCGACACGGAAAAATGAGGGAAGATGATCTACGGACATTGAGAATGTGGATGATGTTGAAACATGGATTCAAGATGATGACGGTTATGGAACTAGATGGTGACGATGGACTGTCACGAGAACGAAATAACAATGATGATAATGTGGGTTAATGTGTTAAGCAGAACTCATTGCTAAATAAATGCTAAAACTTGGACCTACTAAAATGCTAACGCAATTAAACCAGTGTCAAGCCTTTTGAGCCTCATAACCCCATGTTATATTTGCGGAGTTTGACATGGACTCACCCTTATAATTCCTCCACACCTCGGGTGGAGTTTAGGCTTGTGATCAACCAGATCAATCGGTCCCTTGCAATTCTTATATATTATGTTCGTTATATTTCTAGCATTGTGAATTGGTACTACCTTTACTTGTAGTTAGAGTACTCTTGTAGTTATATATGAGATTTGACTTCCAAGGCTCACATGTGGTGTTGATTCGGTTTTGTTCTTAAAACCAGGTGTTACAATTATTTTAAAAAATTAACCATCTATGCCATTATCAATAGTAAACCTTGGCTTCCCGGACTCATTGGCAGGCTATCTCTACGGTAGGTGCCATTGTTGTGAGAAGCAACAAAGGAAGCTGGGGTGACAACGTTGGCATAGACGACCTGCGCCCTTAGGGTCAACGCTTGCTGCTGAGTGATCGGTGGATATGCTAGTTTGGTAATATTACCGGCCCCAGGCTAAGTTAGGGTCTTATAGCTAGTTGAAATAAAACTGCAAAGAAAATGGAACGCCGGAACAATCGGAGCTCCGTCACCACGTCTGTCTTATTGGCCTACATCAGCTCCATATGGAGAAGGATAATGAGCCAATAAACATATACTATCCTTCCGTGGTAGACTTAACCCGAGTTGAAGTCATCCATCAGTTGCTCAGTTTTCATGTGTACATACTCTAGACGGCTGCATGCGCAACTTGTAAAGATTATTATATATGTACTTCAGCATCCTTGGCATGTGGATACGGAAACCAAACACACTGCAGTCCTCATTAGTGTTTCTAATTCGCAAAAAGCAATTATTATACCTTACCAAGACAATCCAAAGTGGTGACATGAATCCGACTCAGGATTTCCATTTTCTATTTGGTTTTAATTTGTACAAGTGCTGTCTTGTTTGGTCATCTCCAAGTTTTAAATGATTAGTATGTACGTCAATTGTAAGTCAAGGTTCCATAGAAAAAAAAAAAACTTTTTTATTCATGATGCTTCTAGCGTTTTTGGTTGTTGTCTTCTTTTCTAAACAAACTAGAGCGATTCTCTGTAGCGTTGCCGCGCATAGGAACGGATATTGTTAATGGATTGAATTATAATCACTAAGAAATCCGATCACAATTAGCTATTGAAAAGAATTACTTTGTGCAAGTTAGAAACAGAGTTAGTAACGAAGAACTTAAATATATGAAACAGAGTATATACTCATTGGCATAAAGGTTATTTAATCTTATGTTTCAACTCCAAGATGAACCAATATCGAATAGGATTATTTAGATATGTTGGATGGGTGATAATTTCTGGTAATGTAATAAAACATGTATAGTAATTTATTTGAGGAAATCAATGTTACTGTCACAGATCAAGGGCAGCGCCGCCCTAAGCCCAATAAGGCGGGCGCACGCGCCTGGGAGGCCTTGGGCGGCCCGCCGCCGCCACACTGTTGTCAACTGCTTCGTCATTAAGAGATATTTAGGGAATAAAATAGGAATAAAATAGGAGATTTCTTTAGATGCAAGTCTTCCCAGGACTATAAATACATGGGGATGTACTCATTGAATCTTAATCAGAGTCTACAGCTATTCTTTATCTATGCTGAAAACAAGTGGATGGGCAGAACGAGCAGCGTTCGGAGCAGTTTTCGCCACATGTGTGTCACGTGCATGTGTTTCTTTATTCAGCATTTTCCACACATGCATGATTAATTGCTTCGGGCAATTAATTGCTTCTGGCAATTAATCATGTGTTCTTCCACATATAATAGTATCCACATGGCATCACTTGCTTCTTTGCGGAAATTGCTAGTGTTGTGTTCTGCATGCGCTAGCTGGAGGTTTAAAAAAGAGCCTGGAGGTTGCAATATAATAGTATCCACATGGCACACGTGACCTTGATGTGAGTCCATAACTACAATAATTTGCAAGGTAATAAATACATGTTGTAGTGGTTTTTATCTGCAGGAAAGGGGCTTACATTATTCAATGAGGATGTAGAAAAAAAAATGAAACTCCATATATGGCAAAGGTTGGTACACACATTTTATGCTAGACGTGTTGTTTTCTTTGGTTTTTGCTCTAAGTGTTGTAGCCTCTAGAAATCAATTTTCCTCCACCTCTAATAAATAGGAGCTGCATAGTAAATTCGAATTTTCCAAAAGATATGAAAAAACAACGGATTTTCCTCCACCATGTGCGCCGCTCGGCATGTGGCTCTAACCCTAGATCCACCGATCATAGGGGCGGCTGACCTGGATCCCCCGTAAGAGAGGGTGGGCGATCTTGATCCGCCGCCAAAGCGCTTGCACATCCACTACCAGAGAGGGTGGCCGGCCTCGATCTGCTCCTGGGTGTTGTGGCCGACCAGGCCGAGCTGCCATTGCCGGCGCAAGTGGAGGCATTCATTCGAGCAACGTAGGATGCGGTGCTTCTGAAGCTCCAACCTAACTCCCACATCGTCTCTTTGTCCTCGCGTTGTCTCTAGCCCTCATCCTTCGCTCGATGAGGTGGCGAGGGACGCCTCGCGGCTTGACGTCGCTGCTGCAGGCACCGGCGTGTGGGTAGGAGGGAGGGGTGGCGCGTGTGGAGGAAGGAGAGGGGCACCACTGGTGTCGGTTGTCCATCACGCCGCGTGCCATGGGCGCGACGCGCTGTCAGGCACGACTCGGTAGGCCAAGAGGCTGGATGAGAGGGAGAGAAGTGAGAGGGTGTAAGCTAGGGGACGGGGAGGGGGCCACGGCTGCCGCCGCCGCCACTGCCGTAACATCATGGCTGGGCATAGTATGGTATTGCCGGGGTGCATCATGGCTGATAGAATGATAGGTGGAGAGATAATGGTGGCAAGATAGAAGATATCATGGAAAAATCTTTTGCTGGTGGCTTTAGTATGGGAATAGTCCAAATATGGTGGGGTTAACAAATTGTAGCAGTGAATACCGTTTCAGTTGTATTGATGTGGAAAAAAATCGTAGATCGACGCTAGTAACTGAGCTGATGCAGGACACAACGCTTGTAGATATAGTAGCACCATATGCATCAATATGAACGTTAATCAGCATGTGAAATCCTACTAACATCAAGCAGGCATGGAAGTGGTGTGAAAAATGGATCAAACATGGAGCTAAATTTCACTCCTTGGGAATTGCGGCCATCTGCTGGGCCATCTGGAAAGGCAGGGATAGCATGTGTTTTGAAAGATCCAAAAAAGTAACACAACTCACCATTGTTTGTCATGCATTTGCCCTTGTGAGTTATTGGACGGGTTTATATGCAGGTACCGAGAAAGAGATCCTGTAAGACGCTGTCGACAAGACGATGCAGGTGGCGGTCAAGATTCTAGCGAAAAAAGCAGAAAAAAGAACAACAAAAATTGCAGGACTGATGGGTGGATTGCTGATCAGTCTTCAGCCTTCTCAGCTCTGATCTGCATCAAGCTTTATGAAGAAGATGTTTCTACCCTTAGTCTTTGTCTAGCTGGTAGTTTTTCTGTTGTTCTAAAGATTTGTCTTTGTGGGTTGCCAACCATCTCGAAGAGCTTCTTGAGGTAGCTCGATATGGCTTTTGATGCTCAGTGTTGGAGCAAAGTTTAGTACTGTTTTTTTCTATTTCAGCTTTTCTGAGCCTTTGTCACCAAACTCTTCACAATGTATTTCCGTTACTCTTTAATGGAAATAATGGGGCCTCCCTCGATTAAAAAAAAAAAAATATCAGCATGTGATGAATCTCCGTCAGACAAGATTGATGACAAGATGGCCTTTGTTAAACCATCCATCCACTGACAGTGACCCATGAGATACGCACAAAGACATGTGAACTTATAGTAATTGGTGGAATTAAAGAATGAATAAGCGAGGCTGAAAAAATTATAATAACTAATGCGAAATACAAGATAATGTCAGGGCAACAATCATTAAAGCTAAGCGAATCTTATATGATTACCTTACCTAATTTGTTCCCACTCAAAATAGTCGCCCCAACCAGAAAAAGCAAAGATGCAAGTGTATTTATTAGTATAATCGAGACTGGCAGACCTTTATCAATTGACGCATATGTGATCTACTGTCTCATTATGCCAGCACATCACCCCACTATTAATGATTTGTAGAATCGAGTGTCCTGTTTCAGTGATGAAACCCAAGACGTCAAATGGATATTTGTGACCGTGTATTTAGGATGCTATCCTTTTTATATGAATTTTTCCAAATCTTCTATTGAATATTTCGCTTCCTAAACTATTTCAAATGAAAAAAGTTTCAGCTAGTTGTATAGTTGAAATCTGGTCAAGTACTAGAACTTTGGTCTTAGGAGTACATCACCCCTGTTAATGTAACCAAATGTTGCAAATTAGGTCATTTCCAGCATTGATATAAGATACGTGATGTGTGTTGCTCCAGTTGCCGGGCCATCACCCATATCAAAAGTTCAAATAGGTGACAAGTCTCCTGTCCAGTTCCGGGGCCATCACACTTATCAAACATTGCAAGAATCACGAAACGTGTCTAGAGCAAAGCAAATATTTTGACCGAGTCAGGAAGGAAACCCTCACCCTTATATTTTTGGGTTTTTTTATAATAATGCCCCAGCCTGAAATTCGCTCCCACTAGGATTCAAACTCAGGATCCGAGGGGTGCCTCTAGAGTGTCCAGGCTGGCTGGGTAACCAACCGAACCCAACATCCATTGGCAAAGCTAAGCAAATATTATCCACTAATAACCCTTCTTTGGCCAGTCCCAAAAGACCGCACCACAAAAGGACATACTAAAATATTTCCGCCATCTTTTGTCTCTTGTACCACATCATGCACAGCTCTTCTAGCACATGTTTGAATATAATGCAAGGGAAGCCTCCTGCAGCACTCCGTTGTTTGACCTGTTCGATCGGAGAAAATAGAATAGAAGTCGAACCGGTACGTTTGTGTAATGGATGGCAAAGGTGGGTAATTTCCACCCAACTCTGTGACTTGTTTCAAAACCGGTGTTTGCGAGCACCCCTCAGCTACTCCGTGAAATTGGTGGAGTTTGGAGCTAGATCCAAGTTTTTTACGGATCTGGAGTTTTTGGAGTTTAGGTGTTTGGATACAGAAACTTGGAGCGGAGCTGATTTTTTGGATCTGGAGCTGTTTGGAGCTCTACCAAACACGCCCTAAGTCACACAGAAGTTTTCAATGCCTTGGTGGAGATCATATCGTTGAATTTTTCTCTCCTTGCGTTGGAGGGGTGAACCAAACAAACCACAGCTATGACTTAGGGCATGTAAAGCACACGAAGACGGAGCTCTGTCTCTAGGAACCTCGAATTTAACATACGCAGACAAATGTAAAGACAGATTATACAACCCAGAGACAGAGGTCTGTCTCTAAGCTGTTTAATGTTTTGCATGTAGCTAGGATCAACTATAAATAAATCTTGTATACTATTGTGTGGCTATTTGTCTTTGATAACACTGGAGCGCTAGGGGACTGGGCGATAGCCCAGATGCTTAGCTTCCCAGGTGTGGAAGCAACCGTTTCTGGGTTCGATCCCATCAGGGACGGACTTACGCGCTCCATTTTCTTCTTAAAACAAAGCCCCCTAGTTCCTCCTAGGTGGGTCGCATTAACACTAGAGCGCTATGCATGGACCATGGAGCAACTATTCTGGCATTCTGATAGCTAGCTCCCGAGAACAACATCTAGTTTCCTCTAGATTTCTTAGAGTTTGGGACTGACAAGCAGTGTCGTCAAGTAGCATTGCCATTCAGTCAGGTTGTCATTCAGTTTTGATAAAAGTAGTTTAGTGCTAACAAGCAACTGCTATTCAGTTTCCAGATAAATTTTGACAAAAGATGACCAGTGAGCAATGACAGGCCGCTCTTCTGGATAATCAGAGTCCAACATCAGACACAGTTTTAGGGTCTATGTTGCCAAAATCGTTTTATATGATATGATGCACACTACAAGCTGATTTTCATTTTCTCTAGGATGAGCTAGCAAAGCATTCAGTTTTCTCTGATCTCGCACAATGAAGTAGCTCCATTGGATATCACCTTCACTAGTACCGATTTGATTTTCCGACGAGGGGCGGATCTTTTCCGTGGCGGGCGCAATTTCCACCCGCCACGGAAAAGATCCGCCTCTCGCTGGCCCGGCGGGGACAGCACTCTCACGTGGCGGGCGCTTTAACGCGCCCGCCACGCAAAAAGATGAACTTAACCGTGGTGGGCGCCCGCCACGCCAAAATGTATTAAGCGTGGCGGGCGCGTTGCGTGCGCCCGCCACGCGTCCTCCATGTTTTGGCGTGGCGGGCAAATTATGGTGCCCGCCACGCAAAAAAGGCCCGACGCCTATAAAATCTGCACGGGCGCCCCTCCTTCTTCCTCCACGGATCTTCCTCTTCCAACTTGGGGGGAGGTTTTGACCAAAAATTTTGATAAAATCTTTGATTTGGGTCTTTTGGCTTTGATTTGGGGAGGAGAAGACACTAATTGGTCGGTAAAGGCCTCTTTTCATCTTACTTTCTCTCTTTTTCATCCTCCTCTCTAGATCTAGATCCATGGAGGAGAGAGAAAACTGTCTTTCTCTAGATCTAGATCTATGGTGGAACTTCTTTTTTTTTTTTTTTTGGTTTGAGTACTATGTAACGGCACTTAGCTTTTTGGAAGAGCAGCGAGACAGGATGGAGAGGCACCGAGCCTTTGGATGTATGAGATGAAGAGGATTGATGACGAATACTTTGATGAGGTGAAGAAGTTTATTGCTCGTGCGGCGACACGGCCGAGATAATTCAACGAGCCCGATTATCCGTCCCTGCGCAAAATGCAAGAATCACGAAAGCGTTCAATGACACCGGTGGTGCGATCTCACCTAATCATGCATGGCTTCGTCAATGACTATTTGGTCTGGACTTTTCACGGCGAAGAAGTTCCACCCTTCGATCCACCAGTCGATCCAGTACCAGGCAGTCCCCCGGCCGATCTAGTACCAGAAAGTCCACCAGCCGGTCCAATTCCATCAGATTTATTTGAAAGCACGGCTGACGTTGATGATGACGACGATGACGGTGGTGGTGGTGGAGGGGACGGCGAGCAGGAGAATCCTATGACGCAACCCGAGGATGTCAGGGTTTTTGAAGATTTGGTCAACCGACTCGATGAGGACGACATTCGTTTGGGTGCCCGAGATGGTTGGAGAACTTCAAAGAGGCAACAATTGATCCGCTTTACAAACACAGTTCAAGGGTTGCACGGCGCTGAGTTTTAACCCGAATTTGCCGATGTTGAAGTCTCATCATGGCTGGTCCGACACTAGCTTCAATGAGCTCGTAAGTTACCTGGCCACCACGTATCCAACGCCTAACAAGGTTCCTGCTAGTACGTATCGTGCTAAGAAGTTGATCCGGCCAGTGGCGATGAAAATCAAGAAGTTCGATGCCTGCCCCAACCATCTGTATCCTATATCGGGCGTCAAGACGAGAATTTGACCGCTTGTCCGCGACTGTGGGCGCTAGTCGATACAAGCGGAATGCCGGATATCGCGTGGACGATGAGCTCGATGAGGAAGCAGACAAAAAAAAAAAGAAGAAGGGGGCGAAGAAAACCAGTGCGGCCGAAGAAGATCATGCGCAGAGGACGAGGAAGAGGAAGGTTACACGCAGAGGAAAAGTCCAGCGCTGTCAATGTGGTACCTTCCGGCCATCGATCGCCTGCGGGCTCTCTATGGGAACCCCGAGGATGCTAAGCACATGACCGGCATGCATCTAGCGATCGTGTAAAGGATGATGGGAAGCTACGGCACCCTTCGGATGCTAAGCGGTGGCAAGACTTCGACGCCGCCTACCCCGACTTTCACAGAGGAGCCCGTGAACGTTCGGTTCGCATTGAGTACCGACGGAATGAACCCATTCGGTGACTGAGCAGCACACACAAAGACGGTCGATCGTCCTCACCATGTACAATCTACCTCCACATCTTTGTCAAAAAGCGAGGTATGTTTTGCTCACCATGCTCATATTACGGACCGGCAGCAAGCAACGATATAGATGTGTTCTTGGAGCCGTTCATGGAGGAGATGCGTGTATCGTTTGATGATGGGATCGAGGATGGTTGATGCGTGCGCAAGGAGAAGTTCACTCTTCGTGCCATCATCTTTGTCACCATCACCGATTACCCCGGCCCTATTTTCATTATCGGGCGGATGAAAGGGAAGACCGCCTATGTAGCTTGCATCGAAGAAACCTGCTCCACTTACCGGAAGGGATCCACCAAAAGCGTGTACATGGAATCTGAGACGCTTCCTCTGCGCAGAAGCATAGGTACGTAGATGCAAAAATGAATATATACTTTGACAACAAGGGCGAAGTCGAAACCTCGGCCCGGCACCGACTAGTTATGGTCCGAAGGTGTTTGACATGGTGAAGGACTTGGAGTGCGAGTTTGGAAAGAAGAAGAAGAAGAAAGACGATGATCGTGAAGACGGCACCTCCAAGACAAAGAAGTTTAAAGAGGGATAAATTGGAGGAAGAAGTGCCTCAAACCGTTCCTTTCAAGAAGAAGTCAATTTTCTTCAAGTATCTAAAGTATCGGAAGATATCGTGATACACCCCATGCGATCGATCGGATGCACCTTGAGAAAAATGTCTTCGAAAAGCACGATCGGTCTCCCCGATGGATATCAAGTCCAAGACGAAGGATGGTGTGAAGTCACGTCCGGATCTTGTTGACATGGGCATCCGACCGAAATTCACGCTACACGGCTTCCGAGCGGTAAAGTCCAACTCCCTGTGTGCGCCTACAACCTAACGAGAGATGAGAAGTTGGCTATGTGTCGGTTGATTCGGGGTATCAAGGTGCCGCAGAGTTTCGTTTCTCTTCCAACATCAAGAGTCCGTATCCATGAAAGACCTCACAATGACAAACTTCAACGCCGCACGATGCTCACATCATGCCGACGGTGTTCCTTCCAATTGTGATCAAAGCTATTCGTCCAAAATACGTGAAGATGGTGGTCACAAGGTTGTCATACTTCTTTAACCAAATCACCCGGAAAGGTAATTGCCAAAGCAGACCGCCTCGCTACCAAAGAGTTCATAGCGGAAACAATGTGCCGATAGAGATGTGTTTCCCATCGTCATTCTTCGACATTATGCCACACCGATGATGCACATGGTTGATCGATAGAACAAATTGGGACCCGTGTACCTACCGGCGATGTGGACCAATCGAGCGACTAATGTCTACCCTCAATCAATTCAATCATAACCGCGCTCACCCAGAGGGCTCTATGATCGAGGCATACACAAGCCAGGAGGCCGTGAACTGGTGTATGAAGTACATAAAAGATGGGAGGGCTATTGGGCTTCCAGTGCATCAACATGAAGGAAGAACCTCGGGGGGGGGTGCGCGAGCCGAAAAGCACGCACCGACATACATAGGGAAAAAGTGCTAGACACTCACTACATCCTTCATCAATTGGTGATCATGGACACATACGTTAAAAAGCACCTCAAAGAGCTCCGCCGTGCAAGTAGGGAAGCGCAAGAATTGTCTCAAGGATTGGGCAGAGAAGGAACACAAGAACAGTTTCCTCCGGTGGCTCCAAAAGCGTAACATTCCCCGAGGGGAGATGATGCGTAGACCGTGAAGAAGCTTGTGTCGGGGCCGCCCATGCAGGTCACCACGTGGCAAGGGTATGATGTCAACGGGTACAGGTTCCACACAAAAGAGAAGGACAAGAAGAGTGCATCACGTAACAGCGGTGTTCGATATGAGGGCGTGAACAGCGTGATGGGGGAGAAGATGACATGCTTTCGCACAAGTCGAAGAAATATGGGAACTTGACTATGGCGGTAACCTACATGTGTAACCATTTTTCGTTGCGGTGGGTCAAGCACAGGGGCGCTTCTAGTGGACGATTTTGGGCTAACCACCGTGAACCTTCAAAGTGTCCGGTACAATGATCGGTGGGTGCTTGCATCAGATGTCGCGACAAGTAGCCTACTACATGAACGCAGAGAACATAAATAGACATATTGTCGTGGTGAAAGCGGATTGTGGGAGCCGATGGGGTCCAAAGTCCCAAAACATACAACAACTATGATGAGTTCCACCTCTTTACTGATTTTCCAAACAAGATTAAGGCAATGGAGGATAGAATCAATCCCGACAAGACTAAAATGATGCCATGGACCCGCCCGATGGCGAGAAGAAGACCACCAATGCACTAGCACCAAAATGATATGTAATTGCAAAGTTATTCTCGATGTAAACAAGAGTCCAAAAACAAATATCTCACACAGAGTTTCAGGAAACTACGGGGGAGACTAGTGATTTTTGAACTACACGCTTGTAACACTTTCTCAGTATGCAAAAATGACCTATATATGAAATATAGATCTTGATGAGTTATGAACTTTCCGTATTCATGACTTTTTGAATCTAGGCCATGTGGGCTTCAAATATCGTCCGAATGTGTAAAAATTTAAATTTCAAATTTTGAGGTGTGAAAAGTTCGAAAAATGAAAAGTTGACCCTAATACCAAACATAGATCTCGGAGAGCTTAACAAAAAAGTGGTATTCATGACTTTTAACAATTTTTAACAATTTATAACAATTTTGGTAATATTTTCTCAATTTATTCTGAAAATATTACACACGGCGGCATCCTTACTGCCCGCCACGGTTAATGTTAACCGTGGCGGGCATCCTTACCGCCCGCCACGGTTAATATTTTGCGTGGCGGGCATCCTAGCGCCCCCGCCACCGGCATGCTCCTCCTTTAAAACCGACGGCCCTGCTCTCCCGCACGGGTCTTCGACGGATCCACCCGACCCCGAAGGGCTGCCGGATTTTCGCCGCCGCCTTCATCCGCCGCCGCCCTCCTCCTCGCCGCGCCGCTTGGTGACCGGCCCCTCGCCGCCCGCCGCATGCTTATGCGCCACACCGCGCCACGCCGCGGCGAGGATTCCGAGTTGCCGATCCGCCGCCACCGTCACCGCCACCGTCACCGCCACGGTCGCCGCCACCGCCGCCTCCATGCGCTCCCCGCGCTCCGTCCCCCGTGTGCGACTCGATCCCGGGGCTGCGCTCGCCGTCGGCACCCATCATCCTCCTCGCTCCGCCCGCTCAAACCCTAACTCCGGCGACCTTCCGCTCCGGCCCGGGCGTCCCTCCAGTGGTGCTGCGGTGACCCTCGCTCCGAAACCGGTCATCCTCCTCCGCTCCGTCCTCCGGTTGGTGGCCGTGCGGTGACCCTCAGTGGGAGCTCCCTCCTTCCCGCCGCCGAAGCACCATACCGGGCGCCACCGCCGCCGTGGGCCGCCGTGTAGCTGCTCCCAAGCACCTCCCTCGTCATCCTCGCCACAACTCTAGTGATGCCCGATGCCCTCGCGGATGCTTATTGTCTCCTCGCGGATGCCTCGCAAATTATCATTCTCGTGGTGAAACAATGTGCCTGTGAAACTTAATTTTGCCGCCAATGATGCTTAAACTTGATAGTTAGCATATATATGTCACGCCCATGATGCATATTGTCTCTGTGATGCTTATTGTCGATGCCTATGATGTCACCGCCCATGATGCATATTAATTGTCTCGTGATGCTTCGCGTGATCCTAATTTAAACTACCATAGTCTAGATGTTTATGTCTGATCACAACTTAATTATCTTGCGTAATTCACTATCTCAATGTTGATGGGTCCCTATTTCACTGTCTTGATCTATAGTCCATATTTCGACATGCCACTGTTGCGTCCCTATTTCACTATCTCAATGTTGATGACTGTTGGCTATGAATTTAATTTGAATGTGATGCCTATGATGCCTATGATAGGTGTTGGGTCCCTATTTTTGCTTAATTTGCTGCCATGGCTGTTGGGTCCCTATTTTTGACTTAATTTGCCTCATCTTGGGTATTTAAAACTGTTTAAAACTACACCTCTGATGTGAACCCAAAAAATTCAAAATTGCTGAGGCAGTGACATATATGCGATGACATGAACTTATTGGGGCTGAGGCAGCGGCTATGATGATTGAATGTCCCCCTATACTTGGAAGCTTCTAAACTAGGACGGCTTGTACAAAGCAACCGGTTTAGAAGCGATGTGATCACAAGGGGGCTATATCTGAGCCAATCTTTTTATTTCTTTCTTTCTGCAATTTTGAATTACGTTTGTCTACTCGTCCTATATACTAGTACTAAACCACTATATATTTGTAGCTTGAAATGGCGAATGAACAAGGCCAGCCTCAAGGTCAGCTTGAATGGGAGTCGCCTAGCTCTAGCAAAAGTGGCAGCGGCTCTAGTACTTCGCAGTTCCCAAGCGGAGCCTCGTATAGCCCATGTAAGGGTAGAAGGAAATGTACCGAGGAGGAAGATGATCCTAATTTCAACCCGAGGGACAAAGCAAGAAGCAAGAAGCGCCGAGGTTAAGGAAGTACAGGTTGAACGAGCCGCCACCGTTCCCTCCACAAGCAGCTCGGAGGAACAACCCCCCTATGTCCACGGCCACCTCTTGAGGCAAAGCAAAGGGAGACAAGCCGAAGCGGAGAAGGGGAGACCATGGGAGGCACAAGAAGACTGATGACGCCCATGTCATTCTAGAGTTGGGGCCGCAGGCGAGCCATTGCAGCCTCCCCAAAGTCACCACGGAAGTATAGCACTCAAGTCTCGTGTTTCGTGAAAGATAAGGTCTCCATTCTAATCGAAGACTAGAAAGCCGCCCCCAAAACCGACAAGTTCTGGGTGTGGAGCAAGATGCGAAATGGTTCCGTATCCGCAAGGCGCCGATATGAAAAAGGTGGAGCAACATGTTTACTTCCTCGCAGAAGAAGCTTAGAATCGAAGTATAGGTTTAACGCAGACTTCTCGAAGAAAGGACGCCAACCCTTCAAAGAAATACACCATGATCTCGGAAGAAGTATGGGAAGAGTTCTGCAAAAGGCTAAACACGCCCAAGCAAAGGCGAAGAGCGAGAAGTTCACGAAGCTAGCCAAACGGAATAAACCGCCCCACTACATGGGCAATATTGGGTACGCCGGACACAAGTCGGCGGGCGGGCGGAAGAAAGGAGAAGACAGAAGAAGGGGGAGCCGGATCCGTATGAGGGATGTGATGAAAGGACCCTGGACTTCCCCACGGCCACAAGCCTAAGAAGCCGAGGCCCAAGCCCGGATGAAGGAGGTCGAGAAGAAGGTCATAGAGGCCATTGCGGCTAAGAACACCGGGAGCCTCGAGATTCGTCGGGGACACGATGCGCCGACGCGTTGGCCTTGGGAAACCCCCGAGCACGCGCGCCGCGTCCGTGGCATGATCTCCGTGAAGAGTTGGGCGACGGTGGGCTCGTGGCGGGCGCCGATGCACCCACGCATCACACGCGAGAGAGAGGTACAAGGAGGGTTTGAGACAGAAGGTCGTGATGAGGCCTTGCAACAAATGATAACCCAATCCATCAAAGAGGCTCTCACGAGCAATGACCCCCAAATGGTCGAAGTCCGGAACCAGATGTTCCGCAACGCTGGTATGCCGCTGCCTACCCCCAAAGAACCCCAAAGAAGACCTCCGGCCGTTGACCGACAGGACCTCTGGTGGATGATATCACCGAAGAGACACGGTGCGTATTGTTGATACCGTCGGCAAGTTGGGCAAGAAGAAGCCGGTGGTCGAGGGGGTGGTATTTCCTCCCTGGATCTTGCAAAGAGTACGGGTGCACGAGATCCCTCCGCAATGTGTTGAAGTCAACATTGGGTACGTGGCGCTTTAAAATGAAGATCGGGAGCTGGACTATCCCGCTCATAATGAGGTCAAGACTCTAGGAAGCGCATACGCGGTTACAACGTCTTTGGGGCGAAGGTGGACATTGAGCTCAAGATGTCGAAATTGACTTCACCGTCCGATTCACCAAAGAAGACAGCAGCGGACCCGAGTACGCCACCGGACCCCTATGGTGACTCTTCCGATGATGATGAAGATGGTGGGGACGGCGGAGGCAACGACCCTCCTCATAGTTCGAGTACCCCCCCTGCTAAGGACCCGGCACCTGAGGAGCCTAAGGAGCCGACACCTTAGGAGCCGACACCTGAGGAGCCTAAGGAGCCGACACCTGAGGAGCCTAAGGAGGCGGCACCTGAGGAGCCGGCACATGAGGGGCACCCGACATTCGAGGAAGCAACTGGCGAAAACACAGTGCCAGGTCCTGAGGAGAGAGTAGGGAACGAGACACCCATCTACACTCAAGGCCTCCAATGGACAACACCTCAAGCGCCGGGGAAGCAGAAAGGAGCTGGACCTAGCAAATGCCCTCCACCACCGAAGAAGCCGACATTCGATGAAGAGGAGGTCGTAGCCGACAAGTACCCGTCACCCAAGAGGCCCCCAAGAATAGATGTTCGGTCCGAAGGTATGTTCCCGCTGAAACAACGAGTTGTAATATATATGTTATTAGCTACTTCTTTTCGCAACCGTAGCTAACATTTGTACCGCCGCTTTGCAGGCCAAAATCCCCACCTTATGTCAGGTTTGTCTCGGACGAATGCCCCTCGTTCGCTCGAGTTTGGGAAGTTCATGATACCAAAGGCCCGGCTCATCGATAACGAGGACTGGAGACTCGAAGTTCCATGCGTGGTACATAGAGTGCGCAAAGCGTGGATTGCATAGCTTCAGTGTCCTTCTTCGTAAGGAGTGCTTCCACTACCACACCGATGTCCAGTTCTTGGTTGAATTCGAAGACATGTCGAGACTACTTCCTCGATAGGACATTGACATTGCCCAAGTCACCTTGTTTGCTATGTAAGCGCAATTTTACTTGCACATGTCCCTTGCATCCGTATATAGATTCTTTGTTTCAAAGGTACCTATGCCACAACCACATGTCCTTGTAGGTTGAGCGCCGATGCAGGCCAGAAGTTAAAGAATGGTATTATTTACCTCTCTCCATCGCACATTAATGAGAGACAGATCATCGGTTTTAATCTAAGAAAGGACCATCCCGACTTGGTGAACTTGACGGACGAGGAAAGACGTAAGATTTGGGATCGAACGCAAGAGCTAAGAAATTGGAAGTAGCGTAGTACGTGATATCAGCAATGAAAAAGGTCCAACCAAATGGGTATCGATGTATTCCGCACCTTACCAATACGGAATAGGAACCGTAGGACATTGATATGTTTCATGATCATTCCTCGGGATGGGAGGGCCGTTGTCTTTGACTCACTACGAGGCTCAAACCCGCTTGGCTACCGACAATTCAAAAAAATTTTGAGATTGTAAGTGATTGATGAACTCCTTATTCAATTAGTAGAGTCGACTATCATATATCGTTAACAATATAGTGCATTTTCGCAAAGTGCTTACAAGCACTACTTGAAGGATCCGGACCGGCTGGGATCGACGGTCCGAGAAGTGTAAGGAGCGCAATGGAGATACACTCAAAATCAAGCGAGATTTCCGATGACGTAAATGAAACATAGTTTTTTTTTTAGTACGACTACCTAGCTATTGCTTCAATATTACTAATAACACCGGTTTATTGTGTGCGAGGCCTCAAACAACCATACGGATCAAACTTGTGTGGATTCTTCGTCTGCGGAGTACCTCGAGCCTAAAAAAGGTACAAATCCAGCTACCGACAGCTCAAGGACTCAAGGAACAAGTTCTGGGGATACTACAAAAGGCAACCGACAAGATGCGGTTCAAAGACAATGAGCGCATATCTGCAAGTTTGTTCTAGACATGGTAGTTCATGAAGGCCAGCCGTATTTCAATGTGGACAAAGTGAGTTGGGGCTGTTTCGAGTTTGCGCCGCTAAGGAGATGGGAAGAGCTAGAGCTTAAGGACTATCTTCATCCAAATCAACATATAGCTCGCAATTTTTGTATAGATATTGTAATTAACTAGTACTTGTTGGATATGAACAAATGGATCGGTGAAACTTGTATATATGAATCGATGTATATATATGTATATGATATATATTTGATTATCTGTCTTTCTTATATATATGTGTGTATGGATTAATATATGTATATATATATATATATATATATGTATATACATATATATGTTTTATTTATTTAAAAAAATTCAAGCCGCGTGGTGGGCAACATAAGACGCCCGCCACGCATAATTAACCCGTGGCGAGGGTGGCGGGGCGGCGCCCGCCACGGATAACATATTATGCGTGGCGGGCGCGCTATGTTGCCCGCCACGCTTTGATTTTTATGCGTGGCGGGCACGGCCGCCCGCCACGCCGGAAGGCCATGATTAACCGTGACCTTTCGTTGGTGACGGGCAGCCATGCCCGCCACGCAAAAGGATTTTCGCCCGCCACAAAAAAGAATTTCGGTACTAGTGCTTTCAAGATATATGAAACGCCCAATTAGCAATAACACGTATCATAGCTTTGTATGCACAAATGAACGAACACCTTGAAGGCTAGGGTGGGGAAGACGACGAGGCGCCAGAGAGCCGGTCGGGATAGCGGGCGCGTTGGGGGAGCTCCCCGGCCGGTGGCTCCGGCCCTGACGCCGTCGTCACGGCGTCGGGGCCGGATGAGAGGTGCCGCGGGCGCATGGAGTGGTGGCAGGCGGGCGTAGTGGGAAGAACGGGCGCATGGTGTGATGGCTGGCTGGGTGAGGAGGCGACGGCGGGTCCACGACGAGCTCCTCCAACAGCGTCTCGGCGATCATGGAGCACGCCGGCAGCGGTGAGCTCCGCGGGCCGATCCCCTTGGCCTCATGGCGAGCGACGAGTCAGCGGAGCGGCGGCGCTGGTCGCAGCGAGCTTGCGGGCCGATTAGGACCGGCGCCTGTGGCGCGAGGCGGCTGAGCACCTGGGCGCGGCGGGCACAAAGACCCGATCCGCAAGGCGCCGGGCTCGTCTTGAGGGGGGGGCTCGCGGCCGAGGGGGGGGGCGCGCGGGCGTAGCTCCCACACTCGCGACAGAGTGTCGGTGCCCGCGAATCCCGCGCGGCGGCGGCCTGGCACGATCGTCTTCCCCAACCTCCGCTGCACCCACCCCTCTTGCATCCCCTTTGTTCTTCATTGCCCGTGGAGTTGGCGTGGAAATCTCCCGCCAGGTGCGCCCGCATGGGATCCGAGCCTTGGCGCCGGCTCGACGGCAAGTGTCATACAACGGAGGCGCGCCTGTCTCCTCCGCCGGGACAACGCGGGACGAGGGCGTTGTCCGGTGAGACGACGGGCTGCCCGTCTCTTGAGTGTGTGGGGGTAAAGTGCAAAATTATTGGCATAGAGACGAAGCCAAACCAACGGGCTGTACATGCCCTTAGTGATTATTGTTCAAGCACCGAGAGGTTATCTAAATGTTGGCACGTAAAAAAACATAGCCTAGTTAAAGGAGAAGGGCCCTCTATGCACTACCAAAAATATGATATTAGTAGATACTGTCGGCGACCAGTTTTCTACACATAGTACGGTCGCACGGCGTGGGTTACATCTATGGCTCAGTCGTCCCTTCTTCAACCGACGCATGGCGCGGTCTTCCATCCGGCTGTCCTCGCCTTTGACGATACATCAACTTATCACGGGGCAAGTTCGTCTACGTCAATGCCGTTTCCTCTGTTGTAATCGGGTCGGTAGACCCCCTTGTAATACAGTTTTCCTTAAAGGTCTATTTTGTAAAATGGCTGCTTAATCTATAAAGCTGTTAGTTGTCAAAAAAAAACTATATCTTTTCTTTACATAAAGATCTCCATCTAAATCCTATTCAATCAAATAACAAATATGAGAATATAGTCATAAACACATTGTTATTTCAATTTCACAAATATGCATTTCACAATTGATAAATGTTGGGACAAGGTCCCCAATGTTGGCGGAGGTTTCTCCTCCAGGCTCATAAAAACTAACAAATCAATTTGGTGCTAAGACGATGTTGCAGGACTCGGCAAAGGTGTTCACGGACAGGCAGAGACCCGAGGGGTTGTCCTCGAGACACCTATGCTTCGTAGGGCTCCGACCACGGCTAGCGGAAGCCCCGGCTGGCCATGGGGAAGCGGGCGCACGACCAGCACCACAAGGCAAGTGGAGACCTCTGCTGAAAGGCGGACCCTGGCCCGGCTTCCGGTTATGGGACGAGATGGCTTCAGGTGAGTTGAAGGGCCTACAGGCGAAGGCGGCAATTGAAAGGAATAGGTGGGTGAGATCATTAATACAAGGCATCTAGTTCTTTTGCTATTGTCTCATCCGTCCTCAAGACAGCCATTTTTCCCACCTCGACTCCCTCGTCGCCCGAGGATGCGTAGAAGGGGTTATTTACTCTGCTGGACCAAGAGACCAACAATAACGATAATACAAATGGAATGAATATGCCTTAAGAATGCAACTCAGTATAGGGTGGAGTGGTAGAAGAATAACAATTGAGGTATGGGGCCCAGAGTTTGATCCTCCTGTATGGTCGTGAACCATGTAATGTTTTAAAATTTGAAAATTTTCATTTAAAACTACTTTGGTCACAAGTTCGATACCTTATGTTGAGTTATGTTGACAACTTTTTTTATTTAAATTCTTTTGTTTTTGCGAAAATTATTTAAACTCTTTTAGGATCACAAATATTGATCTATAAATCAGATGAAGATGATAATATCATTGATACGAGAGGAATAAAACAATTTGTAGGATTGCTTGGAATTGAGTCGCTTGAAGGTTGCATGTACTCATGCACCGAATTTATTGAACCATGAGCCAAATGGGTCAAAACATACACATCAGTCAACGATCCAAAGTCCAAGCTATTTTGTCGGTCTGTGGATGATGCAGCAGCACTTGTCGTTTCGCCCTTCGCACGTTGCTGTGTATTTCCCATGCACCATGAGGGCTGCGTCTCTGCACTTGTTGGCGCACACGAGCATATTGCAGGGACTGAGATGGACGCACGTCTTATCTTCGTACGCTGCATGTGTGCAGTTAATCACAGCTCAGTTGGACAGAAACCGCCCGCAATGAAAACAGAGTGTAATGTGAAGGTTATATATTGTAGGGTGGCAGTAGTAGCATTATGCATATATATTCGCTTACTCAGTGCATAGGTGGACGAGATTTCAGAGGACATGGTCACGAGAGCAATGAAAACAGCAGCAGCCATCCTCAACACGGTGCTTCTTGAATTCTCTCCCATTGCTACCGTACCTATAGATTGCCAGGTAGATGGATCTTGTTATAGTAGTACTCCTGAGTTCTCCTTTGCTGGCTATCTGGCTTCTGGTTATTATATATAGGAAAATCAACAGAGTAATGTGGCAAGTTCTGGGTTCTAATTATTATGTTTCCTACTCTCTCCATCCACAAAAAGAATACAATTAAGGTATCCGTCCCAATAAATCGAGCTCAAGATTGACTAAATTTATATTAAATAGAGTTAGCATTTATACCACCAAATGTACTTATTAAAATATACTCTATTAACAATCTGACAGTACTAATTTCATATCATAAAAGTTTAGTCAAAGTTCAGTTGAATAATCGAAATCCAAGAATTGCATTCTTTGTGGACAGAGGTTGTACTTTTACTAAGTTTTGATATCTTTTTCTACATTCCATCGTACATGTTGATAACTAAATCTATATCATGTTCAATCAAATAATAACTAATATGAGAATATCCACTATGTACACTGCCCTATCATCTAGTACTTATGAGAATATCCACAATGTACATCGCCCTATCATCTAGCTAGTACCATATCTCTCTCTCTCTCTCTCTATATCTATCTATCTATCTATCTATCTAGCTGGGTAGCTAGCTTGCTAGCTAGCTAGTAGTTTCCTGGGGAAATCTATCAACTCCTCAACCAGAAATTTGTGTAGACCACGTTGAGAGTTCTTCCTTATTTAGCCCATTAATCATTATGACGGGCTGACATTGACCTCAATGGTTGACATGCCATGTTTCGCTACAGAAACTAATCAGCTCCCATTTAATGGGCCTGGGCCAGGTACATACGTGCTCCTGCGTAAAGATATGATACCCTATGGCCCGCCGACCATGTTGGGGCGTGGCCCGGGCCACCAACACGCCCCTTCCCCTTCTTCTTCTTCCTCGTGACGATGTGACACCAACGGCATTTTCTTCCTCTTCCGTCTCAGAACGCCCCCGCCCCCCAGCCCTCCTGCAGACCTAGCTCGCCGTTGGAACAATGTCGTTGTGTGTGGAATTTGAAAATACAACATTGATATAGACCCGGCAACATTTTTGGTTTTTCATATATTTTGTTAAGGTTTAATATCCATGGAAAAAATTCGAATCAAAACAATTTATAATGAAAAACTCTCATTTACCAAGTTCTAGATCGCGTCAAGAGCTACAACTTTGATAAAAGCTATTTTCTTTATCCAAGTATATATGAAAAAATTATGAATTACTTTTTGATGCAATTATTTATAGAGTCAGACCTCTAAGTCGCCTGCTTTTCCGTAGAATTGTTTTTTAGACACAGGCACTTAGAGTGGTTGCCTCTAAAAAAATAACCGGCTACAAAAAAATGTCTTAAGATGTCCATCTTTAAAAAATCAATTTAGAGCGATGGATGTCTTAAGGCGGTTGTGTCAGATTCCTGGCTAGATTGGGCGGAATTGACACGTGAATTGAAGGGGATTGGGGGAGGAGATGGGAACAACGGCGAGGTGACGGCAAGGGTGAGGGGGCGGCGGCGTGGCGCCCGGCGGGCGGCGTGGGCGGCACTGGTGGGAGGCGGCGGCGCAGCGCGGGTGCGGGGAGGAAGAGGCCTAAAGTTGAAAACGATAGATATGTTTTATTTTCTTGCTTGTCCCCTAGAGATTACATGCCTCTTGCTTATATAGCCCGACTAGTGGGACTTGTAATCTAAGCAATCTCTATAAGGTTTCCTTATATGACTGGAATACCTTTTACAAGCAATTTCCTATTTTATTATTTCCTAATAAGGGTCTCCCTTATAGATGAGATAGCCCCTTGCACACCAAAAATTACCTAAGATAATCCTAACTTGAAGGCTAAGCAAACTCGAATAAATGACGGGGGAGGGAAAGCGGCGGCGGGGGCCGGCCCCCTCCAAGGCCAAGGCCCCCTAGCCCCTCCCGGGTCGGCGGTCATCACGTTTGGCCCAATTAGCCACTCGGGCTGGCCCAATTCTGGATCATGACATTTCCCCACCGCTCGACGAGGCGGCGCGCCCCACGCGGCCGCCCAACCCACAGTGGTGGCTTAAAAGGCATGTCGATTGGGGAAGCGACAATGCCGTGCCCTAAGTAGAGGACGAGAGGGCTGCACTTGTCGCTGTCGCCGCTGCGCATGCCGGAGTCCTTGTCAGAGAAGGAGAAGTTGAGGTGGAAATCGCCAAGTAGACGCCGAACTTGAAGCTCACGGGCTGCACGGCGAACGCTCCATGCATGCACGACGATGACGGAGGCGCCGAGGGTGCCCAATGTACCGAGCATCCGCTTAACCGGGGGGGGAGACGTAGGTGTAAGTCGCCGGCATTGTCACCTTTGCATGGAGTTGCCTGCAGAGACTTGTTGAAGTGACGAGGCGGCGACGAGGTGAAGTCGAGGAGGCAGCCAGAGGAGATCGGCCGGGCGTGCCGACGAGGGTCCCAGCAACTTGCTCTCCTTTGTCCACGTGCACCAACCGTGATGTTGTCGCTGGCGGAAGAAGACGCCGTTGTTGTCGAAGAGGAGGACGGTGGCACCCTCGATCCGCTTCGCCGGGGCGCCTCGAGAAGAAGGACGCTGTGGAACTCCCCGATCCTCCCGAGGGCGATTGGGGAGGCGCCCAGCGCTACGCTGGCAAAGGGAACGCTCTCCCCGCCAGAAGTCCCGGAGAAGCTCGGGCAAATGGGATGTAGTAGCGTGAAAGTACCTCACGATGCCGAGCGAGACTCCACTGGGCGCGCAGCTTGATCCCAAACGATGGCGCCCGAGATGATCCCGAGCTCCTTGTTGGTAGTTGTGCCCAATTGCAGCTCGCTGATCATGTCGCTTGTCGAAGTCCTTTCGATGTCTTTTCCATGGCAACAACAAGACGCTGTTGTCCTGGCATGCGGTCACACGTGGCAGCCGCTATGTCGCCGCCGAGGCCACCTCGGTTGTTCGTGGGCGACGGCGTCGCTGGGCGCCGCGGGCGATCCTCATTGGCATTGTCCGCCTATCATCGCTAGAAGCGGCGCGGCAAGGTCGATGGCCTCCTCCAACCAACGAGGCTCGAACCATTCTGCTGTTAAGCGCCGCCTCCCGGAGGCCTTCCACGAAGAGTCCGACATGGTGGGAGCCGTCCCTCGAAGTTCCATGCGTAGTGCATAGTTCTCGGCGTTGATGTAGTCGCTCGCCTTGCTCTCCATGGGAAGGTGGCGCCAGCACGCCCCCGGCGTCGCAGGTAGGTTGGCGGTCCGGGCGATGGCGAGACGGTGAGTGAACTCGCCCCACTTGATCGGAGAGTTCGCCTTGGATAGATCCATGAACCGCATTCGCAGCAATACCAACGAGGTGGAAAGCCAGAACTCACGTGAGTCACCGGGCTTATCTCCCCGTTAAGCTGGAAGAAGAGTTCCGCCTGGCGGAAGTGAGGTCCTGGGTCGCCGGTGCCGCCGTATTCTCGGATTTGCGCACGCCGCGGACGAGCGAGGGGATGTGATGCCGCCAGTGGACGCCGCTGGTGGCGCTCGAGGAAGGGGCAGGGGTGCCGCGTTGGCACCGCTCTGCTGCGCCCCGCATGGTTGCAGGTGTCGGTGGAGAGGAGGGGGCAAACCGGCAAGGCGGTGTCGCCGAGGGTGACGTTGATGACGGCCGAGCGCCACCCGGGCGACATCATCTTCCTCCAAACCGAGGATAGCAGGTGGTCGAGCCATCGACGGATCCGCAGGGAGGGGGGCGGGCGCCATGGCAGAGGCGGCCGGCCCCCGCTGGCGGGGCGGCGCGCCGGGCTGTCCTCCGGCAGAAGTTGTCGTGACGCGGGCAGGGGTCCTCGACGTGATGTAGACGACTCCATCCGCTTAGGCGAAGTTTCGATGTCATCGGTGCTACCGGGCGATCCGAGCGCCAGCTTGTCATCGAGGAGCCTTTCTGGGGCGCCGCTGGAACTCCTTCATCTCTCGAAGCCATGGGTGGCGGAATCGCCCCGGTTCGATACCACCGCCGATTCCGCTAGATTGGGTCGGAATTGACACGCGGAATTGAAGGGGATTGGGGAGGAGATGGGAACAATAGCGCAGGTGACGGGCGGTGGTGGGGGGCGGCATGATGGGGGCGGGCGGCGCTGGTGGGAGGCGCAGCGCAGGCGGTGCGGGGAGGAAGAGGCCTAAAGCTGAAAAACGATAGATATGTTTTTATTTTCTTGCTTGTCCCCTAGAGATTACATGCCTCTTGCTTATATAGCCCGACTAGTGGGACTTGTAATCTAAGCAATCTCTATAAGGTTTTCCTTATATGACCGGAATACCTTTTACAAGCAATTTCAGATTTTATTATTTCCTAATAAGGGTCTCCCTTATAGATGAGATAGCCCCTTGCACACCAAAAATTACCTAAGATAATCCTAACTTGAAGGCTAAGCAAACTCGAATCGTGACGGGAGAGGGAAAGCGGCGCGCAGGGGCCGGCCAGGCCAGCTGCTACGCCCCTGGCCCCCCCCCGGGCCGGGCGGTCGTCGCGTTTGGCCCAATTAGCCACCTCGGCTGGCCCAATTCTCGATCATGACAGGCTGCCTTTGTTAGTCGATGATTTTGAGGTGGACACACACCCGCCTCCATAAATGATTTTCAAAGGAAATCATTTTCATCTATGCCTCCTGCTTATTTACGGAGACAAGTGCCAGGTTTGCCCACCTCCGTTGTCTCTAGAATCATTTTTGTAGTAATGGTTGCATCAAGCATATGATGTGTTCCTGACAAAAATCATTCTTACCAAGATTTCTATACTTGGAAATAAACTATTTTTTGTGAATAAGGAATCCTCAGGACGGAGGAAAGGGAACTGACAACTATTTGTTGCTGTAATTGAATCATCATTCAATGCATATATTGGAGTTTTTCCAATCCGCTAGTACAACCTGTAGTATACACAAAGCAGTCTTCAACCATGTCAACAGTGCAATCAAAGGCGGCAGTGGCTCCTGTTAGAAAGCCGAGGAGATCCTCCCCTGTGAACCGAGTCTGGGAGCAGGGTGCTGGCTTCTCTGATCTAGAACTCTCATGGACTAGAAGTCGGTGAATCTTTGGTGTGAACCTGAATTCACAAGGATGGAAGACTGCACTTCCCAGGAAGACGCGTTTGGTGGAACCTGGATTTACACCCTTTCTCTACATGCTGCTATGAATTATTGTAAGCAAGCAGCCAAGGAGAGGGAGACCCTCTGAGCCTAGTCATCAGTTATGGTCTACTCAGTCTGGACGAGGAACCGTGTGTGGCACATGGGAGAGCAAGAGGGATACAGCACTCGCAGTCCAGCGTCCACACTCACCACATCCTCGTTAGCCTTTGTTAGAGTGTAAATTGGCCAGGCGCTAGCCATCCCACGTGGGGTCCCCGTCGTGCCTCTATTATATATATATACATTGACTTTGCATGAGTAATATAATGTATTAAATCAAAAGGATGAAGTGCTCGGGAATTTGACATGTAAATGGAGGACATACATGGCGGCTTAATTGATAGGCATGACAAATATGATCAGTGTGGCCTTATCTTTTTATGTCCTGAACATTGCAAAATAGAATCTTGGTAACTACCACCACAAACGATTTCGGCTACTGAACTAACTTCCCAATGATCTAACTATATAGGCTTTATATACCCACCTCTGTAATAGGTTTGGGTACTAGTTACAATAGAATGTCCAGGCTATCAGCCATAGTAGGAACAATGATTAAAAAATCTCCAGTTCACAGTAGACAGTACACAAACATCTTGCAAATTCAACAACTGAGAAAGCATGAACAAAATACACACTCGTAATGAACTAAGATGTGAAAGACTAGGATACAGCAGGTGTTGTTCCGCTAGTGCAAAATCGAAAAACAGAACAGAGATATTCAGATAGATAAGGGAGATCACTGGGCAGGTTCAGGCCTTGCTGCTGGCATGGATTTGATGTAATCATTTTTTAGTTTCTTGAGTGCCACTAACACATCGCTCATCGATAATCTTTGGTCCGGTGCATCACTTGAGCAGAGCAAACCCAACTCAAAGATCGGTGGAACGAAGGGCTTCGCATCATAGTCAGCAGAGGACGGACCTTGCAGGAGGTTATCATCCAGAACATGGACAATATCTGACAGGAATGCTTGACGAACCCACTCTCTGATGCTTAGATCTCCGATGAACAATGGATCAGTGGGCCTCTTTCCGGTGAAGACTTCAAGAATCATAATTCCAAAGCTGAACACATCGCTCTTGCGGGATGCCTTCCCAAATGATTCATACTCTGCTCAATAATTCAGAATAAAATATTAGAACAGTCGTTCAATCAGAAGGATTAAACTTGTAGGTATAACTATAGTATAAGGTAGCGATAGTACCTGGTGCCATGTACCCAAGTGTTCCAGGCATATTTGCAGTGACCATGGAGCTGTCATCACCCAATAACAATTTTGCGATGCCAAAGTCCGCCACGTGAGCCGTCATGTCGCTGTCAAATAGGACGTTGCTAGGCTTCAAGTCACAATGCAGGACAACCTGGAAATGCTGATGGTGCAGATACTCCATCGCCATTGACACATCTGTCATGATATCCAACCTCTTAAGGAATCCCAAGCTACATGATGTACCTCCAGAGTGTAGGAGCTTGTCCAAGCTGCCATTGGGCATGTACGGGAGCACGAGTGCTCTGAAGTCCAGGTTGGAGCATGTGCTTAGTATTCTTATCAGATTGCGGTGTCGGGCCATGCGAAGCACGTGACACTCAGCATCAAAGCTTCTAATGGCCTGTTCTAGTCGCATATCTAGAACTTTTATTGCAACAACCAAACCATTGCTTAGTTGGCATCTGAAAACTTTTGCAAGACTTCCAATTCCCAGAAGGTTGTTGTCGCTTAAAGTTATCAGTGGCAGAAATGATCTCATGGTATGTAACTAATATTTTCCTTCCAGCATTGCCTGGATCATCATCCACCTTGCTCTTAGTAGCTTTCCTTCTAATCATTAGGCAGACGCAAAGAGCAATGGAGACAACTGTAGCAGTGATGACTGGAAGAAGGACAATTAGAAGGTGTCTTTTATTTGAGTGAGAGTACTCAACACAAGGAGAAAATCCAAGATATGGAGATCCACATAGCCCAGCATTTCCAATCAAAGATAATGACGTGATGTTTGAAAAAATACCTCCCTCTCGGTATCTTCCCTTCTAGCTTATTGAAGGATAGGTTAAGGGATTTCAAGGCGGTGAAATTGGCAAGGAACATTGCGAACACATGGTTGATTTATCTCAAATGTGTTTAGTTTTGATGTAGTGATTGTCAACACTCAACATTCTTTTCTATTTTCTTTTATCTTTTTCGCTTCGGCTATGGTTCACCGGCACACGTGGAGTGTGTCAAGACGATTCTTGGTTCGTGGTTGTGCAGGTGTGGAGCTCGGAGATGGTAGCCGACGGAGAGGTGAAGGTGCCAAGGAGGACGTGCCGGGCCGACGGACCGTGGAGGTGAAGGACGGACGTGAGGCTTGGACCGAGGGACCGGGTGCCGGGCGGCTAACCATGGTGGCTGACATCCGGGACATCGACGGATGCAAGAGGACGTGGCAGACCGTGGTCGATCGGGTCAAGACGGGCGAAGCGCAGGCAGAGCGGGAGCTCGGATGACTTGGCGACTTCGGGCGGTCAAGACGGCGGTGACACGTGTCGAGGAGGTTTGGTGGTTTGCCCTCAAAACCATCGGCGCTGGTTTCGTGGTTTGGGCCTCAAAACCACGGGCGGTTTGGTGGTTTGGGCCTCAAAACCAAAGGCTGGGTTTCATGGGTTTGCGCCCAAAACCCGGAAGTGTTCCCGGCGGACGGAAGGACGCGCACGTGGCGGCATCGGGAGATTGCGTGGAGGCAAGGCTACCGGTGAGGAAGGCGCGGTGGCCGTCGGATCGAAGATTACCCGAGTCGACGAAATAGCCTTAGGGTTACAAAATCGACTCATGTATCCTAGGGGTAGTTTAGGCAGAGGGAATAGGGGCTATTTAGCAGAGGCATACCCCTTCATCCTCCCTTGCCTCTCATTTTCATATTTTCTAGTTAGGGTTACAGACTGAGGTGTGAGAGGTCCACCGATTTGTACCAAGTTTTGCAGAGCAAGGGCTAGCTGTGATTAGCCTGTCACAGGGTGACGTTTGGATCGATTGATCGGTGTTCTTTGTTGTTCATGAGCTGTGATTTTGAGTTCTTCACTTGTTCTTCCCGAGTTCATCCTCTCCCCCCTATTCTCTTCGCGATTTCTTCGATTTGGCACCGTTTGATCTCGTTTTTCTTGCGTTGATTCATGCTAGGACGTGAGAGGATCATTTCCACCAAAGGGTTTGAGCTAATTCCTCACGAGCACGTAGATCGGGCGAGTTTTGGATCAAGGTGACCTTTTGGGTGTGTTCTTCGTGTGATCCGCGATTTCTCTCGATTCACTCCATCAATCTTGAAATTTCCAAGGGGGAAATGGTCACCCACATGCCTAGATACTATGGCTCAATTCTTGTGACCCGAGGTTTCGATTTGAGTGAGTTTGGATCGATTTTGGGGTGAGTCGCCACCGCGGGTGCTGTTCGCGCAGCGTGGCCGGGTGACGGACGCACGACCGGACGCGACGCCCTGATTGACCGGACGCTCGGTGTTGTCCGCTGGCGTCGGGGTGACCGGACGCCCGACGGACGCGACGACGGGCTGACCGGTCGGGTCCGGCCAAGGCCCGCGTAGAGGTCTGCAAGGGCGTCGGACCGACGCCCGACGGACGCTGGACCGACTTCGCCCGCGTGAGTCCTGGCCGCTGAGTCCGGGCCACTCAAGCAGAGGCTGTTTTCTTCCCGCTCTCTTGCGTGTTTGTTTCGTTCGGTTTCCGGTTGATCCGCTGTGAGTCTAGAGCAAACTCTAGCTCATCTACCTTGCATCCAAGGTCGTGATCATACCGCGTGTGGTGTGTGCTTTTTGCTCCGAGGGGTCGTGGAGAGCTACAAGTCATCTAATTCGGAAGAATTTAATTGAGGCTCCCATTCACCCCCCTCCGTCGCCGTTTTCGTCCTTCAATTGGTATCGAGCAGGTTAAGGATCAAATCCACCTTAACCGGTTCTTGATCCCGTAAGGCGACATGGAGAGGTTTGGTCACTTTGGTGGCAAGCCTCCTGAGTTCGATGGCACCAACTATCCCTATTGGAAGATTAAGATGCAAGCGCATCTCATGGGGATAGATTGGAGAGTGTGGGAGATCGTTGAGGACGAGAACTACCAAGTGCTTGCCGCCGAGTGGGTGAGGATCAAATAGCCCAACACAATGCCAACAACCGAGCGAGGAGTGTCTTGTTCTCTAGCCTCAAGGATAGCGAGTTTGAGAGGGTAGCCACTTGTGAGATCTGCTAGAGAGGTGTGGAAGACTCTAGAGAGCTACCATGAGGGAACCCCACAAGTCAAGGCTCGCCTCTACCTAAACCTACAAGAGAGAGTACAATAATCTCATCCCATCCTTGATGGCGAGACCATCGATTCTCTCTTTGCTAGGTTTCAGACGATCTCCGCAACAAGCTTCTCAGGCGAACAAGCCTTCGGAGAGGTTGGACGAGCACGAGAAGGCGTGGCGCGCTCTTTGTACGCCACGGATCGGAAGGTGTGGGATGTGAAGGTGTCCGCGATCATGGAGTCCGCCAACTATGACACCCTCACTCCCGACGAGCTCTACAGCAAGCTCAAGTCTTCGAGATTGAGGCCCGTGATCCAGCGAAGCTCAAGAACCCATTCGGGCGCCGAATGTTGCACTCGTCTCCGGTAAGAGCGGTTCCAGTTCTTCTCGCTAACCCTTCACGCATTTCTTTTCGCCTTTGTCTTCCTTGGTGTCTCGCGGATGAGGAGCAGATGGAGAGCCTTGGGGATGATGAGCTTGCACTAGTCATCAGCCGATTCTCGCGGTTCCACAACAACCGCATGAACCCGTCGGCGTGGCGGTGCTTCCAAGGGCGGATGCTTCGAAGTGCGGAGATCCGGACCACTTCGTTGCCGCCTCTTTCGCCCCAAGAAGAGCAAGGACAAGTACTCCGCGAGAAGTACTACTCCAGCAAGTACGACGCCGACAAGCCGCAAGGACAAGCGCGAGTACACCTCCGGCAAGCACAAGTCCAAGAAGGATTCGACAAGGAGGCGATCAAGAAGAAGTACCTCAAGCGTGCCAAGGAGCACAAGCACGCCTTCCTTGCCTCCCTCCGACCTCGACAACGACTCCTCGGACGGGCAATCTTCTTCAAGCGATGAGGAGTCCGAGCGCAAAGGTCGAGGACAAGTTCAATGGACTTTGCTTCTTCACCAACTCCAAGTCCGAGGGCTTCGCACCATGGCACTCGATGGAGCGGTGACCGACAAACGTCAAGGCACACGCCGATGACTCTTCTTCTCCTTCCTCCGAGGTACCTCCTACAATCGAATCTCTTTTCGATGAGGTTGACTCTTTGGGCGAGGCGCTTGTTTGTCAAGTGAAGTTATCTATGGAAAGATTGGTCAAGGAAGTGGTTTGAGCGAAAGTGAGAAACCCACAAACACTCCCAAGTTGACCAAGAGCACCCCACCTAAGCCTACCCAACCCATTGTGCAAAATGGCATTCTTCAAGAGCCCACCAAGACTCCACCTCCCAAACAAGTGTGGCTTCCCAAACCGAACCACCTCAAGAACCCACTTGACACCTTGCCCCGGGATCCCCGAGGAAACCCTTCCTAAAGCCAAGACCACAACAAGAGTGAACCATCCACCCAAAAGAGAGTGAACCAACCACCACCCAAGAGAGAGGTGAGGTATCACTTTGTGAGTATTGCCAGAGAGATGGTCACTTGGTTGAGTTTTGCTTCGGGAGGAAGAGGGATGCTAGGCGTAGAGTGGAGTTTGAGAACCGTGACATGTACCACCCACCTCTTGGCTTGTATGAGAGGGGTGTGCAATCGGTTCAGAGAGGCGATTTGCTAGGCCTGAAGGTAGGAGGTCTCGTGAGATTTGGGCCACGGTTTGTGAGACCGTTTGGCGGTCGTGTTCGCGTGTGGATGTAGATCCTCGCTTTGGGAGTTTTGAGGTTGAGAAGAGGAGTGCACCACGCTTTGCTATGCGTGGTGAGAAGTTTGGAAAGATGGGGCGTGGGATGTTTGTTGTGCCTAATGCATATTTGGGGCAAGATGGTCAACACCGGTACTCTTCCAAGTTTACTAACCCCGTGTTGTGCCATTTGCTCATCCCATGTTCTATTGTTGATCCAGCCGGAAGGCCGGAGGACATGTGGCTCATTGACTCCGGTTGTTCTCGACACATGACCGGAAACTCTGGAAGTGGTTCTCGGCCTCACCCCCATGAAGACAAGAGAGTACATCACTTTCGGGGACAACAACAGAGGGAAGATTCTTTCACGAGGGTCGATCGGGATCAACGACCACTTTGTGCTCAAGGATGTGGCGCTGCTCTCCAACCCGCACTTCAACCTTAAATGCGTTTCTCAGCTCATGGCGAGGCGGGTATGAGGTACGTTTCAAGGTTGGATGTTCTCGAGTTTTTGGACTCTCGTGGTGATCTTATTTGCTTTGGATCGTGCCATTTGGGCAAGTCTTTCGAGCTGATTTTCTCGTGGCTTTGGCACCTCTTGTTGCTTGTTGGCGGGTCCTCCTCGATTTGTGGAAGTGGCATAGGAGACTAGGTCATTTGAGCTTCGATCTCCTTTTGCGAGGTTAAGTTCAATGGATCTAATCCGAGGATTGCCTAAGCTCAAATTTGAGAAGGATTTGGTTTGCCACCCTTGTCGCCACGGGGAAGATGGTATCCGCTTCCCACCACCCGGTGATTTCGAGATCATGACCTCTAGACCGAGAGATTCTTCACATGGACACAGCTTGGTCCATCTCGGGTGAGGTCAAGTGGGTGGGAAGTGGTATTGTCTAGTGATCGTTGACGATTTTTTGAGATACTCTTGGGTCTTTTTCATGGAGGGCAAGGATGAGGCTTTTTGGTTTTGCTCGTGATTTGATTTTTGAGACTAAGGACTGAGTTGGACAGATACAGCCATTCGAGCGATTCGCGGTGACAATGGCACGAGAATTCAAAAACTCAGTTTGAGTCTCTTTGCACTAACTTGGGTGTCGAAAGCACCAGTTCTCTAGCCCTTATGTTCCCTGTGCCAGAACGGGATTGTTGAGCGGAAGAACCGGACGCTTGTGGAGATGGCAAGGACCATGCTTGATGAACACAAGACTCGAGGAAGTATTGGGCGAGGCAATCAACACGGCGTGCCATGTCTCCAACCGCATTTTCCTCCGTGCTTTCACCAAGAAGACATCATATGAGTTGCGGTTTGGGAGACTCGCCCAAGGTGAGTCACTTCCGTGTGTTTGGATGCGAGGTGCTTCATTCTTAAGCAAGGTAACCTTGACAAATTCGAAGTCTCGACTGTTGATGGTATCTTTCTTGGTTATGCCTTGCACTCACACGCCCTGGGGTTCTCAACCTTGAGACTAACCGCGTTGTAGAGACGTGTGAGGTAACCTTCGATGAAACTGCACCTTGTTCTTCTTCTGTGTTTGAGTGTGCAGGAAAGGAAGAGATGGAGCAGAGCATCTTTGTGGAGGAGGAGCAGGAAGATGTTGGCTGGGGTGATCCCGAAGCGACTCCACCGCTTGCCCCGGTCGACCTGCGGCGGCGACGACCCGCCCACGGACCGGACTCTACTACCACTACTTCCTGGGGTCCGGTGGAGCAGCCTCCTCAGGGCGAGACGGCTGCACCAGAGGAGGTTCCCGTTCCAGTCGAGGGGGAGGCGACATCTTCGCGCACGGCGCCTCAGCACATTCAGCGTCGTCACCCCCAGGAGACCATGATCGGAGGACTTGATCAAAGGGTAACTCGTTCCAAAACCTATGCTATGTGTCACTTTGCTCACTCGCATTTGTTTCCACTATTGAGCCCAAAGATGTTGACACAGCTCTATCGATGCGGATTGGGTCAATGCCATGCATGAAGAGTTGCAAAACTTTGAGAGAAACCAAGTCGGGTCTTAGTGCCACCTCCGGCTGATGTCATCCCATAGGAACCAAGTGGGTGTTTAAGAACAAACAGAGTGAGGATGGGGTGGTTGTGAGAAACAAAGCCGATTAGTTGCCCGTGGGTTTTGTCGAAAAGAGGGAATAGACTATGAGGAAACTTTTGCTCCCAGTAGCCCGCATAGAAGCCATTAGGATCTTGCTTGCTTTCGCGGCCTCGAAGGGTTTCAAACTCTTCCGGATGGATGTCAAGAGTGCTTTCTGAATGGGTTCATAGAGGAGGAGGTGTATGTGAGGCAACCCCGGGGTTTGAGCATCCTAAACACTCAGACTATGTGTACAAGTTGTACAAGGCCTTGTACGGCCTGAAACAAGCCCCTAGAGCCTGGTATGAGCGACTGAAAGCTTTCCTATTAGCTAAGGGTTTTGTGATGGGGGCTGTAGATAAGACCTTGTTTCTCGCTTAGGAAGGACAATGACATACTCCTAGTCCAGATATATGTGGATGATATCATCTTTGGTGGCTCTTCACATGCTATGGTATCGAGTTTTGCAGAGATTATGAGCAGGGAGTTCGAGATGAGCATGATGGGCGAGTTGACCTACTTCCTTGGACTTCAAATCAAGCAAACCAAGGATGGGATTTTCGTACACCGGGGCAAGTACACGAAGGACATGATCCGCAAGTTTCAAGATGGGTGAGGCCAAGCCTCTTTCGACGCCCATGTCGACGACGACGGTCTGGATGAAGACAAGGATGGAGAAGCCGTGGACCAAAGGGAGTACTGAAGCATGATCGGTTCGGCCGGTTGTACCGACGCGGCGACGCGCCCGACATCCGGTTTTTGTGTGCCTCTGCGTTTCGGTTTGATTCGCCGCGCACCTCTCACTTTCGGCTGTGAAGAGGATCTTCGTGTACTTGCGGTTTACCCCGACTTTGGCCTATGGTTTCGGCTTCTTCCACTCTCTCCCCTGGTTGGCTATTCGATTCTCGATTATCTTTGGTGATCGTATGCATAGAAAGTCCACTTCTGGTACTTGTCGGTTTCTTGGTACTTCTCTTGTGTCTTGGTCGCCTCTAAATGCGATGCGAGGGTGTCGCTCGGTCGATTGTTGAAGCAGAGTATGTTCTTCTTTGCCGCTTGTTGTTCCCAAATTGTTGTGGATGGTTGCCACTTTGAGAGACTTTTGGGTTGAGGCTTTCACGTGTACCCTTGTTGTGTGATAGCATGGGAGCTGTGAGTGTAGCCAAAAACCCAGTCCCGCATTCCAGCACCAAACACATAGAGGTGAGGTATCACTTTCGAGAGATCACCGGGAGAAAGGGGATATAGATGTTCAAAGATGTGTACACTGTGAGCAAAGTTGCGGACATTTTCACCAAGCCTTTAGATCAAGTCTGTTTTGTCCAAAGAGAGGAGAGTTGGGCGTGTGCTATCCCTTTTGAGGGGTAGCTTTGTAGTTGATGTACAGATGTAGTGCTAGGTTTATTTTACTTTGTGCATTATCTTGTATCATATTGCATTCATCATGTACATTTTTGCATCTTGAGCTTCTTGGTTATATTGATCACAATGAGACTATGCTCTTTTTAGTGTAACAATTACTTGTTGGTGCTTATTGCTTGTGCTCCTTCATTTCAATTGGTATATGTTATGAGCAAAAGCTGTTTTTCATGTGAACTTGCTTAACAACGATGAATCTTGCAAAATGTTCACCATTGAGATAGTTCCTAGCATGTTTAAGTTGTTGAGATCCTTTGTGCTTATCATGTATGCTAAGGTGACTATGTCTCATTCACTGAGTTATACACTTGCTTAGATGACCACATGCTTTCATATGCTAAAATCTGAAATTTAAGCTAAGTGTATGGAAAAGATCGAGATGGGTCCATACCGCCCCACAACCAAGTCTTGGGACAGCTTCTCATTGCACTTGAGTTGAACCTCGAGCTTG
Organism: Hyparrhenia diplandra; assembly: GCA_015847255.1. NCBI lineage: Eukaryota > Viridiplantae > Streptophyta > Magnoliopsida > Poales > Poaceae > Hyparrhenia > Hyparrhenia diplandra. The sequence goes on from JADLZK010010995.1 coordinate 804,093, forward strand.
GTAGTGTTTGACCTGCACCATTGTCTTAAGCTTCGATTGCTCACATGCATAGGCTTGACATGGTTGATTAGTAAATGACGGTTGTGGATAACCACTCGCACTCATGTCTTTGGACCAATGCTTGTATCCGCTAAATCTCGATAATCTTAAAATGTTGTTGGCAAGTGTTGGTTCTTTTCTTTGGCATGATGGATAAACTTTGCTTGGGGTAGTCCTCTTGATATACATGTGTAGCACTTGGTAGATTTCCAGCTTACTTATGCTATGTGCTACTCTTTGTGGTGGACACCTTTTTCTGAAATGCTTAAAACTGAATCAAAATGCTTTCAAGTCATATCTCATATCTTTTTGATCAGTTTGAGCACCGTGTTAAGCACTTGATTTTGTTGCCATGACACTACCTAGAGCATCTTTTTCATTTGGATGACTATAAACTTGGAGCTCACTCATTGCACTTTGCATGCATTTTCATCGCTTGATTAGTGCATGTGCCAACAAAGGGGAGAAAGATACAAAGACATTGAATTGTGAATTGGTATCTTGAATTGGTATCTTCATTGACTGCACTAGTCAAGGGGAGTAACTCGGGGGAGGAGTATCTCTTTACCACTTTGAGCTAGATGTGTTGAGCCTTTGCCTCTGTCTTGAGGGTCTAGCTTTCTGTTTAGCTTGGTTGTGTCGAGCCTTTTTGCCCATGTCTTTGGGAACCAAGTTTTTGCTCCATGTTTGCTATCCGGTTAGGTTGTCTTAGCTTGCACGGATGTGCTTTCTTCTATCTTATTTCGTCTTTGTGTTGAATGTTGACAATGCACTCATCAAGGGGAGATTGCGAACACATGGTTGATTTATCTCAAATGTGTTTAGTTTTGATGTAGTGATTGTCAACACTCAACATTCTTTTCTATTTTCTTTTATCTTTTCGCCCGGCTATGGTTCACCGGCACACGTGGAGTGTGTGTCGAAGACGTATCTCTTGGTTCGTGTTGTGCAGGTGTGGAGCTCGGAGATGGTAGCCGACGGAGAGGTGAAGGTGCCAAGGAGGACGTGCGGGCTGACGGACCGTGGAGGTGAAGGACGGACGTGAGGCTTGGACCGAGGGACCCGGGTGCGGGCGGCTAACCATGGTGGCTGACATCTGGGACATCGACGGATGCAAGAGGGCGTGGCAGGACCCGTGTCGATCGGGTCAAGGCGGCGAGCGAAAAAAGCGTAGCGGGGAGCTCGGATGACTTGGCGACTTCGGGCGGTCAAGACGGCGGTGACACGTGTCGAGGAGGTTTGGTGGTTTGCCCTCAAAACCATCGGCGCGGGTTTTCGTGGTTTGGGCCTCAAAACCACGGGCGGGTTTGGTGGTTTGGGCCTCAAAACCACAGTGCGGGTTTCGCCGGGTTTGCGCCTCAAAAAAGTGTTCCGCGGACGGAAGGACGGCACGTGGCGGCATCGGGGAGATTGCGTGGAGGCAAGGCTACCGGTGAGGGAAGGCGCGGTGGCCGTCGGATCGAAGATTACCCGAGTCGGCGGAAATAGCCTTAGGGTTACAAAATCGACTCATGTATCCTAGGGGTAGTTTAGGCAGAGGGAATAGGGGCTATTTAGCGGAGGCATACCCCTTCATCCTCCCTTGCCTCTCATTTTCATATTTTCTAGTTAGGGTTCTGAGGCCGAGGTGTGAGAGGTCCACCGATTTGTACCAAGTTTTCTTGAGCAAGGGCTAGCTGTGATTAGCCCCTGTCACAGGGTGACGTTTGGATCGATTGATCGGTGTTCTTTGTTGTTCATGAGCTGTGATTTTGAGTTCTTCACTTGTTCTTCCCGAGTTCATCCTCTCCCCTATTCTCTTCGCGATTTCTTCGATTTGGCACCGTTTGATCTCGTTTTTCTTGCGTTGATTCGTGCTAGGGACGTGAGAGGATCATTTCCACCAAAGGGTTTGAGCTAATTCCTCACGAGCACGTAGATCGGGCGAGTTTTGGATCAAGGTGACCTTTTGGGTGTGTTCTTCGTGTGATCCGCGATTTCTCTCGATTCACTCCATCAATCTCGAAATTTCCAAAGGGGAAATGGTCACCCACATGCCTAGATACTATGGCTCAATTCTTGTGACTTGAGGTTTCGATTTGAGTGAGTTTGGATCGATTTTGGGGTGAGTCGCCACCGGGCGGGTGCTGTTCCGCGCTGGCGTCGGGGTGACGGACGCGCACGACCGGACGCCACGCCCTGGATTGACCGGACGCTCCGGTGCTGTCCGCGCAGCGTCGGGGTGACCGGACGCTCCGACCGGACGCGACGACCAGGCTGACCGGTCGGTCGGTCAAGTCGCGTCTCGCAGAGAGGTCTGCAAGGGCGATCTGGCCGACGCCTTCGACCGGACGCTGGACCGACTTCGCCCGGTGAGTCCGGTCGGTGAGTCGGTCACTCTGCGAGGAGGCTGTTTTCTTCCGTCTCTTGCGTGTTTGTTTCGTTCGGTTTCCGGTTGATCCATTTGTGAGTCTAGAGCAAACTCTAGCTCATCTACCTTGCATCAAGGTCGTGATCATACCGTGTGGTGTGTGCTTTTTGCTCCGAGGGGTCGTGAGAGCTACAAGTCATCTAATTCGGAAGAATTTAATTGAGGCTCCCATTCACCCCCCCCTCTGGTCGCCGTTTCGGTCCTTCAAACATGGGAATGGTACCAGAGATATTATTGAAGGAGAGATCCAAATATTCTAAACTAGTAAGCTTTTGAAATGAATCTGGGAGTTGTCCATCAAATGAGTTATGTGATATATCTAGGAAGTTGAGCATCATAATTTGTCCAAATGATTCTGGGATGGTTCCATGGAAATAGTTGTAAGAGATGTCAAAGGAATCCACTTGTTTTAGCCGACCAACATCAGTTGGAAGTGGACCAGCAAAGAAATTGTTAGAAAGATCAAAACAAATTAGTTTGTCCAGGAAGAACATGCTTGTTGGTATATCTGAGTTTAAGTGGTTACTAGATGAGCTTATATGTTCTAGCAGAGTAAGGTTGCCAATGCTGTTGGGTATTGAGCCAGATAGTTTGTTTCCATCAAGAAATATCTGTTGTAAGTTCCTCAGCTTGCCAATTTCTTTTGGTATAGTCCCAGACAAGTCATTGTTAGTGATGACGAGCTTCACGAGCTCTTGCATCAGCGTGATAGAATTTGGGATGTCCCCTGTGAATTGGTTTTCGTGGAGATATAATGATTGAAGATGGCTTAAGTTTGACAGTGTTGATGGAAGCCTACCTGTCAACTTGTTAAAACCTATATTAAACAAAAATAAGTCTGTTGACAGGTTCCCGATATGATCTGGGAGCTCCCCTTCGAAAAGAATTAGAGCTCAGTTCAAGGACCTGGAGATTCCTACAATTAGAAAGGGAAGACAAGAAGTTAAGATTCCCATCTAAATTATTATCACCCAGTCCAAGCTTGCTCAGTGCTCGAATGTTCCCAAGGGTTGGTGGTACTGGGCCAGAGAAATTATTTATCACCAGACCTAGAAAGCATAACTCCGAAAAATTCCCAAGAAACGATGGAATGGAACCTGTTAGCTGATTCATTGCCATATCTAGTTCAGTAAGATGGGTGAGATTGCCAAGAACAGCTGGGATAGAGCCAGCAATGTTATTTCTTGACAAGCCAAGAGTGGTGAGGCGTGGTAGTCGAGCCAACCATGTTGGAACAACGTCAACAAAATGATTTTCTCCAAAATCGAGATTTTCCAAGTTTTTGCATGCTGCAAGTCCTGATGGAATCGGACCCACAAAGTTGTTGCTTGAGAGGCTAATGCTTTGCAGTAGAGGAAGGCTAAAACTTTGATTGTTAGGAATTAGACCAGAGAAATTGTTGGATGCTAGTGTAAGCTCCTGCATCCTTGACATATTGTAGATAGATGGTGGCACTATACCAGATAGGTTGTTGGACGCCAGGTTCAACGCTTCCAACTTTGGCAATGAACCTAGATTGTGTGGTATGTGACCTGATAAGCTGTTGTTCCCCAACCCGACCCACCTTAGAGATTGTGTATTATTGAATAGCCAGAGAGGTATGCGGCCAGTTAGCTCATTATCAGGAAGAGAAAACCACTGAAGGTTGTGCATATTGTGCAGTAGTCTAGGTGGGATGTCCCCGGACAGTCTATTGTAACGGAGGTGAAGATACTCAAGCCTGGTGAGGTTAGCTATGGTACTTGGAATAGGGCCTGTGAGGCCATTTTCTAGAAGACACAGGACCTTGAGCCGATGTAGCATACCAATTTTGGGAGGGATAGAGCCAGCAAGGCTGATGTTTGTGAGGTTGAGTACGGAGAGGAAGGAAAGGTTACCGATGTGCGGACTGAGCTCCCCTTGTAGAGGAACATGCGAGAGGGACAGAGCGGTGACGCGCTGCCGGTGGCGGCGGCTGCACGAGACTCCAAACCATCGACAGAAGGAGATGTTGGTTGTCCAGCTCCGGGCAAGGACCCCGGTGGGATCAGCGAGCTCGCGTTTGAAAGCAAGCAGCGCATCAAGGTCGCTGTGGCTGCCATTAATGCTTGTTCCGCTTTGGACTGATGGAGTAGAGGAGGCGGCAACAGGTAATAGGAGGGCTGAAAGGCAGATGGCGAATTTTAGTAGATTGGCCATTGGATCTGTGTAGTCTGCCCTGGTTTGGTTAACTGTGTTAAGTATATATATACATGTATGCATGGCTATTAATAACTGCAGTCCGCCGCCCGGCCACGTGCACCACACACTCTGCAACGCTGTATAGATGCAATGGCGGCTAGCACCCATCGAAGTCAACCATCATATGCATCGGATACGAGTAGTGTGCCACGTTAGTGAATGGTGATGAGCGTACTTGTCGGGAGATTGGATCCTATATATGCGCATGTGTCAGCCACATAACGTACTATCATTTCATTGGTTTTTAGGGGACATGTTGGTTAATTGTGCAGGACATATATTAGGAGCCAGCCTGCCGTGATTAATTGTGCGAGCCAATGTGCCACACTGAACCGAAGTGTCAATGTCTTTCAGAACTCATCGGTCGGAATACTCCGTCCGAATAGCCCCTCCGGCTCCGTCCGGCTCCCTTGTTACTGCGCCCCCACCCAACTACCCAAGTTCTCTCCCTCCATGGCCACCATGAACAGGGTAATACAATGCACATGAAAATATGTACACCTTGGGCTAGGAATGGGAATATATATTTGAGTGTCACAGTACAGGATTGGACAGGCCCATAGGAGGCCCGGGCAGCCTAGCCGGCACAGCCGACGCCTGGGGCCGCGCGGCGGGGATGGGGGCAGCCGCCGCCCTTCTCCCCCTCGCTCCACGTCATCATCGAATCGTAGTAGGATTAGGACTTTTTTGGTGTGAAGGAGATATTCCCAATCTATATGGGAGTCTTCTATTAGTAAAAGAATAAGAGATTGCTTGTAAAAGGTATTTCAGAAATATAAGGAAACCTTCAGAGATTGCTTAAGATACAAGTCCCATAGGAGGGCTATATAAACAAGGGGGAGATGTAATCTTTTTCGGGAAAGCAATAAAGAAAAAAAGTATTCTAGCTTTCCAGCTCTCCAGCTCCTGCCGCCGCCGCTTTTCTCTCTGCTATGCGCCGCCTCCCCCCGCGCGGCTGCTGCTCTAGGGCAACCGCCCGCCCGGCCCCGCCACCGCCGCCGTCGTCACCGCCGGTCCACCTGAACTTCGTTTGTGATAGCTAGTATCCGAGACCAGGATGATTCCCACCACCGATGACTTCCGGCGGCATCATCTTTTCCATGGCGCTCAAGCAACTCCTCGATGAGAACTTTCTCAAGATCAACGGCCGCTTCGATGAGGTTGAAGCCCGACTTCGTCGCATGGAGTACGTCTACGCCAACCCCAAGATCAAGCTGCCTCCACTACGCTCCATGGCGCCGCCTGAGGACGACTAGGCCATGGTGGCCGCCGCTGGCCAGGGCGCCATTTTCGCCCTTGCCCATGCCATCAACGGCGACACCGACCTCGTCATCCGTGAGCGACGTTGATCATGTCAACACCCCCACTATCCTCGACATCACCATGGAAGGCAGCTTGACTCCATCACCTGCTACTGCTAAGGTGATGGCGCACCTGGCGCTTGTCCCAGTGTCACCCTGCCTACCGCACCTCCGACCCTGTAGATTCAGATCCGTTTGGAGGCCCTAAAGTACGATGGCAGTGATGATCCTGAGCTATAGTTGAGCAAGATGAGGATGTTCTTCGAGCTTCAACCTAAGATTGATCAAGAGTTCCACGCACGGTACGTATCTTTCCATCTGACAGGCAGTGCTGAGCTTTGGTACATCATGTTGTGCAAGAGGAGGCCATTGGTTGAGTGGCAGGTCTTCTCGCGCTACCTGCGGTGCGATTTCGGGCCACCCATCACCATCGACACAAAGGGAGATCTCGTGCCACCAGCACAAGACGGGAGGCTGGACAACTACATCGACACCTTCTAGGGGTATGCTACGCGCCTAGACCTAGAGAGCCGCAGCACCTCGTCCACCTCTTCATCGGCGGGCTACGCAAAAGCTCTCCGCGAGATCCTCACCTGGGAGGAGCCACACATGATGCATGAGGCGATTGATCTCGCACGTCAGTACGACGACCAGCACCACGAGGCACCACCACGTGAGGTGGCTAGCTTCCACGACTTCAGCTACAAGAACAGCAACGTCATCAACATCAACACCGACATCGACAAGACACTGGATGCTAGGGTGGCTGAGCACCCATGCTTGGCAGCAGTGATGGAGATTTTCGACGAACAGTGAACATGGGATGCCCTCAGTGAGCTTCATCGGAGTGGCTCGACGAAACTAGCAGATGGCCATCATCACAGGCGCCATCCGGCTTCAGGCAATGGCGCTGGAGTGGACCCTCTATAGTGGCATCGTCATGTACTATCACCGCTACTATGCTCCAGCAGCATCAGCTCTCCTTTAGGACATCCTCTTGGAGAAGGGAGTCTCCCCGCATAGCGTGCGTGGAATTCCACCTTCCTACGACACCACCAGAGGAGCAGGTTTTTTCCAGCAAGCATCCTGCTCTTGTTGGAACGCCCGAGCATCAAGTTGGATGACGTCACGCTGCTTCACTTCAACGACAATGGGCAAGAGTTCATGCACATCGACAATGTCTCCATCGACGCCACCCAGTCTTTGGCGCCCCGATTTGGGCCCGAGGTGATGACAGCCAGCGACCTCCTCTACGGGCGCTGTTCCGACTAACCACTACACCGGCTCCGTCGATCCATCACGTCTTTTGCAGGCAGATCCATGCTCGGTATCTATCCCTCCGACCTACACCATCCCTGCTCCACCATCTTGTTAGCAGATGATCGAGATGACCACCATCCCGAGCAATGCCAGCACGAAGTCGCCAAGGGTGGCGAGGCCCTTGGTGCACCCCCTGTTGAGCTATAAGTTCAGCGTCTTCTTGGTAACCTGCGCCGACTTGACTTTGGCGATGGCTCTTCCTCGGCCGTCAATGACTTCAATGACAGGATGGGTCAGCTTTGGCTACGCTTACGGTCCGGGTAACTTCGCCACACCAATCACTTCAGCTCTTTCACTTTGAGTGGTGGGTTGGGCGACGCGGGGACGCGTCCCCTCGTCGAACCGTGGGGAGATGTTACAAATACAGGATTGGGCCGGCCCGAGAGGGGGCATGCGCGGCCGGGGAGGTACAGCCCCCCCCCCCCACCCCTCCTCTCTCCCTCGCTCCATGTCATCATCAAGTCATAGTAGGATTAAGACTTTTTTTGGTGTGAAGGAGATATTCCCAATCTATAAGGGAGTCTTCTATTAGTAAAAGAATAATAGTTTGCTTGTAAAAGGTATTCGGAAATATAAGGAAACCTTCAGAGATTGCTTGAGATACAAGTCCCATAGGAGTGTTATATAAACAAGGGAGATGTAATCTTTTAGGGGCAAGCAATAAAGAAAAGTATTCCAGCATTCTAGCTATCTAGCTCCCGCTCCGCCTCGCCCTCTCTCCCTACCGCACGCGCCACCCCCTCGCGTGGCTTCTTCCATAGGGAAGGCGCCCTCGCCAGCGCCACCGCCGCCGTCGTCACCGCCGGCCCTCCCCGAACTCTGTTGTGACATCGAGCAATACATGCATGACGACGCATGCAAGTGTAATTAGTTATCCAATTTATCATTTTGCTTCTCCGGTGTACAAGACCAAATGATCATTGCACACTAGTTCGTCCTTTTTTTGACGGAACAAGAGGAGCTCAGGAGCTCCTACTGAAGAATTTATTAAAACTAACCAAGACATATCCAAAATGTTTCAATACATTAAAGTAGTAAGCGGGAGAGGAGTAAAAAGCTTAAGAGACACAAAAGAAACAAAGAAAAAATTAAAGCAATTACACAACATTGTCTAGCCATTTTTTTATATCTGGGAAATATTTTCGCTTGGCTCTCCATAGAAGCTGGCCAAAACCATCTTTGAACAGATGGAGGCAACGAAGACAATTAGCCGGAATTCCTGTAAAACGACATCATTTCTAATACTCCATATGCCACAGCACATGATTATAATGATTTCCATGAAAACATTCTTGTTGATCTGGCATCTAAAGACCATTAACCTTTTATTATCAATTAAAAATCAGGAGAAATTACAACTTTACTAAAGAAATTTTGGAGAAATTGTAAATTAAAAATGTGGACAAGAGAAATTACGATTATCTTTTGGGTTGCAGTAGCTTGGACACTTATAAATCGCAAACACTTCCTACATCGTCAATGTCCTTGCGCCGACTGTCAGGATCAGCACGCTCCAGCCTTGAACCCCACGGCGCCCCCTGCAACATCGTAGAGTACCTCGAACGTCCGCTGCTGCACATTGCCGATGGTTCCCGGCGAGCTGTCGTCACGGTTGGCCGCGAAGGCAAGGCACCAGATGCTTCTGCTGGGCTCCAACTCCAGCATGATCCCCTCAGCGGCGAGGTCGACAACGGCGCCCCGGAGAAGACTAGCGCGACTGCCGGTATGCTGATGCTTGACTGGCCACTGAAGTCAAAGCAAGTGTCCAAGATGTCGTGGGGTGGTGCAGGTGAGTACTGCCACATCTGGGCCTTGAACGCCCACGACAGCACCAAGTAGGCCGTATGCGGCAGCCTTGTGATGATTGTACCGGAGTCCACCATTGAGCCGGCAGAGAAGACCCAGGTGGGTATGTTGAGCTGCCTGCCGCCCACCGGATGGCCTCAAGGCGCACGCCGTAGAATGTGGGTTCCTGCCTGCTCCTGAGCATGGGTGTCTTGACGAAACCCAAAGTCGTTCGGGCGCCAAGCGTGAGGAACCCGGAGGAGCTCGGCGTCGGGGGGAGGCAGTACGAGAAGGCCTTGCCGAACATCCCCGCCGTCTGTGACACTAGCGACTGTGCGCCGCCGCCGAGCCCCATCAGCCCGTCAGTCAGATCTTCCGTGATCAAGCCCTCCTCGTAGTGGCTGCACCCGAACCGGAAGTTCCTGACGACGACGTTGGAGCCTAGAGCGAGTGTGTCGGAGCTGTAGGTACCGGTTGTGCTCGATCCGTCACCGTACCTGACAATGTACTGGCACTGGGAGCTGGAGCAGCCATTGCCATAGATGCCGAGCTGCGCGCAGGCGGCGGAACTGCAGGAGAATGGGGAGTAGGTTCTGGACGAGCTGGGGACGAAGATTGGGTCCACCTGGGAGTGGCACTGCAAGCACGGCTTGCACTGCACCCACGACACGTCGCTGCCGGTGTCGATGTACATGTTCTGGGACTTGGCTGGCGAGCCGAGGCGTACGGTGATCATGTACTGCATAGTGTCCAGGGACATTCCCAGGGTCGTCGGCACGGTGGCCTCCAATTGCTGGACGTCGCCCTTGACGACCCCAGAGTACTTCCGCTGGATGTAGGCAGCTCGGAGCTGATCGTGGTTGAGCATCATCTCCAAAGTCGGCATCTTCTTCTTGGTCGGCAATGGTGAACATGGGCCGTGACGGTGATGCAACGGCACCGTAGCGGCACCAGACGACGACCGAACAGCTGAAACCATCAATGCATGGGAAATGATGATTATTATCATATATATAGTATACCAATTGGAAAGGAAACTGTAGTATACCAATTGGAAAGGGAACTGCTGGTGCGTGCACGGCAATACACTGCACCCTACCTTTGGACACAGAACAGACGGACTTGTTAGTCCTCAGAGAGCTGCCAATGGACAGAAGCACCCTGTAGCTGCCATCGTCACCTGCCTCGGCAATGGCATTGCGGTAGCTGAGAAAGAAGAGGATAACAATTAGAAGCTTGGAAACAGAAGCCATGGCTTGCACTGTTCAGTTCCTTGCTTGCTACTTTGCCGCTTTAGAATGCACCTGCCTGCTTCTGCTTATATAGAGGGAGCGACATGTTCCCCAGCACCACCTACGCATGTAATAAGGACTCATACCACGACATTCGGAGATTTAATTTAACATAACAGAGTATTAAGCAACTGGCTGGTTTTATAACAATGCATATGCGCACCAAGTTCCGAATTCGAATCCTCCTTGCTGGAGTTTGGAAACTACATAACTTTTTTTTCAACATATTTGTAGAACATTGTAAAAGTGTACTTTTATGCATGAAACTTTCGAGTTAATATTTATGTTATCCAAACGCAGTTCGGAGTAATATCAATTCATCAATTATTATTACTTCTGGCTTCCAAAAATTAACTTACTCGAAGATTAAGAGAATGTTGATTTAATAACAACGCATGTGCGCAGCAAGTTCCGATTTCGAATCCAGCTTGCTGAAGTTTGGAAACTATATAAATTTATTGTCGTAAAAGTAAAACAATTTTTGATATGCCAAAACATAACTTGGACTAGTATTTGTTTCAACATGTTAACAGGACATAGGAGGGAAAATCTCTTATGTACTAACTTCTCCCAGAACTTGTGTGTGCCGTCAATCTTTGCCGAGAGCCCCAACTCCGGCGCTCGGCGAAGAAGCCATTAATTTTCGTTAGTTCTAACTAACGTTAACGGCTACTTTTTTGTTGCTGAGAGCCAAACGTGCCGCTCGGCAAAGGCTTTGCCGAGCGTGTGTTGTTTGGGCGCCGGCAAAGAACCTCTGCGTGAAAAAAAATTCGAGAGGCCCTTTGCCGACCACTACGCCGCAAAGCCTTTGCCAATAATAATTTAGCCTTGGACCAGTTTCCTGTACCTCACAGTAATATCAATTCATCAATTCTTACTTGTGGCTTCACAAAAATGGGAAACTGGGTACTACTTCATTCACCAATCTCTATCTATTCATCATTAAAGTATTCGCTACAGCTAGACATCCCAACAATCTAATCAAAACCAATCCAACCAACCTCTGACTGCAGCACTGCATGTGGTAAGGCGGCTAAGCGATCTAGGGGGATAAAACGGTTGACCAAAGATAATTAAACTGCTGTAGGAGGCAGCAAGAACGAATCAAAGGCTGGAATTCCAAAAGAAGACGGCATACAAGAGATACGGCACATGAGGTCTGCAGTCTGCACGCTTGATCTGCTTGCTGCTCCAACATGGAACTTGACCACCAAATAATCTTTTCTTCTTCAATTCCGTCTCCATGTGAGGAGTCAGGATTGCAACAATTTCACATGAACACGATGCCCGCTTACTTTTTAATTATGAGTCTATGAAGTTTAGAAGAAGCTAATTAATTAGCAAATATTTGTCAGTATTATCATTTGGTACTGTAACCATTCATCATGAAATGATGATGAAACCTAGTCATGCATCATGGACTTCTAGTAATCTTGTGTTTGTACAAGCCTGTGTGTTGCATCGGAATGAACAATTTATTATTTGGTATTCACTATGGGAAACTGGCCCGTCGCCGAGAGTACATCTATTTGCCAAGGGACGCAAATTCAGGCTCTCGACGAAGGCCTAATTTTGCCGACGGCCATGCTCGCTAAATTCCCACCCTTGGCGAAGACGGCTTTGCAGAGAGCGGGCCTCTCAGCAAACAAAGACTCTAGGAAAAGATAACCTTTGCCGAGAGGGTGTCGCTGGCGAAGAAAACCCTAGGAAAAAGACACAACCCAGCCTTCGTGAAGAGAAAGGGCTCGGCAAAGATAACGTGAACCTGACGCCCGTCCATCCCGCAGTCTTCGCAAACGGGTGGTCATTCAACCCTCGGCAAAGATTGGGGTATTCGCCAAGGATCTCAAGCATGGGCTCGGCAAAGGTGATTTTTTTTTTTTTTGTTCGGATGGACACGAACTTTCGGGCACGCCACGTGTCTCACACTTTGCCGAGAGCCGGGCTCGGCAAAGATTTACCCTCGGCGGACACCAAACTTCGCCGAGAGCCCAACCATGCTGCTTCGGCGAACAATCTCTTTGCAGAGCTTTATAAGGTGCTTTCGGCAAATTATTTTTTTTGATTTTAGCTTCCAAATTTTTTTCTGTAGCATTGCTACAATACTTAGACCACCTCCATGCTATAGAAAAAATCTGGAAGCTAAAAAAAAAAATTAATTTGCCGAGCACCTTAAAAGGCTCTCGCAAAGAGCTTCTTCGCGAGAGCCTCCACAAGGTGTCGGCGAAGGATTAGGGTTTGCTGAGAGGCTTTTAAGGTACTTGGCAAAGACATGGACATGTGGCTGGTATTTGTCTATTGTATTTCTTTGCTGACGGAATCCTCTTCCCGCTATCGGCGAAGAGTAAAAACTAAAAATAATGAAAACCCTAAACCCAACCCACACTCCAATCACTCACTCACACTTCATGCACTCAGCACACATGCACGCACGCATGCACACACACGCCGCTGCTATCCACCGCCCATTCAACCCGCCCGTGACCCACCCAGCCCGCGCCCCACCCTCGGCGCGCCTACCGTCCCCCTCCATCGCTCGTCCGCGCCCACCGCCACGCCGCCGCCGCCCCACCCCACCCGCACCTCTCCCCCTCACCTCACGCGCGCCCCCTCCCTCGCCACTGCTGCCCCACCCAGCCACTGCCACACCGCGGCGCCACCCTCCCGCAGCTGGTTGCGTCTCCTCGCCGGCCTTCCCCACCAGCGGAGGAGGAAAGGAGGAGGAAGAAAGGTGGAGGAGGCCGAGTAGAGGACGAGAAAAGGAGTGGGAGAAGGAGAAGAAGGGGAGGGGATGAGGAGAAGTTGAGGAAGAGGATAGGAGGAGGAAGAATAGGAGGGAACAGAGAAGGGAGGAGTTAGAGGAATTGGGGAAGGAGGAGGAAAGAGCTCGACCCGCGATAAGCCGCCCGCCCGTCCACGCGCCTGAGCTGCCACACGCACGCTTCGCCGCCCGAGCTGCCACACTAGGTATGAATATTTGGTTGTTTGCCTTCGTGCCGATATGTGGATATCTTGTTGTTGGCCTTCGTGCCGATATGGTTGTCGGCCTTCGTTCCATACATTTTATTGCAGGTTTTGGAAACCTCACCGTGCAGGGCAGGTTCTGCCGAAATTTTGAACTAAGCCCTATGTTTTTTTTCCAGAGGGGAGCCCGTCGGAGTGAGTCGAGCCGGAGTATCTCGGCGGCCCCTGATCTTCTTCCTCTGTGTTGTGGGGTTTGCTTGCACTGCTTTGGCTCACCACCGGCACCCTAGGTATGAATAACCCCTCGCATGGTCGTAGATCGTGTAACTTAGTTAGGCGTTTCCCGTCCGAAAGAGATACGGCTAGAGGTATGCATTTCCTTGCAAGTAGTGACATGCTGCAAGCCCAAGTGGAATCCGGCCCTCAATTTTGTTATTTTGGACGGAGATCCACCATAAAAAGTAGAAGTCTGAAACTTTCTTTGGTCGGGAGAGGTCCTGTAAGACTATTATCTGGGAAATCAATGACTTGCAGCCAAGACATATTGAAGATTAGATTTGATTAGGATAAGAGTAACTTTTGTTTAGGAAAGAGGAGTTCCAAATCTATAATGAAACTCAATAGATTCTTTGTTGCAACTCAAGTCTAATAGGGACTATAAATATAGGGAGGATGTAATCTCATAGCAACAAGAAATCAACAAATCTTCCACCTTCTGCTTCCTAGCTCCCACGCCTGGCCCCCCTGCCCTAGCGGCGCCGCCAGCTCTGTCATCGTAGCCCCCTCCCAAGGAGGTTGTGACACATTGCGGAATTCTAAAATTTGAGTTTCAAGATCTATCGACTTACGCCAGATATTACGGACTCTAATAAACAGCTTCAACACAAAAGTTTTCAACTGAAACTTTCTATATTGCATCGAGAACTACATCATTGATATGGACCATGTCAACTGTTTTGGTTCTGCCAAAATTTTATATTTTAAGGTTTAATATCTATATGGAAAAAAAATTGGACTCATTTACAGAGTTGTAGATCGGGTCTAGAGCTACAACTTTGGTAAAAATCTATTTTATTTATCGAACTATATATGAAAAAGTTATGAATTAGTTTTTGGCGCAACTTTTTATAGAGTCGGACCTCTATGTTGCCTGCTTCGGTAAACTGTTTTTAGGCATGGGTGCTTAGAGTTCTTGCCTCTGAAAATCATAGGCTACAAAAACCGTCTTGAGATGTCCATCTCTAAAAAAAAATCGATTTAGAGAGACGGGTGCCTTAAGACGATTTCCTTTATTTGTTAATCGATGATTTTCTGAGCTGGACACTTTATGACACCCGCCCCCATGAATGATTTTCAAAGGAAATCAGTTTAGTGGATGCCTCCTGGGTATTTACGGAGACAAGCGCTAGGTGTGCCCGTCCCCATTGTCTCTAGAATCATTTCAAGTATTATTTTTGTAGTAGTTGTTGCATCATGTGTCTGGCGTGTTCATGACAAAAATAATTATTTATAAGATTTACATACATGGAACTAGATTTTTGTGAATAAGAAATCCTCGGGACGGAGGTATAAAATTCATTGTGTGACTATACTACGTTATCTACACGTCGTAGGTTTCTGGATGCTTGGCGTGTATACTAAGTCAACCACCATCATGCATCTATAGGACAACATTGACTGAAGTGGCCAGGAAAAGGGAACTGCCAACTAGTTATTGCTGTTAGAAAGCAATAACCCTTGTGCACCGAGTCATGGTCTCGTTAGTCGTCAGTTTAGGAAAGGCGTTTGCTTATCTGTTTACCAGGAGTACATCTCCACAAGTATGTCGAAAGACACGTTTGGTGGAGCCTGAATTTACACCCTTCCTCTGCTATGAATTATTGTTTGTCAGTCGAGTCATCAGTCGTACTCTACATGGCGGCCTAATTGTCATCTCTTTCCGCCCTGAATAGAAACTTAGTAACTACTACCACAACGATTTCAGCTACTGAACTAACTTCCCAATCATCTAACTTAAGTCTCATTTTATATAGGCATATATAGCCACCTCTGTAAAAGTTTTTGGGTGCTAGTTAAAATAGAATGTGGACGGCTGGCAAGTACTAATCAGTCGCAGATACTGATATGCTGAAGGATAGATGAGGGCAACAAAGGATCGCAGCGGACAAGTACGGCTCTATCGAATGTGACCGTTGCCCTGGAGGGCAAGACGATGCCTCCGCCCGCCCCGGCGCTGGCGGCCCTCCGCCCCCGGCGCCCGCCACTGGCTCCCCCCTCTTCCTCCCTAGCACCCCTCCCCACTTCCCCTCCAGCAGCCCCCGTGACCCCTCTCCCTGCAGGGGGCGCACGCGACGCCAGCGAAGACACCCCCGGAGCCCGCCACCGACGCCCATCGGATGTGCCCCCCGGCGCAGGGTCCGGATCGGCCGCACCTTGCCCGGATCCAGCGACAACGCACCCGCCCGCCCACAGAGTCGCCGTCTCCCGCCTACCGGCATCACGCCGCCCGCCGGGGGGGGCGCGCTACGCCCGACCTGCTCGGTCCCTCCGCCAACGCGTTGGGGAGAAGCACCACCGCCCGATCTGTCTGATGTGGGGACACCTCCCGTCGCTTCGCCATGGAGTCGGCGCGCCCCTGGATGCCCCATGCGCCGCCGCCGGGGGGCCTTGCCGGGCTCCTCGCGCGGCCGCCCGCTGCTGCAGTGGTGAGGGCTACCGGGCGATGTGGACCTACCCGCGCCCGTGGTGGCCGCGGGCGGACCTCCTGCAGCTGGACCGCGCCCGGCCTCTCCACTTCATCGTGGGCCCGCGGTCGGCTGCCCCCATATCCGGAGGGATGCGGCAGCCACGGGCGCGACGCCGGATGCCCCCGTGGGTCTTGTCCACCTCGACGACGACGCCGGCGACCGCAGCAGTCCTGGCCACGGTGCTCCCCACCGCACCGGGCCGGCTGGTGCCTCGCCCGGCGGCCACAGCCGCTGATGCTCACCGCGGCGGGTAACCGGGTTCGCCCCTGCTCTGTCATGCTCCCCGCTGTGGGCGAGGAGGTCGGCTGCCATCGCCGCGCCCCCCTCCCCAGCGTTGGGAGGTCGACGCCGCCGAGCTTTGTGTGGTCCGCGGCGCAGGTCCGCTCCGCCAACCCAGTCCGCGCCGCTGCTGCTGCGGCCGTGTCGACCACCGAGGGGGCTCGCCGCCGACGCTTCCCCTTGTCCATGCCCGCTCGGGAGGTCATCTCCGATGGCTGCGGCAGGGCTCTTTCCCCGGGAGGCGGCACCCTACTTTCCCTCTCGCTGGAAGGTCCAAGGAGATGCGTTGGTGGACAATTTCTCCGAGTGCTCGACGATGAGGGCGAGGTCGTCGAGCGGAGGCCCTCACCATCGCGCGACACGCCTTGCCATCCACTCCCCGCGGGAGTGACCCAGACTCGGTTCGAATCGCCCCCGGCGGCGGTCATGCCAACCCCCGCCGAGGGCCGGCCTCGCCCGCCGTCGCCGTCCACCGTCGACCCAGATAGGGGCGCCCAGCCACTGCGTGTGCCCGCTCTTCAGCGACTCGGTCCTCGGCCGGCCGACCGGGTGCCCACTCTTGGCGTCTCGGTCCCCCCCGGTCGAGCGGGTGCCCGAGCGTCTTCCTCACCGCCGCCGATGCCATGTACCTCGTGCCGGGCCGGTTGACGCCGATGGCTTCACGCTGGTTCAGAGCCGTCACCGGGCGTCACGAGCACCACCACTTCTCGCCGCCACCGCCCGTACCGCCCACTCTTGTCGGACTCGCTTCAACTGCCTCGGGCGCCTCACCACATCGCCGCCCGTGCACCTCCTCATCTCGCTGCCTCCGCTGGCACGAGGCATCGGGCACGGATCGCCACCTTCACCGCTCCACCTCAGCACCCTTCTCGCAAGGCGGGCGCATGCGCACTCCACACCGCGGGGGCCGACGGAGGTGGCGGCGCCCGAGGCTACCGACAGCGCCGGGGCCGCTTCTGGCGATCCGTGTTGGTGAGATCCTCCCCGCTCCCTCGACGCCGATGATGCAGATGCTCGCGAAGTGGTGCCCCCCCGTTGGCGATGCACGCGCCCGTGGGGGACGCCACTATGGTCGCCGCCGGGCGGCGGCGACGCCGGCGAGAGGCCGTCGATGGTTGGTAGCCTACGCCGCCGACAGCGCAGCCGTTGCTCCAAGGATGTCGCCGCGAACGCTGCAGCGACCTACATCGGCCAGCGTCGACCCGTTGGTGAGCGAACGCGGGGGCCGGAGCCTCCCGGCTGGGGGACCCCTATGCTCGTGGGAGGTCGCCGCCTCGTGTTACGCACCACGTATCTTGTAGGGCGTCCGCTCTCTAGCCCCCACCCCACCAGCACAGTTGACTGGGTGGGCTGATCCGTGGCGGCGAGTTCGTGACCTCTGCCCGTCGCCACCGACGATCCAGGGGCCCCCGATCTTGGAGGAACCTGCCGCTCTTCGGAGCCTCCTCCCGTGTCCCCTATGGACGTGGCCACCGCTATCGCCAGCCAGCGGTAAAAGAGATTGAAGACAGGGGACGGCGTGCCGCTGCCATCGCCAATTCTCAAGTTGGGGCCACGCCTACGCCGTGCACGCACTCGGCCTCCACCCACACCGCGCCGTAGTGGCCGTATTGCCGCACGACCTAGGGCTGCTAATGCGACCGTGCAGGCCCAAACGTTGTTGCTACGAAAGCTGGGCTGCGAAGTGGACGCGGGAGAGGCTCCAGCTGTCGTTGAGGAGAAGGTCAGGACCCTCTTCAGGCGCGGCATGCCGCCGTCCAAGCGGCGCCGTTTCGAGATGCTTCTTGACGGACGTTTTGACCTCTCTGCCATGGAGCTCAATATGGAGGGGCTCGCCGATGAGGAGGCCTAGTACGATCGGCTCGTTTGTCGCAAATTTGGTCACGATGTAATCCCATGTGATATATCCAGTAGTGGTTAGGTTTCGCTTCGGTAACTGTTTGGTTACCATTGCTTCTTGTATTTTCAACTTTTTTCTGCTTAATGAAAAAACACGAACGGCGTGGTCTCAAAAAAAAAAAAATAGAATGTGGACCAAGGGTATCAGCTACAGTAGGTACAATCAACTCGTAAATTCGACCACTGAGAAAGCATCAACAGAACACACACTCGTTAATGGACCAAGGAGAATGAGACTAAGACGTGCAAGACTATGATACACCAGTGCTGTTTAGCTAGTGCAAAAGGAAAAAAAACAGAACGGAGATATTCAGATAGATAAGGGAGATCACTGGGCAGGTTCAGGCCTTGTTGCTGGCTTGGATTTAATGTAATCATTTTTTTAGTTTCTTGAGTGCCACTACCACATCGCTCATCGATAATCTTTGGTCTGGTGCATCACTTGAGCAGAGCAAACCCAACTCAAAGATAGGTCGAACAAAGGGCTTCATATCGTAGTCATCAGAGGAAGGACCTTGCAGGAGGTTATCATCCAGAACATGGACAATATCTGACCGCAATGCTTGACGAACCCACTCCCTGATGCTTAGATCTCCAATAAACAATGGATCAGTGGGCCTCTTTCCAGTGAAGACTTCAAGAATCATAATTCCAAAGCTGAACACATCGCTCTTGCGGGATGCCTTCCCAAATGATCCATACTCTGCTCAATAATTCAGAAAAATAAAATATTAGAACAGTCGTTCAATCAGAAGGATTAAACTTATAGGTATAACTATAGTATAAGGTAGCGATAGTACCTGGTGCCATGTACCCAAGTGTTCCAGGCATATTTGCAGTGACCATGGAGCTTTCATCACCCAATAAAAATTTTGCGATGCCAAAGTCTGTCACGTGTGCCGTCATGTCGCTGTCAAATAGGACATTGCTAGGCTTCAAGTCACAATGCAGGACAACCTGGAAATGGTGATGGTGCAGATACTCCATCGCGATTGACACATCTACCATGATATCCAGCCTCTTAAGGAATCCCAAGCTACTTGATGTACCTTCAGAGTGCAGGAGCTTGTCCAAACTGCCATTGGGCATGTACGGGAGCACAAGTGCTCTGAAGTCCAGGTTGGAGCATGTGCTTAGTATTCTTATCAGGTTGCGGTGGCCGAGCCATGCGGAGCACATGGCACTCCGCATCAAAGCTTCTTATGGCCTGTTCTAGTCGCCAAAACCCGAACTAACCGAACCCGAGCCCGAACGGACCCGACCCCGAACCCGAATGGACTGAACCATCGGTCCTCGGTCCTGCATTCAGACCGAACCCGAATAGACCGAACTATATATCGGTTTTCGGGTTATTCTTCCGTTACCCGAAAGACCGATTAGGACCGAATACTGGACAAGATTAGACGCGGCCTCCACTCTCCGTTCGATGCGGCCTCCACTCTCCGTTTTGTCCTCCGTTTGACGCCCGCGCCGCCGCCGCCGGTCCCGCCGACCCGCCGCCGGCCCGGCGCCCTCTATTGCCCGCCCCGCCTCCTTCCCTTCCCATCTTCTCCTAGCCCCCGCCTCTACTCCCCTGCGCCTTCACTCCCCAACCCTAACCCTCGACGAGAAGAAGGCCGGCGTCCTCCTCATTCAAGGTCGGCGTCCTCCTCAGCCAAGGCCCGCGTTCTCCTCATCCACGGCCGGCGGATCCCTTCGCGGGTAGTGGCAGGAGTATGGCTACAAGGACAAGGAGCATAGAGTCCCATCGCAGTTCGCAGGTAACACCAAACATCCGCCTCCTTTGTTAGTTGGTTTGGTTCTTGGCTAGTTTTGTTAGTTGGTTTGGTTCTTGGCTTGATGGATTTGGATAGCTGGTTGGTTAGCAGTTAAAATAGTGCAGTATGAAAAGGACGGCCTGAATGACTGTTGCTAGCTGAATGACTGAATGCATTTGTATTTACTAATAACTTATCTAAATGACTGAATGCATTTGTCAGAGCAAATCTCTGCATTTACAATGTTGTGTTCACATGGCATGGATCTAGGATTATAAGTTATTTACTAATAACTTATCTAATGATCTAGGATTATATTACTAGTGGCAGTGGATCGTAATATGCCAAAAAGAAGAACAAAGAACTATAATGTCTCTATCTTTTGGGAGTAATTGACTAATACATGCAGTTTGGTAGCATCATCAGGATATAATGCATTGTATTCAGTTCAGCAGTTTGGTGGCCTGAATGTCTCTATCATCAGGATTATAAGTTATTTACAATGTTGGATATAACAGTTTGTGGATGGATAATTTTAGGTGTGTACTGTACAGGTTAACCAAAAAACAGTGTACTAAGTATATCATAGACAGTGTGTGTCTTGATTCAGTTCAGCAGGTTGCTGCTGGTTCTTGTACACTGAAAGTAGTAGAAATTAAAGTTTGCCTCTGTAGCAGTGCAGTGCATACAACTGATTGTAGCATTATAGTGTGTGTGTCTTGATTCAGTTCAGCAATGCAGCATTATCTTTTATTTACAGTGATACAACTGATTATAGCAGTGCAGTGCTGTGCATATTGTAGATATAAGTTAAATAATGTTGCTGGGGCCTTTGGATGGACCAACACCTGACTCATTGGCTTGTTGCATGTTTAGCTCTACTGAATATTTTTGCTTCTGAACTTTTTACTGTTCAACTCTTTTACTGTTTGTTGATTATACATATATCTTTTTATGTAGATGCCCTCTACAACTGAAGAGGACATTGAAACGAGAACTCAGGATATGGAACTAGATGATACAGGAGGAAGGCGCATTATGGAGGTCATCCAACTTGAGGAACAGCAAGGAGAGAATGGTGAAGATGAAGATGGCAATGGCCAGGAGAAAATACACAAGGAAACAAATGGCAGAAAGGTCTGAAATCTGGCAGGACTTCACCAAGATAAAAGATGACAATGATGTGGTGAAGAAAGCAAAATGCAAGTACTGTGGTCGGGAACTCAAGGCAGATACATATCAAAACGGCACTTCTGCGCTAAAGAGGCATTTAAATATTTGCAAGCACAATCCTGATGCCAAGAACAAGGATCCCAAGTCGGCAACTTTGGCAGCAACTAATGGAGAAGGCGTTACATGGAAGTATGATCCAGAAGCTATGAAGAAAGCTTTTGCCGAATGGTGATAGAAGACGAAATGCCTTTTGTAACCGGAGAGAAAAGAGGATTCAAAAAATTTATGAGTGTAGCTTGCCCAGGTTGGAGTCCACCATCTCGAAGGACAGCAACTAGGTCCATTGTTCATATTTATTTTCCAGAGAAAGCAAAGCTGAAGCTGTTTTTGAAGGATAATTGTGAAAGGGTTTCCTTAACCACTGATGGTTGGACTTCTCAGCAGCAAGAATGCTACATGGCAGTGACTGCACACTTCATTGACAAGAATTGGCAATACCACAGGAAAGTCATCAGCTTCTTCAAAGTAAAGGGCCATAAGGGGGATGACATTGGAAAGAATTTGCAATGGTGCTTGCTTGATTGGGGGCTAGAAAAGGTCATGTGTCTCACGGTTGACAATGCAAGCTCCAATGATAGTGGTGTAAGTTACTTGAGGAGGCTCATGAATAGTGCAAAAACAAGTATTGCTGAAGGAAAGCATCTTCACTTTAGGTGTTCAGCCCACACTGTCAATCTTATTGTACAAGATGGCCTTAAAGAAGTGGATACTTCAGTGAAGCGTGTTCGAGCCGCTGTTAAGTACATCAAGGATGGTACTTCTAGATTAGCAAAGTTCAAGGAGCTTGTCGAGGAAGAGAAGGTTCAGACCAAGGCATTTATGAACCTAGACATTTGCACTAGGTGGAACTCGACATACCTAATGTTGCAAGCAGCCACTAGCTATGACAAGGTATTTCAAAAGTACTGTGATGATGATCCTCGCTATACTATTGACTTGTCACCAATTAACAAACGTCCAGGGCATCCGGATGAAGAAGACTGGGAGAAAGCAAAGAAGATGGCTGAATTTCTTGGCCACTTCTACAGACTCACCGAGCGTCTCTCTAAAAATTTGCAAGTCAACGCACACAATTTTCTGTTTGAGATAGCTCAAATCAATTTCTTGATTGGCAACTGGATGAGCAGTAAGGATCCTTTGCGCCAAGAAATGGGGAAGAGAATGAAACTAAAGTTTGATAAATATTGGCGAAATTGGCATGATCAGCCGGCTGCTGAAGTCAGACATGTGGATGAGAGAGGGAAGGGAAGGAAAGGACAAGGAGAAGGAGAAGGAGAATCTAAACATGCTGATCTTTGTTGCTGTAGTGCTTGACCCAAGATACAAGCTGACAGACTACACCAAACTAACAATTGATGAGATATTTTCTGAGGAAAATGGACCAAAAGTTTGGGCTGCTGTTAACTCTTGTGTTCATGACCTGTTTGAAGAATATAGGAACATATATGCTCCATCGTCCAATGTGACAGTGCAAACTGATGATTCGCAAGAACCACCTGAAGCAGAAGCAGTGAAGCATAGAATTGCCAAGAAGCTGAAGCGGCATGGTGCTGCAAGTGGAGGTGTCAAGTCTGAACTGGACAAGTATCTTAGTGAAGATACTGAACCTGAAGACAACAAGTTTGACATTCTAGCATGGTGGAAGGTTAATTCCTCACGGTTCCCAGTATTAGCAAAACTGGCTCGGGATGTATTACCAATTCAGATATCAACCGTCTCATCGGAGTCAGTATTTAGCACAACTGGTCACATACTTGATGACTTCAGGACTTCTCTCACTCCTTTCATGGTGGAGGCACTAGTCTGTACTCAAGATTGGTTGCGAATGGCCACTCCCATGAATATCCAGGAGGACATGGAGCAGCTTGGTGAACTAGAGAGAGGTATTTAGAATACTTTGGTCTCTTCATTTTGTTTGTACTGTACATGGAATAAGCACTCATTGTTTCATGTCAATTTCAGAGTTGATTGAAGAATATAATGATGGGAAAGGTAAACGCATGGCTGATTCACAATCATATGGTGGAAGCAAGGCAACAACAACCACCACCTGCATTTCCTAAGTATTGTGAGTTCACTGAGCTTCTTTGACCTGCAGCTAGTAGTCTGTCTCCCCTACTGCATTTCTCTTTTTTAGTATTAGCTGCAGTCTTATCTGATGCAGCTACACAACTGAAGTTCATGTTCCCCCTTAGTGCTTTGGATGGAATGTTTGTTCCCTGCACATAATTAGTGGATGAATGGTTTCTATTTTTAGTGGGTGAATGATTTCCCTACACCCAAGAGTAAGGTTACACCGATAATTGCCATTCTTTGTTCCTCTTCATTGCTAGTAGCAGATAAGTTCAATTTTCTCAACCTTCTGGAGGGCATCAATGTCTGTCAATGCATGGTGTTATTCTGATCAACTTGTTCATTCCATCTCCATCGTTGTGTTATTAGTCATTCGTTGGTGTATAATAAACATCGATGAATTGTTTTTCTTTTAAGTGTACTCTAGCGAAGCAAGTACTGCTGCTAGTTCCTTTTTTTTCCTACTGCTAGTTGGGTACAGTAGAGAGGAGAATAATTGCTAGGAATTGGAAAGAAGAAGATAGATCACAGTACAACTATAAGTCTGATGAATGTTATAGTACACTTGGTTTGAGTACTTGAATAAGTACTGCTGGGATTATCCAATGCATAGATAATCCAAGAGGAGCCTGTGCTTTGTCAGATATTAGTCTTTCTTTTTTGTTGTGCAGTTCAGGGACCTGCTGTTGGGATTTCTAATCACTGTACTCTTCATCATTTTTTTCCTTTTCAGGCCAATGGCAAGACAGAGATGGTGAAATTGGGACAACAAGCATCTCATAGGGACGCTTCCAGTTTGCAGTCCCTTTTTTGTTTGAAAAGATTGGGAAAATAAGTCGTTTTCTATTTGTCGTGTTTGTTTGGTCTCTAGAAGATTGTTGAGGATGGAGATAACTACACATTAAGTTATTGGTTGTGAACTCTGTAATGTCGTAGGATGTTTTACATTTCCCTTTTGCCGTCTAACATGTCAGGAGTTCAGCTTTTTGTCACAAGTTGTTTATTTGTGCATTGAGTGATGGAAACCTCCGATTTGTTCATGCTAGATACCTGGACTAGTTTCAGCTTTTATTTGTGCAATCGGTTTTCGCTTTGTTCATCTGAAGCACTGCAATGAACTGATGCTGCATCTCTGTTCGGGTTTTTCGGTCTTACCCGAACCCGAACCCGAACCCAAGACCGAACAGTTAGTTTCTCGGGTAACCCGAGGACCGAAGCCCGAAGACCGAACAAAAACCCGAAAAACCCGACCGAAATTTCGGGTAAAACCCGAACGCCCAGGCGAACGCCAGCTGTGGTCGCCGTCGGCGGCGGCGACGGGCGGCGTAGGCCGTCGACGGTTGGTAGCCTCGTCGCCGACAGCGCGGCCGTTGCTCCAAGGATGTCGTCGATGAACGCTGCAGCGACCTACATTGACTGCGTCGACCCGTTGGTGAGCGAACCGCGGGGGGCCGCGGAGCCTCCCGCTTGGGGGGACCCTATGCTCGTGGAGGGAGGTCGCCCCGTGTTCTGCACCGCATATCTTGCAGGACGTGCGCTCTCTAGCCCCACCCCCCACCAGTACAGGTTGACGGGTGGGCTGATCTGATGGCGGCGGAGTTCATGACCTCTTGCCCTGTCGCCCGACGATGCGGGGCCCCTTCGATACTGGAGGAACCTGCCGCTCCCTCGGAGCCTCCTCCGGTGTCCCCTGTGGACGTGGCCACCGCTATCGCGCAGCGACAGAAAGAGATTGAAGACAGGATTTGCGTGCCGTTGCCATCGCCAATTCTCAAGTCGGGGCCATGCCTACGCCGTGCACGCACTCCGGCCTCCACCCACACCCTGCGTCGTAGTGGCCGTATTGCCGCACGACCTAGGGCTGCTAATGCGACCGTGCAGGCCCAAACGTTGTTGCTACGAAAGCTGGCTGCGAAGTGGACGCGGGAGAGGCTCCAGCTGTCGTTGAGGAGAAGGTCAGGACCCTCTTCAGGCGCGGCATGCCGCCGTCCAAGCGGCGCCGTTTCGAGATGCTTCTTGACGGACGTTTTGACCTCTCCGCCATGGAGCTCAATGTGGAGGGGCTCGCCGATGAGGAGGTCTAGTACGGTCGGCTCGTTTGTCGCAAATTTGGTCACGATGTAATCCCATGTGATATATCCAGTAGTGGTTAGGTTTCGCCCGGTAACTGTTTGGTTACCATTGCTTCTTGTATTTTCAACTTTCTTCTGCTTACTGAAAAACGCGCAACGGCGTGGTCTCGAAAAAAAAATAGAATGTGGACCCAGGGTATCAGCTACAGTAGGTACAATCAACTCGTAAATTCAACCACTGAGAAAGCATCAACAGAACACACACTCGTTAATGGACCAAGGAGAATGAGACTAAGACGTGCAAGACTATGATACACCAGTGCTGTTTAGCTAGTGCAAAAGGAAAAAAACAGAACGGAGATATTCAGATAGATAAGGGAGATCACTGGGCAGGTTCAGGCCTTGCTGCTGGCTTGGATTTAATGTAATCATTTTTTAGTTTCTTGAGTGCCACTACCACATCGCTCATCGATAATCTTTGGTCTGGTGCATCACTTGAGCAGAGCAAACCCAACTCAAAGATAGGTCGAACAAAGAGCTTCATATCGTAGTCATCAGAGGAAGGACCTTGCAGGAGGTTATCATCCAGAACATGGACAATATCTGACCGCAATGCTTGACGAACCCACTCCCTGATGCTTAGATCTCCGATAAACAATGGATCAGTGGGCCTCTTTCCAGTGAAGACTTCAAGAATCATAATTCCAAAGCTGAACACATCGCTCTTGTGGGATGCCTTCCCAAATGATCCATACTCTGCTCAATAATTCAGAAAAATAAAATATTAGAACAGTCGTTCAATCAGAAGGATTAAACTTATAGGTATAACTATAGTATAAGGTAGCGATAGTACCTGGTGCCATGTACCCAAGTGTTCCAGGCATATTTGCAGTGACCATGGAGCTGTCATCACCCAATAAAAATTTTGCGATGCCAAAGTCCGCCACGTGTGCCGTCATGTCGCTGTCAAATAGGACATTGCTAGGCTTCAAGTCACAATGCAGGACAACCTGGAAATGGTGATGGTGCAGATACTCCATCGCGATTGACACATCTACCATGATATCCAGCCTCTTAAGGAATCCCAAGCTACTTGATGTACCTTCAGAGTGCAGGAGCTTGTCCAAACTGCCATCTGGCATGTACGGGAGCACAAGTGCTCTGAAGTCCAGGTTGGAGCATGTGCTTAGTATTCTTGTCAGGTTGCGGTGTCGAGCCATGCGGAGCACATGGCACTCCGCATCAAAGCTTCTTATGGCCTGTTCTAGTCGCATATCTAGAACTTTTATTGCAACAACCACACCATTGCTCAGCTGGGCTTTGAAAACTTTTGCAAGACTTCCAATTCCCAGAAGGTTGTTGTCGCTAAAGTATCAGTGGCAGAAATGATCTCATGGTATGTGACTAATATTTTCCTTCCAGCATTGCCTGGATCATCATCCACCTTGCTCTTAGCTCTCCTTCTAATCATTAGGTAGACGCAAAGAGCAATGGAGACAATTGCAGCAGCGACGACTGGAAGAAGGATAATTAGAAGATGTCTTTTATTTGAGTGAGAGCCCTCTTTAAGACAAGGAGAAAATCCAAGATGGGGAGATCCACATAGCCCATTATTTCCAATCAAAGGTAATGACGTGATGTTTGAAAAACACCACCCTCTGGTATCTTCCCTTCTAGCTTATTGAAGGATAGGTTCAGGGTTTTCAAGGCCGTGAAATTGGCAAGGAACATGGGAATGGTACCAGAGATATTGTTGAAGGAGAGATCCAAATATTCCAAGTTAGTAAGCTTTTTGAAATGAATCTGGCAATTGTCCATCAAATGAGTTATGTGATAGATCTAGGAAGTTGAGCATCATAATTTGTCCAAATGTTTCTGGGATGATTCCATGGAAATAGTTGTAAGAAAGGTCAAAGGATTCCACTTGTTTTAGCCCACCAACATCAGTTGGAAGTGGACCAACTAAGAAACTGTCATAAAAATATAAGGAAATAATCTTGTCGAGGTGGAAGAAGCTTGCTGGAATAGATGAGTTTAAGTGGTTACTATGTAATTCTATTTTTTCTAACAAACTAAGGTTGCCAATGGTATCGGGTATAGAGCCAGAGAATCTGTTTCTTGAAAGATACAACTGTTGTAAGCTCCTCATCATGCCAATTTCTGTTGGTATAGAGCCAGTCAAGTCATTGTTTCCGATGTCAAGCGTGACCAGCTCCTGCATCACCGTCATAGAATCTGGGATAACCCCTGTGAACTGGTTGTCAAAAAGACCTAATTTTTGGAGATGAGTTAAGTTTGACAGTGTTAATGGAAGGCTTCCTGTTAAGTTGTTATGACCTACACTAAACCGATGTAATTTTGTTGATAGGTTCCCGATATTTTCTGGCAGCCACCCTGTGAAATAATTATAGGGCAGGTCAAGGAGCTCGAGATTCCTACAATTAGAAAGGGATGACAAGAAGTTGAGATTCCCATCTAAATTATTCGTTCCAAGAGTAAGCTTGGTCAGAGCTGGGATGTTCCCAAGTGTTGGTGGTACCAGCCAGAGAATTGATTGTATGGCAAATTTAGCAAAGATAATTCGGAAAAATTCCCAAGATAAAATGGAATCCGACCTGTTAGCTGACAGTCTCCCATATCTAGTACAGTAAGATGGGTGAGATTGCTAATAACAGCTGGGATAGAGCCAACAAGGTTATTTGTTCCCAACCAAATAGTGGTGAGACGTGGTAGTTGAGCCAACCATGTTGGAACAACACCAACAAAATGATTTTCTAGCAAACTCAGATATTCTAAGTTTTTGCATGCTGCAAGTGCAGATGGAATCGGACCAACAAAGTGGTTATGTGAGAGATCAAAGAGTTGCAGCAGCGGAAGACTAAAACTTTGATTGTTTGGAATGGGACCCACAAAGTTGTTTTGTCTGAGATGAAGCTCCAGCATCCTTGACATGTTGTAGATGGCCGGGGGCACTATACCGGATAGGTTATTGGATCCAAGGTACAACTCTTCCAACTTTGGCAAGGAACCAATATTGTGCGGTATGGGACCTGATAAGCTGTTGTTTATCAAGTTGATCATTTTTAGGGATTGTGTGATATTAAATAGGCTTGGTGGTATGTGCCCAGTTAGCTCATTGTTGCCAAGAGAAAATTCCTCAAGACTATGCATATTCTGCAGTAGTCCTTGGGGGATGTCCCCAAACAGGCTATTGTGACCGAGGAGAAGATACACAAGCCTCGTTAGGTTTCCTATGGCAGTTGGAATAGGACCTCTGAGGCCATTTTCTTTAAGACGCAGAAACTTAAGCCGATGTAACATACCAATTTCTGGAGGGATAGAGCCACTGAGGCTTGTGTTTGTCAAGTTGAGCACGGAGAGGAATGAAAGATTACCGAGATGTGGGCTGAGCTCCCCTTCTAGAGGAACGTCCGACAGCGACAGAGCCGTGACGCGCTGCCGGTGGCGGCGGCTGCACGAGACTCCAAGCCAACGACAGAAGGAGACGTTGGTTGTCCAGCTCCGGCCAAGGATGCCGGTGGGATCAACAAGCTCACGTTTGAAAGCCAGCAGCGCATCGAGGTCGCTGTGACTGCCATTAGCGTTTGTTTCGCTCTGGACTGATGAAGAAGAGGAGACAACACAAGGTAATAGGAGGGCCGAGAGGCAGATGGAAAATTTTAGTAGACTGGCCATTGGATCTGAGTCTGTCCTGTTATGGTTAAATGTGATACATATATATACATGTGTGCATGGTTAATAATAAGTGCAGTCTGCCGCCCGGCCACGTGCACCACACACTCTGCACCGCTGTATAGATGCAGTGGCGGCTAGGATCCAAGTCAACCATCATGCTTGATGTTTCATGCTTTGGAAACGAGTCTGCTATGTGGCTGAATGGTACGGTGGCTGGCACTTTGCATTGTCAATTGTGATGCATGTGTGACAAGCGTACTTATCGGGAGAATGGATCCAACAGAACAGAATTTGGCCACATGACGAGCCATCATTTCAATTTTTGTTTATGGCGGCTATGGATGTTGCAGGAATTGGTTAATTGTGTCAGACGCTAGGAGCAATTAGTGGCGCAAGGTCACAATTCAAAAGTACCACACTGCGTGTCAGCAAACGTACCACACTGCGCCGATGTGTGCATGCAATGGCGGGCTCAAGGTCACAATTAAGTCTAGTCACGATCTTTGTATCCCACCACTAGTTGGTCATTTGTGTTTTCTGTGTCCTACTGGTTGGGAATGGCCACGTACTCGCCGCAAACCCTGGAACGCATAATCTTCCACCTGTACTTAATGAAACACGTGTTATAGCACACTTTCCAAAAAAAAAATAACTCAAGGTGACAAGTCAATGTCTTTCCGGAAATCATAATGACCCAACAAATCGCTCATGTATAATAACAATGCAAACTTGAATTCTGAAAAAATAGAACTGAATTATCATCCCTTATGCGAAATGGGCTAAACAGCAGCACCTGGGTCAGCAACAGCAGGCGAGGCCAGCTAGGCCCTTGTGGCTTCACCCCTTGAGAAGCCCAACAACCACTAGAACACAAAAAAATTTGCGTGGCGTGCAAAAATTAGTTTTCGTTGTGGGTACCGGCTCCCACTACCATTGTATGGTCACGGTTAATCTATAACCGTGGTATGCGCTTTTTGTTCGCCATGGTAAAATAAATTCAAATCTATACCTACTAATAAAAAGAGAAAATTTCCGTCGTCCACCCAAAAATTTCGTCCAGCCCTCTACCCCTCTATCGTACATACACAGGACACCTGTTTTTTTTCTGCCTGCAGTCCTCCATCGTACACATATACCGCGCCCAAGTATAGAAGCCAGAGTCCATATACGTACACGACTCATATGAAGCGGAGCCGATGTAAGGCAACCACAAGTAATCTCCCTTGACTACGTGCTCTTCCAGAGCGCGGCGATCGAACTCGCGTTACCTTCGGCGGGGGTCGCACGCGTGCATGGCTAGAGTCCACTACACGTACAGTTAGGTGGCCATCATCATCCACCGCACGTGGTCTCCGACGTGGTGCTCATGCTCCACCACACCTATAGCTCAATCGGTCAAGAAGTCCATCCACATGTACGTGGTCTGCGGGGGCACCTATCGTCCTCCAGGTGCCGCTCATGTGTTCTCCGTCGCCTCGCCACTCGTCAAGCACCGCGTCGTCGCCGAGTTGCAAGCCGCGCTCGCCAAGGCCGGGGCCGCACAACATCAATCTGCCTCACGCCCTCACCGTCATTGATGATCGATCGTATCACATCCATGTTGGGAATATGCCCTAGAGATAATCATAGAGATGATTGTATCGCCTTGTATCCATGATATATTATGTGTTCATGAATATCCATTAAAGACAACTTGTATCGAATAGCAATTATGTGAATTGTCTGTGAGACTCTTTACTTGTATGGTTATTCTGTAGTTGTCCCTGGTTGGAGTTAATGTGAGGACACACATGAATATTAGATCAGCACACATATTGGTTGATGACTATGTTTCACAAGTCATTGACATGGTGATGTCAAACTAATAGTGTGGGCACATGTATGGCATGGGGCTGATTGACCCGATATGAGATGTTACTATTATTGTCTCTTTACACATCATGTACGTTATGTCCTTAGACCTGAGATTGTCGTATGTACTCAAGATGTGAAATGACCTACTTAGGGACTATTAAACGTTACTCCGTAATTGGGTAGCTATAAAGGTGGTCTTCGGGTTTGTCAGGAAGCATACTGTGAGGCATAATCAATCAAGATGGAATTGCCCCTTTCCATGAGAGAGAGATATCACTGGACCACTCGAATAATTGGATCAAGAAAATGCATGGCCGTGCTTGGGTTAAGTGTTAACCCACGAGGTGGACCAAATATCGTGTAGCAAGGAAATGTGAGTTTGTGGTGGTTCGTCTGATATGATCATTGCGTACACATGGAAGTTGACACATCTTACTAGAGGCCACTATCAGCTATTGGTCGAGTAGGAGTACTCGGGTCATGTCTATGTGTGCATGAGCCCATAGGGTCGCACGCTTGAGGGAAAGAAGGCCTAATTCGGATCTGATCCAATTAGACGAGGCTTAGGGTTACTAATGGGCCTCCGGCTCGAGCCCTGTTAGGGACGCCTATATATATGAGAGGTGGGCGCGGGGCTAGGTTAAGCCACGCCACTTTGCCAGCCGTCACCGCCCACGCCCTCGCCTTTTGCTCCTCGCGGACCTAGCAGTCCGGAGGCGCATCGCTTTCTCCCCGTGCGTGTGGGATACCTCCGAGGTGCTGCATCCGGAGCACAAGTACGAACCGCCACGTGGAGGGACGGACGTGAGCAATCGCGACAAAGACTGCTGCTATGCGCACATCTTCGCCGAGGGTCGTCACTTCCGCTGCACCTACGGCGTCTAGTGGTAATCCCGTGATCTATAACTAGCAGTAGATCCTTGGTTTATGGGTAGAAAAATTTTGTTTTCTGGCTAGCGTAGCGATCCCATATTCCTTCAATCCATGCCCAGCGTCTTCCTACCGTGAAGGAGCTCGTCGTCATATGTGTCGCGGGTGGCGAGCAGCGACCAATACGGAGAACCACCGATGGAGAGCGCGTGAAGGATGGCCTCGATGGCAATCGGTGAGTGGAGCACCGGACTGCTGGGTGATGGACCTTCACCATCGATGGCAATCGGTTAGTGGAGAACCCGATAGATGGACCTAGAGCAGCGGCGGCGAGGAAAGGAAATTGCAAAAACAATCGTCGCCAATAACGCTGCGGGTTGCGGGCCACCGCCAGAACATCATCAAGTGCCGGAACGACATATCTCTTAGGTAAGTCTCATCTCTCTTTTTCCTTTTGTAGGTGTAGAAGATTAAAAACACACAAAAAAAAACAGATTCAACATTTAAAACTCCTATATAGGAGCTCCCCACTATTCACGCTTAGGGAATTCTCGGGCCTCGATTGGTCCTGGTATTGATAACTGAAATTGAAACTGAAATCGTAGGTTTGTGCGCCGTCGCCTTCGTCTTTTCTCCGGCGGCGTCGTGGGATCTGCCTTTTCCCCGTCCGGGTGAGCGCGTCATGGGTCGGCCTCTTCCCCTCCGTTGCCGACTCCGTCTCCTCCCCTTCCCCACGTTGGATGTTGCAGTTTCCATCCTCCGGCTCCCCGACCCCTCGCCTCCATCCGTCCCCTCGGTCTCCATCCTCCGCTCCCGACCCCTCGCCTCCATCCTACCTCCACCTCTCGCCTCCATCCCACCTCCACCCAGTCCTCCAACGCTGCCATCCCAACCATCCGCCTCCACCTCTCATATCCACCCGTCCTTTTTTTCAACCGACGGTCGACGCAGCTCCATCGGACGGCGGCGTCTCGCAGCGACGCTCATCCTGGCAGGGCGCCTCTGTCCTCTCCAACGGCAACTTCGCGGGGAGACGTCGCGGCGCGATCCGGTGAGGCTGCCACGAGCAGAGAAGGCGGAACCTCGCCTCGAGTGGATGAGGTACCGGCGGCGCTGCAGTCGGCCTAGCGCGAGCTGTGACCCTCGACCTCGGTGGTTCTTCGTGTTGGCCGCGGTTCACTTGAGCCGGGCGCTCAAGAAATCGCAAAAGGGTCTCTGGATCGATCTTGCCTCTGTCTCCGGTGAGTTCGTCCTGTTCACGCAGGATGGTTGTCCGGAGATTAATTACTCGCTGCTGCAAATCCGTCGCCCCCACTCGCATGGCGGCGGCAACCTTCCTACAGAACCTTCCGCATGCGTGTATGGTCCTGGCATCAAATCGGTCATGAATGGAGAGCCGGATCCAAGCCTCCCGTGCTGCCGTGCAAAACGGAGGACCATATCCTTTCATCATGCATTGGATCATTTTTTATTAATGATTTCATTCATTTTATTGTGTAGAAACGGATGACCTTCCCTCTCGAGATGGCTGGCAGCAGCCCCCTCACCAGCGAGGCGGCTGCCCTCCTCTGGCCGGCAGCAGTTCCTTCCCCACCAAAGACGGGCGGCGGAGAGGTGAGTGCGATGGCGAGCACCAGGCGCACCTGCTGGGTTAGCTTCTACGGCTTGCACTCCCCTGCTGCTGGCCACCACTGTCCTTTCAATCTATGTTTCTCCACGATGCATCTCTAATTTCTGTCTAATTTGGCTCCAATTGATGCAGATGAATCTGCACGCAATATTTGCAGCTAGCAGTGGCAACAAAAAATTCTTGGTGATCAATCTTGCTTCACTCATTGGTTTGATTTCAGATTGTCTTTTTTTGGCTCACTGATATTTCTCTGGACGCGTCTCTAGAAATAATTCGATATGTGAGAAGCCTGACTTGAGGTTGATTATTGCAGATCGAACCACTCTGGATCGTGGCTTGACTGAAGCTTCTCTCTCTCTACCGAAGCTTCTCATTGGTGCAACAAAATAACAGGAGGGACGGCGCATTTGGCGAGCAGCGGCAGGCAGAGAGCTCGCTGGCTCTCATCTCGCGCGGCCATGGCAGCCGGACTAAGTTGGTCAGTGATCGCCTTCATCACGCTCAGGAATAAGTTTATCCATTGCGGTAAGCTTTATGCCTTTATAGAGATATCCTATCTCTCATGCATGTATCATCTCTCCGTGGTTTTGTATGTATGCAGGAAAATGAAACTGCGAATATAATTCAAAGCATAATGCACTACACCTAGGTGAATCCAAGGACCTGCCCAATTTGCAAACCGGAAGTGTTATGCCATTTCCCTTATGTATATACTAGGCTACTAGCCAGATTATGAAGTGAAACTGTATAGTATTTACTATTTTTTATATTAGATTTGTTTTTCTTATGTAACTTTCTTCTTTATATGTTATTTTGAGAAGAATATTTATGTTCAACTTATGAATCTTTTTTTACTTTGATAAAAGTTTTGCATGGTGTTCTGCCGCGCGAGATCCCTCTGCACGCCGCTCTGCGTTTGGGGAGGAATGGGGCCGCATGCTGCCCCGCCGTGCTGGGAGGAACCGGGAGGGGAGGGAGGAGGGAGCTTTGAGGTGGAGAGATTCGTGTCGGTGGCGGCGCGGGGGAAGTGGCGGGCGTGGTGAGAAGTGGCTGGCTGGGTGAGGTGAGGAGAATTGGAGTGAGTCATAGGTGGCCATGGATGAGGACGCTATGATCTGCACATGCATGGATGTGCATCTTGAGGTCAGTGCCCCTCTCTTTCTCTTATTCTGAATCTGCCACGACAATTGATCTTTTTCTTTTTGTTTCAATGTTGTTTAATCCCCTTTCACTGGCCAAGCAGCGGAGCCTCGATCCGCTTGGAGGTCCTCCAGCCATATTTCCGTGGAATAAATAAATATTTGTGGATTCCACGATGATCCACTGATCTGCAGCTGGACACTATTTGCAATGCTATGGAGAAATGAAATCGATCCGGCTGATCACGTGAGTAATTTTTCAATCTTTCTTTTTCTATTGATTATTACTACAATTACTACTCTAGGATGATCAACTCAACCTGCTGCATGATGGTTGAAGCAGCAGCGGAGTGGATGGATATTGTGGTTTTAGGGCCCGAGAGATCCCGCCGGCAACCTTTGAAGATCAAAGAACTGAGCATGTGCTTTCAATGATTGGTCGTGCATGTTCTGCCAGTCTCCCCTTCCTGGGCCTATCATGTTTCAGTGCAAATCATATTGCCATCGATTTATTTTAGTTCTAGGTATTACTGTATTAGCATTTAAAAAATTCCTAAAGTTTCAACGTAATGGAAATTGGAGAATTCTTTTCGTTCTAAGTAAAATCATACACATACATTTTCTAATTTTTATTGATTAACATTCTAACCTTATTTAAATTCTTTCTTCATGCCCGTAGCAACGCTTGGGAAATCATTAGGGTTTTCACTCTTCAAACTAGATTTGTCTCCAATCGATGTGTGCTTAATTGGTCTTTGTTGAGAGCCCATGGATTGAGGATTTGCCCCCTGGATAATCATTGGGGTTCTCACTGTTCAAAGCAGGTTTGTCTCCAATCGATGTGCAATTGCATCTATTTAACTTGGTTGCATTTGTTATGCCATTGTTCCCCATCGAATTTTGTTAGTTTATTCAGCTAATAGGCAAAGATTCGGTAACTCCATTTTCACTTTCTTTGATGGTTTCAAATGTATGTTTAGTTCCTGTTATCATTGTATGGGAACTTCAATAGAGCCTCCATCATGTTTCAAAGATGGTCATGTTAAATTTTGCATGGTAATGGAACCCAAACGCTCATGCTTTAGCTGAAAAAAAAAACATTTGCAGATTCTAGGGTCACCATTGGAGGAATGTGTGTTACTAGCTGTTCTGTTCATTAGCTTTGAGGTAATTACCTATTTATGCTTATATTTTCAGGGGGTATATTCAAGGTTCTGTATCACAACCCTAGACCATAATCATTGGAAAACGTACAGCCATAAGAGTTAATGTCAGTTCATATAATTTGCTAGCTTTGTGTTATAACTTAAATGGCTTTTATGCATCCCTATCTCTGGATCACCATGCATGTGTATGTTTTTTTTTATAGGAAAGGTCATGTTAGTTATCCTTTTAGTTTTCAAAAAGCTTTGTCCATGTGTTATCTGCTCCTGTCGGTTTACATGAACGTCACCCACACTTGGTATTGTGGTCTCTTGTGGGTTCATATAGTTACATTTACAAATAAAAAAAAGAGAGTCAAGTTTAACTCTGTGCAAAAAAGATTATGAAAATCATCCTGCAGTGGCCTTGGAAAAAATGATTGCCCAACACCATTAGGGGCAAAATCAAATTTTTTGGGGGTCTTTTTAGCTTTTGTGGGTTGCAGGGAAGAATCCTGCCCATGGTTTTGTTGAGCAAACCAAACCATCCTATACTGTACTTGCTACTAATATATTTAACCATTGCGGGTTGTTCTCAACATCGGGCATGACGAACAAACCAGGGAGGAATTATGTCGATGCCAAGTACTCACTCAAATAAAAAATTATGAGCCCTTCTTTAAAAATACAGCAACGTACATTGTCTGGTCTTAATAATTGTTTGGGTTATATTCGGTACAAATATAGCAAGTCAAATAACTTCGCACTTTGGTCTTAAAAATTATCTGTGTAGACTCAATACACTTTGTTACTTCAACTGTCTGTAATAAGCTCATATATCCCTATCGGCCGGGCATGATATCATGAAAATTTCCCTTATGATCATTGCATTTTTCTTAATTCCTCAAGAAGAACGCCAGCTGGGTGAGGTTCCCCTAGTTTATAAGTTTTTCACGAACAAAAAAGTCCAGATCCACATTTACAAAGTACCCCTTGATATCAATAAGTGATTCCATTACAATTGAGCTACAG
Source organism: Hyparrhenia diplandra (assembly GCA_015847255.1). Lineage (NCBI taxonomy): Eukaryota > Viridiplantae > Streptophyta > Magnoliopsida > Poales > Poaceae > Hyparrhenia > Hyparrhenia diplandra. The sequence continues at coordinate 840,847 of JADLZK010010995.1, forward strand.
ATTTTTACATGTCTAAAAAAAAAGAATTTATGAAATTTAATATTAAGTTTACATGTTTTCATAATTTTAACTTTGAGCACAAAATTTTGTGCTTAGCAAAACCCCTTATTTTAATTAAGTATGTGATATTCTTTTCTTCCGTTTAACGCAAGGGCATGTTTGCTAGTATAAATAAAAACCCAAACCGGAGCCCACTTGGACTGGATCGGGGCCTCCGGGTCGCAGTCGCGCCGCCGGTGCCTTTGCATCTAGAGTTTCCTCGCCGAACTCCGTCGTCTTGATCCACCATAGGAGGATGTGCACCCGGCCGGATCGACTAGATCTGCAAGCCGGGTATTTGGATCCACATTTTGCTGACCGGGTCGGGACCGACATTGAGAAGGCAAATCTGCCGCCCCACTAGATCTCTCCGCTCGGCGCCATCGAGATGGCCACCGCCACCGTGGACCGCCATGGTGGATAGGAGGAGGAGCGCGAATGGATCCGGCCACCCCGGCCGTGCCGCCGCCGGACTCGCTGAAGACCGCGGGCCTGCCCTCGTGCAGGAACCGGGCCGACAGATTTGTTGGGCTATGGTGGGAGCGAGAGCGAGTGCTCCGCCGACGGGATGAGGAATGGAGGGGAGCGGTGGGAGAGGAGGGAGGGAGGGGAGGGAAAGGAGTGCGCCGCCGTCGGGGATGGGTTTGGTTGGGTGCCGTCACGTGCGAGGGGAACTAGTGGGTGTTGAGTCTTCGAGTGTTTGATGAAACACGGTCGAAAGTGTTTGTTCAAATGAAGCCCTAACTCGTTCTATATATATGAACTCGATATACGTTGGACTTGGGATTTTCTGTGGTGGGCCTCTTATGAAGTCCCTCCACGAAAAATTGATTTACCGTGGTAGGCTAAAATGTCCACCACGGTAAATAAAAATGACCACCACCACGGTTAATCGGGCATTAAACGTGGCGGACAAAGAGTGTGGCCACCACAAAAATGTTTGGGTAGTATCACTCAAAATAAAATCTGTAGTAGTGGGCGTCCAATCCAGCAAATCCTGGTGGCTGAGCAATCTGAGCCGTTCATTTCAATCCGACGGCCACTGTTGTTTCTGAATTTGTATGGAAGTATCCATGGAGTTCAGGTGAGTTTGTGATGAGGTTGTCCCACTTTACACATCGTACGTGTCACTGAAACCCAGGTGTCATATCAGATTAGACAAAGACGCATCTTCTAATGGGTGATGCCTCAGACGCTTCCACATCAGGAGGGATACCTGAGACACGTATGGTCAACCCCTGTCTTTAATTTGACATGAACGTCGAGGCAAGGTTGTTGTTTATTCTGTTTTGTCCTAGTGAAAGGTTTATAACTTCTGTGCTTTAGTATGTCCTAGCTATCTATGCATCGTTGAACATAAAATAGAAACAATTCCCTTGTCAAACACACAAGATGGATACAAATAATAATGTCTTGTGATAGAGAACGAAAGTACTGTTGAAGAGGCTTAATAAGTCATGCCATACAGAAAATAATTGAAAAGGCAGCTGCTGGGAGTGTAACAATTAATTGAAGTAACACAAGACACTCGTAGCGATTGTGCAAGGCGCGCGTGGACGTAGAAAGTTTAGTTGCCGGCTTCATCAAAGCGCCGTTTAACTTTCTTAAGCTCCTCCAGGACCTCTGCCATTGGGGGTCTCTCCTCTATGTAATCCTTGAGGCATCTGAGAGCAAGTTCACCAATCATTGCGAGGCACACCAAGTGAAGTTGAGCCTGAACACTGCCTGCAGCCAAGATGTCCTTGTCGTACATGGCCCTCCTGATGCTGCCCTCGTCGTCCTTGTATGATGCAATGAAGTCCATGGGGAGGCTCCTAGTGCCGTCGTACTTGGCCGTCTTCCGCGTGATGAGCTCCAGGAGCACCACGCTGAAGCTATACACATCGCTCTTGTCTGTGAAACGACCCGTCTTCATGTACACTGGGTCCACGTAGCTCAAATCCGCCACCACGGACCTGGAGTACATGCCCAACGCCAATAGCTTGGACGACCCAAAATCAGAGACCTTGGGCGTGAGGTCATTGTTGAGGAGGATGTTGGCACTCTTGATGTCCCCATGCACATGTTGCTCTGCATGCGAGTGCATGTAGGAGAGGGCTTCAGCGGAGCCAATGGCGATGTCCAGCCGTTCCAGCAGTGAAAGCAGGTGTGTCCGGCCATCGCCACCATGGAGCACGTCATAGAGGCTTCCTTTTGGGACAAACTCGAAGACCAGAATGGGAACCTCTGTCTCCAGACAGCAGCCGACGAGGCGGACGATGTTGGGGTGGCTGATCCTGAACTGGAAGGTGATCTCCTTCACGAACTCGTCCTTGCCAATCTTATACACTGGGCGCTTCACAGCTACATGCTCACCTTTCTCGTTGGTTCCCTTGTAGACCTCGCCATAGGCACCTTTTCCGATACTGTTACTGTAATCGTTTGTGATTTTCTTTAGTTGCCTCTGTGTGAACATGGTAATGCCCACACCCTTCAGTACTACGCCACCGTTTTCGTCAAAGTGCCTCCTTTTTGTGTCGCTTCTTAAACTCCCACCACGCAAAGCATGCTAGGACGACACAAATGAATGTTGCTGCATGCAAAGAAAAAATCGAATGTCAATGGTCGTTGCATGTTACATTATTTTTTCTCTATTCTACTTTGTATACACGATGCTTCTTGTCACAAAAACAAATTGCATGATGGGACAACTGTTTCTGTATTTCTGTCTGTAGAATGATAGGAACATATTTAGTCCTTAGGAGGTACCACAAATTTACTACTCCAGGTAAAAGAAATACTACAAATGCACCAAATCACAGTACCTCCTACATACATTTCAAAGATTTCTAGGTTTAATGTTTCCTTTAAATATCGCCAAGCATTTCTACTTTATTCTATAGGTACCAACCACAACCGTGGGTAGCAAGTTTGCTAGCAATTACTATATTCTATAATACAGTGAAGAATGAAATGTGTTACATCAGAAAGATCTGTCAGACACTTGAGAAAAAAAGATGGAAATGGAAAGTAATAAAACTGCAGGTTTGCACAATAAAAACGTAGGGAAACAGGAAATACCTTCATAGAAGTATAAGATAAGAAATGTGGATAGCTTGCATTTTGAGAGAATTCACTAGTGGGGTCTGTCTTTAAACAAGTATAAGATAAGATTTTAGAAGAGAACTCCAATGTTTCCATTTTTGAGTTTCTAATAACAATTAAGATGCCAAACTAATTATCAAAAAGAAACTACAAAACAATGTAAGAAACAGTTGGGCGCATGATTTAATTATATAATTATTACTCAGCTACTATCGCAAATGCATATCCTGGAATTATAGGCCGACAGCCGGCGTCCTGAATTTTACCATCACCTGTGTGGAAAAATATGCATTTGCACGTGTAGTTACCGTCTGTGTCACGGCATACACTAGAACTGCCACAATGATATAGTTCTTTGTACTTTGGATTTGTTTCCCGAAGTTCGCACTCATTAATGTCTGCATAATTGAGATATATATGCACACAGTTAGCATCATGAGAAAAACATCCCTCAAGCTACTTTTACTGACGAAAACAGGTTAAACATGTCTCAGTTGAAAAATATTCGACGAATTCCAAAAGCCGTTGGCCCATTTAAGGAGGCAGACCAATGAACTACCTTATTTGAAAATTGTCTATTAGAAGTGGCTTACTTAAGATGTTAGTCTCAGCAGGTAAAGAGGATCATTTTCAGAGGCATATCCCATAAGAGATCCACCTCTGGCACACTATGTCAAAACATCATAATGGAGACAACGATCACTGAAATGGAATTGAAACATGTCACTAATATAATATCAATGATGTCGTGAATGGAGTGCTTCATTTTATTGGATATTTGCCCATGCCCTGTAAAAAAACCATGTCACGAATGACAAGTTACTAGAAACTCTTTTCTTGTACACTCCTTTCTACAAGACGTGTGTCTAATCTCATGGACAGTCACTAACAGAGTTATCAGACATATACCAAGGACCGAAATAAATTATCAAACTCAGTTAGGTCCGAACTCCCCGTTTCTCATTCAGTCATCCCTCCTGGCTCATCAATGTCCTATCCTATCCCAATGTCCCCCAGTCCACCCCTACTCCATCTGCCAAAGTCATGTCTCTTGCCTCCAACTCCACCGCTGCCACCACTCCTCCTTCGCCACCTCCATCTCTCTTCCCGACTACCTGCCTCTTCTAGATCAGGACAGGGTGAGACACATAGCAAGAAGCACGACAAAGTAACTAGATACCACCACCATGAGCTCTAATGGTCTTTGTCAAAGGAGGTGGAAGTTCAAGGAGGGAGATGGTGACCTTGAAGAGCCCTCTGAAGGAGAAGCCAATGCTGCGACTACAGCTGCACGACTGGCAGCCTCGCATCTGCAACAAGTGACACAACATCGAACGCCAGATATCAGGCGAGGGAGCCCTGTTTCACCATCTCTAGTCCCAGTTGATTTGATGGACTGTCTCTAAAAACACTATTTAACACAAACACTTTTCTAAAGGTGGACAGTCAAGCTGCCTATGAAAAGGCTATTTGCGCGGACCTTTGGAAATGCTTACTGTAGTATTGATTTAAGGTCCAGATTATACTGCACACTAGTAGAAAAAGAAGTTACAGTCCCGTTCCCAACCCCCTTTAGTCGGTTTTGGGAACAAGGTCTGCCTATCTTTAGTTCGGGTCATGCAACGGGACTAGAGTCCATCTCGGACTGAAAAAAAGAAAATGAAATCTTGGAGATCTCTCTTGTATTGTGATAATCGAACCTAAGTCCACTTGCATCACGAGTAGATTCATCAACAACTCAGCTAGACACCACATCTGACAAATTACTAGGTGCACCACCTATGAATTGACCCGTAGGCGACCTTTAATATCGGGTAAGACCTTTAGTTCAGGTTGGTAACACCAACTGGCACTAAAAGGCCACCCTTTAATACCGGTTGGTATTACCAACTCGGACTAAGGTTGGAGGATCTTTAGTGCTGCTTGATAACACGAACCGGAACTAAATAATGGATTTTAGTCCGAGTTCATTTTATTAACTGGGACTAAAGAGTATTCAGTGCATGTGCCGGCAATAATGCGCCCTTCAGTTCTGAATTTTAACACAACCGAGACTAAATGTGTGCACTGAAAGTTGTGGTAGGAACAAAAATGACAGAAATGATACATGGAAAATAGAGGTGGGCTAACTTTTGCATCCGTCGTTGATGTAGGGGTTGCCCGTGTATCCCTTGGAACAGTTGCACAGGTACCCAGGTCCTTGCGTAGCATTGACACAGTAGCTGTTGTTGCTGGCACAGGCCACGGCTGTTGATACGCTGCCATCCTGCGTACAGGACCCACCACCCCTGATGGCCCAGTCAAATATCAGTGGGATACTTGTCTCAGTTCCAACTCCATAGCGGCTGAAGAAAGTTTTTTCACATCACCATCGAATATGTCATCCCGGCTGAAGTTGTACCTAATAAGCAATGTTTACATATACAAGTTTAGAGTTAATTACTTCGGAGAATGTCTTTATAGTAGGAGGCCATTTTGAAAGTCACCTCACAAAGATTAATTAAGTTCTTTTTCAAAGACGCTCAAAGAAGATATTAGTGTAGTTTCTAGGTGGGAAATCAACTGGAATGTCTATGACTTGCATTCTTGCAATACAGGGAAGTGCCCCCACACACACACACACACAAACACACATCTGCCACATAGACAAAGGCAGTGGCCAGTGCCATAATAAGAAATTAAAACGACTAAAAATACCGACTTTTTTTTAAAAAAAAAAAATCTCAGAACGGTCCTATCGTGTCACCACGTTCAAGTGTCATAAGTCACAATCCACACAAGTTTATGTGCTAAGAATGCGCATATGTACTTCCTAGGATTCGAACACAAAGAAACTCACTTTTGACTAAGTTTACACATATGCATTTCCTGGCATTCGATGCAACCCCTTCGACAGCACTATATTACAAACTCACTTGTCATTAGGTATAGGATGGTATCATTTTTGTATTAAGTTTTTTAATCTTTAAGGGATATTTTAGTCCTTAAACAATCTAAAGTCAATAAAGTTCGATCGGAAATTGGATGGATTGCAAACAACATTTTTTTGCACTTTTTTCAAATTATTTTACTAGTAGCGATAGTTGGTACTTGGTACGTGTTGCAATTATCATTTTTTTTTTTTAACTTTCATGTTGCCTTGGAAATAAGGTACAGTTTTTAGTTTAATCAGACAAAGAATTTCATTTCCTGCAGTTCTAGAAAGGATTTTACAAAGCTTTCATTGTTTTTTTTTTTTTTAGTACGAGACCATCTACTAGTACAACTGCAACATACAATCTAGAACGGATTACCCTCGCTAGTCTTTTTAGAGATATGTCACAAATAGAAATGCATGTAGGAAAATTTGATTCATGTAATGTAGACACTCACAAAGTAAGAATATCATTGATGCATGAATACATTGATTGTTGTTTGTGGCTCAGAATAAGTTGCTTGGTTGGTTGGACACGTACCATTTTTTCTCAGAAACGAAGGCGTAGCTGCAGCCGCAAGACTCCCCACGCAGTATTTTTCAGAATTTGGTTGACGTTGTCGGCGTCGGCGATCGGCTTGACAATTATGTTGCTAAGGTTGCCTCGGATGGGTGTCTGGCAGCAGCCGAGCCCGGTGCACTCGTCGCCGTCCTGAGCTGCCTCTTGTATGCTTGAGCAGAAGCTCGTGCAGGTGGTCAAGTAGCTGCTTCCCATGTCTTCGAGCCATGCAAGCATGCTGCAGCTGACGGCCGTGAACACGTTGCGCTTGCTCGACAGCAGGAATGGCGAGCCGGTGACGTTGAGCACCACGCTCGCGTCGTGGTCTGAATCGAGTGTACTGGACGAGTTGTAGCTGGCATAAGACACGGGGCTAATGACGCGCATCTCACCGGCTTCCAATGAGATGTTGAGGATCTGGACGTCCTTGTATAGAAGTCTTGGAGGGACAAATGTCTCGTTGCATGTGAGACTGAACTGACCCTGCCAAGAACAGCATTCGTCGGTGCCGATGCCGAATGGGTAGGGAACGTCTATCTCGCCGCACTGGCGTTGGCAGCCTGGCTCTGGACCCAACATCGTCGCCGGTGTGGTGGGCGTGTTGTTTGAGCTGGCGGCGACCGGGGGAGATGGCAACAGATTGGTAACCATGAGAATGGTAGTAAGGATGAGAATCCACTGGAGGGCAGCCATGGCTTCCTTCTACTTACTAGTGGTACTAACAGGGTAACAGGCAACAAGGCTCAGGCTACTATATATGTGCTGAACAGCCGCCTCCGCGTGTGGGTGTGCATTTGTATTAAAAAAAAAAAAAGTTTGCCCTCGATCAGTGCAGAGAGGGTCCCCACCACATGAGAAAGTCGTCCTTTCTTTGCTTTTCACTCAGGCTGCTATATATGAAGTAAAGAGAGTCGGCCTTCGATTCGTGTTTATAAAATTCAGATTGGGTACACTGAGGTGCTGTTTGGTTCATAGGGACTAAGCAAGAGACTCTTTTTAGGGCACAACAATAGGAGCTAGGAAGAGGGGGGGGGGGGGGGGGGGGGTGAATAAGCATTTAGTGTAGCCTTACTCCTAGGATTATACATTGTAGAGACTAGGAGTAACAAATACCAGGTAGCAACGCTACTACCAGGAACAAGAAAATAAACAACCATATTTATACTGTTTATGCAGTACAAGATTTTGTTTGTGGCTCCCGCCTTATACAACATAGACATTGTGCAGCAGGATGATCACTACTCCCACCTGCCCCTTGGACCCACACTATTACCGAGTCTGGTAGTATACATTGCTGTTGCTCTTAGAGATTAATAGAGGAAAAGTCTTAAAAAAAATCTCTCGTGTTTGGTTTGGTAGGGACTAAAAGATACCTTTTTTAATTCCAAGGACTAAGAAGTCCCTAAACCAAACAGCCCCAAATTTGTGGAGGCCATGTTCCCCGCACAAGGTAGAATCTTATAACACCTAAATAATAGAAGTCCACGGTCAAAATTATAAGACCTAAAATTATCTTTGCGGTCTCAATCACCATATTGTGTCCCTAATAACTCAAACAAATTAGTTGTTGCATGCCCAATGACATCTCTTTGCATACTGTACTGCCGGCAGACAACATAGAAAAAATTGAGTTTGTTTGGAGTTCTGTATAATAGGGTGTCTAAAGTTGGAAGCAAATCAAAGAATGTCACACTGAGACCTACTTGCGTGTAGGGATGAATATTCGTTAGGGATCCACAAAGTCACCCGTCCAAGAGCTTGGCCGTTGAGAGAGGCTGTAACGGGGATTATGGGGAAACACAATCTTCTCAATACCTTATGAAAAAGTTGGTGGCCTCCTACAAGTCAATTACATTTCCGTATGCACTTTGCACTCCATGGTGTGTGTGACTTACAATTCTAGTGTTGCTTGCTATGTTTAGTTAAAAGGATTGGAACGTAGTGTGTGAAATTCTTTCCACGTCAAACATAACACATAGTAAAACCCTAGTGCACATGTAAATTATATCTTGTATAGGTTCTGATAAGTAAGTTTTACTTGGCTATTATTTTTTAAGTTGGTTAATTCAAAAACCGCCTCTTAATTAAGCATTACGCTACCTTCACTCACTACATGACACTGGAGCTTCGCCGAGAGTACAACAATTTGCCGAGAGCAGACGAAACAGGCTCTCAGCAAACATACTCTTCGCCGACGGCCTCACTCGTAGAAACCATACCCTCGGCGTGGACCTCTTTGCCGAGAGTCGGGCTCTCCGCAATACCGACCGTAGGCAAAGATTATCTTTGCCCAGGGCGAGCCCTCAGCAAAGAAGGACCCTAGGTAAATATATTCTTTGCGAGAACGCTAGGGTTCCCAGCTTTGCCGAGAGTATTTGTCATTTGCTATCGGCGAAGCTTCCTACTTTGCCGAGAGTCGAGTAGAAGGTTCTCGGCAAAGTTTTTTAAAAAAATAGAAACTTACTTTGCCAAGAGTCCACGACAAGGTGCTCGGCAAAGTGTTTCCCCACATTTCGAGAGTCCCGGACAAGGTTCTCGGCGAAGTTTTTTATACGCGAAAAAGTTCATTTTCTTTGCTGAGAGTCACTGACAAGGTTCTCGGCAAAGTTTTTATCCAGCGAAGAAAACATTCATTTTCTTTGCCGAGAGTCACTGACAAGGTTCTCGGCAAACTTTTATCCTTGAACAAAAAAATCATTTTTTTTTGCTGAGGGGGCCTGACAAGGTTCTCGGCAAAGAAGTTTCTAACCGTTAACTGTCCTTAACGGTCACTTTTCTTTGCCGGCGGCGAATCCGGCCGTCGGCAAATCTTTGCTGAGAGTCGCCGGCGGGTGCTTGGCGAATAATCTTTGCCTTCGAAAACTTCCCCATAGGGCCTTCGCCGGCGGCGGCGTCGTTTTCCTCTCAGCGAAGCCTTCGCCGAGAGCTTCATTCTCTTTGCCGAGAGGCCCGGACTCGGCGAAGAACCGGTTCCTGTAGTGACTACTCGATCACATTGTCTTTTACTTTGAGCTCGAGAGGATGAAAGGCCACATCTTAATTTGGGCACACAGTTTTCATAAGGTCATCGAAAAGATCATCGAAGCACACAGTTTTACGCACTAAAAGTGCACTCACTGCGACAGTTTGGGCCCTCACACCAACTATACAGTTTGGGTAATCAAATTATTACAAGACATTCCTTCTACCAAATCAGTTCGGGTAACCTCTAACGATGGAACATCCAATCAAGCTGATGACGATGCCATTGAGGTCCACTCGATCAGATCCGGACGCTTGTAGATGTCTTCCAGCCAAACAATCAGGTTCTCTAAGCGACTCCTCTCCTCCTAGAACAGAAATAGCCACCCTCTTATCATTCTTGATAACTTCATCAAACCCACACAATTTTTTTCACGATAAGTTGAGTAGGTCGTCAATTTACCTTATGGTAGTTGAGTAGGATGTCAATTTTATGATGCTTCTACACATGATAGTTGAGTAGGTTATCAATTTTATTCTGCAAATTTGAGTCCAGACAAATGCTGTTTTTAGTTTGAATATACTTGTGCATCGAATATATATGTGCCTTGAGTTCTTCACGATGGCCTGTTGGCCAATCAGTCCGACATCGCCGTTGGCGAGTAAATAAAAAGCCGCTTTCACGATGGCTACCAGCGTGCCAATGTCAGATGTATCCGATGTCTATAAATAAAAAGCCGCTTTCACTGTGTTTTCAGGAACCACGAAGTATCATTAGGTTCGTACAAAAGTGCTGCTTTCTTTCCTTTTCAGACTAGGAACTCGATCTTTGGGACGACAGACGAGACAGGAAAACCAAGGAGAAGGTTATTTATATTTTGTATAATGTACTCTGTGGGTCCCCCAACCACTTGTGCGCTAGCAGTTCTAAGACATATTAGTAACGTAGACAAATAAGTTATATCCCTCAATAGTTACAAAAAAATCGGAAAACAAAAGGTGTTTTCATTAGGAAGAGCCCAACCAACTAAACTATTTGTATGGTCAATTACTTTTAAATGCCCACTAGTACATAAAAATCTTTTTGCGTGACACCTCTCAAATAAATCTGTGGTAGGCACACACTTTGCCCGCCACGGTTAATAGGTAGCTGGCAAGGCCAGCCGAACGACTGGTCGCCCACCATGGTTAATAGATTTTGCGTGGCGGACGACTTAAAAACACACTCCACAATAAATCAAGCCCAGCTTGCAACCCATTTGGCCCGGTAACTTCCTCCACATATAAATAGAGTGACATAGGGTTTGTCGGACTGACTCCATCCCTCTCTCTCACACACACACTTCACACTACTACAGATTTGAACTTGGATGGTGTTTATTTTTTTATTTTCCGTGGCGGCCATTTAGGAAACCGCCATGGAAAATACTTGGCGTGGCAGCCCCCCGGGGAAGAAAACCGCCACGGTTGTCGATTAACCGTGGCGGGCTTTATAAAATAACGCCCACGGTTAATCGCCATTAACCGTGGCGGTTTTTTTACAATGCCCGCCACGGAAAAGGCTGGGCTATAAATACAGCCCAAACCTCCTTCTTCCCCACGGGAACTTCGCCATTTTCTAGGGTTTTGAGCTTCAAAACTCTAGAAATCACCATTTAGGGGGGGAAGGTTTTGCCCTTGGTTTGATTGAAGTTTGGCACCGCCGGTATTTCCTCTCTCTCTCCCCTCTTTTCTCTCCCTCTCTCCCTTTTTCTCTCCCTCTCTCCCTCTCTCTCTCCCTCTCTCCCTATGCATGGTCCTCCCTCTCTTTGAGATGTAATTGAATATGGTTTGTGCTCTTTCTCTCCCCCCTCTCTATCCCCCTCCCTCCCCTTTATCTCTCTTCCCCTCTCTCCCCTCTCTCCCCCTCTCTCTCTCCCTTTCTTTTGAGATCTAGTTTTGATCTCCCCCTCTCTCTCTCCCTCATAAAGCTACCTCCCTCTCTCCTCTCCTTCTCTCTCTCCCTCCCCCTCTCTCTCCCCCCCTCTCTCTCTCCCTCTTTCTCCTCCCCCCTCTCTCTCCCTCTCATTTTGAAGTGTGCGTACGTGCTCTCTTTCCCTCTCTCTCGATCTCCCTCATATTCCTCTTTTTGCACTTTAGTTAACTCTCTCTAATCATCGATACTTCGATCTCTAATCATCGATCGCTCTCTTTTGTTTGGTTTAATTAATTTGAGCAGGCCGTCATGGCGCGAATAGGGATTGGATGTGCGGGCCGAGGATCGGTTTGGCTTTTCGTTGATGATGTGCGAAAGAAGTTTATGCCCGTCGCCACAAAGCATCGAATCGATCGGGGTTCGGAAGAAATGGTGTGCCCGTGCTATCAGTGCAAGCATATGTTCTTACACAAGGATGATGTCATCGTGGAGCACTTGCTTTGCGGTATGGTTTCATCGGGGAGCCGAGGTACACCATGTGGAAGTATCATGGTGAAAAAGAACCGAGTGTCGCGGCCGGTTCATCATCGGAGGACCCCGTCGATCGCAACGACGTAAAACACCGGTGGTGGGCCGAAGGGCGAGAACAAGTTGATAATCGTGATTACATAACCGTAGACGAACCGCTTGAAGACATGGCAGAAGACAATGCGGGTGGAGATGATGGTGAACAGTCAGTAGTTGATGACATGTCGGCCGAGGATGCTGCTCTTCTCGAGGAAATTGCTAACCTCAAAGATGAAGATGACGTGTTGTTTGGCAATCCAAGATGGCTCGAGAATTGTAGATAGATGAAGCGGCGGCAAATGTCCGAAGCAGTGCACGGTGCTACGTTTTAACCTAACGATGTTGATGATGAAGGCTCGCCACGGGTGGTCGACACGAGCTTCAATGACCTTATTTACGGTATCTCGGTGACAATGTTTTACCCGAGGGGAATAAGATGCCCGCCAATACCTATCGGGCGAAGAAGTTGATTAGATCCTGTGGCCATGAAGCTTAGGAAGTTTCATGTGTGTCCTAACCATTGTATTCTATACGGGGTAACTATGCGGACTTGCAGAACTATGCTCGCGATGCGGCGTGAGTCGTTACAAGGGGAATTGTTGGTATTTCTAACGTCACTAACTAGTAATGGCGTCTAGAAAGGATATCGATGTTGCTTCGAGATAAAACTAAAAGAAATAATTCATTGCAGTTCATAGCATATCCGAAAAGGTTGTCATCCCTATAGTTAAACTACTAATATGCAAGGAATAAAATATTAGGTACTATGCCTTGATAAACTTCTTAATAAGTAAATAAACAATTATAATCTGGGTATCCGCAAAAGCGCATAGATATGAATATACCATTGTAGCATTTTAACCAGGGAGTAAGAACCGGTGTTGAATTTATATTCTACCATAGGGAAAGAAGTCTACTATCGTGAATTAACTATGCATAGGTGTATCTAAACACCTTAATCATCTCTCGTAAGCAAAGCTTAAGTGTTAAATCTATCAATTACTTAAACAGGGATCAAAGTTCACAATAAAGATAATGATAAAGTTCGATAAATAGATTCAACCAAGTCATATCGGTGTGCAAAATAGAAAGTGTCAAACATTGGGCGATAGCAATTCATAGGCTAGCTAGCATTAGAAACTCCAATATGTAACTCTAAACTATAAGTTAGGATCTACTCGATTAGTGCAATACATCTAACAATCATCGAAGAAAGACTAATTAAATCCTCACATGAGGACGAGAATCCGTGAAGACTAAGGCGAAACTTAGAACAACCCGAATAATATCATCCGCTAGGCCTACATACGGGGATGGATTGCAAAGGACTCAATGGTGTCTTTGTCACCACCACGATCTACCACACCGACCCGGCACATAGGGTGCAAACGCAGGTAAATAAGATCTAATCACCACGATTACATCATCTCTACCACTCACCCTCCGAGCGAAAGGATGAGCGCTATACGAATCCATGCATGAACATAACGATAATTCAACTATGCTAAACGTGTAATCAAAGTAAATACTAGAACAAATAATCTCGAATATAAACATGATCAAGATATTCATATTAAGAACGTTAATGCGGAACTTGAAGACTACTTACAATGAAGAACTTACAAGAACGAGGCCGATCTTGAGCCGGCCTCCGACGATCATCGAGCGGATTTCTCCCATCCTACTAGATCTAATCTTGATTGCTACTCTTCCTAAAGCGGTGTTTCTAGAGCATGGGATTGATGACTTGGATCTTGAAGCGTTGTTGCTGAATTGAGAACTTGATGATCTGAAAGGGGGGTCTAGGGGTCTTCTTATATAGTCAGGAGGAGGTGCGGTGTTGGACTTAGATACATCTCGTGCTCCCACCGACGCCCTCGGATCAAACCGACATTAAACGAGTGGATTAGATTGCGTCTTAGAGTCGGTTGAGGAAGCTTCGAGACGAGGGGTGACTTGGCGAGGGGGCAGGCCGCTCGGCCTGGTTATTGGGCGGCGGCCCGAGGGTGGGGCCCACCACAGGGGTCAGCGGTGCGTCGTGGCTTACGGAGTCTTCTAGATGATGGTTTCTTGGGTGCTAAGTCTCGATTACGTCGAGAGTAATCCGAAGCCTTCTAGAGTCTTTCTCGGAGTTGGATTGCGTTACGTCGCGTAGTCGCATGCGGCTCGCGAACTCTATTTGTTTTCTGTTTAGTCCGTGCAATTCACAACTTTACCAAAACTGGTGGAAATATGTTAGTGACACCCTATTCTAGGTTGTTATTATGATTTATACCCCTTTCTTATATTTATTTGATTAATAAATTTATATGATAACAAGTGTCAACAAACTCCCCAAGCTTACCCTTTGCTAGTCCCTAGCAAAGCTATATGCTATAGTAGGATCAGGAGTTGCTACTACGCTTTCATACCTCGAAATCTTGTGTTAATCGAGGAAATAAATTCTCCTCTTAACCGATTGCTCTTTCATACTGTTTACCATGGGGCGTAGCCTTTTCACAAATCATAAGCAAGATAAAACAATCAAGTTAAGTACCATGTCTCAAGTTCTTTGATCAACTATCATCCTGGGGTTTTGCAATATTTTTCAAAAAGAAAACTCGAGAGATCCTATGTATGACCCTCTTAAGTAGATGGTGGTAGTGGAGTTATACATGTGGCGGGACATACATAGTGGGATGATAGCGGTGAAGTGGATGAGGATGAAAGGTAGTAAATAGCCCTTAGCCTTTTTTTAGTATTTTTCTTCTCAAACATCTTGGACTATATCTCTCTTTCTACAAATTGCTAGGACTGGGCTGTCCATTCTTGGAGAGGTGGGCTTTGCCCGGACTTGTGTCCATTTTTCTCTCTCCTTAGAGATGTGGGCCCTACTCATCCTCGGACACATGTCCATTATTCATCTCTAAATATATTTTTATTATTAGGGAGGTAGGCCCTTCTAAGCCTAGTATGACTTTTGTCAGTTACTCTCCCTCTCTCGTCTCACTTTTCTCTCTAAATATATTATTTTTCTTTTTTTTTTCTGAATGTAGCCCAGCCTCTATAAAAACACGAGAGAGATATATCCAAAGATTGCAAGAGTTTATTTTTATAATCATGGCTAGCGGCTTGATGGAGTATGGGGAGGCGTACTTAGGGTTAGAAGCGGCGTAATTAGTGGAGTGGGATGATCTTGATGCGGATGATAAACTCTTAAGGGTCATAGCTAAGGAACTCATCATGTAATGTTTTATAATTTTCAAAGATAAAAAACAGGAATCAGGTATCTCTAGGAATATGATAAAGCAGCTGACTCAACTTTTCATGTATTTTTATCTTTCAATGCTAAGACTCAGATTAAGCATGTGCTTCCCACAGTGTTGGGTTTAGAGCAAATTAAGCATTTAAAGCTTTGGGAGAATCTAAGTCCAAAGTGTAAAAGTACTTTTAAGAGGAATTAAGGCGGAGCAACTATTCATCATTTCCTTAGCATATATCATCAAGATCATAATTAAAAGGAAGAAAGCAATCTAGCAAAGATCTAGCATTTATTTGACTCCTTAACACTAAGACTTTTAATTAAGACTCATTAACTCTAAGCAAATATAATATCTAGCTAATATTTAAGACATAGGGTAGTGATACTTATTGAGATAAACGGGGGTGCTCTCCCCAAGCTTGATCTTAAAGTAGTCCTGTGTTCATCCTTGGAGCTTGCTCCTCTTTTGGGTCTCCTTTAATGTTCTCCTGTTGTTAATATTAATTTTTCGCACATACCCGAAGGAATAAATTCTAGGATGTTAATGTGAGCCTTCATGTGCTCATGTCTTCTTGGATTTTTATTTTTAGAAAAACGTGTGGACCTTCATGTGCCCACATATTTTTAAGAATTTTTCTATGCAATAGGGATGCTAATGCAAAAAACATATGAGTGCAATATTTTTTGTTTTTATTTTTATGCCACCACAGCAAGGGAGTGCTTGCATGGGGCTTTAGGAAAGCGATGCGAATGCAACAAACATATTTTTGAGATTTTCTAAGTGCAGGTTTAGAAAAAGTAAAAATGCTAAAGGAAATATGCTAATTGAAATATGCTTTGCGAAGATTAAATATGCGAGATAAATACCGAGTTACCTCTCGGCGAGAGTTTAGAGCACTTACTCCCATGGCGTGGTGTCGTCTATGGGCCCTCGTATAAATGTTGTACCTGGTAGGGTTCCTTCAATGATCTCAAAGGGCGGCGTAGACGAAGTAGCCGAGGAAGTCGATTGTTCAGTTGTTGATGCTGGCGCTGGTCGGGTCTCTGAAGATGTACTTTTGTCGTTTTTCTTGGGAGCACGGCTTCTTTCTTCTTCCAAGATTGCTTCTTTGGTGGAGACCTCTCGGGTGTGGCCGGTGTAGAATTCAAGATGGGTAGGAGCTGAGTGTATTTTTCCTTGATGTCTTTCTCTATCCTCTTGATGTGCTCCATCTTCGAGTCCAGCTTCTGTTGTAGTCTCAGGAGACGCTTCTGGCCCTTGGTCTTTCTTGGGGGCTGTTCATTATTAGTGTAAGTATTGAAGAAACAGCGTATCTTTTTACCTTGAAACTGGAAGTGAATCTCGCCCGTCCTGATGTAGATGATGGCTCTTGTAGTGTTCAGGAACGGTCTTCCAAGTACTATAGGAGGATCTTGTTCTTCTTCTCCCATGTCCATGACTAAAAAGTCAGTGAGGACATAGCAGTCTTTGATTTTGACGGGGACGTTTCGTGCAATACCTTCCGGGAATCGGTGTGATTGATCCGCCATCTGCAGCATTACATAGGTGGAACACAAAGGCAGATTACCATATATCAATTGATACGTTACCTTTGACATTAGGTTGATGCCCGATCCCGTGTCGCGAACAACTTCTTTGGAAGTTCCATTGATTAATGGGCGGTGGATTGATGGAACTCGAGGGGTCGTCTAGCTTCTCTAGTGGTGGTGGGACGCGCCGAGTCTTGCGTTCTGTTGCAACTTGATTGATCATCAAGACTTGTTCCACGTGTGGTCGAGGTTGACGGTTCTTCTTGTTCTTGCTTCTTCTTTTTGTCCTCTCCTCGACAGCTGGTGCGTGTACTTCAGGGTACGGTAGTGGTACAGGTGGAACAGGGGGAGCTAGGGTCTTGTGTTTGCAGTTGAATCTCTCCCTCTGTTTGTTGACGGTGAAGACGATCTTCGCGGTGTCGGCGTAGATGATGGCCTTGGTGGTGGCAAGGAAAGGGCGTCCCAGAATGATCGGGGCGTTCTTACCTTTGCCCGTATCTAGGACCACGAAGTGCTGTGGCCACATAGAGCTTACCGATGTAAAGACAAACGTCTTCGGGATGCCTTCGGGGTAGCATAGCGACTGATCACGCAAGTTGTAGGCACATGGTTGTGTATAATAAATCTGAACTGGCTCAAGGTTTACCTTAGGCATAATGTTGACACTTGAGCCAAAAGTCGCGAGTGCGTCGTAGGTACGGGCGCCGATGTTAATGGTGACGCCCCGGGTCTCCCTGGATCTCCTTTCTTGGCGGGCATACCCGGTCGAGTGCACTTCAGTCCTTCTCGTGCATCCTTGGTGCGAATACGCATAGTAGACATCGACAAGATTTGCAGATTCTAATTCTTCGGTTGGCCCGAATCTTACAGGTTAGGCATAGGAGCAGATAATGCCAGGTGAGATAACTGAGATTCTATCATTTTATTGAAGCTATCTTTGGTTCTTTTTATTGCGAGAAGAAAAGCTTTCCATTTTAGTACTAATAGTTTCTAGCATTTTATCATTGGAAGCTAACTTTTTAGACAGATTATCCATGAGTCTACCTTGGTTTTGTACTAACTCTCTTAGAGGTGGGAAATTATTGAAAGAGTTATTACCTTGATAGTTACCTGAGTAGTTATCTTGGTAGTTAGGTCTCTGTTGATTCCATCCTTGATTCGGGGGACGATACTTGGTTGTTGTTGTTGTTGATGTAGTTCACATCCTCTTCCATTTCGGGACATTGGCTGCCTGAGTGTCGGTGTTGCCACATTCTTCACATGTCATGCGGGAATCGAAGAGTTGCATGACTTCCTTCTTCTCGGGAGCTTTGTCTTCAAGCTTTTTGATAATTAAGTCCATTTTGGCAGACAGCATGTCTACCTCTTTCAGCTGGTGCATTCCCCTCTCTTTCTTGCGGGGTTGACGGTCCTCATTCCAAGCTTGGTTTGACGCCATCTTCTCCACAAGGTCAGTAGCTTGATTCAGTGTAAGGGACAGGAAAGCACCTCCGGCATTAGGCGTCCATGGTCTCACGGGTGTTGTTGTTAAGCCCGTGGTAGAAGGTCTGCATGAGTAGCTAGTTCTCCATTCCATGGTGTGGGCATTCGGTGATGTAGTCTTGGAAGTGCTCCCACGCCTGCGGAACGGATTCGTCGTGTTCTTCTTTGGAAACTTGAGATTTTTCCCCGTAAGGCGTTGGTTTTGCCTATAGGGAAGAACTTTGCCGGGGAAGGCGTAGAGCAAAGTGTCCAAGTAGTGAGTTTGTCTTTGTTGGCATAGAACCTTTGCCGCTCGTCCCAAGAGTGAGAATGGGAAGCAGGCGGCAGTAGGATTGCATCACTTGAGACATCTTTGATGGTGAAGGTGCCACAGATCTCTAAGAAGTGTTGTAGGTGAGCATTGGCATCTTCATGGGCTTTTCCACAGAATTGGCTAGCTTGTACCATGTTGATGAGTGCAGGCTTGAGCTCAAAAGCTTTGTCTCCCACATCGACTGTCGGCCCAGTGCGGATGTTGGCCGTAGTCGGTGCAGAGTACTCGCGGAGGGTCTTGTTCGCCATTACTTCGAACACGGGTGCTAAGCTGCGCACAGTGGAGGAGTCTTCCGAGGTAGTGATCTTAGGTTGAGATTTCAACTTGGATCTTGCCTCCTTCAAGAGTTTTTCTGGATCGGAAAGGAAGTTTTCAGGAAGATTCCTATTCATACATTACCCTGAAATAGATAGAAAGAATAATAACAAGGGTAAACCTGTTTAAGCAATTAGTGATAAATTTAATACTTTACAATGCGTGAGAGAGATGCATGCAAGATATTCCTATATTTATATTTTATTGGGCTAAAGACTTTCTTTCTCCGGCAACGGCGCCAAAAAAATGCTTGTTGGTATTTCTAACGTCACTAACTAGTAATGGCGTCTAGAAAGGATATCGATGTTGCTTCGAGATAAAACTAAAAGAAATAATTCATTGCGTTCATAGCATATCCGAAAAAGGTTGTCATCCCTATAGTTAAACTACTAATATGCAAGGAATAAAATATTTGTACTATGCCTTGATAAACTTCTTAATAAGTAAATAAACAATTATAAACTGGGTATCCGCAAGTTTACTGAGATATGAATATACCATTGTAGCATTTTAACAGGGAGTAAGAACCAGGTGTTGAATTTATATTCTACCACGAGGGAAAGAAGTCTACTATCGTGAATTAACTATGCATAGGTGTATCTAAACACCTTAATCATCTCTCGTAAGCAAAGCTTAAGTGTTAAATCTATCAATTACTTAAACAGGGGATCAAAGTTCACAATAAAGATAATGATAAAGTTTCGATAAATAGATTCAACCAAGTCATATCCGGTGTGCAAAATAGAAAGTGTCAAACATTGGGACGATAGCAATTCATAAGCTAGCTAGCGTTAGAAACTCCAATATGTAACTCTAAACTATAAGTTAGGATCTACTCGATTAGTGCAATACATCTAACAATCATCGAAGAAAGACTAATTAAATCCTCACATGAGGGACGAGAATCCGTGAAGACTAAGGCGAAACTTAGAACAACCCGAATAATATCATCCGCTAGGCCTACATACGGGGATGGATTGCAAAAGGACTCAATGGTGCTGTCACCACCACGATCTACCACACGACCCGGCACATAGGGTGCAAACGCAGGTAAATAAGATCTAATCACCACGATTACATCATCTCTACCACTCACCCTCCGAACGAAAGGATGAGCGCTATACGAATCCATGCATGAACATAACAGTAATTCAACTATGCTAAACATGTAATCAAAGTAAATACTAGAACAAATAATCTCGAATATAAACATGATCAAGATATTCATATTAAGAACGTGTCCGGAACTTGAAGACTACTTACAATGAAGAACTTACAAGAACGAGGCCCGATCTTGAGCCGGCCTCCGACGATCGAGGGAGCGGATTTCTCCCTTCCTACTAGATCTAATCTTGATTGCTACTCTTCCTAAAGCGGTGTTTTAGAGCGTGGGATTGATGACTTGGATCTTGAAGCGTTGTTGCTGAATTGAGAACTTGATGATCTGAAAGGGGGTCTAGGGGTCTTCTTATATAGTCCGGAGGAGGTGCGGGTGTTGGACTTAGATACATCTCGTGCTCCCACCGACGCCCCTCGGATCAAACCGACATTAAACGAGTGGATAAGATTGCGTCTTAGAGTCGGTTGAGGAAGCTTCCGGAGACAGGGGGTGACTTGGCGGGGGCAGGCCGCTCGGCCTGGTTATTGGGCCGGCCGGCCTAGGGTGGGGCCCACCCGGGTCCGCGGTGCGTCGTGGGCTTCGGAGTCTTCTAGATGATGGTTTCTTGGGTGCTAAGTCTCGATTACGTCGAGAGTAATCCGAAGCCTTCTAGAGTCTTTCTCGGAGTTGGATTGCGTTACGCCGCGTAGTCGATGCGGCTCGCGAACTCTTTGTTTTCTGTTTAGTCCCCGCAATTCACAACTTTACCAAAACTGGTGGAAATATGTTAGTGACACCCTATTCTAGGTTGTTATTATGATTTATACCCCTTTCTTATATTTATTTGATTAATAAATTTATATGATAACAAGTGTCAACAGGAATGCTGGCTGTCGTGCCACCGATGAGGAGGGACCATCGAGAGGGCCCAAGAAGCAGAAGACGGGCAAGAAGCAGATGCCACCTCCTAAGGACGAGGAAGAAGATGGTTACACAGCGAGAGGAAGATCCCCGCCCTATCGGTGTGGTACCTACCCGTCCTGGATCGCCTGCATGCAATTTTTGGGAACCCAGAGGATGCCAAGCTGATGTCCTGGCATGCATCAGCGGAACGCACGAAGGGCGATGGCAAGCTACGACACCCCTCGGATGCCAAAACGTGGAAACGCATCAATGACATGTTCCCGGATTTTAGGGACGAGCCTAGGAACGTAAGATTCGCAATGAGTACTGACGGGATGAATCCGTTCGGAGACCTTAGTAGTACGCACAGCACCTGGCCGGTCACCCTCACCATATTCAACCTGCCTCCCTATGAGTGTCTGAAGCGCAAATATCTTCTACTGGCCATGCTCATTTCCGGACCAAAGCAGCCTGGCAATGATATAGATATGCTAATTGAGCCGGTAATGGAGGAAATGGCGGAAGCGTGGAAAGGGGTTGACATTATGGATGCGTCAGAAGAAGAAGTTCACTCTAAAGGCAATGATAATGGCCACCATCGGTGATTACCCTGCTCTCTTTTCATTGTCGGGGCAGATTAAGGGGAAGACAGCTTGCACAGTTTGTATTGAGAATACATGCTCCATGCCCTCCATGGTTAATCTATTAACCGTGGCGGTTTTTTGTTAAACGCCCGCTACGGTTAATATATTTTCCATGGTGGGCATGGAGTCCGCCACGATTAATCGATCGATTAACCGTGACCCTAGCTCCGTGGGCGGACAGAATGCCCGCCACGGAAAACCGAAAATGCCCGCCATGCAAGTTGTTCTGTAGTAGTGTCGAAAAATCCTTCTCTCTCCATCGCACCCCATCTCACACTCGGACTCACGCCCCATCCCCCATCCCTCGTCCCGACAGTGCCCCCTCACCCATCCGCTACCTCTGCCATTCCCTCCCTCCGTCCGGCGTAGATCATTGCCGGCGCACTAGATCCTCGGCGTGGTGGCCAGCGTGTAGCAGTGGCAGGCAACCTCAACCACTTCGCCAACGACGGCACCCCTCTCCCTATGGTGGCACGATCGGGGCATGTGTAGCGGCGGCGACGGCGCCCTCCAGCCCTCCCCCAAAGATGGGGCCTCTTTCCCTACGGTGGCATGATCGGGGTGGGTTCAGTAGCAGTGGCGGTGGCCAGATCCAGCGTGGGTAAAGCGGTAGCGGCGGCCGGCCGATCCGGACAGAAAAGCGGCGCTAGCCGGCGGCCAAACCTGGCGTCGGTGGTGCAAGGAGGATGCAGGTGGCTCGTTACCCTAATGGATGTTGGCATTTGTTAAGTGCTAAAAGAATATTAAGGATTCTGCAAGCGTACAGAACACCTACCATTGTAGCTTTTCCCTAGGATGAGTATTCTAGAGTATCGTATCCACAGGGAAGCTTTGGCTAAAGAGTCTAATAAGTCACAATCATGTATCCACTAACTCAGCAAACTACTAGACTATAGTGAGCAGGTAATTGTTAAAGGTCAAGTAATATCAAAACTTAAAATAATAAACTATCTAAGATGTCAAAGAATAATTAAACTAATCAAGAGGTCAAAGAGAGATCAAGGTTCCTATGCACTTCTCTATTACTAAGGTTCTATGATAGCAATTACACTACTGCACTTTGGAGCAACAGATCCCTTCCAACTCTCGAGAAAGACTGGGAAGAAGGTAGTTGGAAGAAGGCTGCCTAAAGCTCTACGAAAACACCAACCCGAACGTGGTGGACTACAAAGGCCTTACAGAGCTGTCACCCCTGGGGCTACCACAACTATCCGTGGGATTGGGCGCAATCTCAGGTAACCTATAGCCTAGACACCAAGTCTACACTATAAATTACTACTCTAGCTACCTAGCATAACTAGAGCCCTCAATACGAGCGGAGATCCCATGCAATAACATAACAACTATGCTTAACCAATTATATAAAGATCATAGATGTAAATAGAGAAGATAAATAAATGAAGCACAAATCTTCCAAAGATAAGATATGAAACATACCAATCTCTATAGACACCTCCAGAACCAGAGTATAGTTCAACTCTCCTTTAGTCTTGATTAGATCTAAGTTAGATCTAATCTACTTCTAATTACATGGCTAATCTATGACTAATCTACTTCTAATCTCTACTTCTAATTCACTAATCCCAGAGAGAGGTTATCCTTACAATGGGACACCTCTACAACTGAAAGACTAATGATTAGAATGAGAATAGAATGAGTTAGGGTTTCACCCTAGGGTCAGGGGGTCTTCTTATATAGGCCTTGGCGATGAACGATGACCATTGGATCAAACCGACCTTGGCAACGGTGTAGATACAACCTCAAGGTCGGTGGTAAAACCGACCTACGAAGATGAGCTTTGATTGGCTCTTTGCCCCGGGCGGCCGGCCTAAATGCCACCGGGGCGCCAAAGCCGTAGTCACCTCTCGGCCTCCCGTTTGTTGTGGTGTCCTCCGGTATCTTCTAGAGTGTTTTAGTCCACATTTTGGATCGAAGTTACTTCACGGTTAAGTCTTGTCATCGTATGAGATGTATCTTCCGGAACTTTTTCCATTCTTCCCCTGCATTTATCCCGTTAAGTCCCTAAAAAGATATAAATCACCAAAGTTCATGGAATTATGTTAGTAAAGCCCCTAGTCTATATGTTGATATTCATTTTACGCCCTTATTTCATATTTAGTTGACTATTAATATTATGCTATAACAGGTGTCAACAAGTTCCCCAAGCTTACCCCTTTGCTAGTCCCTAGCAAAGCCAAACTTAGCAATGGATCGGGAGTTGCTACAACGCTTTCACACCTCAAAAGTACACATGCATTCAAACAAAATTTCTCTCCAAATAAGAATAAAATTTTTGATAACTTTTAACTTACCCATATTACCTTTAACCATGGAACTTATAGCTTTTTTCTTAAGATCTTGGGTAATTGAAAGATAGAACAATCAAGTCAAGGATCATATCTCAAACTCTTTGTTCAACTGTCATTCCGAGTTTTGCGAGGTTTTCAAAATAAAACTCAAAGTTCCTTGTATGACTCTCTCAAGTCTCTCATTTGTAATATTTGTGGATCATCACTAAGGCAACAAGGTTGTTTTGCCTCTCTCTCATAATATGTGGTATTTTTAGACTAAGGCAGTAAGACATTATGCCTTCTTCTCTCTCACCCTATATCTAAGGCTTATATGTGGAGCTCATAGGTGGGAGAAAACTATATCTACTTACTAAGCATATATTGTAAGTTCAAGCAATGGATCCAATGTAACAAATCACACTGATCAAGTGGTGCATATATATGGTGGATAGAATATATATATAGTAGAGAATATAGTAGAGTGGATAGAATGACTGAGGATAAATCTTACTTATGTTCCTTGAGGAACTATCTCTCCTTTGAAATTTTGTAGAGAATCTGGGTTATATCTTTTTCTTTCTTTCTTTATTTTTCTTTTAGAGAGGTGGGCTCTGCCGGCCCTAGACTTTTGTCTTTTATTTCCTCTCTTGAAAGATGTGGGTTCTACTCACCCTCGGACACTTGTCCATTTTTCATCTTTCTTTAGAGATGTGGACTCTACTCGCCCTCGAACACATGTTCATCTTTCATCTCTTTTCTTAGGGAGGTAGGCTCTACTCGCCCGTAGGACTTTTGTCCATTTTTCATCTCCCCTTCTTTTTTTTTAAGATATACAACCCAAATCTCTTTTGCAATAACTTTTTGAGAGATAGACAAAGTAATAGAGCATTTGTAAGATATTGGCTAGCAATGAATGGATGGGTATAGGAAATATTTTTGGTTACTCTCTCCCAGGATAGGAGTAGAACATTTTTAGTGGCTAAAGTGAAATGGATAGTGGTATATATATGGTGGATATAGTGGAGTGTACATGATCGGCATGACAAGTTTCTAAGGGTCAACAAAGATTGAACAAACTCAATGCAAAGCAAGCAGACCTATATATGTCAAAAGGTTTTCTTAATCTAGGGAGCATGTATATATGGTCGTGACGGAGGAGGTTCAACATTTTGTCACACGAAAAACTTATCATGTGCACTTTTAAATTTTCAAAATAAATCTCGAAATCTAGTATCACTAGGAGTAAGATCAATAGCAGCTCGGACTCTCATATATCATATCCGTCAATTACCTAGACTTTAGAGCAAGCAATTTGCAACCCATAGGTTTCAGGTAATCTCAAATCAAAGCAGTTTTTATATTTTTAAGGCTCAAGAGAAATTAAGCTTGAAAGCTATGTAATGAAAATGAATTATGGTGGAGCAACTATTCATCATTTCCATGCATGAGATTTATCTTGAGAGATCATTTTATGTTAGTGAAAAAGAAAACTTCTTGTACACTCTTATTTATTTATTTATTTATTTATTTATATTCACACTTTAAAAATCATACTCTACTAAAGACTCTTTAAACGACTTTATGAACTATACTCTTAGCAAACTAAGCAAACCAAAATATTAGTTAATAAAAATAATAGTGTAAATATAATAGTAGAGATACTTTATCGTGATAATCGGGGGCGCTCTCCCCAAGCTGGATTGGAGTGTCGGGTTTGTTGATGTGGAAGTTGAGGTAGATAGTGACGATGAAGTCGGCCTATCATGTCTTTCTCCCTTCAAATCCTGCTGAACTCAAATAGACAACAAAGCTAGTGGAACTTGATTAAGCGTTAGTGGTTTGCCACATAGGCTTCATGTGTCTAAAGATTTTCAAGATAAATCATGATTATTCTAGATAGAACTTCAGTAAGATTTTTCTTCTAATTATTTTTGGAGTTTTATAATTTTGTATGTATGCAAAGAACTATGATGCAAATGCAACTAGATGAATGTATAATTATTTTTTTGTGCCACCACGGTGAATATCCTTATGGTTTGTTATACGCCAAAAGATTATTCACATGGGGCTTGAGAATTTTTCAATGCAATGCTAATGCAAAAATTTAAATATGCTAAAAGAAAATGATTATGCAATGTAAGGAAATAAATATGCTAATGCAAGATGCAAAAAAATAAATATGATATGTAATTTGAGATGCAATGCTAATAATTAAATATGGATAACTACCGAGTTACCTTTCGGCGAGGGTTCAATGTTTTAAGTCCTCTGAACAAGACTTCTTACCTTACTCACTCCTCAAGTATATCATCGATCTTGGTGATTGCGTCTCTGAGATGATGATCTCCGAGGATAGCAAAGACTCTTGTTGCTTGCTTGTCTCATGATTTGAAGTGAAGCTTTAACAGTGGAAGCGAGCAACATCTTGTTTAGTGTGCATGCTTTGTGGGTCAGGACATTTCCTTATAGAATTTTGAGAGGGTAAGATACTCCTCCACGTTATGCTCGAAGTATGTCCACGCTTGCAAAGACAAGGTAGAGATCAACCGCATGGGCCCTGTTGGTGGGAAAACACCAACAGTAACCAAAACTTTATTCATTCTTCCCTAACCTTAGGCAAATTAAACAAGGCAGAGTTGATGTTTATTATTTATGATGAGAGTGATAAGAGCAAGAGATTAAGCATCAATAGTTTGATGATAATAACTTTCTTCCGAACAGGATGAGCAACAAATTAATTTATATTGGGGACTATGAGATCGGGAGAATGGTGGTAGGAACAATTAAAGAAACAAAACATGTTGAGCTAAAAAGCTAGATCAAGCAAGGTTGTTATTCCAACATGTTTAATTCTTTATTTATGAACAAACCATAATTAAGGCAAAGCTTAATTAGTGACAACTTACCTCAAGATGTTACCTTATTATTAGAGTGTGACGTAACACCTTGTGGTGGTCCTTTTTACGCTCAAAGCTTTTCTTACGTGGCCTCTTGTGTATCTTGTTCCTCACTTGTCTCTTTTTGTTGCATCGTCCATTCCTTCTTGTCTTTAAATTATGCTTAGACCTTTTTGCTCCTCTCATAATTTTATTCCTGCAATATTAGTTGACAACATATACCCAAGGAATATACAAGTAATTTCAAACAAGGGTAGAACTGTCATGGAGCTAAAGGTTGCTTTTATGCTAGTCAAAGTTTGGTTGGATATTTTAATTAGCATATGCTCACTATTATTTTTCTCCCTAGTGGGAAATTTTATTAAAACGTAAATTTGATTTTAGTGTATGACATTTATTAACTATTCAAACTTAGAGAGACAAAAGAAAAGTGAGTAGAGGGATTGCAAAACGGTAGCGTCGAGTGACGGAGGCTTGAGTAGAGGAAGAGCAATGTCCGATGATCTTTAGAGGAATTGACCTTCCTCCCCCATGCTCGAGCCTTCTGTCACTCAACACTTGAAGTGTGAATCTTTGGACCATCCCTAGTCGTGTGTTGCAATCATCATGTCCTTAGGCGTTGTTCATCCTTTGTTCTGCAAGGTTAGTGACCAAGAATACCCAAGGAACTTGTCCTAGGAACATGTTTCTTTTAACATGAGTCTTTATGTGCTTTAAATATATATATTATTATTATTATTATTATTATTATTATTATTATTATTATTATTATTATTATTATTATTATTATTATTATTATTATTATTATTTATTATTGTTTTGTAGAACATAAGACAAGAGTTGGATACAAATGTAAGATTTTTTTATTCACTTACCCTGTCTTTGATGTTCTTTTGGTGCATTTGCTTTGTCCATCCACTTCTTGAGAGCTTTTCTTTTATACCATGTTGTATGACACTCTTCTTTATTGAATAGACATATACGGATCATTTCCTCGCAAAATATTAGTGGACACATACCCAGGGGAAATACAACATGATTGAAGCGGGGGTTGTTGTCCCCAGTTCATAAGATCTTATCTATGCTAATGAAAAGGCGGTTCTTTGATTACCTTAGCACAGATTTTATTTATTCATGTTTTATACACATTTTGTTTATATGGTTGCACTCTAGTATGTGGATCAAGGCAAAGATAACTTGTAACAAAAGATAGAGTGATTGATATTTGATACTTACAATTCTTCCATGAATGAGCCGTGTCTTTTGCACAAGGTTGGAATACATCATATGCCTTGCTTCATCTACGATCTGAATTCATCTCTTGATTTACCCGAATTGGATTTGAGATTTTTCTCGAGGGGTTAGTCCAACAAAATATCCAATGTCTACACAAGCAATGTTTAGTTCAATAACCAAACTAGACTCCATGTCTAATTTAATTAAGGAAGACTAATTAACCTAAGCACCATGCTTAATTTAAAAGCCTTTGGAAATGCCTATAGAGCACTTCCAAACTAAAGCATACTATAGTAGATAAAGGTAGCATCAAAGCACTATAGAGATTTATTCAACTTAGAGACGAAAAGAGTATGATCATAGTGAGGATTTTTTTTTAGATGCAAATGGCATGGATAAAAGCAAGGACTAAACATGCAATGGATCTACTATCGAAAACATAAACTAAGCGGAGTGAATGCATGAGTTGATCAAGTAAACATGCAATGCAATGCAAGAAATTAAATGTTAACTACTCAATAAGTTTAGAGTCCATGAGCGGACTATCTCACCTTTATTGATCATACTTACCATGAGGTGCAGCTTCTATATGCGTCACTTGAGATGTGTTCATTGAATTCTTGTGACGGCGACTTCTTCTTCAATCTATACATGGTTAGAATAATATTTATATAAATGCATACCTTGAAATAGCAGGGTTCCAATGGTGATGAATCTTGAATAATCGGGCACCCTGGGTTCTTCAATCTTTTGTTTTTCTTTTCTTGTGGAATCTTGTTAGAAGGTTATAACGACATCTTTTGTCCCTGTCTATTCCACAACTCAACAGAACAAGGGTAATCCTACTAAAGCTAGTGATATACCAAATTAGCGAGACATCATGATCATTATTAAAATATTTAGGCCAATTGCTTCCCGCAAGAACGGCGTAAAAAAGCTTGTTGGCATTTGTTAAGTGCTAAAAAGAATATTAAGGATTCCGCAAGCACACGTAACACTTACCATTGTAGCTTTTCCCTAGGATGAGTATTCTAGAGTATCGTATCCACAGGGAAGCTTTGGATAAAGAGTCTAATAAGTCACAATCATGTATCCACTAACTCAGCAAACCACTAGACTATAGTGAGGGAGGTAATTGTTAAAGGTGGGGTAATATCAAAACTTAAAATAATAAACTATCTAAGATGTCAAAGAATAGTTAAACTAATCAAGAGGTCAAAGAGAGATCAAGGTTCCTATGCACTTCTCTATTACTAAGGTTCTATGATAGCAATTACCTTTGCTGCACTTTGGAGCAACAGATCCCTTCCAACTCGAGAAAGACTGGGAAGAAGGTAGTTGGGAAAAAGGCTGCCTAAAGCTCTCAAAAACACCAACCCTGAACGTGGTGGACTACAAAGGCCTTCAAGAGTTTGTCACCCCCAGGGGGCTACCACAACTATCCGTGGGATTGGGCATTCTCAAGTAACCTATAGCCTAGACACCAAGTCTACACTATAAATTACTACTCTAGCTACCTAGCATAACTAGAGCCCTCAATACGAGCGGAGATCCCATGCAATAACATAACAACTATGCTTAACCAATTATATAAAGATCATAGATGTAAATAGAGAAGATAAATAAATGAATCATAAATCTTCCAAAGATAAGATATGAAACATACCAATCTCTGTAGACATCTCGCAACCAGAGTATAGTTCAACTCTCCTTTAGTCTTGATTAGATCTAAGTTAGATCTAATCTACTTCTAATTACATGGCTAATCTATGACTAATCTACTTCTAATCTCTACTTCTAATTCACTAATCCCAGAGAGAGGTTATCCTTACATTGGGACATCTCTACAACTGAAAGACTAATGATTAGAATGAGAATAGAATGAGTTAGGGTTTCACCCTAGGGTCAGGGGGTCTTCTTCTATAGGCCTTGGCGATGAACGATGACCATTGGATCAAACCGACCTTGGCAACGGTGTAGATACAACCTCAAGGTCGGTGGTAAACCGACCTACTAAGATGAGCTTTGATTAGCTCTTTGTAGCCCCGGCGGCCGGCCTAAATGCCAGCGGCGGCCGCCCCAGCCGAGTCACCTCTCGGCCTCCCATTTGTTCTGGTGTCCTCTGGTATCTTCTAGAGTGTTTTAGTCCACATTTTAGATCGAGTTACTTCATGGTTAAGTCTTGTCATCGTATGAGATGTATCTTCCAAAACTTTCTCCATTCTTCTCTGCATTTATCTGTTAAGTCCCTAAAAAGATATAGATCACCAAAGTTCATGGAATTATGTTAGTAAAGCCCCTAGTCTATGTTGATATTCATTTTACGCCCTTATTTCATATTTAGTTGACTATTAATATTATGCTATAACAGGTATCAACAATGGATCCGGTTGCGCATGGCCGGATCTCGGCAGGTCGTGGTCTCCGGCTAGCGGCGAGCATCGACGACGATCAGCAGGTGGCGGCACATGGATGGACTCATTGGGCCCTAGATGGGCTCAGTGGGCACTTTTGGGCGCCACCGTGCTACATCTATTTATGGTGACCACCCTTTGGTGATGGGCGCTTGTTCCCGCCTCTAAAAATGTAAAACGCTCGTCACCTAAAATCTTTACTGCACTAGTAATGGCCACACAAAATTTTTATGTGGCCTGCTCAATTTTTAGAGATTATTTCAAAACTGCACGACTAGTGTCACCCGCCCGGTGTTGGTCATATTTCCCGGAGGAGTTAACGGGACAACATGGGCTTGTGAAGGCGGTGCCACGGCCGCCACCGGCCATGGTCATCGTTTCAACTCCACCACACCCGTCTGGTTCAACCGCCCAAGGCCACCACCAGCCGTCGTCATCGTTTCAAGTTACCTTTTCAAGTCTTAGTTGAGTTTAAGAAATAAGGATGTTAAGATTAGAAAGATTGAGTTTGTTAAAGGAGAATCCGATTCAATATGAGGCAAGTCTCACCGGGACTATAAATATGAGGCAATGTAATCAATTCAACGAAGCAAAAATAAAAAAGAGCGAAAGCTCACAACTTCGGTCATCTACCTCTCTCACTCTCACACCCTCGAACCATAGCCACCCCAGCTCCCTCTCCAACATGCACCATTAGCCACTCGCGTGCATGCCTCTGCGCCAGCGGCTCCTCTAGCCGCCACACCGACCCTCACTGTTGTCCACCCCCCTCTGCCCCCTGCCAAGCCCCTCACAAGCGTATGTCTACTTTGGTCTACCATTTATGTGTAGTGCCGAACCATCTCTCCTTTGGGTGACTCAGGGGTGGTTACTACCGCCGGCACTAGCCCCACCCACCTCACCATATCCAAGCACCACCACCGCCTTCTGCCATGCGGCAGCGATGGCCCGCGAGAGCCCACACAACTGGAGTCGTCGCGCGCGACCCGCCCCTCCTCATCCCTCTACTCCTCATTTGCTCTCCACTGAGTTCCTTTGGGGTAGATCCAAGCAAAGTCTTTGGATTGACCTCCTTCCGTCGGATCCGCGTGAGTGCGGGCTTGGTGTCCGTGCTGGGCACATGGTGGTGCTACCCGACCTCTTTGTGGCTTAGAGGCTACGTGTAGTAGGCTGGCAAGGCCGGATCTGCCCTCATTGGGCCATCCTCATGCTCGGGCGCTGGCACTGCCATTCTACGGCTACCGGTGGCTAGGCTTGCCGACCATCACACTCCGCTAAGGTTGGTTGCCTACTAGCTGCTCGGAGCCTGGCTGCTGGCAGTGCTGGTTCGCGATGATGTGGATGGCGTGGTCAGATGCGTACGTTGTCTCGCATCATGGTGCTGCTCTAGCAGGGCGTCATCGATGTCATGGTGGCGTGGATGGCGTCAACTCGCTCGTCCCATTGCGTGACTTGGTGCCATGGAACTCCAGGTGAAAGCTCAGCCCGCCCGGTGGTTGGGCGAACGGCGATGATGTTGTTTTGTGCCACATCCATCCGGAGGCATCGTCTTCGAGTCTCATGCCCTTGTGACCATTGTTGGATTTTGGGCAAATGCCCCACCTTAGCTCTCTAAGGCCAGTGGTTATGGTATCTTTGGTGTCACCTACCTCCTGAGGGTGTTGCTGATGAATATCTACGGCCCGTCGCCTCTCGTGCGTGGTCGCTCGGGTCATCTTGCTGCGCCTAATTGAGCTTCGCGTTTCTCCTCACTAGGGTATGTCTAGTTGGTGTTTGTTGTAGCCGTAGTGGTCGTCGGTTGGGGTGGATGCTTTGCTGCCGGTGTATCGTCGGGTAAGTTTCTCCTCTTTGTGGTCTGTGGGTAATGGCCTTTGGAGTCGAGGTCATGCTTCAATGAAGCTTTGCAAACAAGGAGGTTCAGTGGATGCTTTACCACCGAGGTCGTCGTCATC
This sequence comes from Hyparrhenia diplandra, assembly GCA_015847255.1. Taxonomy (NCBI): domain Eukaryota; kingdom Viridiplantae; phylum Streptophyta; class Magnoliopsida; order Poales; family Poaceae; genus Hyparrhenia; species Hyparrhenia diplandra. Next base: position 873,203 of record JADLZK010010995.1, read on the forward strand.
TTTTACGGTAGATGATTTCTTTGCCGGGGTTGGCTTGGACGGATACTTTCTTTGTGCGAAGTTCTATTGGATGCTTTGCCACTATGTATCATCTACGGCTCCGATCACTATTGGCTACCTAGGTATTGAGATATCTTTTTGTATTAGGCTCACCTTGCTGGGTTGTTAGGTCGAGGGTCCCCCGCTCCTCGTGTTTCTTGCCTTTCATTTTTGTTTTTGGATTACCTACGAATCTGGTTATATCAACTGTGTGTAGGTCTATTGATCATTCTCTTCTAGTTAATGAAAAAGGGTTATACCCCGGTCTTGAAAAAAAAACTTTTTGTGGAGTGATAGTGTGGATATTTATTAACATTTTATATATAAAAAATATATTTCTTAAGATAACATGGCTGTAGGATTGGTCTTTCTTTAGCCCCTTTATGTTGATTTATTAGAACTAAGATGGCTTTTTACACATGATAAATGAGCGGGGATAGTCTACTTTTAAGCTGATGATTTTGAGCAAACAATCGGTGTTTTAATGTTTCATATACAAAATTATCTTCTCATATACGTCCAAATGTCCAATATATGTGCCTTGGATTCTCCGCACGTCAATGTCAGTTGTATCAAAACCATGAGAAGCAGCACCATTTAACAATGCGCTGTCAGCCGTCACTGAACAGAAGCACCCGTGGCATGCAGAGAATCTACTCCCTCTGTCCCATGGACTTCGTCGTTTTGACTTTTGAACTTTATCTTTAACCATCCGTCTTATTCAAAATATTTACGTAAATCATAAAATAAAATAATCAATATTCAAGTATCTTCATTGATAAAATAAGTTGTAAAAAAATAAATTATATTTGTATAAAAATTTTGAATAAGACGAAGCATCGAATAAGATGGTACGGAAACCATGGTGACAAAGTGGGGACGGAGGGAGTATTGGGGATCAGAATGATTACTCGCCTCTGGGCGCGCAAGCCAATGAACACTGTGTGCTTTTGCATGTCCTCGACCAAAAATTGGGTAAATATTCGTACAGGGTAAACATTGGGTACCTAAAATTTAGAGCCGGTTTGGATGCATATGGATAACCACTACTACAGAAAATATTGGTAAGGACACCCCATTTTCTGTGTAGGGACTGACTTTAGAGCCGTTGGAAGCTAGCTACCCCTACAAATGATGCAATAGTGGTGGCTGGTGATACAAAGCAACACTGTGTATGAATTCTAGTGGTAGTCAATTTTGTGTTTATGATTTGAGTAGACACAAACGCTGTTTTTAGTTTGATACTCGTAAATGGACAATATATGTTCCTTGGATTCTCCAGTCCTGTTGGCCAATCCAATCCAACTGGCTTTGGCAATTGAATTGACGGCTATAACAGCCTTGCGATGCAGTTGTATCCGATGTATATAAATAAGAGTCGCTTTACACTATATTCTAATGAACCACCAGAAGTAGCATCATCAGCTTCATACAAAAGTGATGTTTGCTTCCTTCGAGATGAGGAACTCGATCTTTTGAGGAAATCGATCTTTGGGATGATAAAGAGAGAAGACATGACCAAGCTAGGGCTGCCGCTGCCGGCTCCCGTTTTCCACCATTGTTTACTATTTAGTTCTACGTCCCCGCAAACACTTGTGCGCTAGCAGTTCTATGACATTTGTAATGTTGAGAAATAAGTAGGCCCTTGCGCCGCCGCCCCAAAACCTAGGGCTGCCGCTGCCGGCTCCCGTTTTCCACCACCGCTGGTCCCCCTCCCTTCTCCTCCGGCATCATGCCGGGGGTTGAAGGGAGTGGGGATCCATCGCTTTTAATAAGTTTTTTTTTCTAGTAAGGTTCAAGGTTTCTTCGGAGATCCAATCGAAGAGATTGGTCACGGCGTAAAGGCGTCGTCGTCAAGATTGCCGATGGAGCAATGGAGCATGTCGTTCCTTAGCGGTGATGGCAAGGCGAAGACATCACCATTGATGGAGAATAAGGTACTCCGGCCCTTCCTTTGTCTCACTTTGTGGTTCTATGCAGCCATTGTGATGGGCTAGTGAGATGTAGTTTTCCAACGATATCCATCTGGATATCGGTTGGACTTGTGTTCTCTCATGACGAATCTGGTGAAGGCAACGACGATGAGTTCGACGACGTAATCGGCGGCGCCAATTTCGTTATGTTTGCATGTGGAGTTTTAGCAGTTTATTCCTCCTTTGCAAAAGTGATGAGTATGAGGATGACGGCGGTGGATGGTGAGATGGCCATGTTCGTTCAGATCGGAGCTTGCGTCCGTGGCATATCCGTTTGGGATGGTGATCCTAGATGGTGGAATTTATGGCTTTTTCAAGGTTTCTTATCTCCCATCAATGAAGGTGGAGTAGTTTGGTTTACTTTTGTAATAAGAGGATGTAACTTGCTTTAGTATCAATGGAATTTTTACTTATCGAAAAAAAAAAAAAAAAAAAACAGTAACTCTAACGAGTGGAAAATGAAAAATGTTTTAGTTAGCAAGAGCCATGCCAAATAAACTATTTGTAGGATCAATTATTTTTAAATCCGAACATTACTCTATTCTTTTCGTAGCGTATACGCTCCAATTTGGTTATTTTAAAACTAAATGACTAAAAGTCTAGTTTGATACCTTAAATGCATTTTTATAATGAAGGATAGTATATATCGGGCTTCATCTATCAACCGATAGAATCAGGCCAATTATTATAAAGTTTCCCAATTGGGCATACAAAGCGTGCTGCAGAAAGTTCACAACCATAGAAGCGAAAAAACGAAATGAAAGTAAAGTCGTGACTAAGCATGACCAGTGTGTCTAGTTGACAACCATCCATTGGACCAACAATTGCAGTGATGCGGTTTCCAAATGTTGCCCGCCAATGTCAACTGGTCATCATGTCGCTGCAACCTTGCCCATTGACTGATGCCAACATGTTCCCACTTAAGTGGTGACGAATATAGCTGTCCTTACAGTTATTGATAGCATCGATATTTATCATCATTCAAAGTTAATATTGCTTATTAATATAACATTGCTGTACCATTGGTCCTTTTTGGCACATCCATGTTCATTTATTAAAAATATGATTGCTATTACTCATGATAGGTGAGGAGGTAGTTTATTTTCAAGCTAATGATACAGCAAACAAACAAACGGTGTTCAAAATTTTGATGTACAAAATTGTGTTTCCATATAATCCAACATATGTGCCTTGGAATCTCCAGGCTGCTGGCCTACCAATAGTTGGTACCAGTGAATCTTTCACTGTGGTTTGTGGAAAGAGAAGCAGCATCATGACAATGCGCTGAGCAGTCGATGAACCCGTGACATGCAATGTACCAGCAGCATGCGGGAATCTATTGGTAACGCGATTGGACAGAAAGATCACTCGCATCTGGCGCGCAAGCCAATCAACAGTCCGCTTTTGCATGTCATCCTCCACCAATACTATAAGTAATAATGCTATATAGCACGTGCTGTGTTATGTGTGTGTAACAGTGATGTAATCAAATGAAAAAAATGCATTAGCTATAATGGATGATAGAAAAGTCGCTTAGAACCTGTTTGAATTTGAGGTCCTGAATGATTTTTTTGGTAAAAGTCCCTCAAGGAAGTACTTGTAGAGACTTTCAGTAAAAAAGTACTAAAATAATTCTCCTGTTTAGTTTCCTAGAGACTTTTTAGGATTTTTTTAGTACCAACACAAAAAGTCCTCATTCCCATGGTGATTCTAGCAAGATTATGATTTTTTGGTAAAAGTCCCTTAAAGGAGGCACTTGTATAGACTTTCAGTAAAAAGTACTAAAATAATGCTCCTGTTTAGTTTCCTAGAGTCTTTTTAGGATTTTTTTTAGTACCAACAAAAAGTCCTCATTCCCATGGTGATTCTAGCAAGATTTTAGGTCAGGATGGTAGAGGTCTGACCCACCCATCTGGTCCCACACTCCAGCTCCCCCACTGCTTCTAACGCCATTTAGTGGAGGTCCCTCGACTCCTTCCACTCCCAACCATATTCTTATGTTCGCATGTTATTATTGACGCGCTTATTACCATTTAGTGGGTTGCCTAGTCTAGGAGCTCTATCAAATAAAGCCTATCTTGAAAAAAAAAAATAGATATGTTCGGATGTTATTATCGACGTGCTTATTACCATTCCCTAGTAAAATGTCTCCGAACAGATAGTTTGGTAAGAAGGTTGATTCTTAGAATCCAAGTGTTTGAATCTCGTTCTTATTTCCCGCCATATTCTTATGATGACTTTTTTGCTATTTATCTGTGGACAGATTATTCGGTATATACTAAATGCATTGGATTTCTATACATTTGATTTTGCTGGGTAGAATTTGTAATACAACTGTCACTACTAGGTCATACTTTAAAAAATGAGACAGATTTGAGCACACAAAATATCTTGACATTTTTTTTTTCGTACTAAATGTGATTACTTTGGGCTTCTAGTTAGCCTCTCAATAGCCTCAGTTTCCTTTGCATGCATATTCCTCCCTATCTTGCATGTGATCCTTGGTGCATTGCCAACTGGGGGTCACCACTGACGTGATGCAAATTGCAAACAGCTTTCACTCCGGCCGGCAACACCAAGTGGAGTCAATTTTGTCCTTAGGGCTTTGTCTCGTTTATATAGTGGAAGCTGGATATTGAGTTGCCTGGGCCTATAGTTGGGCCTGAATTTTAGGTGGTGGGCTTTTAAATGTGCCCGTCATGGAAAATTAATTTACCGTGGTGGACACGTTAAAATAACCGCCACTGAAAATAGAAATTAATTGTGTTGGGAGCCTGTTGGGTGGCTGGCCAGGCCGACAAACCATTAACTGTGGCGGGCAAAAGGTATGCCCGCGATGAAATAATTTTGGGGTGTGTCACGCAAAATAAATCATGTACTAATGAGGGCTCCATCTAGGGCAAGTGCATGGTTGCATGGCCAACGGTATGTTGTCCCACTGACCTCGGTGCCCTCGGTGTCCCAGACCTGCGACTCTCCACCGTCGCCTTGCAGACCTGGTGGGTATGGTGCCAACAAGCTAGCTAGAATCGAGCCTAGATGGACCTACGGCTCAACAGATCCGTGAAGGTTCAGGCATTCTTCCGTATGCCCACCTATAGGGATTTGGGGAATGGACGTTCCACCTTCTTTTGGACAGGGAAATGGATATAGGGGCAGGCAGTTAGAGACATCGCACCTTCATTATTAGACTACGTTAGTCGTAAATGCAATTCCACCACCATGTGGCCGAGGGTCTTCTGGGTCATGCATGGGCTTGCCAAATCCTAGGAGGAAGAACCGTGCCGGTCACATATGAGTACTTCATGCCATGGGACCTCGTCACCTAGGTGTAGTTGTCCGCCCGATGTCCGACTTCGTTCGAGATGGTCGCCTAGCGGGATCTACTCCTCCACATCGGCCTACATGGTGCTACAAATGACTTCCCACCCAATTTTGGGCTGCAAGAGGATCTATAAGACTTGGGCACAACTGCGAGTAAAGATCTTTCTTTGGTTGGCCATACGGTGGCACCATGGCCTAGAAGCAAATCATAATTGCTTTCTTTGTGACCAGGAGCCAGAAAACATCGACTACATCATCGCATCATGCTCATTCTCCATGCAGGTGTGATGGACCATCCCGCGTCCTCGGTGTGGATTCCTCGCAGGTGGTTCACGACAACCTGCTAGGCTGTTGGGATCGGTGGAGATTTAGAAGGAATTGAGACAAGAGGAAGGGCGCCGACACCTTATTTGCCCCAGTGGCATGGTAGATTTGGGAAGAGTGGAACACAAGGTGCGTCCGCAGCGACGTCTCCAATGCCGACCAACTCCTAGCCTCCATCATGCACACCACCAGTGTTTGGATCGGAGCTGACGGGTGCAAATTTAGTTATCTAATTCGCTTGTAATCAGCTTACGACCTATTTGGGGTAGCACCGCTTTATGTAAACTGCGTTTAGTTGACTATTAATTTTTAAGTTGGCTAATTCAAAAACCGCCTCTTAATTAAGCATTAAGATACCTTCACTACGCGATCACAATGCCTTTTTGCTTGGAGCCCGAGAGGGTCAAAGGCCACATCCTTAATCTTCGTGTCTCAGCTTTCCTCCAAATGGAAAAGTGTGATATGAAATGTTATTGTGCTGCCTGCTTGCACTGCTCCACACCGTGCTTCTCTTATTCTTCTTCCATATGGGTGTCCTGCTGATAATGTATTTAGAAAAGCCTAAACAACTTAAAATTTCTGAGGGAATATATTCTATATCTTTCTCAGCACATTTATGTTGATTTAGCAAAAATAAGAGAAAATTGAGTGGACTCTAGGTCCATTCAGTTGAGCGTGCGACTACCTCCCAATGCACGAGGAGTGGCGCAGCTTGTAATCATGACAGCCAGCACGACAGAGGCACGTCTTCGGCTCCGTGCCCTTTGCTCTATAGTCGAGTGCCGTGCCATCTGCCGAGGCTTCAGTCGTGAGGCATGTACAGCCACGCTTCAGCCACGGGATCGATCGCACGCGAGGAGCGATGGACCCGTTCCCCACACAATTTTTTCCACGATAAGTTGAGTAGGTTGTCAATTTACCTTATGATACTTGAGTAGGTTGTCAATTTTATGCTGAAGATTTGAGTCAAAACAAACCCTTTTTTAGTTTGAATACTTGTACATCGAATATATATGTGCCTTGGATTCTTCAGGCTGGCCTGTTGGCCAATCCAATCCGACATCGCCTTTGGCGAGTGAATTGACGGCTACCAACCTGCCAATGTCAGTTTGTATCCGATGTCTATAAATAAGAGCCACTTTCACTTTTACTCAAAAAAAAAAAAGAGCCACTTTCACTGTGTTTTCAGAACCACGAGAAGCAGTATCATCAGGTTCATACAAAAGTCATACAAAAGTGCTGCTGGCTTTGCTTTTGGGATGAGAGACAAGACAGCACAACCAAGGACAAGACTGGTATTTTTTTAAAGTGTTCTCATTAGGAAGAGCCCAACCAAATAAACGATTTGTAGCATCAATTAATTTTAAATCCCACGCTATAATTTTTCTGTCGTTAGAGATTAGTTTAAAATAACACGACCATTGTCATACGCCTGCCGCTGGCCGTATTCCCCGGAGGAGTTAACGGGCCAACTTAGGCCCGTGAAGGGGTGCCCCTGCCGCCACAACGCCGCGAGAGCCGCGTGGCCTGCCCTGACGCGCCAAAGGAGGTAGGCGCCCAAGGCAATTGCCTGCCACCATGGTCATCTCATGTTACCTTTTCGAGTCTTGGTTGAATTTATTAATAAATAAAGAGGTTAAGATTAGAAAGATTGAATTTGTTAAAGGTGAATCCGATTCAATAAGGAATCTTCTAGTTAGCTTAGTAGTGAAGTCTTGCCGGTACAATTAATACTGGGAGATGTAATCAATTCAACTCAAGAAAAAACAAAAAGAGTGAAAGATCATAGTTTCGGTCATCTAGCTCTCTCGCTCTCGCACCCTGGAACCCTAGCCTCCCTTGCACCCTCTCCCCAGGTACGCCGCGGCCCACTCGCACCGGTTCAGATGCATATGGATAACCACTACTATAGAAAAGATTTGTAACAGCACCCCATTTTTGTGTAGGGACAACTGACTTGGTCGTTCTTACAGCGATCGCCCCGGCTGCGTTGGAAGCCAGGTATCCCTACAAATGGCACACCAGTACAGATGGCTGGTGATACGAACCACCGCTACAAATCGACCCGTTTGTAGGGGCAACACTGTGTACGAACTCTAGTGGTAGTCAATTTTGTGCTTGTGATGTGGGTCCACACTGACGTTGTTTTTACCTTTATACTCGTAGTTGGACAATATATGTGCCTTGGATTCTCTCGAGTCTGGTCTGTTGGCCAATCCAATCCAACTGGCTTTGGCAAGTGAATTGACGGCTATAACAGGCTTGGGATGTCAGTTGTATCCTATGTATATATAAACTAGAGGGATTCCCCACGCATTGTTGCGGGTAGGAAGGGGTATTTAAAAGGATTCAATTGTAATCATTAAGAAATTTGATCACAATTAGCTATTGAGTCGAATTACTTTTGTGCAGGCTAGAAACAAAGTTAGTAACAAAGATCTTAAATGTATGAAACAAAATATGTACTCATTAGCATAAAGATTATTCAACCGTATGTTTAAACTCCAAGTTGAACCAATATCAAATAGAAATATTTAGATATGTTGGACGGGTGATAACATCCGTAATGTAATAAAACATATATAATAATTTATTTGAGGAAATCCTTGGTAGATGATTTAATCCCTTTAACTTTGTCCTTCACCGTCATATCCCCATGCATTGTCGCGGGTATAAAGCATAAATCTATAAGTTAGAATATTACTATCACCACTACACCACAACCCTTAATCAGCTGACTTTCAGGTCCGATTCTATATATGGGGGTACAACGACTTTCAGTCCGTGGCTAAAAGTTACAAGCCGACAGACCCTCAGACGCTAATGAAGCCGTGGTTAAATGTATACAAAGACTGTCCCTCTTTTAGCCACGGACCATCCATCGATAAAGCTTTAGCAACGGATAACCTATCAGAGCTTTTAGCCACAGATGGTTCATTGCAATATTGAACTTATAGCAAACCGACAGTCCATTGAGCTAAATTTAATAGATTAAAAAAAAAAGATGGTCTAAAGGTATAGCTAATAATGAAACATTAGCTATACTTTGATTCACATACACAAAAGTGATGACATTCAAAAGTGATCACATTATCCAAACATTGATTCATGTATCGAACAAGTATATTATACATATAATGTCACTTAACATCAAACTAGTCCTTGTTTGATGTATCTAATGAAACAAAAAGTAAGGCATGGAATGAGCAATCTAACATCTATTAGCACTATGATCAGCTTGCTGTTGACAAGATGTTGTCCAGCACCATCCAAAAGTTCTTGAAAAATATATATGTATATATGGAATGAGTAATCTAACAAAGTTAAAGGTTCCAATGTACAACTTAAAATTCAAGGAGAGAGATGAGATATTTTGACAAATATAAATCACAAATTCAGTTTCCCTCAGAAATGAAATATCCCTTAGTTTTGTCTAATCATCAAATAAGCTATGGATTGAGGCAGCTAATAAGCCATCCTCTATCTAATCTGCACATCAATTACATGTAAGTACAGTTTGTAGATCAACAAAATTTATTTGAACAACTATGGATTGAGCCAAAGGAGTAGCACTAGTATCTTAATATTTCACCAGTCAGGCAAACAAAAGTTGGGCTAGTTCCCATTCTTCACTATTTAATTTGCTTGCTGCATTGTCAACAACACAAAAAGAGAGGAGCTGGCTTACCTTGTTGTTATGAATGGAGTAGCCTCCTCTTCTGATGCTACAAAGGAGACCTGAGAAAGAAAAGAAAACATTATTACTTACTACAAGAATGTGCAGGAATCAATGTGGTCTGTACTAAAAGAAGCTACACAATTGTTCTACTATCATCTCACTCCAAGACATGTGAATGGATTTGTAAGAGCAATCAACCACTGCATTAATGTATTTCTCGAAATAATATCAGTATGCCACAAATAAAACCATTGCACTATGCTTGGAGCTATTCAGCTTCTAAATAAATGAGCTAGAGGGAAACAAGTGTATGGATCTTCTTTCTAGTACAATCAGGTTAAGGAATTCAACCTCACTAATACAATGCAGTCCTAATACTACATTACTGCTGCAATTATGCAGAAAAAATAGTGAAATTCTAGGAACAGAGATACAAAACTTTAAACTAAGCCAACATCATCACTCCCAATTAAACAACCCATAGGTTGCATAAATTAGAATTAAATAGTTCAGAACTGAGAGCATTGGACCAGAGCTAGTTTGGGTTTTCAGTGTTAGAAGTACTGTCTTTACTACTGCCTTCTTAAACTGAAAGTGCTTCTAAAACTCTGCTGCATGTATGTCATGTATGTTTCAATATCAAACCTATTTAGTTGATTCTATCTGACCATAGTTACACTATGTGGACTGTCAAGTGGCTCCAATGTGACTCCAATAATTAGTAAACAATGGTAGCAAACACTGCTGCACTGTTGGCTGTATAAGGACTGAACCGCTGCACCTAAAGTTGACATGGCAATCAGGTTTAGTTTGTACAAGCAATTGGTTTTAACTTGTAAGTATGTCTATATTAAAGGAATGCTAATCTACACCTATTCCTAGACACAGCCTCTACACTTGGGACAATACATCGATCTATCCAAAATTCCAAACAACCTGGTCGGCTTGGATGCAAAAGGCCTCTCCATGTTCACTCTTGCATTGCACCCACGCTGGTGAAGACCACACCAACGGACGAGTACAATTGTACTTACTCACCACGGCCATGGAAAATTCACAAAGCAGCACGGAACAAAGCAGCAAAGCACCAATTAAATTACTTACTAATTATACAGCTAATGAACTATAAGACCTGCAATTATTAAAAAATGATTAGGCCATGGAATTAAAAACAAACATGCAATTCGATGTACACTTTATCTGCACACACCAAACTGTGTTGTGATGATTAAAAAGCAGTACATTGCTTCAGTACCCAAAATTCATGCCACCAAAGTGCTGCAACCTGAAAGTGAGGAGCACAAGTGAGCCGAGCTGCTGCTGATGGGATGGATCTGCAGAGAAGGAAGGGGAAGATGAGAGTAGAGCATTGCAATTGACAGAAATGTACAGAGATAAGCATTGTATTTTCTAACTACTGAGGGAACAAACTACCACCCGGATAAGGTATGTGTCAACCCTCCTAAAATTTTATCTAATACACACATCCCCTTTCAGAAGTAGCAACGCATCTAGAATTTTATTGGTTGATTGCACAGCTTGGACAGCATAGGTCAAATAAAGACTCTCTCTGTTCTAAACCTTTGTAAGTGCAATCAAGCTCTAAGTGGGTTTTGGCGTTGATGACCACCGAATTAGGGGATTAATGAGATTTACGAAGATGACATGCAGGGATTAAAATGTGGAGTTGATGAACAGGTCCAAAGGCACCAAATAAGCTAGATGGTGGTGATTCCGACTCAAGGCATTTAAATTATTTTATATTTCGAATCTTGAGTTTTAGGAAAAGCCGTACTAATAAGAGGGATCCTAGGATTCTCGGTACCTGTGGACCAAGTGCTCTAAACATCAAATCCGGACACAACAATCAACTCGAACACGACCGGATGGCTTTTCTACAAAGATTCACTCTTTCGCTGTCAGGTTGGCGCGACAGTGCCGCGCCTACGCGGCAGTGCCGCGTGTAAGTGCGGCAGTGCCACACTTAAATCCTACCGTTGGGCCCGTGGGGTATAAATACCCATTCTACCCCTCCCCAACGGTTAACTGGTTCATTTCATCTTCTTCCTCGAGCAAAAAACAGCCGGGAACACACCTCTTGCTCTCTCTCTCACCTCCATTGAAGCACTTTGAGCTCCCCCACTCAATCTCTCACTTCCCACGGGGGATTTTTTTGAGGGAAACAGCTGCAAAACTTCGATTGGAGGCGGATCTACTACTTTCCCCACTCAAAAGAGCATTTGGTTCACGTTTGGCGAGAACCCTAGGGTTCTTTACTCTTGGAGCTTGCTCCTAGGCGGCTAGGTGTCGCCCTTGATCTTGCCCCCTTCGTGTGGCAGCCTTGGGAGGTTTGTAACTTCACTCTCTGACAATACATTACCCCACATCTCTAGGGTTAACTCCCCTAGACTTGTGAACGAGGGAAAAAGCAAGCCGGTGGGCAAGCTAAGCCTTGTGTGGCAACCTCAACAACGTGGGCGTAGCCCGGCTTTGTGTGGGCGCGGTGAACCACGAGGTTAAATCCTTGTCTCACTTGTCCTCTCTTTACTTTATTGCATATTTGTCTTGTGAGAAAGGGCTTCGACCCGATCTACTTGGTTGCTAAGTTTACGCCAGCCTTGGAAGGTTTTTACGTGGTATATTTGTGTGCGAGGAACAAGTGGGAACCTTGAGCACCAAACTCCAGCTCGTGGACTAGCTTTTGGGAGTGCTTTCGCTGGGATACGTCTGGCAAGTGCCCTCAGCCCACGACCAGTGTGCCGCGCTGCTGGCCGAGAGAAGTGTCTCTCTGTCTCGTCTCTTTTCGTTGGTCCGGTTCACGCGGCGGTGCGACTTGGCGTGGCGTGCCGCGCCTCTTGTGTCTTACCGGCGGTCTACGAAGTTTTTTACAGGTCATTTTTGGGGTTAAACCTATTCACCCCCCCCCTCTAGGCTTCCATCGGATCCTACAAGTGGTATCGGAGCTAGGATGCCGATACGCGCTTCACTTGCGTGAAGTATGGAGGCACCGGAGGGATCGAACAAAGGAGGCAAGTCCACCGTCCCGTGGAGGAGGTGGAGGCCAGCGGCAGCGAGCTTTCTCTTGGTCTGAGCCCGGTGAGAGTACCATTAAGGGTGATGCCACCGATCGAGAGAAAGACCGCAAGACTAGCAAAGGCGAAATGCTAGAGGCGACAAGAGCGAGAAAAGAAGAAGCTAGAAGAACAAGCTAGCTTGAAGCTCGCCGAGAAGCTTCAAAGAAAAAGAACAAAGAAAGATGATTCGTGAGGCAAGAGCTGCTAGGAGGGCAGCAAGAGAGAAGAAAAGGCAAGAAGAAGAGGCGGAGTCAAGTGAGCTATCAAGTAGCTCGACGATGGAGATGATGATATCTCCTACAACAAGAAGAAGAAGAAGGAAAGCAAGAAGGATGAGGGCGGTGTCAACAACAACAAGTTTGCCGCCATATCCTTTAATTATTCTTCTTACTTGACCAACGATAAAGAAGTCCTTCATCAATGTACCCGCGGGCGTTTCGATGGGACCAACTATGCCAAGTGAAAGCACTTGATGAGAGCCTATCTTAGCGCCCTTCACCCCGGTCTTTGGGAGGTTGTGTGCGGTGGATTTCAGCCACCGGTGAACCCCAAGGAGCCGACAAATGAAAAACTAGCAGCTGCCCACATCAACGGTCAAGCCACAAGCATCCTCCTTAGTGCTCTAGAAGGCAATGAGTACAATAGGGTGATGAATGTCAATGAAGCAAAAGAAGATTTGGGACACTCTAGTACTTGCACATGAAGGAGTAGACAAAGTAAGAAAAGCCAAGATTGACTTTTTGAAGGCCAAGCTCAACCGGTTTGTGATCCTTGATGGAGAAGGAGCCCAAGAAATGTTTGACCGGTTGATGGTGCTAGTTGACAAGATTAGAGGATTTGGAGATGAGGATCTAGATGACCACACCGTTGTCAAGATCATGCTTGAGGCATACACACCTAAAAATGACATAGTGGTCACCTTGATTCGTGACAAGAAGAAGTTTGAACAATTCACTCCAAATGATGTGCTTGGAAGACTACTCACCTATGACATGCAAAGAGAGGAGGCAAATGAAAGAAGAAAGCTTGAGAGTTGCAAGCCAAGCTTGAGGGCATCAAGATCAAGGATGTGGCTCTCAAGGCAACCAAGACAAGCAAGTCAAGCTCCTCCAACAAGATGAAGGGCAGCAAGCAAGCATCTTCAAGTCAAGACAAGGAAATAAAGAAGATGCAAGAAAATATTAATGCAACCTCTTCCTCAAGTGATGATGAAGATGATGGGGCTGATTACAAGAAGATTGATGATATGGCCCTATTCATGAAGAAGTATGGGAAGGGAATGAAGGCAAATGGCTACAAGATGGTGCAACGAAGATTCCCAAACAAGAAAAAGAGAACTTTGCTTCAATTGTGGCAGTAAAGATAGAACATTTTATTGCCGATTGTCCACATGAGAACAAGAATAACAAATACAAGAGGGACAATGGCAAAGACAAGAAGCAAGACTACAAGAGAAAGGGAAGAAACATGGGTGAAGCTCACATTGGTCATGAGTGGGACTCAACAAAAGAAACAAGTGAAGAGGAAGTCCATGTTGCAATATTTGCTATGCAAGAGACCTCTACACCCAAGCTCTTCAACAACATGACCGATGATGATGAAGAAGAAGATGACTCCACTCATGTTTGTCTTATGGCCAAGCATGGGAAGGTAAAACCCACACCCAAACCTTCTCCCTCTCTTAGTGATGAATCTAGTGATCTTAGTGAAAGCTCTAGTGAAGAAGAATCTAGTGATGATGAAGAATATGCTAGACTCACCAAGAACCTAGATCACAAAACTAGAGGCTTTCTTGCTCAACTAATGGCGGATTTAGAAAGTACCCAAGCGGAGTTGGCAACAAGAGATAGTCAACTTGATAGACTTGAAAAACTCTATGTTGACAACAAGGATGCTCTTGTAGCTGAGAGGAGTGAGGTGGCTTCCTTGCAAAAGAGCCTAGCTAATGAGCAAGGAGACCATGCTCTCACAAAGAAAGCTATGGTTGCCCTAAATGGGAAGTATTATGACTTGCAAGACAAGCACAAAGAGCTTGAAGCTCAATATAGCCTTCTTTGGGAGAGCAACTCACATCTCTCAACTACAAAGGATACTTCTACTCCCCTCCACTAGTCAAGGTTGTGGTAAATGCTATAATGTTGATATGAATATTTATACCACTAACCTTGCCAACATGAAAGCAATGAAGAAAAAGATCACTAGGCTCACGGCTATGGTGAGAAAAGAAGGTGAAAACAACAAAGCAACAGTGAGCAACAAAGTTGAGGCTCCAAAGAAGCCCAACTACATTGATGGGAGAAATCCAAGAATCAAGGATGGACTTGGACACAAGCAAGGAAACAAAACCAATGGTCGAAAAGTGATCAATGGTGTTGAATGTGTCAAATTCTTGAGCAAAGGCCTGATGGGTGGGAGAGAGACCGCACAGAGCGCTGGACACAAGCCAATCCGAAGCTGTTCTGCTCGCCACACGCGGTGGTGCCGTGAGGACGAGCGGCGATGTCGCGCCCCCAAGAAAAGGGAAGGTCACCTACACCGCCTCGGCTCGGAATAGACCCAAGAAGATGGTCCAAAAAGGCTGTGAAGAAAGTTCGAAGTCGAGAATCTTGTCCAGGTTGTTCCAAAAGGCCACTCCTATCAATGGAAGACAAAAAGCAAGCAAGTTGGACTCCAATCCTTGCTTTGAAGTGAAGGCAAACGGCAAAGGGGAGGTGTTTGCAAAAGTACACGGGCATTGACAAGAAGATTTATCGCAACACCTCCATATGGGTTCTCAAAGCTCTTGTGACTAAGGTAAAAGGTCCCAAGAATCTTGGGGACCTAAACTTGTGAACTAAACTTGTTTTTGCAGGCATACTCCTCCGGTGGGTCAAGTTGGGTGTTTGGCGGCGGGGGCCGTACAAATCATATGACCAGGAGAAAGGAGTATGTTCTCATCATATTTCCAAACCAATGACGATAGAAACAATATAAGGTTTGGAAATGATGATGTGAGAAGTGTCGGTCTTGGTAACGTTGCTATCTGGCCCGAGCATAATATTTTAGATGTCTTGCATGTTGATTCGTTGGGATACAACTTGTTGTCGGTCTCACAATTATGTGAGAAAGGCTACAAGCGTCTCTTTACGGATGTTGGTGTGGAAATCTTTCGCGGGAAGGATTCCTCTGTTGTCTTTACAGGCAAACTCAAGAATAAGCTTTACTTAGTTGATTTCAGCGGAAGTGAGGCTAAGCGATACTTGTCTAATGGCAAAATCTAGCATGGGCTGGTTATGGCATCGCCGTCTAGCACATGTTGGCATGAGGAACTTAGCCCAAACTGCGGAAAGGACGACCACATCATTGGACTAACAAATATTGATTTTAATAAAGACAGGATATGTGGACCTTGCCAAGCGGGGAAGCAAGTAGGTGCACCTCACCCACCAAAGAGTGTGTGATGACCACTATTCAACCACTTTGGAATTGATACACATGGATCTCTTTTGGACCGGTGGCCTACCTTAGCATCGGGGTAACAAATATGGACTTGTCATTGTTGATGACTACTCCCGCTTCACTTAGGTTTTCTTTGTCTTTGATAAGTGTCGGGTACAAGAGAAGGTGAAAGCCTTCATCAAAAGAGGGCACAAAGAGAATTGATCTCCCGTCAAGAGAATAAGAAGTGACAATGGGACCGAATTCAAGAATACCCAAGTTGAAGAGTATCTTGATGAAAGGGCATCAAGCATGAGTTTCTCACTGCATATACCCCTCAACAAAATGGCGTAGTAGAGAGGAAGAACCGTACACTCATAGAGATGGTAAGGACAATGCTTGATGAGTACAAGACTTGGACATCTTTTGGTGTGAAGCTATCAACACCGCTTGTCATGCCATCAACCGCCTCTACCTACACAAGAAACTCAAGAAGACTTCATATGAGCTCTTAACCAGTAACAAGCCTAAGGTATCATATTTTAGGGTGTTTGGGTGCAAGTGTTTCATATTGAACAAAAGGCCCCGAACCTCTAAATTTGCACCTAAAGTTGATGAAGGTTTTCTTCTTGGTTATGGATCAAATGAGCATGCCTATCGTGTTTTCAACCAAAACCACCGGTAGGGTTGAAACTACTATAGATGTGACATTTGATGAATCTAATGGCTCTCAAGTAGAGCAAGTTGATCAAAGTGTTGTAGGAAAGGAGGATCCACCTTGTGAGGTAATCAAGCAATTGGCTATAGGCGACATAAGACCTCAAGAAAATCAAGCAAATGAAGAGGAGGATCCACCGGTTGTTCTTTGCACAAGATTCCCGGCGTACTCAATGACCAATTGCAGCACATGCCCGCTGGAAGTGCCTGTGCGGTAGTGCCGCACCTACGCTTGGCGATCGTGCAGGCGCCAACTACCTCGGCAACGACCGATCCACCCGCATCACTGTTCAACCACTTGATCTTGCTCCAATTCTTGAAGGCGATGATGAATATGATGAAGATCAAGAAGAACAAGCGGCGTTGATCACCCATGACTATGACAAGCGGTTCAGCGGGATCATCCCGTTGACAACATCCTTGGGAGTCTTCGAAAGGGAGTTACCACTTTCGATCTCATCTAGCTGCTTTACGCCAACATTTCTCTTTTGTTTCTTCTTTGGAACCACGTGAAAAGTAGATGATGCTCTCAAGGATCCGGATTGGGTGTTGGCAATGCAAGAAGAGCTCAACAACTTCAAAAGAAATGAAGTTTGGGAGCTGGTGGAAAGACCCAAGGCGAACATCATTGGCACCAAGTGGGTCTTCCGCAACAAGCAAGATGAAGATGGGTTGGTGACAAGAAACAAGGCAAGATTGGTTGCTCAAGGCTTCACTCAAGTAGAGGGCTTGGACTTCGATGAGACGTATGCACCGGTGGCAAGACTAGAAGCAATTCGCATTCTTCTAGCCTTTGCTGCCCATCATGACTTCAAGCTGTACCAAATGGATGTCAAGAGTGCATTCCTCAATGGCCCACTACAAGAGGAAGTATATGTTGAGCAACCACCGGTTTTGAAGACCCCAAGTTTCCCAACCACGTCTACAAGCTCCATAAGGCGCTCTATGGGCAAGCAAGCACCTAGAGCATGGTATGAATGCCTTAAGGAATTCTTGCTCAAACAAGGCTTTGAAATAGGCAAAGCCGATCCTACTCTCTTCACTCACAAAGTTAGCAATGATATATTTGTATGCCAAATATATGTCGATGACATAATATTTGGTAGCACTAACAATGTGTATGTTGAGCAATTTAGTAGGACAATGACCAAGAGGTTCGAGATGTCCATGATGGGTGAGCTGAAGTACTTCCTCGGGTTTCAAGTCAAGCAAATGGAGGAAGGGACATTCATATGCCAAACCAAGTACACCCATGACATGCTAAAGAAGTTTGATATGGCAAATGCTAAGCCAATCAAAACTCCAATGCCAAGCAATGGACATCTTGATCTTGATGAGGAGGTTCCAGCCGTGGACATGAAGGTATATCGCTCCATGATTGGATCCTTGCTTTACCTTTGTGCATCTAGGCCGGACATAATGCTTAGTGTGTGTATGTGTGCTCGTTTTCAAGCCAATCAAAGGAATGTCACAATGTGGCTGTTAAGAGAATCTTGAGATATTTAGTACTCACACCTAACCTTGGCTTGTGGTATCCTAAGGGTTCCAAGTTCAATCTACTTGGCTATTCGAGTTCCGATTATGCCGGTTGCAAAGTAGATCGAAAAAGCACTTCGGGGACATGTCAATTTCTTGGGACGGTCCTTAGTGTCTTGGAGCTCTAAGAAGCAAAATTGTGTAGCCCTTTTCCACCGCCGAGGCCGAGTATGTTGCAGCCGGTGCATGTTGTGCTCAACTACTTTGGATGAAGCAAACCTTAAAAAGATTACGGATGTCATTTCACAAAGATACCTCTTCTTTGTGACAACGAGAATGCCATCAAACTTGCAAATAACCCCTGTAGCACACTCTAGAATAAAACACATAGACATCCGTCATCACTTCTTGAGAGACCACGAACTCAAAGGAGATATCGCTATTCGTCATGTGAGCACCCGAAAAGCAACTAGCCGATATCTTCACCAAGCCTCTCGATGAGTCAAGGTTTTGTGCGTTGCGTAGTGAGCTAAACATTCTCGATTCTCGTAACTTGGTCCGAATTCAAGCATACATGCAATCTGTTTGAGACACTAGATTGACATAGGAAAAGTTTGTGAAATCTTTCATAATTGTGTTTCAAAAAGGATTTTAAATTCTTATCCGAAATTCAATGCCATAGTTACGTATTGTTTTTCTGTCACGGCAATGAATTTTGGTGTCTCGTGTGATCAAGGTTGAGGAGAAATAAGTCAAAAGTGGCAATATATTTGCGGGACGCGAGGCTGGATGGGGCGGCGGTGCCGCGTGCTCATGGCGGTGGTGCCGCGCAGAGCCGCGGCGTGCCGCGCCTTGCTTAAGCGGCGGTGCAGCGCCTAGGGTTTCAGTTTTGATCCTGTTCAAACCGGTACGAGCCAAACCGTTTTTCTTCTTTCCATTTCTACCCCTGGCTCGCCCGGTCCTCTTTTCTTTCTTCTCCACCCGACTCCACCCTCGCGCGCTCTGTCTCTTGCGCAAAGGAAGGCCGCCGCCGCTGCTCTGCCGCCCGCTGCTGCTCCCCATTTGCCAGCGAGCTCCGGTGCCGCGTGCCCGCCCGCCGCCCGCCGGCCATCTTCCTCGTCTCCGGCCGGCCTCTCGCTCCCTATCCCCGAGCAGCTTCTCCTCTTCTCCTCTCAATCCACGAGTCAAGGTACACCTAACCCTAAGTCATGCTTTTCTTGCCCGATCTATGCATGGTGTTGAAATTTCTTGTGGATTTGTATTGATTAGTGATGTATGAACCCTAGGAAAGTGATTTGGTAGAATGGAATCGACAAATTTTGCATTTTAATTACTTAGGTGATTTAGGGGGAGGGCACGGCATTGCCGCCCCCAAATGGAACTTAACAAGTTTCTAGCTGATTCAAACAGCAAATATTCCCCAAATCACCTACTCAATTGAGATGGGAAATTGATCGATTTCAAATACCGAAGAAACTTTCACTTCGACTCATATTCCTTTTCAATCCACGGGTAATTTACAACTAAATTGTTAATTTGATCTCTGAAATTGGCATAGAAATACGAGAATGTGTCAAATAGATGGTTTAGAACTGTTTGGGAGATAAAAATAGGTGGTTTGAGCAAGGGGGAGCGGCGGTGCAGCGTGACCCACTGCAGCGATCAGCAGCGGTCACGCAAGCGATGCCGTGCCTCCCTACGTGGTAGTGCCGCGCGGCCCGTGTTTTACCCCTGGATAGCTTGCTCCAATCACCTAAGTTTATGTCTCAAACCTTCTTTCACATATATTTGACCATTTTTGACCTTCTATCAATCAGTTTCTGATCAATGTCTTAAAATGCATAGATGGATCCTGGAGGCGATCCTCATGGCAAGAGAAAGATGAGGATCAAGGCTGTTGTTGAAAGAAGAGGCCATGGAAGAAAGAACCTGAGCGAGAGGAGCGGTGATAGCGGCGGTGGGGCAGCTCAACTCGAGGAGCAACGGCAGCGGTATGGGTACACCATTGTGCACGATGGTGACCAAGGGACCTTGAACACCCCTCGGTATTTGGCGGTAGCTACATGCGGCGTAGTAGGGTGTGTTTGAAATGGCAGCACCTACCAATGATCCACCCATTCCGGTGGTGAGTTATCTTAAGAAGCAAAAGAGAGGTTGCGAGATGCGAGAGCAGTAAATGTCTATGGTGATGAGCAGACAGAGGGAATTGATGAGAGGTTTTGGGCTGCATTTCATTCCAACTTCTATTTGACAGTTCTCCTTCACTCCACCAAGGGCAAGATCACTACCATGCATTACATTGACTTCGAGAGGATGGCAGACAAGGAGGAGGAGGCTTTCAATGAGGCAATAGAAGCTTGTGAGAAGTTTGAGCTGACAGATATCATGTCTTTCAAGCATGATTGGAATGAGGAGATACTTAGTCGGTTCCATGCCACTTACTCTTTTGGGGACGGACCGTCGAGACACCATCCTTTGGATGACCGACGGGAGGCATTATAGAGTTGACTTTGTCACGTGCATCGGATACTTGGCTTCGGGGCTGATCACAGAGAGTACACAGATGTTCATGAGATTGACCCTATTGAGGCCAAGGTCATCAGGGATTGCTGGGCAGATCCACAGCTGCTTGGAAGGAGAAAGGGGTTGAAGGATTTCTTCTACGTGATGAACAATCTCTGCAGATGCACCATTGATCCTAAGGATGGGGCAGCCTCTGATGTGAATGGCTATGCTAGGAATTTGCTTGCTCATTTCAGAAATGATGAAACTTTCAATGTTGGGAAGTTCATTTGGAGGCAGCTAGCTAATGCCATGGATGATGCTAGGAGGAACCTGCCATATGCTCCTTATATTTTGTTTATGATTGAGAGGGTATCTGGGAATATCTATCCCAAGGACTGCTTCCACACTGTCTACAACATTGAGAAGACCCATGGCTTGGAAGACCAGTGGCAGAGCCAGACCCTCAGCAGGAGGCACCTCAGCTGGCAGAGAGGACTTAGAGGAGCCCTCTAGCTCTAGGCCCAGGAGACACAGCAAGTCTCGATCCAAGGTGAAGAAGTGGATCAAGGCTATATTTGGGCCTTGCACATACGCATCTCGCCGGGACCCACGAGCTACGCGAGGGGAGGTGAGATAGGCCTTCAAGAGTGTTAGGGAGAAGCAAGGACTCCCAGTTCCTCCTTCTATCCCTAGACCACCACAGTACGACCTCCCAGAGCTTTCAGCCACCAGTAGCTCAGATCAGGAGTTGTCAGATCTCCTTGGGAGCTTTTCTCAGCAGCCAGCTCGACGCTCCACTCGTCGCTCTGCACAGACCAGCGCAGTTATCTCAGAGGAGGACGAGGACACAGCTTCCAGTCGTGAGGACAACAGCGAGGAGTGACTCCGCTCTCTCTTCTTCTCTTTTCTATGATCTTTTTGGTGCTTGACGCCAAAGGGGAGAAAATTAGAAGAAATGAGGGGGGTCAAACTTTTCGACGCCCTGGGACGCTTTGAGGAGGATGTGATGTTGTTTTGTCGTTTCTTCAGAGTTTAGTTTCGTTGAGAGTAGCTTGTTAGGTGTGAGTTTGAGAGAAACTCTATTTTATGTAATAATGCCACCTATGACTTGTTACTACTCAGATTTGGTCGTTGTTTGCTTAAACTCTGTTTTCATATAATCTGCTGCAAGTTTAGTTTATATAGCATGTCTTTTATGCTGTGAATGCTTTGTTGATTGTTATGCGTCGTGGCCGATAGGCGCGGTAGTGCCGCACCTTGGCGCGGCGGTAAAGGCGCGCACATCGGCATGAACATGACACACCCTTGTGCTCGATTACATTCATTTGTCATATGCATCACGGATATATTTTATGACACTCTCTTGAGCACCCCCACAGCAACCATGGATGTAGGGGGAGGCCTTGCACACTTTCTAAATGTATAACTTGACTTTCATGTCTAAATTGAGAATTCAAATCTCACTTATACATTTAGGGGGAGGTCTCCCTGCACCTAAATATGTGAAACAGACCTTTCATGTCAATATTGAGATTTCAAGACTCACTCACATATTTAGGGGGAGATTCCTACATCCTTGGTCTTCGTAATCTAAGTTTGACTTTACATCTTATGTAAGCTCTAATTTGGTTGTCATCAATCACCAAAAAGGGGGAGATTGTAAGTGCAATCAAGCTCTAAGTGGGTTTTGGCGTTGATGACCACCGAATTAGGGGATTAATGAGATTTACGAAGATGACATGCAGGGATTAAAATGTGGAGCTGATGAACAGGTCCAAAGGCACCAAATAAGCTAGATGGTGGTGATTCTGACTCAAGGCATTTAAATTATTTTATATTTCGAATCTTGAGTTTTAGGAAAAGCCGTACTAATAAGAGGGATCCTAGCATTCTCGGGTACCTGTGGACCAAGTGCTCTAAACATCAAATCCAGACACAACAATCAACTCCGAACCTGACCAGCCAGCTTTTCTACAAAGATTCACTCTTTCGCTGTCAGGTTGGCGCGGCAGTGCCGCGTGTAAGTGCGGCAGTGCCACACTTAAATCCTACCGTTGGGCCCGTGGGGTATAAATACTCATTCTACCCCTCCCCAACGGTTACCTGGTTCATGTCATCTTCTTCCTCGAGCAGAACAGCCAGGAACACACCTCTTGCTCTCTCTCTCACCTCCATTGAAGCACTTTGAGCTCCCCACTCAATCTCTCACTTCCCACCAGGGATTTTTGAGGGAAACAGCTGCAAACTTCGATTGGAGGCCGGATCTACTACTTCCCCACTCAAAAGAGCATTTGGTTCACGTTTGGCCGGAACCCTAGGGTTCTTTACTCTTGGAGCTTGCTCCTAGATGGCTAGGCGTCGCCCTTGAGATTGCCCCTTCGTGTGGCAGCCTTGGGAGGTTTGTAACCTCACTCTGACAATACATTACCCCACATCTCTAGGGTTAACTCCTAGACTTGTGAACGAGGGAAAAAGCAAGCCGGTGGGCAAGCTAAGCCTTGTGTGGCAACCTCAACAACGTGGGACGTAGCCCGGCTGTGTGGCGCGGTGAACCACGGGTCAAATCCTTGTCTCACTTGTCCTCTCTTTACTTTATTGCATATTTGTCTTGTGAGAAAGGGCTTGACCCGATCTACTTGG
Source organism: Hyparrhenia diplandra (assembly GCA_015847255.1). NCBI lineage: Eukaryota > Viridiplantae > Streptophyta > Magnoliopsida > Poales > Poaceae > Hyparrhenia > Hyparrhenia diplandra. Next base: position 896,371 of record JADLZK010010995.1, read on the forward strand.
TTGCTGGGTTTTACGCCAGCCTTGGAAGGTTTTACGTGGTATATTTGTGTGCGAGGAACAAGTGGGAACCTTGAGCACCAAACTCCGGCTCGTGGACTAGCTTTTGGGAGTGCTCGGTTCGGTGATACGCGGCGGTGCCGCTCACCACACGGCGAGTGCAGCGCTACTGGCGAGAGAAGTGTCTCTCTGTCTCTGTCTCTTTTCGTTGGTCCGGTTCATGCGGCGGTACGCGACTTGACGCCGCGGCGTCTGCGCGCCTCTTTGTCTTGACGTCTACGAAGTTTTTAACAGGTCATTTTGGGGTTAAGCCTATTCACCCCCCTCTAGGCTTCCATCAGATCCTACAACCTTATATACACCTGAAAGCTCTTTGAAATTAGACAACTCAATTCTATGTCCATTGTTCAAAAAATCGCTTCTTGTGACGGGATGGACCAATTTAACTAGTAATTCTTGGACATAAAAGTTGAGCTCACGCAATTAATTAATTTCTGCATGTTCATTCTTCTTAAAGCATTTATACATGGGATTTCATAGGATATGAAGATGGTTAACATATATAGTTGAGAAAGATGGACTTAAATACTCAGATTTGTAATGAACTGAATTTGTGACAGCCAACAGAGTCTAATATTAATACCACACATCTAGGTACAGGATGCACAAAACAAATCAAAGAAATCTGAAATCCTCTCCATCCCAAGGAAAATGCGAGGAGGCTGGTGCCACCGGCGGGATCTGAATGGACTAGCAAGTAGAACATAGACATGGACTGTTATGACCCGGTATTTCATATACCAGGCGCAGGTCCAGCCACAAGCCCAATAGTGGCTAGAGCTGCCGGTCATTAGAAGGGGGCTAAGGCCCATAGATTTATCTATTATTAGATTATTTCTATTATTAGAGTCCAAAGGACTATAAACTCTGTAATTTCCCTATTGGAACGATTAAGCGAGAAACATATTGTTTCCGGCTTCCTTGGGGGCCCAGGAGATTACCAGCCCTAATTCTCTCTTCCTCTCTTCCTCCGGCCGACCCACGGCGCCTCAAGCACCGTTCCGGCCTCGAGCTCCTGCCAATCATCCCTACCGCCTGCGTGAGATTCCCGGTAGGATTAGGAATCCTACCATGGACATCCTAGATCTGTCGATGCACTAGAAGAACAACTGAAGAAAAAACGAAGAACAACAGTACAAGGAGATAAGGATAGAATCCCATGTTAACTAGATTCAGTCTAAGCAGTTAAGAAATAGTTCTTATGTGTACCTAGGCTCATTCTCAATCCATGTCTTATCCATAGACCTTTGCTGGCTTTCATTCATCATATCTATCAAACGAAAACCAACATGTAACTCATCACTGCATTCATGCTAAATGAAAATGGCTGGCTGGCTAGCAAGCAGTACTCCCAAATGACTTACAACATCCATCCTACATTCCTACCAATGCTTTGCACTGACACTAATATTTCAGAGTGAACTTCATATATGCTCTTAAATAAATGTCGGGGGCTCTCATAAGCTTGAACTTTTGATTTACACATAAATATTACAGAAAACACATGAGCACATATAGTACTGAAGAAAAGATTCCTTTCTTATGAGAGACTGAGAGGAAACAATAAACCTTTAGCACACACTGAAATCTACTATAGAAGATTAGCATAGATCAAAAAACCCGTATGAGTGTTTCCTACATAATTGCAATCTGAGTATTAAACAATTTAGGAGAGCAATTTCAGGAAGAAAGCAGTGGTGAGGAAGATGAGCACCTAACCGAGTCTTCTTTGTCGATTTGCGGTCGAGGCGTGCCGGGCTTGGGGACTCCTGCGGTGGGTGGGCGTCGACGGTTTGCTGGGAGCCTGGGCAGGCGGTGTCGGTCCCGCGAGCTGCTCCCCGGCCGCCGGTCCTGGGCACTCCTCCTGGTGTGGGCGGGCGGCCTGGGTCCTCTGCAGATCCCGATGTCGACGGACGGCCCGGTTCCGTGGGCGAGGTGAGCGGGCGTCGGGTTGGAGCGGGGAGGGCCGGTGGCGCGCGGTGTTGAGGCGGGCGGCGTGGAGGCCGCTTCAAGGGCGAGCGGCGTGCCGAGTGTGGGAGAAGGGGCGGGCTCGCGGCGCGGCGGTGCTAAGGCGAAGCTCGCGGCGTGCGGCGTGCCGAGCGGGAGAAGGGGCGGGTCGCGCGCGTGCGGCGTGCCAAACGGGAGAAGGGGCGGGCTCGCGGCGTGGGCGCAGCGGGTGAGCATGAGAAACGGCGGCTGGGTATCCCGTGAGTGGAACTAGGGTTTGGAACCTTTTGGGCCAAACTTGTCACAGGAGCAGCCCAAAAAACACCGCGTCGACAATCTGAAATGAGTAGCGGAACAGCCCAAAAACACAGCGCCAATGCAAAATTTCTTCAGCAACGGACCATCGGTCTCTGTTAAGGATCTATAGCAACGGACGATACAACTCAAAAGCAAAAATATTTACAGCAACGGACCATCCATCGCCGTATTTAATATTTGCAACGGACGATCTGTGACAAACTTTTAGCAACCCACCATCCAATGCTAATTAAAAGTTTTAGCAACCGTAGTCAGTTGCTAATTAAGTGTTGTGGTGTAGTGCACCCGCCTATTCTTTTTCTATCTTTTTCCCTTTTTTTATTTTTTACTTTACTCTATACCAACTAACATCATTGGGGCTCACCTGTAATTTTATCTAAAACATATCCATATGAGATCTTGTTTGGAAGGATTTATTAAAAGAAATTCAATGGTGTAATTGGAATTTAATTTGGTTTTTTGGTTTGTGAGTTATAATATTTTTTAGTTAGTTTAAATACCACTTTGAATGTCATGGTCTTAGTAGGGCTGCTGAGGTGACATGTTTGCATGTTGAGAGAACTCCCTAGTGGGGGTTCTCTACATAGGTGTAGTAGATAAGAGTCGCTTTACATTGTATTTTAAGGAACCACGAGAAGCAGCATCAAACAAAAGTCATGTTTGCTTTGCTTCGAGATGTGGTACTCGATCTTTGGGACGACAAAGATAGAGTTAGGACAGGACGAAGCTAGGACAAGGTTATTTATATCTACATCCCCGCAAAGACTTGTGCACTAGCGGTTGTAAGGGCACTCCAAATGTTAGAAACTATCATGGTTTCTATAGTCTTGATATTGTGTCAAGAAATTATCTTTCACAATGTAATTTTCTATTTTGATGTTACATGACGCACTTGTCACTCTGACAGATTGTCTTAGTTTGCGTGAAGACTTGGATTCTTTGCTAGACTTGGTTTCTTGTGTTTTTCCTCTCTGTCTTCAATAAATATAGCACCACATCGACCAAAAAAAATAAATAGAGGTGTAATAAATCAGGATAGAAACTATGCAGACTCACAATGCAGACTCTACCATATAGTATAAAACTATTTAATACCTCAGTTATCGTATACTTGGAGTCTTGGTTTTTTCTTTCTCTTCCATAAATATTCTGCCCAGTGCCACATCAGTAAAGTATAACAAATATGAAGAAAATAAATAAGCTTCATTAAACTCTACGGTAGTGAGTGCCCTTAGACATTTGTAATGTAGAGAAAAAAGTTAGATCCCTCAGTAATTCTGAGAAGTGGAAAAAAAGAAAAATGTTTCTGTTAGCATGAACCATGCCAAATAAACTAATTGTAGGATCAAATAATTTTAAATCCCAACACTACTATATTCTTTCTGTAGCGTATACGCTCCAATTTTAGAGATTGATTCAAATTAAAATGACCAAAACTCTAGTTTGATACCTTAAATGCTTAAGTGGTGACAAATATAGTTGTCCTTACAATTAATGATAGTGTCGATATTTATCAACATCAAAAGATAATATTGCTTATTAATATAATATTGCTGTACGATTGGTCTCTTCTAGCACATCCATGTTGATTTATTAAAAATAAGATGGCTATTACGCATGATAGCTGACCAGGTAGTCTATTTTCAAGCTCATGATAGCAAACAAACAAGTTGTTGATAGCTGAGCAGGTAATCTATTTTCAAGCTCATGATAGCAAACAAACAAGGTGTTTAAAATGTTGATATACAAAATTGTGTTTTCATATAAGTACATCCAACATAGTATGTGTCTTGGATCCTACAGGCCGGCTGGCCTACCAATAATGTCAGTTGATACCAGTGAATCTTTCACTGTGGTTTCTGGAAGCATCATGACAATGCACTGAGCAGTCGTTGAACAGAAGAACCCGTGACATGTAAGTGTACCCGCAGCATGCGTGGAATCTATTGGGAACGCGACTGGACAGAAAGATCACTCGCATCTGGCGCGCAAGCCAATCAACTGTCTGCTTTTACTTGTCGTCCTCCACCAATATAAATAATAATGGTATACTCCTATATGTAGTCGCATGCTATAGCACGTGCCGTGTTATGTGTAACAGTGATGTAGTCAAATGGAAAAAAAAATGCATTAGTTGATATGGATTAGCAAAGTCGCTTAGACCCTCTTTGAATTTGAGGTGCTGAATGATTTTTTGGTAAAAGTCCCTTAAGTACGTTGGTACTTGTAGAGACTTTCAGTAAAAAGTCCTAAAACAATTCTCCTGTTTGGTTTCCAAGTGGCTTTTAGGGTGGATCAAACCGTAACTCTAACGAGTGGAAAATGAAAAATGTTTTTGTTAGCAAGAGCCATGCGAAATGAACTATTTGCAGGATCAATTAATTTTAAATACCAACATTACTATATTCTTTCTGTAGCGTATACGCTCCAATTTCAGAGGTTATTTTAAAACAAAATGACCAAAAGTCTAGTTTGATACCTTAAATGCTTTTTTAGATAAAAGATAGTATATATACGGCTGCATCTATCAACTAATAGAATCAGACCAATTATTACAAAATTTCTCAAATGGGCATACAAACGTGCTGCATAAAATTTATAGCCATAGAAGCGAATAAACGAAACGAAAGTAAAGTCTTGACTAAGCATGACCAATGTGTCTAGATGACAACCATCCATTGGACCCGAACAATTGCAGTGATGTGGTTTCCAGATGTTGCCTATCAAGTCAACTGATCATCATATCACTGCAACATTGCCCATTGACGAAGTAATGAGTTCCCACTTAAGTGGTGACAAATATAGCTGTCCTTACATTTATTGGTAGCATCGATATTTATCATCATTAAAAGATAATATTGCTTATTAATATAGCATTGCTGTACCATTGGTCCTTTTAGCACATCCATGTTGATTTATTAAAAATACTATTACGCATGATAGCTGAGGAGGTAGTTTATTTTGAAGCTCATGATATAGCAAACAAACAAACCTTTTTAAAAAATTTGATGTACAAAATTGTGATTCTATATAATCCAACATTGTGACTTGGAATCTCCAGGCTGGCCTACCAATAATGTCAGTTCGTACCAGTGAATCTTTCTTTCACTGTGGTTTCTGGAACCAATAGAAACAGCATCATTACGATGCGATGAGCAGTCGATGAACAGAAGCACTCGTGACATGCAATGTACCGACAGCATGCGTGGAATCTATTGGGAACGCGATTGGACAGAAAGATCACTCGCATCTGGCGCGCAATCCAATCAACAGTCTGCTTTTACTTGCCGTCCTCCACCAATATACTGTAAGCAATAATAATGATACTAGTAGTATATATAAGTAGTCGCATGCTATATAGCACGCCGTGTTATGTGTGTGTAACAGTGATGTGATCAAATGGAAAAAAATGCATTAGTTATTAGGGAACATATCCTATGTAACTCAGCTTCGTGTGTGCAATCTATATAATCACCAATTAAGGCCACAAGATCTAGATCCAACATCTAGAATTTTTTCACTTAAACCCTCCCACCTAGATACACATGAGTTAGATTTAAACACCACAGGTGGAGGGGTTAAGCGAAAAAATCATAGATGTTGGATCCAGATCTTGTGGCCTTAATTGGTGGTTGCATAGGTTGCACACAAAGATGGATTGCATATGATATGTTGCCTAGTTAATATGGATGATAGCAAAGTCGCTTAGACCCTGTTTGAATTTGAGGTCCTGAATGACTTTTTGGTAAAAGTCACCTAAGGAGGTACTTGTCGAGGCTTTGAGTAAAAAGTCCTAAAACAATTCTCCTGTTTAGTGTTAGTTTCCTAGAGGCTTTTTAGGGATTTTTTAGTACCAACGTACACAAAAGGAAGTCCTCGTTCCCATAGTGATTCTAGCAAGATTTTGGAAAAAAAAGTCCTCGTCCCAATAGTGATTCTAGCAAGATTTTGGGTCAGTATGGTAGAGCTCCTGACCCACCCCATATGGTTCCACACTCCAGCTCCCCACTGCTTCTAACGCCATTTAGTGGAGGTCCCTGGACTCCTTCCACTCCCAACCATATTCTTATGTTCGTATGTTATTATTGACGCGCTTATTACCATTTAGTGGGTTGCCTAGTCGAGGAGCTCTATCAAATAAAGCCTATCTTGAAAATAAAAAAATAGATATGTTCGGATGTTATTATTGACGTGCTTATTACCATTCCCTTGTAAAATGTCTCCAAATAGATAGTTTGGTAAGAAGGTTGATTTTTAGAATCCAAGTGTTTGAATCTCGTTCTTATTTCCCGCCATATTCTTATGACTTTTGTTATTTATCTGTGGACAGATTATTCGGTATATACTAAATGCATTGGATTTCTATACATTTGATTTTGCCTGGGTAGAATTTGTAATACAACTGTCACTACTAGGTCATACTTTAAAAAATGAGACAGATTTGAGCACCCAAAATCTATTGACATATTTTTTTCGTAGTAAATGTGATTATTTTGGGCTACTAGTTAGCCTCAATAGCCTCCGTTTCTTTTGCATGCATATTCCTCCCCTATCATTGCCTGTGATCCTGGGTGCATTGCCAAATGGGGGTCAGCACTGACGTGATGCAAATTGCAAAAAGCTTTCACTCCGGCCGGCAACACCAAGTGGAGGAATATGTGTACGATGCTCCGGTGACTTGACTCCACGTAGGTCTCGGCCACTACCCACTACCCTGGTTTTTGCGTCCACAGCACTCCCGAAATGACTCTACGACACAGGGCGTATAATATTCGTCTTATTTTGTCGCTTTTATTTACTACTACTTGGCGCCACCGTCGATGTAAATTGCGGTGTAAATTGGTATGGACGCGGGTCTAGCCTGCCTCGTCATGTCGCGGCTCTGTAACGCGCTACGACTCTCAGGGCCCCCACCGTCGATGGATACGGCAGCAGCGCCGCCCAGCTTGCCTCGCTCCTCGTGTTGCCTCGCTCATGCAGGCGGAGCAGCGCAGGAGGCAGATCAGATCGCCTGTGTCCCTTGTGCGTAGCGGCAGCGGATCGGATCCCCTGTGCTGTTACTATTCTCTATATATTCGTCTTATTTTTAAAGTAGTCCCACATGAAGTGTGTATAGAATTCGAATTGTGTATCTTATGTGTCTAGGCTTTTTTGTTTATAACCTCACAAATCTTTTTATTTAAATCAATTTGGTCCTGTCTCTACACGCAAGCAGGAATCCGTACCTGTTTGGATGAACATAAGACCCAAATAGTAGTGTTTAAGGATTGGAACGACATGTTTTCTCAATTTAGGCACCGAGACAACACAGCCTCACACTTTAAAGACTGGCCATGGTTTTTTTTTACTAAAAAAAAAAAGGTAATTCGATTGTGTTCTCGTATCCAAGGTGGGCCTGGCTTTTTTTTCTTTTATTTGAGAAGATGGCCGGGCTAATTTGGGAGAGAGGGACGGACCCAAGTGGGTCGTAGGCTGCCAATAACATTTTACCTCTTGTGAAATACAGTTTGGAAGCCGATGTATTTTACCTCAAAACCATGGATATGCATGGGCGAAGATATGTTGAGATTTCTGGATGCCCAGGCACCCACGCCAAAACTGAAACTACCTTATATGGAGCAAATTTTCACACTTTGTGCACCCCCCCCAGGCCAAAAGAAGGCGCCTTCCACCTATCCAACAGCCACATCGCAGGTTGCTTCCACAAGAAGGATTAAGTGGTGCAACCCCATCATATGAGAACACGATTGAATTACCTTTTTTTAAGTAAAATCCATGGCCAGACTTTAAACTTGTCGGGGTGTGTTGTCTCGGTCCCTAAATTCAGACAGCATGTCCTTCCAATCCTTAAACACTTTTTTGGGTCTCATGTTCATCCAAATGGGTACAGATTCCTTAAACACTAGTTGGGTTCTCACGAGGACAAACTGGACAAAGGCCATTTACATTAGACTTGCCAATACCACCATTTTACCTCTTGTGAAATACAGTTTGGAAGCCGATGTATTTTACCTCAAAGCTGTGTACAATATTAGACCCAAATCGTGTTCTAGAACTTTTTTCTGACATGTAATGGAATTCACTTGTTTGATCACACCCGTGAGCCTACTAAATTTTAAATTCAATATCTGTCCCACAACCGTATCAAAAAAAAATGTTGCCTGCTCTTTCCACATATAAAATACGTACGAGGCAATGCTAAGGTACACATTTACCTCTAAGGAGATAATCAATTAATTAATTAATTTGGAAAAGGAAAAACATCATCAGCATGGAATTAGGAATTAGGCCCTCAAAAAAAAAAGTTGCTCTAATTAGGAATGAGGCCCTATTTTTTTTATAGTATTATTTAATTTTAATGTGTGTATTAAAAAATAAATAATTCTACAAAAAATACCCAATTTCATATTTGAAATTAAAACTAGATGTCTTACGGAGGATAAAAAAATTTGGTTCACCCAAATTGGAGTTACCAAACTCTAGTTATGAATTTCAAAACTGACAGAAGGTCTCAATCATAAACAAAAATTTGTTGAGGTCTGATTCCGTAAAGACCCACATCTCGGCCACTACCCACTACCCTGGTTTTTGCGTCCACAGCACTCGCGAAATGACTCTACGACACAGTTGCGTCCACAGCTGGGGGTCACGTCGCGGCTCTGCAACGCGCTACGACTCAGGGCCGCCACCGTCGAGGGATACGGCAGCAGCGCAGTACATGCAGGCATGCGAGGACCAGCGGAGGGGGCGGATCGCCTTTGTCCCTTGTGCGTTAGCGGCAGTACGTGGCCCTCGGCCCCTATAAGCAGTGACGCGACGAGAAAGAAGATGGTTGTTTTTAATATAGTCCTGCATGAAGCGTCTATATAATTGCGTATTTTATGTGTGTCCGAGCTTTTTTGTTTATAACCTCACAAATCTTTTTATTTAAATCAATCAGGTCCTATTTCTGCATGCGGGCAGGAATCCATACCTATTTGGATGAACATGAGACTCAAACACTGTTTAAGGACTGGAACGACATGCTTTCTAAATTTAGGTACTAGGATGACACACTCTCACAGGTTTAAGGACCGGGTATACAAAAAAAAAAAGGTAATTTGATCATGTTCTCAGATCCAAGGTGGGCTTGGCTTTTTCTTTTTATTTGACAAGATGCCTGGGCTAATTTGGGAGAGAGGAGACAGAACCAGGTGGGCCGTGGGCTGCTATTACTAATCTCGAATCACGAGGATAAAGTGAAAAAAGGCCGTGTACATTAGACTTGCCAATACCACCACCATTTTACCTCTTGTGAAATACAGTTTGGAAGCCCATGTATTTTACCCCAAAGCCTTATAAATTGTGGTAATGCTCCGACTTAGAATGTCCGACCGCTTTCGGACGTGGAGCTCGTTTAATGGGCTTTTACGCCGCCCAACGACCTTTTCGCATGCCCTCATGCATCCCAAGTAAAAATCGACGCCACGCACCCGGCTGGCCTCGTGTGCTCCGCCCAAACCTTATCCCTTCCCATCCTCATTCATCCCTTCTTTCCTGCTACACACACACACCGACAACTCCATTGCATGCTGCTGCTCACTCGCATCGCCACCACGCAGGGGAGGGAGGTTGCCCCGTTGAGGGTCGCGTCGTGCAGATGTGGCGATGTGCCACGACGGGCCCGCAGATCCGCACCGGGCGGCCATGGATCCACCGGCCGCGTCAGGTAGGCCCCGTCCCCCTCTCTCCTCTCCTCCTCTCCTTTCCTTCTACTCGCACTCCGGCGCCCTTTAGGGTTCCGGTGAGGCCTCCCTCTCCCACTAATCTCTCCCTGGCTCTAGAATCCGCCGGACCGGCCTGGCCGTGGCTGGTGGCGGGGCGGATGAGTTGTTTTCAGTGCTGCAACAAGTGATTTTTGGCTGTTGCAACAGTCCTTTTAGTTGTTGCAACACTCCTTTTGGTTGTTGGAATAGTCAATTTTTGAGTTGTTGCAACTATCGATTTTCTTGACGTTGGAATAGTCAATTTTTAAGTTGTTGCAACCGTGGATTCAAGTTGTTGCAACTGGGGATTTTGAGTTATTGCAACTGGGAATTTTGAGATGTTGCTACTGGATTTTGAGATGTTGCAACTGGGGATTTTGAGATGTTGCAACTCGGGATTTGAGTTGTTGCAACTATGGATTTTTTCATGTTGCATTTTATGTTCTTTTGATGTTGCAATGTTTTTTTAACACATTTTCCTTGTTTGTTGCAGCCTCTAACTCTCCCCTAGCCATGGTGGCATGTGTCTAGGCATCTGCAAGCGTTGCCATAGCTAGCCACGAGCACAAATGAGCGCTGGCATGCGGGAGCGACGCAGATGGGGAGGGTGATTTTGTGGCAGGGCGTTGTGCGGGCGGCGAGGGGACGAGATGATTTTTTTACTCGCGGGACAATAAGCATGCTTGCAGGCGGGCGCCGTGGGGTAGGTGGGCCTGTGTAGGAGGGGCGTTCGATGGGATTTAATCCCATCGGACGCCCGAGTGCTAGCGTCGCCCTATAAATTATAGATTCTAGATCTTTTTTCTGACATTTGATTAAAAAAACTTTTTTTTCGACATGTAATGGAATTCACTTGTTTGATCACCTGTGAGCCTACTGAATTTTAAATTCAATATCTGTCCCACAACCGTATCAAAAAATGTTGCCCGCTCTTTCCACATATAAAAATTTGTCCAAGTCATTGATTCTTATAGTGTTTTGATTTAATCAATTAATTAATTAATATGGAAAAGAAAAACATCATCAAAACCTCACGTCATGGAAGAGGGAATCCAGCAAAGCACATTTCTTTTTTGGACAATTAGAATTAGGCCCAGAAAAAGTTGCTTTAGGAATGAGGCCATGTTTTTTTATAGAATTAGTTATTTTGTATTAAAAAAAGATTCTACAAAAAATAGCAAATTTCATAATTTTAATAAAAACTACACATCTCTAGGAGCATAAAAAAAATTGGTTCACTGAAATTAGAGTTACGAAACTTTAGTTATGAATTTACAAAACTGATGGAAGGTCCGATTCCTAAATAAAGTTTTCTAGTGGCTTGATTCCCAAATCAAAAAAAAAAATGGCCTGATTCCTGAAACAGCGTTTTTTGAGGTCCCTAATTCCTAATTCTCCCTTTCTTTTTTTTTTTTTTTTTGTGAGGACGCCTCCTTCCTTTTTGAGCTCAACATGCATATACTGGGATTTTTTCTTGCTTTATTTTTGTATTACATATACATTGAACATATACACTTAATATACAAAAAAAAAAATTGGACCGAACATATAGTAAATATATAACTTTGTGTATTCCCATATGGATGCAGTTACTTGGATTTACTGAGACTCTAGCAATCAAAACAGCTGGCTTCTTGGTCGCCAACACTTGCTGGTTTTGCTAGGTGATCACTGACATTGGACATGCATCGTATGCAACCTGTAAGTAGTTCCCTGTCTATGTGTAACACATGGTTTCCTGAAACGTACCGTGCATATAATAAATGGTTCTACATATCTAGATATTTAATGTCACAAAAATAGTCATAGAAGGTTTTAATGACCCACCTTCTATGATAACAGAAAACTGCTAATTGTCATAGAAGGCCAAAGGCAAGGTGCTGGACATCTCGGTCAAAATGCCCATCGCGCTGGTCGCTGGAGGTGCTCATCAACTGTGGCTGCGGTGTCCCGCCAGGCCACAAATGCACTTAGAATGATTCCAATTCCATCCATCACGTGTGCACAGCAAGGTCTCCAATCGTTTTTGCCTTTTGCCCTTCGGAATGCAAAGTTTGAAAGGTTAGTCGACAGATTTGGGCGGAAGCCGGCGCTCACCTCCGGGCTGTTCAGCTAGCTAGTGCATTCTTCCTTGTTTCATACTAGGAGATCGAGAGCTTGGAGGCGCTGGGGAGGAGGATCGGCGGCGCGGCTCACGAACTGTAGGGCCTGGTCAGTTCGTAGTTGTAGTTCTTCAGATGCACATCTTTTGTGTTCATGACATTTTCAGCTGAAATCTATTTCTCCTTCAAAAATGTTTTTGAAACTGTCAATTCTTAAAATCCTAATTTTGAATAGACAGAACAAAGTCACATTAAAATAAGACAAAATTAATAGCTGCAATAACACAATAAATTGATAGAGCATGATTTTGTAAACGTTTAGGAAAAATGGAATCACAACATTTGGAGTTAGTACGAGGGTGAAAGACTAGTTACAAAATTTCGCTGCAGATTACAATGAAAAAACTTTTGTTCATTATCTTTATTTTCAGTATTTAAGCAATTATTTTTCTGTAGAAAGAAAACAACTACCGGACTCGCATCCTTTCCAATGAGCGCGACGCATATTTTGTGGTGGTGGAATTTGACTTAGAAAAACGATCACTCTCATAAAAGTTTTCATGGTGTTATTTAAATACTCTCACGAAGAAAATAAATTCTCACGACGGTGCGTGGAGCACTCTCCTGAAAATATGTTTTCATGGAAGGATTTACAATTATTTTCAGAGAGTTTGTTTTTCAATCTCACGAAAAATCGTCGTTCTCGCCAAATATCCGATTTGTGGTAGTGCAGTACTAGAACAAGTCCACGGGCTTCAGTGCATTGGTTGAGTGTGGCCCCGCGCCTAGGCCCAGTTGCATTACTTTCCTTGTTTAGCTTCAGAATTCCGAGCAGTAAAGAGATTGGCTTTCATGGTCCCAGGTTGGCTCTCATACGCCCATAGGCTGTACGCATCAGGGAGCTCGCCTTCGCGAGGTTAAAGCTAATAGCTTTGCCATCCGCCCATCGATATCCTCCCATCACTACCTTGTCGATCATAAGCCTAGGATTTAGATTACGATTGAGATACTGTGCCGGACTGAAGTATGTAAGAGTGGATGTGTTTTAGGGTTAACGAGTCACCTTTTCCAGGCGCTCGGCTCCGTGTTATAGAGGACGGGAAACGCCCCGGTCATGACTTACAAGACAGGTTGTTACAAATTACACCAAACTCGTAGGAGTATGATCATCTTGATCTACAAACTAGCTAGGACCCATCGTTGTACAACCAACAAAAATGAACCTAGACAAGTACAAGATGATCATATGTACCTAGTTACATGAGACACGTACCTAGTTACATATTGTTACAAATCAATATTATCTAACAAAGTATGAGTCAGTAGTCATGTCGAGATCAGGCAATATCTCTGTACAAATGGGTGGAATGAGATGCCTTCTCAGGTTCTCGGTTACGCGTTATATAGCACAGGAAACGCCCCTGGCATGGCTTGTACATGAAGTCAAGATTACAACAAGTTTGTTACACAAGATATACTAGCTTCTATACAACATCTATCTCATGCTACTTGATCTACAAGCTAGGACACGGTATATGCCCATATCGGTGCATATCCCAAGTCATACAATATCTAACACCCCTCCTCAATCTCAACCGGCCACAAGGTTGAGATTGCTTCTAAAATGAATCAACTTGTACCTGCTAACTGGCTTTGTGAAACCGTCTGCTAACTGATCAGCTGAACAAATAAACTTGATGTCAAGCAATCCTTGTGACACCCTTTCTCTGACAAAGTCATAATCTATTTTGATGTGCTTTGTCCTTGCAAGGAATACCGGATTGGCTGACAAATACTTTGCACCCATATTATCACACCGTAATCTGGCCGTGCGAGGATGCGGAATTCTCAACTCTTTCAACAACTTTTGTACCCACATCATTTTAGCCGTTGCATCAGCAAGAACCTTATACTTTGCTTCTGTGTTGGCCTCGAGACCATGATGGCCTATTTTCGTGCACTCCACGAGACAAGGTTCGACCCAAGAAATACTACAAACCCTCTTGTAGAACGTCGATCATTAGTGTCTCCTGCCCAATCAGCGTCACTGAAAGCGCTTATCATCATAGAGCCGGACTTTCGGATGTTAAGTCCAAGTTTGGGCATACCATGCACATATCGCTTTATGCGTTTTACAGCACTCCAGACAAGTTGTTGGAGCATGTAGATATTGACCTACCTTGTTAATAGCATAGGATATGTCCGGCCGGGTCAACATAAGATACTCATGTATCTGATCGAGTCGTCGGGACCCAAAGGATCACCTTCTGTCACACTCAACTTCTCGGTAGTTGGTAGCGGTGTATCAACTGGCTTGCTGAGATTCATGCCTACCATCTTCACCACATCGGCTGCATATCTCTCCTGTGTAAGAACCAGACCATCACCACGCCCCTTCACTTCAACCCCAAGGATGTAATGAAAATTACCGATAGCCCTTCAAAGAAAATTGCTTTTCCAGATCCTTGATAAGAGCACTAGCTACAGCCTAAGTTGAGCTAGCAACAATGATATCATCAACATAAACCAGAACAAATATAGTTTGTCCTCTCTTATGAAATAGAACAAAGACATGTCTGCCTTTGATGCGTGGAAGCCCAATGACAGTAACTTCTTACAAAGATAGGCATACCACGCCCGGAGCGCCTGCTTCAGGCCATAGAACGTTTTATCAAGTTTGCATACTAGGTTTGGTCTTGTCCTGTCTTCATAACCCAGAGGTTGATGCTTGTAGACATCCACCTCGAGCACACCATGGAGGACTGCATTTTGAATGTCAAGATGACGAAGAGACCATCCTCTAGAAACAGCTGTGGACAATACAAGTCGAATGGTGGTTGCCTTTACAACCAAACTGAATGTATCTTCATAGTCCAAACCATACCTTTGCTTGAATCCTTTCGCTACAAGTCGTGCCTTGTAACGATCAACAGTACCATCAGCTCTTTTCTTGACCTTATACACCCACTTACATCGGATTATATTCTTGCCCTTTGGAGCTTGCACAGGGTGCCATGTTTTATTCTTCTCCAATGCCTTGAATTCTGAGGAATTCTGAGTTCATCACCTCTACCCATCATGGATCTCCAAACGCCTCACCATATTTTTCGGCTCTTCAACAATTGTGACTCCTATCATACCCTAGAACAGTTTCATCAGTGTAAACTTTTGTTTTGGAAATACCATGTTGAAGTCTTGTCGTTGGTCGAGTCGGTGTTGGTTCATGCTCGATCACCCCGGACGAACCCGCAGAGGATCCAGCGAAAGATGCACCTGCTGCACAGGTGGTGTGTGTCCCCCTGCGATCAGATCCGCCTACGGCAAGAACACCGTGTGGCCCGGAGCGGAAGGGTGAGCGTTGGCCATAGAACATCCATGCAGCCACTCTATGTCACCCGCACCGCCTTTGTTGTTTCCAGCGACACGCCGCCACCTGAAGTTGGATCCCGCGGTTGATGGCATTGACATGACCGGGGATCCGCGGCGGGCTGGATCACCGAGTGACCCGTGCTGCCGCCGGATGGGGAACACATTCGATAAAGCTGGTTTTCTCCACCATTTTCTCCCAAATTTGCATCTATATCAACAAAAAAAATATCCAGAATCTTGATTAGTGTTAGTAGGACTATGTTCATGTGAATCAAAGCACGTTGCATCCCCATGATAGCTATGTGGGTCAAACAAGGATGATGGAAGAAGGGAGATTTCTTCTCTTAAGCGGGCACCAGCGCTTGGACGCATCTCAGCGAAAGGAAAAATGTGTTCATCGAACACCACATCACGAGAGATGTACACTTGGCCATCAGATGGATTTAGACACTTGTAAACCTTATGTTGGTTACTATAACCGAGAAACACACATCGAGTAGATCTAAATTGGAGTTTTTTTTTTGTGTTATATGGGTGGAGGTTTGGACATACAGCACAACTAAAGACCCTAAGAAAGGTGTAATCAGGATCCGAGCTTAGAAGCTTTGTGTAGGGGCTGTCATTGCTGAGAACTCGTATAGGAAGTTGATTAATTAGATAAACAGTAGTAGCAAACGCCTCATCCCATAACTTAAGAGGCATGGATGCATGAGCAATCAGCGTGAGACCTACTTCAATGATGTGTTGATGCTTCCTTTCGGCAACACCGTTTTGCTGGTGGGCATGTAGGCGAGATATATGATGACTAATGCCAACCCGTTCGAAAAACGTGTTTAGAGTTCGATACTCTCCACCGCAATCAGTTTGCATAGCCAGGATCTTTCTACTAAACCGACGTTCAACCAAAGTTTGAAATTCTTGAAATCGATGAAAGACTTCACACTTATGACGCAAGAAGTAGACCCAAGTGAACTTGCTAAAATCATCGATGAAGGATACATAAGAGCAATTTCGACCCATTGACGTTGGAGCAGGCCCCCAAACATCGAGAAAACTAGATCCAAAGGACCTTTCGACGCACTAACAGACCGAGGGTAGGGAAGTTGATGGCTTTTACCCTCCTGACAAGCATGACAAACTGATGATTTATTCGACTCCTTAACAAATTCTAGCTAATGACGACTCAGACCTGCTGCACAATAGGTGTAGCATCATGACATAACCTATGGTGCCAAATGGAAGACGACGCCTTGGAGACGCCTAGCACCTGCTTATTCTTGTTGACTCTGAGGGGGTCGAGGCCTTTCTCACATCTGCCTTGATGGATTGTCGTCTTCGTTTCCCGTTCCTTAATAGCAAAATAATCAGATCAGAAGTCAATCTATTTACTGAAACAAGAGTCTTCTAAGCCTTGGGAACACAAAGGACATTTTTCAGGTGAATAGATCTATCTAGGGAATGCACAATGCTAGATCCAAAATGACATATGTCCATACCTGATCCACATGCAGTGTGAACCTGCTCATGGCCTACATATTTCTCTCACGGATGGTGAGTTTCTCCAGCTCTCCCGTCACGTGGTCCTTGGTGCCGGAGTCCATGTACCAATTCGTATTACTGCCGTACAAAGAGGTAGCTGATGTGTTCATGCTCTTCTGTGGAGGCCTAGAGAAATCTCTGTTAAACCTCTTAAAGCACCTTAGGACTGGGTGCCCCTCTTTGCCGCATAGCTAATAGATGACGCCAGCCAGAAAGTTGGGACCATGGCCAGCGCCACGACCCCCACCACCATGGCCGCCTCCATTGCGACCACCTCCATTGCGGCCGCCACGATTTCCACCATTGTGACCTCGACAGGCCGCGGTGTTGACGGATGAACCGCCCCCACCATTATGGATCTCCATGCGGGACTCAAAAGCGGTGAGTTGAGTGTATAGATCACTCGCCGAGAGGTGTTCAACCCTTGCCGCAGCAGCAGAGATGACCGGGTTGTACTCGATGTCGAGCCCGGTCAGGATGTAGGAGATCAGCTCCTCATCTTCCAGCTTCTTGCCCGCTAATGCCATCTCGTTGGTGAAGCTATTCATCTTGCAATATTACTCGCTGATCGTGGGCGTGCCCTTGACGCCGCGGGCGAGGGCCATCCTCGTGCTGATGATGCGACCATGAGACTGGGACGCGAACATCCCTTCAATCTCTTCCCGGTCACGGGGGAAACGAGCGACTGCACAGGTCCCGAGGGTGAACGCCATGACAAAATTCCACTAGGACTAGAGCTCTGAATACCATGTACGAATGGGTGTAACAAGATGCCTTCTTAGGCTCTCGGTTACGCGTTATATAGCACAGGAAACGGCCCTGGCATGGCTTGTACAAGAAGTCGAGATTACAACAAGTTTGTTACGCAAGACATACAAGCATCTATGTCATCCTACTTGATCTAAAAGCTAGGATACGGTATATGCCCATCTCGGTGCATATCCCAAGTCATACAATATCTAACAATCCCGACAGTGATAATCTAATGCTAGCTGCAACATGCTTTTGGAAGACAACTACAAGCCTGCAACTCCATGTGGAATGGCAACACGATTGGTGACTTTGGTGATGTTAGGAAACACTCTTGGCAACTATGCTAGACCTCAAAAAAATAAAAACTTTGTGTACCTTCAATGTATCGTGTTTGGTGGCACTCAAAACAACCGAACACCTTATTTTTGTTGATACGGAGTATGTTCAATAGGGTCCAAGGCCTTGTTTAGATTGCTAAAGTTTCTAACCTTTTGTCCTATAGCACACTGTAGCACGTTTTGTTTGTTTGTGGTAAATATTATCCTACCATGGAGTAACTAGGCTCAAAAAGAATCGTCTTGCAAAGTAATCTAAACGGTGTAATTAGTTATTTTTTTACCTACAATTCATACTCCTAATATATGTCTTTTGTATTAAATGTGATGTGATGGAGAGAGTGGAAAAAAGGTTAGAAAATTTAGCAATCTAAACAAGGCCCAACTGCCCAAGATACTGCACACCCATATAGTACGTGGAGAATTGCAAATTAACCTTACAGAATTGAACATTTAATGCGGCGGGGTGTTGAGGAGTGCTTAGAGGGGCTCGTAGGAGTAGCTGAGATTCAAAGCTAGAGGGCGCGCAATGGTTATTGAGGCAACTGTGCTGTGGGCTCATCACCGGTCGCTACGGCTGAACCCTCTGCAGCCACCATTGAATGGGCAAACCCACCCACCTATGGGAGAGGATTATTTCCTTCTTTGATCCGTGATCCTAATGACACTCCCAATGTGCCCTCTAAAGATTAGGTGCAAAACAATATGGCAATTTTAGAAGCAACGATACAATATTCAATATACGTGTCATCGGAATAATACATGGAAATAAAAAGCACCATACATGCATAACTCGTAAAAACTAACTTGACTGACAAAGACGATAAATTATTTGTCTTCTTTTTATGACAACAAAGTATATATCTGACTTGTGTTCTGATCGATCGTGATGCATTGCTCAATCAATTGCCTGCTTGATCCACGTGAATTTAACTTTCCTGAGAGCTTGAACTTCCGAAGGCTATATCCCTTGCACTTTTAAGCTCCTTTAGCACCTCCGCCATGGCGGGTCTCTCATCTGGGTCTTCCTTCAGACATTGGACTGCCAGCACACCAATCCGATCAAGACATTCCATGTGACGGTGAGCCTGAACGTTGTTGGACAACAGCTCTGTGTCGTACATGCTTCTCCCATTGCCCTCTTTTTTGCATAACTTTACGAAGTCTATCGGGAGGCTGTTGTCGCCAACCTTGGCTTTCCTTCTGGTAATGAGCTCGAGTAGTACAACTCCAAAGCTGTAGACGTCGCTCTTCACCGTGAGACGACCGGTCTTCATGCACACGGGTCAATGTACCTCATATCTGCCGCGACAGATCTGGTGTACCCAACAGTTAGAAGCTTTGAAGACCCAAAGTCAGAAACTTTGGGCTTTAGCTCATTATCTAAGAGAATGTTTTCAGATTTGACATCTCCATGTACATGGTTGTGGCCGCCATTCATGTTCATGCTATGGCCGTCACCACCATGCATGTCAATGGTTTGGTCACTGCCATCATGCATGTCCATGTTCTGGTCGTGGCCACCATGTGTGTGCATCGCATGCATGTAGGTAAGACCTGCCGCTGAGCCAATGGCAATTCCCAGTCGCTCTGGCAGTGGTAGAGTCGAGGATACGTTCTCTATGCCATGGAGTATGTCGTAGAGGCTTCCCTTAGGGACAAATTCGTAGACCAGCATGGGGACATCAGTCTCCAAGCAGCAACCAACAAGGCGAACTACGTTGGTATGGTTGATCCGGAATAGGACTTTGATCTCGTTCATGAACTCCTCTACTGGAAGTGTCTTGCCTTTGGGAGCAGAGCACTTAACTGCGACTTGTTGGGAGCCACCGATGACTCCCTTGTATACTTTGCCGTAGTTACCTTCTCCTATAGTTTTCTTGTATCCATTTGTGATCTTCTTCAGTTGTGCTTTTGTGAAGGTGTGAATGCCCAAGTCTTTCAGTAGTTTACCACCATTTTCGTTGAAACGTTTGGTGAGCATTCGTCGCTGAAGCAGCACAGTCGCCAAACATGCTAGGGCCACCGAAAAAAAAAGGTTGCTACAAACACAGATATGCAAAATGAAAGTTATTGAACCATTATGTATATTTGAGCACATCAGTTAATCAAAAAAAATATCATACATAATAAGATTAATTAGGCCTTACATACTATAAATGTCAATAATAAAGTATTACATTTCATTTGGAATAGTTTATATGTGTCGATTTATATTCGATATATCTACAATATCTCCAACTATTTGAAGGATTTTAAGGTAGGTTCTAGAAATCTTAGTGCTCAATGATACACATGGAAGACCGT
Source organism: Hyparrhenia diplandra (assembly GCA_015847255.1). Taxonomy (NCBI): domain Eukaryota; kingdom Viridiplantae; phylum Streptophyta; class Magnoliopsida; order Poales; family Poaceae; genus Hyparrhenia; species Hyparrhenia diplandra. The sequence continues at coordinate 916,843 of JADLZK010010995.1, forward strand.
GCAAAACCAAATGTGTGGGGCTTTTATAATGGGAGTGAATACTGCTATCCACACGTTTTAGTTTTTGTTTTTTTAATCTCTTGAGATAATGGCCATTCCACAAAAAGAACTCCCAGCATCATTGTGCATCATTCAATTGTTTAGTCCCTTCTGCATTTTTTAGTTTTCTTATAGAACAAACACATTTCATGCTCAACAACTCAACATAATGTGCCCCTTCAAATTCCATACGTTATTATTATAAGGACAGATAAAAGTATGTACATGTATAATCAAGTGAAATTAAATTTAATTCATAGTCATACTTGGGTTGCATTGTGTGAAAATAGCACAAATGCAAGGTACTATGATTCACTACAAGAGTTGATTTTGTGTCACAGGTGAAACATTATTCTCTAGATGTTTTGTATTTATCCGGACCAAATAACAGAAACATCTCTGATATACGGTAGATTACTCATAGCAATGGTTGAACTCGTTTAGTAATGTTTTTGTGAGAGAACCATGCCTCTGTCCATGATTAAATCAATTCATAAGTCAATATGACAGAAGTTCATAATTTTGGAGGCGGTAAGACACAAAATTATTTTAGAAACAATCTAATGGCATTTATTTTATATCATGATAATTAGTACTTTTATATAATTTTTGTCAAACATCAAATCATTTTACTTTTAAAGTGAGAGATCCATCCTTGGATGGACCAGAAAAAATATACAAACACATCGCTAGTACTGAACAATCAAGCAGGTAAGTTTTCTACTCCCTCCATTACAAATTATAAGTTGCTTTTATTTTTTTGTACATCATAATTTGTCAAAATGGACGAACCAAAAAAACCAAAGCAACTTACGATTTGGAACACAGTAAGTATTATGCAAAAACTATAAAATAACTGAATGAAAAAAAAGAATCAGGTTTGGGGTTGGTGAGAGGTCGGGGCAAATGAATAATGCTCACCTAGTATTGTAAATGCATACCATGAACGTCTTAGATGACATCCCTTTGTACTTTTACCGTCTCCACTGTACCAAAATTTGCATTTGCACTTGTAATCCCCAGCAAGTTTTTGCACGTGCTACCACTGCCACAAGGATATAGTTGTTCGTACTTCGAAGGATTTGATTTTTCTAAGCTCACACTCATTAATGTCTGCAAAATGCATATAAGTAATCAAATAAAGTTGGAGAAAAATCAATTGAAAAGCGAAAGCTGTGGAGGGGAGGTTTTGAGTGGATGGAAAGCTTTATCTCGGTGTTACATGAGTGCACAAATAATATAGGACAGGGGAGGTTTTGATAGTTCTCCTTGTAGGTGAACTAGGACCAGGTGGACGAACTAGCAAAATGGGAGTTGTATATATGACAGCGGGGCATGGTACAACTGTGCGGATTTTCTGGTATCTAGGTAGTCGAATGAGGAAACGATGGAAAGAAATAGAGGATAGCAGTATATATATTCCTTCCGTTCCAAAAACATGCAATTCTAACAAAGTGTCATGATTTAGTATCTCAAAAGATAAAAAACTATCAATATTAATATTATCAAATAAATATCATTCGATTCCTTATGAGATGCATTTTTTAATAAATTAATTTTGAGTCATAAATGAGAATAGTGTTTAGTGAAATTTGGTCAAATATATACTAATTTTGTGGGCACAGAACCCAGAGTAAAAGCACTTAATATCGTACTCCCTCCATTCCTTTGAATTTGTTGCCCAGGAAGCATGTCTATGAGGGAGATATGTTTTCATACAACATTTTTCAAAGTGCTGGAGCGAGTAGGCAACAGCTAACCTCTGCATCCATCTGGAATATAAGGATTGCCTTGGTATCCCTCAGAGCAGTTGCAGAGGTACCCATGTTGGGGCCCTTGTCTGGTGTTGACGCACTGGCTGTTTGCGCTGGCGCAGGCTGGGGCTGTAGGTTTCCTGCCGTCCTCTGTAGTGGACAGGCAGGATCCATTACCACTGATGGTCCAGTCAAGAACCATCGGTATATTTCTATCCCCAACTCGGCCGATATAGCCCTCTTTTCCATCGTCACTTCTGAGGTCTTGACGTTTGTAGTGATACCTGCGTAGATACAATTCCTTAGAACAGTACACAGCTTACGACAAACATATATATACATACCTTCCGATGTGCAAAATACAACCGAATTAAAAAAAAAGTTTCAGCTTTGGATGTAGTTGTTGTAAAATACTACGAACGGTAAGGTGATACCCTGAATAGTTAAGCAGATATACGTAGTATGTAAATGTAAATAAAATGTGTAATCCAAAAATACAAAACGTGTGAGCTGTGTGCCTCCATGATTTAAATGTAAAAATCGAATAAGATACTCAGATGCCTACCAGTTTTCAGCGGAAACGAAACCGTAGCTACAGGGGCTGTAGCTCCATGCAGGATTGCTGTCGGATCCGTTGTTCCAGTCAACTTGTATGGCAGTAAGGTTGCCCAGGACAGGCGTCTGGCAGCAGCCGAGTCCCGTGCACCTCTCCCCATCCGGTGCAGCTTCATCCACACTGGTGCAGGAGGTGATGCAGCCGGTATAGAAGCTTTTGTTCTCCATGCCGTTCAGCAGTAGTGCCAGCGTGTTGCAGCCGATTGCCGTGAAGACGTTTCGTGTCGCTGAGATCAGCAGTGGTGTGTCGCTAAAGTCAAACCAAACTTCTGTACTGTTGTAGGCCGTTGAGTTGTAACAGATGGACGACACCGAGGTGTAGACGTGCATCTCGCCAGTCTCCACTGAGATGTTAAGGATCTCGATGTTGCTAAAGATGAATGGTCTGGGAGGGCTAAAGCTATGGTTGCAAGCGATGGTTAACATCCCTAGGCCTGGCCAGGAACATTTGTCATCGTCGACGCCGAATGGGTAGGGAATGTCCACCTCACCGCACTTTCTAGGACAGCCAGGCTGTGGATATGTCACCGGCGACGGTGCCACATCGGACATAGCAACCGCTGCAGGCGACACATGGCAACCTATCACTAATGCGTGGGCGAGCAGAAACCAACACACAGCTTGAGGCATGGCCGCGAGGTGTTTCATCCTAATATGCAATGCAGGTTCCTGAGCTTCCCATCCACCCGGCGCATGGTTTATATAGGCGTTCTATGTGTGTGCAGTATGGAATTATGCATTTTTGTTCAGGTACCTCCGTTTGTTGCATTTATATATTGATTAAAAAGTTAATAACAAAGACAAAACCATAAACAAGTCGTAAGATTTAACAAGTGGTTTTTTGAAGAAAAAAGGTGTTAGCCTTTACTGCATTACATATATATGCCTATTGCTTTCGTAGATTATAATGAAAACTTGTATTACCTATATATGCCTATATTACCTTCGTACATTATAATGGATCTACGATGTCATATGCTGACGCATGGTTGGTATTCTCTTTGATGTCATAAACATGCAAACCTTTCAAGGCAGGTTAACTAAATCCTTGTGGGTTCCATCCCATCAACATGGGTTTGATCTGTTTATACAAAAACTTTGATATGTTCATAAAAAACACTACATGTTCGTTCCATCCCATCATCGCAAGAAAAATGATGAACCTGTTGTTCCGTCCCATCAACTCGATATATAGAAATTTCATGGACATGTCCTCTTCTTCCAAATTCCATGAACCCAATACGAAACACTTGTCTGTTGTCTATAACAAGTGGAGGATCAACCATCAACTAAGTATTCCCTCTTCTGACAAGGAGTATTATTTTAAAGGCTGGACTGATCTGAATGTGCTTGGTTTTGCAGGGTTCGAAGTGACATTTAAATGAAAGTTGAGTTGCCTGACAGCTCCATGCCACATTCCACCTTGACTCAAAGTCGACGGCCATTAATTTGTGTGGTACTAACACTAGAGTTGTACCTTATATGTAACTAGAAGAATAGCCACGCATTGCTCAAGGCTTTATTAGAAATGACCCTAAGCTCTAAACAATAAACCCGATCTCTACACCGTTTATGTATATAGCATTAATGGTAGCCTTTTTTTTGAGGAAAACTACGGCAACCCATGGGTTGCCTGAACTTTATTGATTAATTCAGAAACAATTTACATCTGTAAATTTACAGGTAAAAGAAGGAAAAGAAACCCAGAAAGCTAAAAAAAAAACTAAGAACCTAGACCACTATGCTCAAGAAAACGGCGAGCGACCACTGGAGAAGCTTGATCTTGTCACGCTCTTTGTTGCATCGGTGAGACCAGAGGAGGAGGTCGTCACGACATCTATGGGCGATCATCAGATTCGTCTCATCACAGTGATTAAAAATTTTGGCATTCCGGCATTTCCAAATGTTCCAGAGGATACAAATAAGAAGAGTGGATTTAACTTTGATGTCGTGTTCCTGGAGGGGATTAACAATCCAGAGAGACTCAATGTCGTGGACCAAGGGGGCCGAGTCGTTGCCAATGAAGCCCCAAAAGCTTGAACTTCGAGCTCAGGTGAGGAAGAGGTGGTGGAAGCTCTCCTCGTTGGGACAGAAAGGGCAGAGAGCGTCTTGGCGGATATTGCAACGTCGGCTTAAGCGTTGGAGCTTAGGCGTCATCTATGAAGTAACCAAAGGAAGAACTTGCATTTCCTGGGAGCCGGGTTATTCCAAACAGCGGGGGAGAAGGCGTCATCACTGTGGTCGCAGAAGGATTGCAGATAGTGATCCTTAGAAGTGGGGGCTCGGCCCGAAGCTCTGGAGAGTCTGATGTCGGGGACCTCGCAATCGAGTTCGACCACGGCAAGCATGGATCGAAGCTCGAGGAGCTCCTGAGAGGCAACGGGCGAGAGCTGTGGTTGCAGGTGGAGCACAAGATCGGGGGAAGCAAGCGCGCGAGAAACTGAGATATTAGGGCGCTTAGAGTGGGTGAAGAGAGCGGGGAAGGTGTCGGCAATGGTTTGGGAGCCAAACCACAAATCAAGCCAGAAAAGAGGTCATATTACCGCATCCCACAATGACCTTAGTTTCATTACGGAAGGCGGGAAGCTCTCGCATAATGTCTTTCCAAACAGGCGAACAGTCGGCCCTGAGGTCGCCAAAGTCAAGACAATCATTCCAACCATATTTGTCCCGCAACCAATCAACCTAGGGGGCCAGAGGGGGCGCTATGAAACTTGAACAAGAACTTCTTCAGTAAGCTCCTATTTTTCTTTTCCTATTAATGGTAGCCTAGGTACTATGTTTATATATATACATACTCGAGCTTGGTTTACATGTTATTTTGCACCGAATATTGAAAAAATCAGTAAGCTAATACAAGGAAAGCTAATAGAATATTAGATTACATTTTAGAAGATAGGATGATGAAACAAATAACATATATATGTAGATGACTTGTATGTTGATATATTAATGAATTGAGAATGTTTACGTGCTTGAGGGACCAATGGTTCCTCCCGTTCATTTTGTTTTACCCGGTTCCTCCCCTCCATTCTCATAATCAAGGGTAGTTTGGTACTTTAAAGTGATCTACAGCTTCTCAGCTCGCTGAGCCCTATCTCTCCCAATCCAAATCCACCGACTCTCGATCCTCCTCTTTCTCCATCACGCACTGCCGATCCTTCTCCTCTCCATCGTCTCCAACTGCCGAGAAAAGTGACGTGCTTCATTTTAATTAAGATACTGACAAACTTATCTTGTTCTTAGCCGAGGAAATTACAAGGAACTCGTCAAATTGTATAGTACTGCGTGTGTGTATACTTAATTGAAGGTGTAGTTGACTTGACCCAGCACGAGTCTTGCGGCCCGTCGTCTCATGGTGAAGTGTGTGTACCAGAACAGTGCGCACTGGCTGCTTGCTTGTCACTTGCCTTGTTTACTTTGCTTGTCGCATTAGCCATGTTGTTTGCTTGTCACATTAGCTGGTTCTATACTCCATGCTATCTGTATTGTTGTCTGCGCATTGGTTTTGTTCACTTCTGGTGGAGGAAGACGAGGAAGCTGAGAAGATGCTTCGAATAGGTAAGGAAGATGATGACGGCACCAGCTGCGTACTGCTTCGAGCGAGGTAGCACATGAGCCTAATGTTTGAATTAGCTACGTAGGTAGAAGAGAGCATTTCTTATGTCTGTCGGTAGTTTTAGCTCCAGCATGTATCAGTTAATCTGTAGTAGTGATGAACAACCAAAGCTAGTGGCCGCCATAGAACGAGGGGGGCATGATGTCACTGTCAGCACTCCAGCAAGTTCACGGGCTTCAATGCCTCACTACTACAGAACTGCAAATCACTGTGGGTTTGCTATCAAACTGTCACTGATAATCCTTCGCTGACTGGTTATGCATGGGAGGTTCTGGACAGCGGCCAGGCCTTCTAATCACGACCTCCATAATTTGGACACTTGCATTCTCTCTGATCAGATGTCTGAGACTATGGACCATATCATTCTAGGTTGTTACTACAGTAAGGAGGTATGGCATGCTTGGCTTTCCAAGCTGCACCTGGTGGATATCGTTGTTGTGCAGGAATTGCCGATTATGTCATGGTGGGTGGAGGCTAGGAGGGGTATTCAGAAGGTGCTTAGAAGGGGTTTTAACTCCTTTTTTTTCTTCTTGGTGGCGTAGTCTTTGTGGAAGGAACGCAATGCGCTGGATGTTCAATGGAGTGGTCACCCGGCGCTGAGGCTGGTGGCCATGATCGGTGATGAGGTGGAGGCTTGGTGCGAGGCGGGCTTCAAGCAGCAGGGAGTGCTCATGTCCACCGTGTTAGGTTCTACTGTGCCCAGGAAGCAAAGCCTTTTATCATGTAATCGTTTATTTCATTCATTTGTTAGTTGTTTTCTTTGTTTCTTTCAGACTCATGTGTGCTTTCATGTCGTGGTAACCGTGTGTTACCGAGCCGTAGGGCATTGTGTTGTAATCTTTAAAAACTCTGTCTGCTTAATGAAAAACGTGTTTCGGCGATGAAAAACGCGCTTCGGAGAGATCGCAAAAAAAATAATAATAAAATCCTTCACTGCCGTTTCTTTTATCTTTGAAGTCCCCAAAATCTGCAATGAAAGTTCATAACATTGACGGTTTGGTGGCTGGAAACGGTAGTGATATCCTGAGTCAGCTGCAGATGAGATCCTCCCACCTCCCTTCCATCCTGACTCATCGAAAAGTACATTACACATGTCTGGTAAATGGGTGCTGAAATTATGTGTAATTTGTTGAGTCTCTTTTAATCAGTATATATCAGGACTAGATGGAGTTTCCCAACCCAGACTATAACCCATTCTTGTACTATTGTATTTGTAAAGTTGGACTCGGATCCGCACCAAAACAAAATCAAAATATACATAGGGTACAACTCATTGATGGTGTGGTCTAGCACAAGGCTCCATATTCAACGCCTGCATATATACCTACGTGTGGAGGTTAGGTTGTGACGAGTCCTGCTAATATTATTTCGTTTCCTTAATATTCCAAGGAACAACTTTGATCTCATTTCATCTTTTTTCCATTCAATTAGCGATATTTACAAAAGTTGGCGTGGCTTGTTGTCTTTTAATGCCCACCAAATTGCTCAGCCGCCACACATCAGATTCACGTGAACTCCTTAGGGTACTCACAATGAAGACTCTATCATAGAGTCTAAAACCATTTATTACCTCGGGTATTGTGGACTTGGAGTCTAAATAAGACTTGGAGTCTTAGTTTTATCCCATAAATACACTGCCACATCGGCGCTACATCATCAAAATGCAATAAATACAAAGGTAATAAATAAGCTTAGATTTTACGATAGAGTCTGCACTTTGTGAGTGCCCTTACCGTGGTGGTTAAGTCACAATGTATTTCGGTTTTGCGTGTGCCGTCGTCCACTTGTCCAGTTCCACGTCCAATTGTCCAGGTGCCACATGTCATTTCCAGCTAGCTCGCAGCACTGTAATATGGCCAGGTAACAATACAAGGCATGAACTATGCACATGGCAAGTTGGGCAGCCACGCCATGCAAGCATCACGGAGTCACCTACGTGGAATCTGGGTTGTTGACGAGTCATGTCCTGCTTGTAATATTATTTCATTTTCTGTATTATTCCAAGCAACAACTTTGATCTCATTTTATTTTTTATTCCATTCAAATCAGCGTCATATGGAAAAAGTTAGTGTGCCTTGTTGTCTCTTACTGCCCAATTGCTCAGCGGCCACACCAGGTTCACGTGCAGTCCTTGTCATACGCCACATCACATTTTGTCTCCACGTGTGCCGTCTAGTTGTCCGGTCTGGGACTAACTAAAATTTCGTATTCAACACGTTGTATATAAGTAATAACCACCATGTACGGATCTTCTCGTCCAAGCAACAACATGGACCCCTCAGCGAGCAAATGTACTATTACCCTTACATTATTCACATGTCAACAAAATATGGAAGGATACATATACTGATGTGTCAAAAGAGGTGGCCCCAGATACCCATGTGTCAAAAGAGGCGGCGTCGCACATAATCCAATTCTTCCACGGTGCATCCTCAATAGAAAACAACTTGTTGATAAACTTCATGAGTAAACATTAATTCTGCAACTCTAGGTCCTTAATTCCACAGCCTCATTTAGTCGCACGAACATTGTCCCAAGACAGCTAAAAATTGGAGCCATGACATAACGTATTTCGGTCTTGACTCCTTATATGGTCATGTGGTTACACGTCACAATGTATTTCGGTCTGTGTGCCGTCATCCACTTGTCCAGTTGTCCAGTTCTCCGTCTAGTTGTCCAGTTGCCACATGTCAGTGATGTTCCAGCTCGCAGCATTGTAAGATGGTGAGCTAGCAAGACAAGTCATGGATGCACATGGAACGAACATATGGAAAGTTGAGCAGCCACGACACGGTAGCATGAGATGAGGCTTTGCATGCATGCATCACAGGAACAACTTTGATCTCCTTACTTCTTTTTTCATTCACTCAGGGTTATTTAGAAAAGTTGGCAAGCCTTGTTGTCTGTTACATAGCTCAACCGCGACATTAGGTTCACATGTACTACTTAATTACCATACGCCACATCACATTTTGTAATTTTGTAGGAGCCGTCCAGTTGTTGGGGCAAGGACCAACTTCCCAACCAGCAAAAATTCGTATTAATTCCACGTTGCACCATCATGTACAGATATGATCTTATCATCCAAGCAACAGCATGGTCCTGTCAGGGAGCAAACTTACCATTACATTATTCACATGTCTACAAAATATGGATGGATATAATATACTGATATGTCCAAAGAGGCGGCCTAGAAACCAATGTGTCAAAAAAGGCGGCAAAGTTGTAGACATCGAATGACCCGAATTCATTCCAACATGCATATGAACTAGAAGCCACGCCAATCATGATATAGCCTGAATGGTTTGGAGAAATCTGGTAGAGAGAGGACAGGAGCCTGAATGAGAGCCTGCTGCAGTGTGCGAAATGCAGTTGCTGGACCGTGGTGTACTGACAATCTTCCTCCTGCCTTGATCCTTTCGATCAAATATCTCCAACCATCCATCTTCGATCACAACTTTACATCCTGACTCTTCTAGTTGGCCAAGACTGATGATGTTGCTTTGCAGCTTAGGAATGGAGTACACACATGTCAGCACCTTGTGCTCTCCACTTTTTCCTTCCATTATCATAGAGCCCATACCCTCTATACTGACACTGGAGCCATCCCCAAAATGCAGTGAGCCATGTACTGACATATCAAGGTTTGTCAGCACTGATCTCATCCCAGTCATATGGTTGCTTGCTCCTGTGTCAAGGTGCCAGACTCCATCCTGACACTCTACAAGGATCACCTTCTTCTCCTGAAGATGTACTTCTTGAGGCTGTCTTGGCTTGACATCTTGGACAGTTGCCAATAGCAGTACACCCTTATCAACATCAGCGTGCACCAGATTTGCCTCCTCCCTCTTTTCTTCCTTCTTCTGCTTCTTGGGCCTCTTACAATCTTCTACCCAGTGGCCATAAATGCCACAGTTACGACACCTTCCCTTCCGGCGAGGTGTACCTTTAGAAGTGAGCTTGACACCACCTTTATGTGGTTCTTGGCGAGCTACTGCTTTGCCCTTTCCCTGACCACTTGGTCCACTCCACTCCTTCTTGGCTGGTGACCCCGATGACTGTGATCGGTTCCTTTGCCTCTCCAACCATTCTTCTTCAGTGAGTAACAACTTCCCAACTCTGTCAGCCACCTGATCAGTCTTATCATCAAACCTTTCTTCTGCCTTACGAAGTCCCCACAAGATCATCCACAGATAATTTTTTCAAGTTGGCAAACATTTCTATCGAGACTGCTACTTGATTGAAACGTGCTGGCAAGACACGAACAAATTTCATGACTACACGGAATCGTCAATATTCTCACTGAGAGTTTTCGATTAGCGACGAGGTTGGTGATGCGCATGCCGAAATCCTCCACTGCTTCTCCTTCTTTGAACTCAATGTTCTCGAATTCCTGATGGAACCTTTGAACACTGATCTCCTTCACAAGATCTGTACCCACCCTGATGGATCGGATGGTCTCCCACGCCTCCTTCACCGTCTTCTTGGCGCCCAGTGTTCCCCACATCTCCCTGGGAACGGATCTCATCAGGTCGCCCATGGCTTGACTTGAGGCCTCTTGACGTTGGTTCCGGGATCGATGGTCTCCAAGAGCTCGAGCGCCTCGTAGTTGATCTGCATCAACATTGCCCACTCCATGTAGTTCGAGCGAGTCAACATTGGCCAGACCAAGGTACTCTCCTTGACGCCACCGACGCCACCGGAGCTACCCGTGCCGTCACCCATCTCCTGCTGCGGTCGACGACGTGGAACGACGAACTTCTTCCTTGTGGGCTCACATGGCGGGCTTATGGACTCACCGTAGTGCATCCACGGCTCTGATACCAGATGTTGGGACTATGCTCCGGCGAGGAGTCTCAGCAGCGCTGAGTCACCGGCCGGTGGTGATCGCGGCGACCTAAACCCTAACCAGGAACGCACGCGTGAACTGGAGAATGAGAAAGAAAGACGAACACACAGAGAATTGCGCTGCCAGCTGCCGCAGCTTTTTCATTACCTTTTCATTGATTTACATAGGCTTGAAGCCTGACCGCCCCATCACACGCCACGCACCATGATCTCCTCCATTGTCGGATCTTGAACGGGTCAGTGCGGCGCGACGTCGTGACGGGGTCACACACCTGGCGGCAGCAGCATGAGCTTAGGCACTTCACCAGCCCACCTGCTGATCTACGCCTATTACAAATAACTGAAAGTACAAATAAGTGTTCCAACTAGATTACATCAAAGCAAAAAGTCTAAACTTATTCAATGACTAACATTATAGGAGCCCAACAGAGGAAGACCATCCACAAAATCCATCGTGACGACTTGCCAGGAAGAAGTGGGTACCTCAAGAGGCTGCGACAAGCCTGGATAGCCACGCCGTTCAGGTTTTGCCTGTGCACAGATCTTGCTATTCTCGACGACCTGGAGGACTTCAGTCAACATTCCAGGCCAATAGAACAGTGGCTTCACCTTTTTGTAAGTGGCTAGAGCCCCAGAATGTCCCCCCACTGGGCTAGCATGCAGTGCGTTGAGAATTTGCTGTTGGAGAGGTAAGTTAGTACCCAACCATACCATGTTCTTGTAATAGATGATGTCGTCCTGAAGCTGATAGTTGGGAACAACATCTGAGTCTAGAATCAGCTTCTGCCATACTCTTCTATAAATGTTTGCATCGCCATCTAATAAGTGATGCATGCATTATAACTCTATGATGTGTCAATGTGTTTAGCTAGCACGAAGTCGAAGCAGGTTGGGGAAAAATTAAAACCACATGACTGTCAACGCGACAATGCCACATTTTACAGATTGTTTTTTTATGCAGTTAGTTTGATGAAGCACCTCCTTCATTGATGTAATTTGTGAATTAAGCGGAGTTACAAGCAAGGGAATAATCTATTGGGCGACGACTTTGGCAGTCCAGGCCTTCATATCTATCCATCTATAATTATCTAAAAAAAAATATCTATCTATCTATATGACAAGGCGCTGGTTTTTCGCGAAGCCGCGAAGAGACTTCGCCCCGGCGTCGCCCCCACGCTGGGTGGCCGGGTGGAACCCTACCCGCCGCCCGCCGCTTCCCTTCCCGCCCCTTCGCCGCGCCCGGCCGGTTAGGCGCGGGGCTGGCGGGATGGCGGCGGCGGGGCGATTTCCCTTCCTGGTGGTGTGGTGGCGTCGCGGATCCACGGATCGGCGCGGCGTTGCCTCGACTGCAGCCGTGGGGGCTCGGCGATGGTGATGGGCCGCGACCGCGCGGCGCCGGGTTAGTTGCAAGGCGGCACAGGCCATCGGCGGCTGGAGTCTTCTACCTTCACCGCCGCCGGCCATGGTGGTCGGGCTGTGCGGGCTCTGGGCACCCGATCTGGGTCCCATGGGCGTCGCTCCCCCCGCTCCTAACACCTCAGCGCTTCACCCCTCTTCGGGACCTCTCCGTGAACTGGTAGCCGGCGTACCTGTCTGGGCCGCCGAAAGTGCCGGATCCGCCCTCCCTCTTGCCCGTTTGTGCCAGGGAGATTGGTAGCATCGCCATGGCTGGCCAATTCAGGGTACGCCAGGTGCTGATCCGCCACCTCTTCTCCCCGTTCGCGCTCGGGAGACAAGCTTCACCGCCGTGGCCAAATCGGGCTAATTGGTCGCCGGAGCCGCCGCGAGCCTCGTCGTCATTTCCGTGCGGCGTCGGGGCGACCGTCCGATCTATGGACGCCGCCGTTGTGCCCTGATCTAATGGGGCGTGGTGGTCGGCGGCCTCGATCCGAAGGGACGATGACATCCACATGGCCGCCAGCAACGCCGAAGATCATCCCTTGAGGTAAGGTAAACGGCGGATCGGGTGCCCGACCGCGGGCATCTCTTGTTCAACGACAGGTGAAAACCTAGCCTGGTTCTCTAGGCCGGCGGTATTGCGCAGTCGGCGCATCGTCGGTTCTTTGTTCATCAAGGCCGGTCTAGGTCGAAAGACCTCTGGTGCTTCTTCATGGCCGGTGTTGGTGTCTGCGGATGTCGATATTCTTCCTGAAGCCATCGCTGGAGCACCAAGCCCCTGCCTGGAGAGGAGGTCTTCACTGACACGACGACGGCGGCCGTTGCTCATGCATTGTATTAGTGAGCAATGACCTCTTTTTTCACGGGAAAGGCTTTATACCAATTTGCCTTCCTGTTTAAGCCGCTGAGAGGTGGGTGTCCATGGCTCTCAATTCTCTCGATGCCATGGGCGTTAGTTGGTCTAGTACACTTATCTTCATGTACTAGAAGTTTCTTTCTGTTCTTAGTTGTTGTAATAAGTTTGGATGTGTGGTCACGCAGAGGCTTTGGCTGTGTGCGTTACCGCAGAGGCCAGAATTATATTCCATTATCTAAAAAAATCTATCTATCTATATTCCTTGATGGTAGTCTCTGCGCTTTCAGTCGACAGATTGACAAACTATATTACACTGTCAGTTAGTTTGGCCACATTGGTTTCGGGAAATAAAACAAGACAGTCCCCGCTAGCACCTGCGGACTTGAAGGGATGAGAGAGCCGAGACTCCACAGAAAAGATCTGACCATATATACGTACGTGGACCAACAGGACAACAGAATAATTATAATACATATTATGTAACCAAATGCGCAACTTGTGCTCAAACCTGCTATTCTAGACCATGATCTTTTTTTCTCAAATGCGCCAGTTTGAATTCTTTTCGGTCTTGTGGTCGGCACTCCAATCGGCTATCTTGGGAAAGTAACATATGCTCCATGCCCAACTAGTCTCGGCAGTGGTTTTCTAAAAGAAAAACCTAGTCGGCTCTCAACTGCGCATACCAACCATGGCCTACTATGTTTGTTGGACGAACCACTATATAAAACAGAAAAGAAAGATGTTCTTTGTATTTTTGATTCGTGGCTTTTTTTGTATGCTTGACGAACGTCCAAATTTTATATCATTGGCACCGGCTTAACTACCTAGGTACATTAAGACTAACCAATAACAATTACTCATTCTTGATGAAATATTAAATGACCAAAACAAAAACCAATATAAAAGGAATAATAAACTAGATTAAAAATATAAATATAAAAGATCTATAGCCTAGTGGTTAGAGCAACTCGGCAGCACCCAGCCAAGTTAACACTGAAATTTGGTAAGCCCGGATGATAGATAGGCCAGTGCAAGATGCTAATAGAGACCATTGCAAGATACTAATAGAAGTATTCGCAAAAGCTCATTCGGCAGGTAGCTCATTCGGCAGGACTGTAGCATTCGGGAAGCTGTCACCATTCGGCTGAGTCACGAATTCGGCAAGGTCTCGTATGGTCGGTTATCAAGGATGGTTCGCAAGCAGGCTTAACATTGAAGCAAGTTATCTAAGGAGAAAGGGCTCATGCTGTGCACGTCATCAACAACTCCGAGAAGGCTTGGAGTACAAGTTATCTTTAGCTAGATTTTCCTTCTTTGTAATCGTAGTCGGTCAAGACTTGTGTCAAGTCTAGGGTATAAATGTTAGACCCCTTGGCAACTGTAAAAACTCTCTCTACAATCAATACAACCAATCCGCCCCCGTGCCACCCTTCGAGTCCAAGTCGTGTCATCGAAGTTCTTCCAGAGGAATCATCGATCCGTCGACCTCCGTAAGTACCGGCAACCTTGTATCATGTCAAGTATCATGCGGTGGATTTAGATTATGATGCAATTAGTCTTGTTACCATGCTTAGTATCGTGCGGTGGATTTAGACTATGGAGCAAGAGGGTTCTCTGTTAGGTCATGAGTTGTGCGGCAGGCTAAGATCTAGCTCGGAGCTAGTTATTTGCTCTATTAGATTTGACAAGATCTAGTAGATTCATTAAGCTACCACGTGTTGCATGCTCTTATTTATTGTTTATTTATGCTTGTACACACTTTTTGCCCAATTTAGATTGATAATGCTCGGCTTCATATTTGTTAGATCTAATTGTCTTTAATGCTTTGATATTCATCTTATCGTGACAGGTAGAACTTGTGTTTATTATAGCTGAGCTTAGATCAATCTAAGTTGTTACGTGTTGCGGGTTCATGTACGTTAGACATAGGATTAGTCTCGATGAGACCGGGTACAAAGGCGGCAGATGCAGGTCTTGGATAGGTTTTGATCATGTTTTACGTACACGTTCCTTCTTCATGGACGATTCGTTGCTTACCGAATACGGTTATGCTTTAACAAGTAATGAGTATTTATAGATCTATCTGGATATATGCATGCTTTTAGCTTGTTATGATTAGATTGTATCATGCGGTGGATTAATCTAGTTGTGAGAAGTGGTTTGGATCTGTAACAAGTCGTATCATGCGGTGGATTAACTTGTTAGGGTTTAAGGTAGACGGGTTTAGGGAAAACTAGGCGTGCGGCAGACTAGTTGGATGAGACCTATCCATGTGTTATTTACATTAGGTTTATATTTATGAATTACCTACTTATATTTATCATGTTGATGAATGATTCGATCCATGTCATGAGCTTTAACATATCATATCTTGATGATTGATTTTCACTTGTTCAAACATGTCTTCTTATGCCCATTCGTATGTGTATTATTTATGCTTACCGAATGCGTTCATAAACTTGTGGGCGTATAGCTTGTATAGCTATATGTCATCGTAAGTGGCTTCAGGTCCGTACATGTGGAGCTGTCATGGTCACACCAGGCACGTTCCTGTTCTCACAGTTTGTTTCCTTGTTAGTTTGGTGTCAACCGACCGCACGCCTCCGCATCAAGACGCCCGCCCCGTTGTTTGAAGCTAGCTAATCCGGTTTGCGGTGTGTGCGGCGCAACCAACGCCAGCAGACCTGGGGACTCCCCGTGGAATCGAATTTAAATGGATCTGTATTATTAAAAATTTAAAAAAATAGGCTGTGGTTTCCTTTACTGACTTTGGTCAAAAAAAATAGAGAAAACATAAAAAAATATATAAAATAATATTACAAAACAACAAAAGATAAAAACAAAATTGAAATACAAGCTAGCAAGAAGGAAAAAAAGGCCCATCGTACATATGGTATGACATGGATCCTCATTGGGGCCTGCTACACATATGTTGAGAGAATGAGGCCCATGTTTTAGAGACGTGCTATTGCCCACGACCCCGCAAGAAGCCAGCATCACGCCGAGCACCCAAATTATTATTCCGCGTATATTACGCTGCCGTGGAAGTGGGCCAATTTCAGTTCCTTACTAGGACAGCGACGGCTTCCTTCACCCCCACAACCGGACTTGTTGCACGCTGTTGTCCTGCTGACATCATCACTGTTAAGTAATCACGTTGCTAGCGGTTAAGATCTCTTCTCACACGATCAAACACATCAAAGTAAGAACACAGGAGACACAAAGTTGTGGTGGAGCTTTCTCTTTATTTTTCTGATATCAATTACAAAGGGTACTCCTCCAAATATATAGTCCAGTAGATACTCCATATACGGTATGAGAGTTTATAATTTGGTACGAGTCCATATCCTTCTAGGACAAGGAAACCTGACCTTGCTTAAACTAGTCCAGACTTTTTCCTAAAGCATTAGTTTCCTAACACTTCCCCATGGACGAATACCACGACATATATGATTTATCCAAAAACCCAATGAGAAAAAAAAAATAAAACATATATACCGTACTTATGTTGCATACATTACCTCATTAAAAAACCTTTAAATGAGAAACCTTTAGATTAAAGAAAAACTCATAAAGGAAAAGAGTATAATGTCCAAGTAATCTGCTAGACTACTAATCATTCTTGTTAGAATGAATTATATTTGTCTTCTAGACACAAACAGAAATTATAAACTCAATTAAGTTTCCCCTTGAACTTTGAAGTTCTCGGAGGCGTCTCAAACCAATACCACGCACACACTTTTCAAAAGGGGATGCAGGCAAAGACTTAGTGAATATATTTGCTAGATTGTCACATGACTTGGTAAGAGTTACTAAAATTTCTTCTTTCTTTTGTAATTCATGCGTGAAAAAACAATTTAGGCGAAATATGCTTCGTGATATTCGACTTTACATATCCTGTTTGTATTTGTGTTAACACAAGCCGCATTATCTTCAAAGATAATGGTTGAGAATTCACAGTATTTATACCACATGCACTTTGCACATATTGTGTCATGCGTCTAAGCCAAGTGCATTCCTTAGCTGCTTCCAAATAATGCTATAATTTCGAGTGGTTTGTCGGTTGCCACCATCGTTTGCTTTGTCGATTTCCCAGGAAATTGCAGTACCACCACACAAAAATACATATCCAGTCCGAGATATTGCTTTATGTGGATCAGACAAGTATCCTGCATCAGCATAACCTACTAGGCTTAAATCAGCATAACCCACTAGGCTTAAATCTTGGTTTTTCTGGAAAAATACTCCATGGTCTTAGGTTCCTCTCGGGTATCTGAGAATATGTTTTATGCCCTTCCAGCTGTGACGAGTAGGAGCTGAGCTGAATCTTGCTAGGAGATAAACAGCAAAGGCTATATCATGCCTAGTACCATTCGCTAGATACATTAAGTCTCCTATAACACTCAAATATGGATATTCAGATCCTAATATTTTTTTTTCATTTTCTTCTCTTGGTCTAAAAATATCCCTTTCAACATCTAATGATCTTACAACCATAGGTGTTTTAAGTGGGTATGTGTCCTTCATGTTAAACTTATTTAATACCTTCTTGGTATAAGCTGACTGATGTACAAGTATCCCTTCATGGGTATGCTCAATCTGCAGGCCTAAGCAATCTTTCATTTCAAATTCAGATTTTAAGTAAGAACTAGCTTCCTCAATATTCTCTCGATGTTCTAATGATATTCAGATCATCTACGTAAACAGAGACTATACAGAATCCCTTGTTTGATTTTCTAATAAAAACACAAGGACAATCTTCATTATTCATGAATCCCTTCTTCATGAGGTATTCACTAAGCCGGTTGTACCACATTCTACCAGATTGTTTAAGACCATATAATGACCATTTTAATTTTACACTATACATATTGCATTCTTCTTCTTTAGGGACTTTAATTCCTTCAGGGACTTTCATATATATTTCAGTGTCCAATGACCCAAATAAATATGCGGTCACAACATCCATTAGTTTCATCTGCAAATTGATGTTTACTGCCAATGAGATTAAGTACCGGAATGTTATTCCATCCATAACAGGAGAGTAAGTTTCATCGAAATCGATGCCGGTCTCTGCAGAAACCCTTGTGCTACTAATCTCGCTTTATATCATACCACCATATTGTTCTCGTCTCTTTTTGGGACAAAACCCATTTGTGACTCTTTTGGGTATACTCCTTTAGGAGTGAGGCCTACAGGACCAAACACATTTCTTTTTATTAGCGAGATTAATTCTGATTTGATTTCCTCTTTCCATTTTGACCAATCAGAACGCTTGCATTCTTATGTAGATTTCGGCTCGGATCGACACTACAAGAAATCTCTTAATCCGTGATGGATTTCTAGTGACGGTTTAAGAGAACGTCACTAACGAGTGCACCATGAGCTCGCAATATGCATCCACCGTGTTAGATATCCAGCCCAAGGCCCATTATTTCTCAGGTATATAAGTGAGCTCCAAAAACCCTACCTCACCCACCCAGCCACCTCACTTCACTCCCTCCTGTCCACCAATCGCCGCTCCCCCATCCACCTCCCCATCCCTTCTCTCCTGGACACACACCACTCGCATCCAAACCGCATCTATCGATGGCGGAACCTCCCCAGCCCAGCCGTCACCCCGAGGCCTGACCCAACCCTCCCTCTAGCCAAACCCAACCCTGGTAGGGGTAGTTCTCTTGGCGAGAGACGCCGGTCGATTTCCGTCCAACCGCGCGAGCCATCCCGTTGCCCGGATGCACGCCCGCGCCCGTGCGCAGCACAGAAGGGTGGTGCTGACGCGGCGCGCCGGAGACAAGCCGCCGCCGCGCGCTGTTCGCGGTCCCGAGGGGATCTAACTTCCGGGCCATCCACGAGTCGCCGCTGGGCGGAGCCGCACACGGGGGATGTCGCCGCGCTTATCACCGACGAGCTAGGTGACGGAAACTGCACCCCTTACGAAGCTGCTATCCACACTGTGAATAGAGGCTGAAACTGTGCGTTACAGGTTGCGGTGGCGTGGAGTATGCTTGGAGCAATGGCATTCCTGTGATCGTGTTCCCCAAGTCCAAGTCTGCGGCCAAGGGGATTACGGTTGCTCAACTGCTGGATAGCCTAAGGTTGTTTCCTGTTTACTGTACCTGTCTGTGATTTTCTTGTATTTCAATTTCAATTCCTGCTTACTAGTTACAAATTTAGTAATAATCCCTAGCAATTCCTAAAATGTTATCTAGCTTTATCTGGAAATTTTGTATTTGGGGATAGTTGTAACCAGAGAAATCCATTTTGGTAATACCTACACATTAGATTGCGGCTAGTATCTCTCTGCGAGCTCACCGTCTCCTCTCTGACCTGTGTCTTTGTGCAGCAGCTTCTGTGTCTTTGCTTCCTTGGTTTTCTTTTTTGTCATATCATCTTGGTTACGATTTTTCCACCAACTATCTAAACTATGAATTTCCCAAACAACAGGTCAGATTTTTAGACATTTGGGAACGACTATTTTGGCAATAAAGAGGGATGGTTACAACATTAGCTGTAGTGGGCAGCTGGTGTTGTAATCACAGATTCACAGAGAAGTTTCAGGAAGGAGTAAAGGTCAGTCGTCTTGTATTAAGGATCTTTGTTATACCATGGTACAATACACCTAGTTAGTAATGTCCACAATTATTCAGTCAGGTATAAAAAGCTAATTTGTATAGATTTAAAAATAATTACCAAGGTATCAACTATCTGAACTCTACTTTGTATATGTTTAAAAATAATTACCAGAATATATAAAAAGCTTTGTGCAAGGTATGAAATGTTTGCTTGGTCTATCCATTTTCAATGACCATCAGTTGTCCTGCGTGTGTATAAAAAAGCTAATTTGTATAGGTTTAAAATAATTACCAAGGTATCAACTATCTGAACTCTACTTTGTATAGGTTATAAAAAGCTTTGTGCAAGGTATGAAATGTTTGCTTGGTCTATCCATTTTCAATGACCATCAGTTGTCCTGCGTGTGAATGTGATAATAAGAGCTTAATAGTTGTTACATAGAGGCTACATTCTGACTACATTTTTCTAGTTCACAGCGAGTAATCTTTGCTGAATATTTACTTAAGGCTTCATTCTGACTACAATTAGCAGTATCTGATATACTTACTATCTATACTGCTAACTGATGGGTGCGTGTTTCAAAACCAAAGTCTTCTACTTAATATGCAGTAATATCCTGATGGCAACTCATATAAACATGTTACTTAATTCTGTAGCAGCAATTCCATGTCATTTGTAACTTATGTTTACTTGTTTTTCAGTACATCAGGTACTCCTGTAGTGAATTGAATTTACAACTTAAATAAGGTAATTTGTGCAGACTATAGCAACGATTATTGTGACCGAAGTTATCACTAATTTAGCAAATAGTATGTGCATGTGGTCAGCTGTCCATCACTTTTTTAGCAACAGTCTGCTACTTTAACATGAAGTTCAGAAGCTGATTCTAGTTTCTTTCATGCAGACTAGCTAGTAAGATGATGACTTACGTGGGATTTGCTAAAGATTTGGAGGGCAACAGGACTTGTTGGTGCCCGGTGGGAAGTCTGTTGATGTATGGGTGTTGGTGAAATGATACAATCAATGTACTGTTATTTTTTGTGACCTGTACCATGTATGCTTGTATAATCGTTGTTCTGGATTGGTGTGCAACACTATAAAAATAGTAATGTAATTGTTTATTGGCCTTTGGCTGTTGATGACATGACTGTGTGATATAACATGCAAGTGGGTTTGCTCACTTTCAGATTTACAAATTTGATTTATAAAAACTGCGTTGTGTTATAACATGCAACTGAGCTGCCAATAAATGACCATGTCATCATCCTCGTTGGTGTCCACGTAAAGCATCGGTGATGATGTGGCTATTCAATCTGTGACGGTTAATTTTTGTCACGAATATTGGGTTTGGGTAGGGCTAAATGGGCCTTGGGCTGATCTGTGATGGTTTCAATCCGTCACGGATTGCGTTAATCTGTGATGGTTTTTCAACAAACCGCCACGCAGGTCAATCCATGACGCCAATCCGTGACGGTTTCGAAAAACCATCACAGATGCTGCTTTGTCGACGGTTTTTCGCTGATCCGCGTGACGGAAAATTTCCATCATGGATTAACAGATTCTTGTAGTGAGATCAACTTTGGCAATCTTTTCAGCAAAATAAATGTCGACATTAGTAGTCTTTCTTTCATAAACTGCTCCTGTTTCAACATAATTAATTGAGATCTCTTCTATTCTTTCTATTTCGTCCAGATCTACGCTATTTCCCGGTGCGTTTAGATCAGGAATTTTCGGTCTGCCCATGTGAGTATTAGTTGTGCGCACATTCTCACAGGGTACAAGTTCTATAGGAAGTTTCACTTCAGGTGTATCCACATTACGTGGTGCTCTATTTTTAGCTCCTTCACCTTCTATGGGGTTCTTGGCTTTATTCTTTGGCTCACGTTTGCTTCTCTTGAGGCGTCCCCCAGAGATATTCATAGGAGCTTTCATATTTGATTCATTCTGAATCGATGCACTCGGACTGCCCCTCTTCCTAGGATTAAGGGTAAAAGATTTCAATTGAAATTGTTTTGACGTATCCTCTTCAAAAGGAATGTCTATTCTTTCTGGTGCATTTACTGCTAGTATATGTGATTTCATAATCCCCTTTGTATTGGTGAAGGCTTCTGGCAGTTGATTAGCAATTCTTTGTAAATCTATTATATTTTGAACTTCTTGTTCAGTCTCCTTAGTGCGGATATCCATTGCATGAATTCCAGTGGCTTCCCAATTTATTTCTTGGCATTCATCCCTAGAGAGATACTTTCCTCCCCTAATGCCGGGAAATGATCTTCAGCGAAGCGAGCCTTATGCAGATCGAGTTGTAGGCCCTAAATACTTTATAATTGATGGGCTTTCGAACCCAACATAAACTCCAAGTTTTCGTTGAGCACCCATTGCAGTACGCTGAGGTGGTGGTATTGGAATATATACAGCACATCCAAATTTACGCAGATGGGAAATATTAGGATCTTTGCCATGCACTATTTGGATAGGAGAAAATTCATTGTAAGCAGATGGTCTTAGTTGTATGAGTGAAGCTGCATGCAACACTACGTGCCCCCAACAAGTGGTCGGTAGCATGCAGTTTTGTAGTAATGGCCGCGCGATTAACTTGATCCTCTTAATTAATGACTCTGCTAGGCCATTCTGAGTATGTACGTGTGGTACAGAATGTTCCACTTTGATTCCCATTGCCATACAATAATCATTGAACACCTTCGAGGTGAATTCTCCAGCATTATCCATTATAATAGATTTAATTCGTTCATTTGGAAAATTTGTTTTCAATTGAATTATTTGTGACATCAGCTGTGCAAAAGCATGATTTCTAGTGGACAATAGGCATATATGACGCCATCTACTAGATGCATCAATCAATACCATAAAGTACCGAAATGGCCCTAACAGAGGCATAATTGGTCCACATATGTCACCCTAGATTCTTTCTAGGAATGAAGGCAATTCTGCTCGAATTTTTAAAACTGTGGGTCGAGTTATAAGTTTCCCCTTTGCACATGCTAAGCAAAGAAAATCTTCTTGATTTGGGAATTCTTTAGTCTTCAGATTACGGCCATTAGCATTTTTAACTATATTCTGCATCATACGAAGTCCAGGATGTCCTAGTCTATCATGCCAAGTTCTGTATGCTTCTTGGTTCTTAAAGACAGTTTTCATTGCAACGTAACCCTTAATAGGCTTTATAAATGTGTAGCACAGGCTATCTTTTATGGAAGGGAAGCTTTCAACAATAGTTTTTTCATTTCCGTGCATTTTTTTGTCATGACAAGGCGTTCAGCTCCACTATCATTATTGGTTTCTACATGAAAATTGTTTGCACGGATGTCTTTGAAGCTTAACAAAGTTCTTGTTGATTCAGGATATAGTAATGCTTCCTGGATTACTAGTTCGTTTCCATTAGGGAGTATTATCGTGGCTCTTCCAGTGCCAACAATATGCTTACCGCTGCCAACGATGGTTGTTACATCTCCTTCATTCTTGCTAAGAGTCTGGAAGTAACAAGTATCCCGTAATACAGTGTTTGTGGTACAGCTGTCTACCAAACACATTTCCTCATCCATAGCCATAGTGCGTTGGTGTCGTGTAGCTGATCTTTGCGATGTGGATTGAAGTTCGATGCAGTGGAGGCAGGAAGCAGTGAAGAGGAAGTAGATCCAGGGCCAGCAGCAACGAAGTCAACGCTGGTTCTCCTTCTCGGTGAGTTCGGCGTTGATGTAGAAAAACGATGTGTCGCAACCTTGTAGCGACGTCCAGCGATATCACCAATGATATGTAAGCGGTGGTGAGACCGATGGGAGAACAGAAGAGTCTCGTGCTGATAACGTGTTAAGTAATCACGTTGCTAGCGGTAAAGATCTCTCTTCTCACACGATCAAACACATCAAAGTAAGAACACAGGAGACAGAAAGTTGTGGTGGAGCTTTCTCTTTATTATTTCTGATATCAATTACAAAGGTTACTCCTCCAAATATATAGTCCAGTAGATACTTCATATACGGTATGAGAGTTCATAATTTGGTATGAGTCCATATCCTTCTAGGACAAGGAAACCTGGACCTTGCTTAAACTAGTCCAGACTTTTCCTAAAGCATTAGTTTCCTAACAAGCACATATCTTTTGAAGTAAAAAAAGAAAAGCCATAGCTCCTAAACCATGTATCCTAATTAAATTCCGCTGGCATCATCATGTGCCTTGCAATAAACTCTTCATAATAAGATACCGTATGGTATATTTTGATAAATTTATTAATGACTATTTATCTCATAATAAACACATATGTGAAGATAATCATCGAACATCACTAAAGACATTATGGAACATTGCATATATAATAAATGAACAACACTAAATACATCCTAGATAATTGCATATATAGTGCAGGATCATCCAAGGTGCATCATAAACACCACATGTATACTAAGTGAACATCTTAAATACAACATAGAACAACACAAAATACATTAGAGGTGCAAGACAAAATATATTCTATAATAACACATATACTAAGTGCACCCATATACACCATAGAAAACACTAAATAGAACTTCGTATATATAGTACGTGAGCAATACTAAATACATCTTAGAACACATGTATACTAATTGAATATCCTGAGATACACCATGGAATAACTCCATTTTTGTAACATAGACCAAGTATAATCCAGGCCATGTAGTTCATTATCCTGAGGCCAGAACTGGAAACAGTAAACATTGTACAGAGAAGATTAATATTACAAGCACTTGTTTGCCCCCACACGTGGGTAGTTCAATAGACACCATAGATGGAATATTTCAGGCACGTGGATGATATAGCCTGCTAATTGTTGTGGATGGAGGTGATGAGCCAAGTCGAAATACTATGGTCCTGTAGGTCCTCGGTTCAGCACACCGGCGTGCGTGAGCAGTGCCCAAAGGTGCGTGATGAACTCCCCTCCCCTGGCAAGAGGTTCCAGATGCGCCTGGGCATCGTCAGATGGTGAGACGAATAGCATCATCTCCGCCCAGAATTCAGAGATTACCTTCCACCGCAATGTTGTCTCCTCTATATCTTCAATTAGATGCCTTGCAAGCTGAACACCCCTCACCAAGACCTGTGCTTCATCACCATCGCCTTCATGTGTGCTATATTCCAGTAGCTTGTCACACATGTTCTTCTCCTTCTTACACCCTTTGAGAATCTCGCCTGCTGCCTCGATGGTCTCATCAAGTATGGATTCTGATATAGAGCTGTGGTCAGGCAATAGGTTAGGTGAGAAAGCCATGAGATGCATGCAGTACCGCGACAGAGTGGTGGCAGTTGTGACCATGTCTTCTCTTGTGGCATCTTGTTTTTCTTCTTTAGCTTGTGCGTCCAGTAGGTGCTTGCACAGTATGGTAGCAACGTGCCAGACCAGTATTGTGCGAGTTATGGATCCTTCGGTAGCTGTAGCATCACATGCCCATGCTGGGAGGTGACCATCAATGCCATTGTTTCGCAATGATGTTACGCCGCTGGTCAGGAGGCCGTTGCTTCTTAGCAGGGACTCAATAACTGCTTCCTTCACATTTTCGGACAGCTTGACTGAATTATTGCGCCCCTTCCTGACCTGCTTGTCCATCAGGCGCAGTGTTGCATAATGGAGACAAGTCCTTACCCATCCTTTGTGGCCAACCTCCTGGAGGATACAGTACTGTCCAAGTCTGTTCTTCCATGGGCGAAACGCCTTCAACCTCAAGAGAAGTCCTATGACCATCTCATAGAAACGCCGACTTCTTTGCAAAGAAGGTGTGGTCACATAGCTCTGTATCAGCGCTACCTTAAACCAACCTGAGGCTATGTAGAGGTACAACTGGTATAGCTCTAGGAATGCCAAGACAACAGTTATGAATATGGTCAAGTTATACAGTTTCTCAGTGGAGTCACGTCGCCCAGTGACGATGATCTCGTAGGTGAGCCATGAGCATACTCCAAACATGATGATAGGAAGACAGGGAGCTAGGTATGCACCCTTCTGGTATAAGTAAGAGTACCTTGTGTAATAAGTGTCATGGACAAAGACAAGCTCTTCCTCGATGACCCTGAAGGGCCGCTGGTATGGCTTGTCCCCAGAAAGCAAGCCTTCGAACACGAAGTCATGGGTTTTGTCAAGGCCTGCCTCCAAGAGCTTGAAGCCAGCAAACCTTCGGTTGAGCATCTTGGAGAGTGCCATGGAGAGGCACAGGTCCTTGAGCAAGTTCCCCCGCTCATGGTGCAGCAGGTTACCCGTGCATCCCCAGATCTGCTCGACAGTGATAACTCTGAGGCCCTCCTCTTCATTTTGTGGCGTGCTCCTAGGACTCTTGATGTAGTACTTTTCACCAGAGACCAAGTACTTGTAACCTTCCATGGTTACTGGATCGAAGGACTCCTGCAGATTCATGTTCTCACGCTGCATGTATTGGGTGATCACTTTCATGTTCTTGGAGAGGTAGGACTTGCTCACCATTCTCATGGAAGCAATCCTAACATATGACTTGAGGAAGCCAACGAACAGGAAGGCCACGAGTGGTTTAAGGTAGGGGAATTTGGAGTTATAACCATATTTGTCCGTCAAGCGAATATAAACAATAATGTACACTACCAACAATAACTTGAGGAGGTGCTTCGCGAAGATGCCCTTCCAGTTGTCGATGTCGTTGAGGCGGCAAGCTGTGAGATTGTCCGTGCTTCCCAGGAGCAGAAGCATGAACACGGCCCACACAGCGAAGTCTTCGACGTAGCAATCGGAATTATTCATCCGCCCAATGGTGTAGCTCACCAGCAGGTAGGACTGTGTGTCAATTCCAATTACGACGTTGTGGAGGAGGGTATGGCTGGACTGCCGGCGTAACGAACCAAGTAGGTGCAGGAGGATCATGGCAACATTGGCTAGGACGACCAGAACTATTACAAAACTTACGTTGTAATTTCCACTATCACTGCAGCCTGTGGAATCATCGGGACTTGGAAAAGGGTTTGGTGCCAATGACGCCATAATGGCAGCAACCAATTAGTTTCCTCCCTAATACAACAATCTAGTAAGAGTGGGCGCTAGCTGTATAGTTCTCTGCTTCACTCCAATGGCTTGGTGATGGAGAGCTCTCCGAGGTCATATATGTATATATAGAGAGAAGCCTATAGAGAAAAGCATCATAGATGGTTGCGGGTCTATTGATAAGATAACGAGCCAACGGGGTACAGAATGAAGCCATCCAGTAAAACCACGGTAGACCACTCAAATTGTGTGATACACACCTCTGCTTGCATGAGTTTTCTTTTTCAAGTAATTTATATATATGTTTGTTTGATTGTGTTATTAGTACTTTTTTAAGCTCTTTAATTGTTCGGCGGTAAACAATGTGAGTCGTCGGCTGTGCGTGTACATATGGCGACTTCAGAAAGATGGAATAGACGCTCTTGGTGGAAGTACAATCAAGCTAAAACTAATATGCCTCCAAGAGTTGCCAGAGAGGTTGGTCAATATACTAATGTGCTATATTGTTTTTCAGTTTAATTGGATGAAAGAGATGTTTTGTCCAGCATTCAGACAAAGGTTCGGGGAGTTATAGATTTATATATACCACAAAAAGATATATGCTAGAAATTACTATATATTTTTTTATAGAAAATGGAATAGGCCTAGCTTTGAGGGCGCATTGGCGCAACGCGTCATAAAGTTATCTTGCAATTTAGTTGTATATCTAGCAATCCTTTTTCTTATGCTTGCATCACATACGAAGTAATTTGGTCAAACTTGAGATTCTATGACTCTTAGCAATTCTTAGAATCACTTACAATTTGTGATGGAGGGAGAACATGTTTTCTTGATTAGTTTAATAATTCTCGGTTTTTACACCATTTCATGGACAATAATCCTCATGCTGCTGATGCCTGCTAGGAAACTCTGCGGACACATACTTGGACATGATTCTTAATGGATTCCTCTTCATATTGACACATAATCAGAATACATGAATCGTCTCTCTCTCTCTCTCTCTCTTACACGTGGTCAAAACATGCAGATGAATTTTAAAGAGTGGTCCTCGCTACTATTGAAGAGTTATCGGAGGCAGGCCATCAATCAAGAAAAACAAGAAAAAAAGAGAGACCCATGGATGGCCAATGCCGTAGCTCAGTGCTCACCAGTGGCTCTATCCTCGCTACCGGTGCTTGAAGCCTTGCCGGACTTTGCGACCATTGGGTACGCCGCATTACTCACGACCACCGACGATCGACGGGGAGGAGTGGGTGGACACTAATACAAACGTCTACTTTAGGGGCCGCTAATGAGGGTCTATAGGGGCGGTTTTCGTAACCGTTCCTAAATCTATGTTTCTACGGTGCTTGTATTATAAGGGCGGTTCCCCAGCCGCCCCTACTAAGCTTGTAGGGGCGGCTCGTGTTACCAGCCGGCCCTAATAAGGTCACACAGCGGGGGCGGCTGATAATACCAACCGCCCATACTAAATATAACTGTAGAGACGGATGTAGTTATAAACCGCTCCTAAAATCTCTAACTGTAGGGATGGTTCACTCCAAAACCGCCCCTACACAGTTGAATTTTGGGCCAAAAAAATCAAATTTACAATTGCCCCTACATTTGAATTCCCACAAAAATAAAATCAAATTTATAATATATATATATATATATATATATATATATACGGCAGCGCTATTCTACACCTAGGTGTAGCATAGTTATTCTACACCGCAGGCCAAATTGGTTAGAAAAAATACTGACTAATACTGAAACGCGACTACTGAACGATACTGAAATCTATCAGTATAACAGTCTTCGTGTAGAATAATTCTGCTACACCTAGGTGTAGAATAGCACTTGTGTGTGTGCGCGTGTATATATATATATATATATATATATATATATATATATATATATATATATATTATTGGGATGGTGTATTCTAAATAACATTTAGAGCCACGGTGGTGTGCCGCCCTACTCGGCCTGGCCGCCTACCTGGCTCTTGGTAGTAATAGTTTGTCCTCAAACGTAATTCATGCCGTCGGTGTCGCGGAAGTAATCTTCAAACTATATATATAATTCACAGAATAAATTGATAATTCAATAATATCGTCTCCATAATTCAAATAAACATATATATATATATAATTTAGAACTCACATATATTCACATACATCAACATGCAATTCACATAACATACAATTCACATAATTCCAGTCACAAGTTCAGTCAACGCCTTAAGCCTAGCCTTTCTCACTCACGAAGATGTTGATACTTTGATTGCTGTGCAACTCGGAGGTAGGGTCGATGAAGCTACCTTTGTGATGTATAATATGATCTAATATGAAGTCATGAAGGCCATCGACGACTTGAAGTGGTGGTCACCTTTGTAAGGGTCATCTTTTTTTCCCTATCTCTTGTCTCGCCTTCTTCCTCTTGTTCCCAAGGGAGGCTTCGTCCCTGTTTATGTTCATTATTGTTTTCATGTGGTTGGGATACTAGTAGCATTAATATAATTTCATAAATTTTTCTGTGGCAATTTGTAAGGAGCTGATACTAGCATGGTAATGTCAACATAACTTTTCCAAGACCATTGGTGTACTTTTGGAATCCACGTCTAATGTAGCAAGTTGTGCAGCAAAGGTTATTCTCATTTTGCATTATTGAATTCACTAAAGGTTGCATCCACAGAAGTAATGGCACCATGGGAATGGATGCCTCATAATTCTAGTTTTTAAAGGCCCACTAAACTTCAAGAGTCAACCACAACTACATCATTTGATAACGCTATTGCAACTCCTTGCTGACACTAAGGCCTGTCACTAAGGGAACACATTACTACGACATCCCTTGCTCAATAACGCTACATAGCAGAGGGTGGGAGGGTAGGAACATAGGCACTATATAAACAAGTTGCATTAATAGAATAATCCAAAGCACACATTGAGCATGGCGGTTCAAGTCTACTTCCGTCTGTTTTATTTCCCTCTCGTTCCAGTTTCAGTAGTATAGTGAAGATGACATCTCTTTAGCAGCCGACTGAGTGAAAGTTTCCTATAAACTAGGTGAATATCCGCGCGTTGCTGCGAGAATACAAAGGTTATAGAATGAAATTTATATGAAACCGGAAGAAATAGAAAAATATAGGAATATATTAGGAATGCGTATAGAAAGCAAAAGAATAGAAAACATATAACTTTCATATGAACGGGTGTTGTAACGTTCATCAAAAATATAGAAAACAACAGTACATGCAATAAAGATAGGACAAATAATTACGATCTTATACCATGGATGCCCCTTGGCACGTCTGTTTAAGATGCTTCCATGGATGAGGACTCATTCGTGAGGGAAGGAGCGGGATCAAGGTAACCATGTCCAAAACACCTATTAGAGCAAACGCAATAATGGCCTTATAACCAAGCTTGTCATCATTTTTGCCGATATGGATGAGGAGAGAAGAGAGAAGAGAGGTTGACTCTTATTCAAGCACGAAGCCAGGCATGGAAGCATTAGCACATGTTGGCCCAAACAAGAGTGGGAGTAAGAAAGAGAAAGGAAGACATGGTGCCAAATCATAATAATATAAAATTTGAATACGAGACAGCTACTATATTACTTAACTATTATTATCACTTGATTTCACTCTATTAACCATGATTTTATATCACTACTATAGAAAAGGGATTTATTGCCGGTTCTAAAAGGCATATTATCAGTGCTGGATTTGCAACCGCACTACCTGGTCAGCAATGCCTTCGATAGTGATGAGCTTTTAAAAAGACAAACAAAAATCAGGAATCTAGCCATCATGCTCGTCCATAGACCAAACGAGAAACAATTCATATATCACAAATGAGGAGGTACGTACTCATAGAAGAAAGCTGGCTATCACTGTTGTTCATCCAAGATCACCGTAGTTCATCCAACAAACAATCAAGGAATAACATACAAACGAGGAAGGACTCAACACATCACATATCATCACATCACAAATCTGATGAACAAATCAAGATTTGAGGCCGCCAATCGCCACTCAATGCCAGATCCGAGGCAGCCCCAACGACAGATTGCCATGGAGAGGAAG
The DNA here is from genome assembly GCA_015847255.1 of Hyparrhenia diplandra. Taxonomy (NCBI): domain Eukaryota; kingdom Viridiplantae; phylum Streptophyta; class Magnoliopsida; order Poales; family Poaceae; genus Hyparrhenia; species Hyparrhenia diplandra. Next base: position 947,620 of record JADLZK010010995.1, read on the forward strand.
AGTACCTTCGGTCCTGCCCTTCCTCCGGTGCTGCTGTGCGGTTGGAGGGGCTGCAGCGCCTGTCAATGGATCCACTGGGGTGGAGCAGCACGAACTTTGGAGGCGCCAATGTGGAGCCTGCCGGGTGGATCAATGCCGTGGTGGGCGTGCCGATAGTGGAACAATATATGCCAGGATGGAGCTTGCCAAGGTAGAGCCATAACGGCAGTGGAGGTGCGCCGAGGTGGAGCGCACTAGGGTGGAGCGTGTCGAGGTGGAACCACCATTTTAGAGGAACTCTTAGTCAAGCCACCTTTACAAAAACAGGGAGTGCCCCTAAAATTGTTTCTGCTGTAGTATATAAATCAGCCTCCAATGAATATAGGTTTGTATTGGCAGTTCTAAAAATACTGCCTGCAGATGTCCCAAAGCTCATTGTAAAACAGTGTACTTCTATTGGCTTTGTACACTAACAGAAGAAAGTAGGGTCTTTAAAGATCAAATTGAACTGCCAGTTGAAACCTCCCATGTTTAATACTCCTTCGGTTCTAACTATAAGTCGCTTTGACTTTTTGATACATTTATTTTATTATGCATCTAGTATAATAATATGTCTAGACACATAGCAAAATAAATGAACTAAAAAGTAAAAACGACTTATAGTTTGAACGAGGGAGTATATATGATCCGCCCGCTTTAGTTTATTGTTTTCATTTGGTTGGGATAGTAGCACTAATATAATTTGTAACTCTTTCTGTGGCAACTTGTAAGGAGTAGTTACTGACATGGTAATGTCAACATAAATTTTTCTAGATCATTGGTGTACTTTTGGATCCACACGTCTCATGTAGCAAGTTGAGCAGCATGGGTTATTCTCATTACGCATTACTGAATTCACTGAAGGTTGCATCGACAGAAGTAATAATGACAACATGGAAATGGATGTCTCCTGATTTTAATGTTTAAAGGCCCACTAATCTGCAAGTCTACCACAAGTACATCATTTAAAAAGATTGAACTGCTTTACTGCATACCTCCTTGCTGACACTAAGGCCTGTCATGAAGGCAACACATTCCTACGACATCCCTTGTTCAATCACGCTACATATATATAGGAGGGTGGGAATGTAGGAAGAGACGAACATAGGCACTATACATATGAACTACAAGTTGCATTAATAGAATAATTCAATGCCTAGATTGAGCACAAGGGATCAAATCGACGTGGGAAAATATTTCCTATTCCGAGTAGTTACTCCCATGTGATTTACTTCTGTCTCGTTTCGATAATATATTGAAGATGACGTCTCTTTAGCAGCTACTGAGTGAGACTTTATTACCTCGCTCCAATTGAAGCAGGAAGCCCAGATCGGCTCAATGCAGGACCCTGACTCGTCTAAGATCCGTTCAGCGTCACTTTTGTGTTCTCCTCAAAACCTATCTCGACGTCACTGCTTCCTTCTCCCTCTTAAAGCTTCAATAGAGGTCAAGAGTGGAGGCGGCATGAGGGACAGCGTGCTGGATCCACGGCGCTGGTGGCCTCAGAGGTGGCCCAGCTCAATCGTGGGTCAGACCGAGGGCGGCAGCAGCCTAGCTAGGAGCAATAGGGGCTCCAGCCAGGCAGCAGCGCTGACCTTAGATTGTGTTCAGGATCCTTCTTGGCGGTGGCGGCCGCTGGAGAGAGCGACGTGGTGGTGGTCAAAAACGGCGACATGGCAGTCATCAATAATGGTGGATGGTGAGGCACCATCATGGTCATGCAACCAGCGACAATTTATTTTCTTTTCTGGCAAGATACGGAGATGACGACGCGGCTGGGATGCAGATAGGGTTTAGGGTGGTGTCCAAGTTGGGTGTATTTTGGGCCAAAAGGAAATCCATGCATGGGCTTTTTTCCCTTACGCATCAATGCCAATCCATGCGAATTGGCTTCTGCTCCAATGGTAGGACAGTCCAGTGGGATGCTTCCCACAAGGGTTCAACTGGTGCTCACAGGCATTATGCGTTAAGTGGTAAGCGACGTTCCCGTCGACAACGAGGTGCCAATGGTGACTTCTAGAATCTCCAGATCCTGCTGGGTGCTTAGTGCTTCGGAGGTGCTCATAGGGTAGGATATGCGTATGTGTGTTCATACGGGTGAGTGTGTGCGTAGCGTGTTGTGAGCGTATGCATTGTCTTGTGTAATTCTAAGAAAAAAAAAACAATGCCAATCCATGGTCGGGTTGTGGCTTAAACACGGTTTATTCCACAAAAATGAGGAGAGAAAATTTCATGAAAGTTTATCGTCACCAAAATTATAATTTTAATTTCAATTTATGAGAATTCTTAATTTAATTTTAGGCCATTTTAGGCTTTTAAATGCAAAAATCATAAATAGCAAAACTGAATGATTCAGATTTTTAATTTTAAAATTTGGCAAATTGAAACAACAATTTTGGTCAATAAATGATTTCAACACCAAAACCAAAGTTGTAGAACTCATCAAGATGCTAAACTTTTATTTTGGTAACTTCACCATCCAACACTATTTGGACAATTTGAATTTTGAATTTTGAAGTCTGATAAATTCAAATATAATTTTTTTATTTGTGAATGACTTCATCTAAAAAATCATCAACAACAAAGATATATTAACTATAAGAAAGATACGCAAAATTCGTGAACAATGTTAAGATGAAAAAATGACCAAAACACAAGTTGTAGATCTTGAACTGCACATCTTTTGTGTTGATGACTTTTCAGCTGAAATCTATATTATTCGTTCAAAATGTTATTTGAAGGAGTCCAAGGCCACTCGTGACCATGAGCATGGCTGATATACCAGTTTTACTCTACGCAGAGGTGTACACTTTCACACTGAGCCGTGAACAATGTTATTAATTGTCGATGAAAAAATGACCAAAATACAAGTTGTAGATCTTGAGCTGCACATCTTCTGTGTTCATAACACTTATTTAGCTGAAATCTATTACTCCTTCAAAATATTATTTGAAGGAGTCCAAGGCCGCTCATGTTTGTGAGCATGGCTGATATACCAGTTTTACTTTTGCGCAGAGGTGTACAATTTTACTTGTGAGCCATGAATTTCCCTTTTCGCCCGAGGTGATCGGGCCTCTTAACCCTCTTCCAAGGACGGCCGACGGGGTTCGCGCAAAAACTAAGCCTTTCACATGTTTGTCTAAGAAGTCGGGTCGATAGGTATCTTCCTGTCAGGTCATGTGATACAACCAATCCGGGGATCCATAGTTTGCGGTAGTTTCGTGTGATACAACTACACTCTAGGGATCCATAGTCCGTTTTACCCTAACACCTTTTGATAACCTCTATCAAGCTAGAAAAGGGTCTTGGGTACTAGACTAAAATCAAAGCCATGTAACCCTCACAGCTGTACTATAAGTCTTGGATGGTGGATGGTCGCTACAAATAAGTCCTAACAGATAGCCAAGAGCATCATGTAAAAGCATGAGCTCTCTCACTCTATAGTCCATGTTGCCAACATTCGAGTCTTAATCATCGTTTCAACATGCCTTTTTGATATGTTTATACAAACCACTACTTGTTCGTTGCATCGCGTCACCCCAAGAAAAAAGATGAACCTGTTGTTCCATCCCATCAACACAATATATAGAAATGTCATGGACATGTTCTCTTCTTCCAAATTCCATGAACCCAATACAAAACACTTGTCTAGGTTGTCTATAACAAGTTGAGTTACAAGTGCAGCATCAAACATAAACTAAGCATTCCCTCTTCTCACAAGGAGTATTATTTTAAAGGCTGGACTGATCTGAATGTGCTTGGTTTTGCAGGGGCGAAGTAACATCTGGAATGAAAGTTGAGTTGCCGCCACATTCCAACTTGACTCAAAGTCGACGGCCATTTATTTGTGTGGTATTAACTAACATTGGAATTGTACCTTATATGTAGCTAGAAGAATACCCACACATTGCTCAGGACTTTATTAGTAAACTATAAACCAGATTCCTAAACCGTTTGTGTATATAGAATTAATGGTACCCTAGGTACTATGTTTATATATATAGTTGAGCTCGGTTTACATGTTATTTCGCACCAAAACTTGTAAAAATAACACTACAGAAACTGGACCGTCGTTCAGCCGTTGGCGACGCCTTCGCCGAGAACGGTGCTTGGCATAGGACTAACGGGGAAATTTTTATGGCACAGGTCCTATGCCGAGCACCGTAAAGGCCAGCTCTCGGCGAAGCCTTCGGCGAGAACCGTCAGGCGCTGTCAGCGAAGAAAAGTGACTGTTAACGGTCGGTTTCAATCGACACCGATTAGCCCGCCTTCGCCGAGCAGCTGTCAGTGAGCCGTCGATGAAGAATTTTGATTTTAAATTCTTTGCCGAGAACCATACAAGACAGCTGTCGGCAAAATTAATGTTTTTTTTGGAAAATTCTTCACCGAAGATCAAGCTCGACAAAAGTATCTTTTTTTCGAAAATTCTTCGCTAAGATTCCTCTATGTGAGCTCTCGGCAAAAAAAAAAAATTGAAAAATTCTTTTGCTGAGATCCCTTTATCTCAGCTCTCGGCGAAGGCAGCATCTTTGCCGACGGCTATTACCATTCCGCTCGGCAAACTTGGGAAAGTGCCGTCGGGTAGCCATTTTTCTCCAGGTTTGCCGAGCACAATTGCGAAGTGCTCGGCCAAGAAGGCTTTTGCCGAGAGCTGTGCTCGGCAAAGCTTTCAAAATTTGTCATTTTTTTTTTTGCTTTCCAGATTAGGAATGCCACCTTCTTCATGTCGCGCCCCCACGCCCACCATGGCCGGAGCTCAGCCATGACTAGGTCCATTCCGACTAGATCAACCCTACAGAAACAGAACAGCTTGGCCGGTGAGCTCTACTTCACTGACAAGACACCTGAGACCGTCTCCAATGGTTAGCTATTTGGCTATCTAGATGTGACGTGGCAAGAAAAAAAGAGGAGAGGGAGTAGTCACTAGCTACATGCAAAAAGCTAGACTATTTCACGTGAGCCCAAGAATATGTGAGAAGAGCACTAGTACTGATTCGATTTTTAGCACCGGCACAATCTTTTCCGTGGCGGGCACTTGTTTTGCCCGCCACGGAAAATACTCCGCCACATCCTTTTTTTTTTTTTTTTTTTTTTTTTGCGTGGCGGGCATGATTTTGCCCGTCCACGGAAAGATTTTGGCGTGGCGGGCACCTTAGCACGCCCGCCCATAAAAATACGCTATTTTTGCGTGGCGGGCGCGTTAAGGTGCCCGCCACGCAAAATCTTTTCCCGTGACGGGCATCTTAAAAGGCCCGCCACGTAAAATGAGCAAGCCCCAAAGACCCGGCAAGAAGGCCCGATATCCTTCGCCGGATATAAATATGTGTCCCTAGGGTTTTGAGGCTCAACTCAACCCTCCCTCTCTCTCTCTCGGCCCAACCGGCTGCCGCTCCGCATCCCACTCGATCCCGTCCCTCTCCATCCGCGCTCCCTCCCTCCTCACTCACCTTCCTCCTCACCTCCGCTCACACATGGAAGCGGCGGATCGAGATCCGGCCTCCCTCCACGCGTCGTGAAGGATCCACGCGTGGGGCCTCCTCCCACCGCCAAGGGCGGCAGCGGCGACACGCGCGGGGCCTCCTCCACCGCCGGACGCTGGGCCCCTCCACGCGCCAAGGACGACGACGTCGTGCGGGCGGGGACGACGCCCACGATGAAGGCGTGGTGCGGGGACGACGCACGGCGGGCAGCGGGCACGTGGGCGACAACGCGGCAGCGGCGGCGCGCGCAGGGATGACGATGGCGGCCGAGGGGACGGCGATGGCGGCGCGCTGGCGGATCCTGTGGCGGCGGCGCTGCTCCCGTAGATGGTCTCAGCGGGCCCTAGATGGGCTCCGGCGGCCTGTCGGGGTTTTTTTTTTTTTTATTTTTTCAAAACTTGGACCGTGACGGGCATTAATTTGCCCGCCACGGTTAATCTATTAACCGTTGACGGGCATTGTAGCCCGCCACGCTTATTCCACGATTTACCGTGACCTTTCATTAGTGACGGGCTCAAATGCCCGCCACGCAAAATTAAATTCGCCCGGCCACGCAAAAATCATTTGGGTACTAGTGGAGCATGTGGGTCCAACAATATAAAATAGTTTTTGTTATTGTATCTCACATCCAAATCAGTCGACTATGTAGCTAGCACTAGCAATTACCATTGGGGACGCCCTAAACCATAGATGGCCCCAGACACGCCTCGGAACTCTACAACGCAGGTATGACACCGATGTGGTCCTACGGCTAGACCTGGTGTGTGTATAATGCTTGGAACTTTGTTGTCACATCGGTTTGCCTCGAATGTGGGTCCATGGAGCCATGTCACTTGATCCTCCACCTTCGGCAAAAAACACACTCTAAATACGAGTATGGATAATTACTTTGAGACATGTCACACATATCATGGTGAATTGTCACATCTTGGTCGGCCCTTTTTGGATTGGCCAACCTCGCTAGGTGGTTCCATAGGCTCAAGCGAACATGTTATTGATAAAATTATGTTCATATCAGTTTATTCTTTGTTTAATGAGAGGTTATTTTGAGACAATACTCCCTCCGGGCTGATATTAGAAGTCGTTTTGGACAAGGTTTGAGTCAAACATCGCTAATTTAAATCATCAATAACTTTTACGTTGTTGAGTTTGTAAATGTAAAAATTATATGAGTAGATTTGTCTTAAAAAATACATTGTTAAAAGTATACATATATCACATCTCTATAAATATTTTTATAATAATAAGAGGTCAAAGTTGTGTTTTGGAGACCGTGTCGCTGTTCTAAACGACTTCTAATACCATCATCCCGGAGGGAGTATATTTAAGAAAGTTTCACCGTCTATAGCGTCACTCCGGGTACACAAAGTCTTTTGACACCTCCTCCCTGTCACCTTTTCGAAGCACCGATGCATACCTTCGTGTATCGCCATTGGCTTGGAGTCCATGCTCTTGGCTGTTTGTGTTCCTATGCTGCCATGAACCTTGAACGAGCGGCCTCCAAGGCCTGGAGCAACGCAGTTCGGGGAAGAAGAAGGAGGAGGCGATGTGGGGGCGACCATGGACAGCTTGTGGCGGCTTGGGTTCATTCGTTGGGTGCTCGCAAATGGAGTCGTGGACTTGGTTGGACCAAAACACGCTGAGTGGGGAATGACTCGTGCTGGGCGTGAGTGCTCGGTGGGGAATGAAACATGGTGTGAACGAAAAAAGAGATGGGCAATTTGGTAATTAACTAATGGCATCTGTTGGTTCCCATTAGCTAGGAGACCTCTTAGCTACTAATGGGATGGGCTATTTGGATCCACCAGAGTTGAATTTAGCGAGCTAAAATTTAGCTGGTGGATTCAATAGGACCTAATTGTACTGCCTCAAATTCAAATTAACAGGAGTTTTGAATTTTTAGATACCAAGTTTTTACTAGACACTTTGGTATAGACTATGTCTAGATATAGAATAAAAACAATGTACATAGAAAAGCTAAAACATCTTATAATTTGGAATGTAGGTTATATATCACATTCATTTGTGTAAGTGTTTTACCAACTCCTTATTTCAGCACATTTATTCAACTGACTCACTGTCGAACAAGACAAAATGATGGGATGCATGTGGGCATGTGGCTGGATGACTTGTCCGAAGGGGCCAAAGGCACCAAAATGTCAATGACATTGATGGAATCGACCGGAATTCTAGGTCAATGTATACATATATGACATGCATCATTCCATACGCTGGCTGGCGGCTGTTGCAACCAATCAACAATCTGCCCATAGCAAAGCCATAAACCGTAAACCATATACCCACATAATAAATCCAAACAAAACTACACATACATATATTCTACTTGCACCGGACATTACTACTGTATAACCACCAAACAGCATCGATCGTGGACAGAAAACATGGAGACTCCCCCGGTCGTTCCCTGCACGGCTCCCTTACGAACTTCAAGGTCACCAATCCTACTGATCGGAGTTTGTCAACTCTAGGAATCAATCAAGTTTGCCAATCGTTCACATGCTTAGCTGTGCTCACTTGTAGTAATTCCCTAATAAAATTAGAGCGAGCTCGGTATCAGGGTGATGTAAGTTTACCAACCGTCCATCTAGGCCCACGCTAATGCGTGTCCAGACATAGTTACCAGACTCACCGTTTTTATCAGGGGTGATGTAAGTTTGACAAATTCAGATAACTATGAAATAGTCAAGTAGCTAAAAATTTAGGTTAAGGTACGATCAGGCATTTCGTTGACCGAATATTGGTATCTACTCACTCCGTTGTTACTTTTTTAGAGTCATCTCATGTTTGACTATATTATATAGAGAATTATGAAGATTTGTTAACATTAAATAGGCAATACTAAAAAATATAATTAATGAAGAATCTTATGAAACTTATTTGTATCATAAAGGTTTATTACATAAGTTTGGTTGTAGTCAATTGGTAAAGGAACGACTGTGGTAAAGGGCTTTTGAAACCTGTCCTTTACAACAGTTTTGTAATTAATTGGTGTATCGGTTGTCACCACTCAAATTTAAAAGCTTATGCAATGCATGTGAACAGGTTTGTAATTTTAAAGCTTCTAATATAATTAATATAAGTTCAATGGTCTAGTTGGCTGAGAACTTATGCAATGCATGTGATCACCTCAAGAATGCAACCCGTCATTATACTAGAACTAATAATGTCGCAGATCCAACCTCCACACCCAGGGTCATGGCGCTATTTCAACAACCACAAGCACCACAACTTGAAGGAGCTTCTTCAACAGATCCACGACTGGGCAACAAAATAGCGTGAGGACACGCCGCGCAGAAAAGGAGGGATTAGTGTCAGGGGCCAAGACGGGCTACCAAGGTATTGGGCCCAAGTCTGGCCAAATGGGCCTAGTATTAACACTACCTGCCTGGAGGGGTACCGGTAGTGCACTGCAAGACCCATCTATATATGTTTAGGATTAGGAAGAGTCCAAAAACTAGGAATAACTAGGAATATTTGTTAGTGAAGATGGGTCGATAGTTGAATCCCATAAATAAATAGAGCCCCCCATAAATTAGACTCTTTTTTCAATAAATATCTCTACTTTCTAAAATCACTCTGTATTTGGGGAAACATGGAAGTTCAGGGTGTTGATGATCACTAACACCCATTTTTCACCGTAAACATCACCCCAACCCAAGAAAAATAAACAACACAAGTGCCATTTATGTTTGTAATTCACCTGCTAATTACACTTGTGATTGGAGAAATTAATATTTGTATGCATGAAAAATCATAAAAATGGACAAGTGGGTGTGGCAGGACGACGTGGGCCCTGGCATCGGCTGACGCCCCCGCGCTACCATGTCAAGGATCCATGGGATGGAGTCCTCGGAGGACCTCCACAACGCAAAATGCTAAGTACTACATAGAAAAAATTTGGTGACGTTCCGTCCATTGGAGATCAACACAAACCTCTGGACGCCCACAACACAACTAAGTGACCATATCGAGGCTGTAGCCATCGATCAGTCTCGCCATCAATGTCGACGGCAACCACAGTGTCCGTGCATACATTGCATTGAATACCCTTTGGTTGCGCTCCTTCCAAATGCACCATGCAACAAGGACAACCAATGTATCGAAGCCTTTGCGCACCAATGCACCATTGATGCGAACTTTGATGGCAGCCTTTGGCAGTTGAGGCCTGCATAGCTATATATACCTTGATTGGAGTCTATGCGCTTTTAGTCGACAGATTGACAGACAATTGGCTTTCAGAAATAAAACAAGGCAGTCCCTGCTGGCCCCTGCGGCCGCCTGGCGACTTGAAGGAATCAGAGAGCTGCAAGACGGCACAAAAATGATCTCACCGTGGACCAACAGTCCTACATAAAAGAATAGTATATATAGTCAATGGACGTAACCAAATGCACGACTTGTTCTCAATTCCAGACCTAGATCTTTTTTTTCAAATGCACCTGTTTGAATTTCTTTTCTAACAGGTCTCGTGGTCGGCACTCCCAAACCACTAATTCTTTGCTTGACTCCACTCGGCTAGCTATAGAGGAAAACTCACATGCAGGACAGCCAACTAGTCAGCAGTTAACTGCCCATACTAACCGTGACCTACTTTGTTTGTTGGAAGAACCTCTATATAAAACAGGAAAGAAAGATGGTTTTCATATTTTTTTTTGGTTCTGCGTTTTGTATGCTCAACGAACGTCCAAATTTTATATCATTGGCATCAGCTTAACCACCTAGGTAGGCCAGGACTAACCAATAATTACTCGTTGATGATGAAACATTAAATGATCAAAATAAAACCAACATAAAAGAAATAATAAACTAGAGAAAAAACTTAAATGAAAGATATATAAAATAATATTACAAAAAACAACAACAAAAGATAAAAACAAATTGAAATAAAAGCTAGCATGTGAAGAAAAGGCTCATCGTACACATTGGGCCATCAACAGGCTGGACCTATGTCGAGACAATAAGGCCCATGTTTTGGAGGCGTCCTACTGTCTGATCTCTGAAGAAGCCAGCATTATATTGTGCCGAGCACCCAAATTACGCGTCCTACACGCTGCCGTGGAAGTGGGCCGATTTCAATTCCTTAGAGGGCCAGCGACCGCTTCCTTGAAGTAAAAAGAAAAGTTGCACGTTGATGTCCTGCTGATATCAGCACATCCCAAACGTTTTGAAGTGAAAAGAAAAAGTCATACCTCCTAAACCAAGTATCCTAATTAAATTCCGATGGCATCGTCATGTTCATTGTAATAAATTCTTCAAAATAAGATCCAATATGGTGTATTTCGATAGATTTAGTAACCATTTATCTCATACTAAACACATTTATAAAAATAATCATCACAGTATATATAATAAATGAACAACTCTAAACACATCCTAGAATATTGCATTTATAGTACGTGTGCATCCCACACATGTATCATAGAACATCACATGTATACTAAGTAAACATCTCTAAATACATCATAAAACAACACAAAATACATTATAGAACATCACATGTATACGAGCAACAGATATATTCTATAATAACACATATACTAAGAAGACTTCTCTAGGTACACAATAGAAAAACACTAAATAGGACATTGTATATATAGTACGTGAGCAACATTAAATACATCATAGAAGAACATGTGTATACTAATTGAACATCCCGAGATATATACACCATGGAATAACTCCATTTTTGGTAACATAGACCTAGTGTAATACAAGCCCTCGAGTTCATTACCTTGAGGCCTTTGAACTGGAAACAATACAATATACAGAAAATATTAAAATTACAAACACTTGTTTGCCCCACACGTAGGTAGGTCAATAGACACCATATAGATAGAATATTTCAGGCACCGGGTAGATATAGCAAGCTAAGTGTGTAGTGGATGGAGGGATGAGCCAAATCGAGATACTATGGTTCTGTAGGTCCTCGCTTCAGGACACCGGCGTGCGTGAGCAGAGCCCAAAGGTGCGTGATGAACTCCCCTCCCCTGGCAAGAGTGTCCAGATGCGCCCGGGCGTCGTCAGATGGTGAGACGTAGAGCATCATCTCCACCCAGAATTCAGAGATTACCTTCCACCGCTTTGTTGGCTCTTCTATATCTTCAATCAGATGCCTTGCAAGCAGAATACCCTTCACCAATACCTGTGCTTCATCCCCATCACCTTCATCTGTGCGGTATTTCAGTAGCTTGTCACACATGTTCTTCTCCTTCTTGCACCCTTTGAGTATCTCATCTGCTTCCTCGATGGTCTCATCAAGTATGGATTCTGATATAGAGCTGTGGTCAGGCAAGAGGTCAGGCAAGAAAGAGAGGAGATGCATACAGTACTGAGACAAAGTGGTGGCTATTGTGACCATATCTTTTCATCTGGTGTCTTCTTCATTTTTAGCTTGTGCATCCAGCTGGTGCTTGCACAGTATTGTAGCAACGTGCCAGATCAGTATTGTGCGAGCGATCGATCCTTCGGTAGCTGTAGCATCATAGTCATAGGCCCATGCTGGGAGGTGAGCATCAATTTCATTGTTTCGCAATGATGTTACGCCGCTGGTCAGGATGCCGTTGCTTCTTACCAGGGACTCAACTACTGCTTTCTTCACATTTTCGGACAGCTTGACTGAATTATTGCGCCCCTTCCGGACCTTCTTGCCCCTTCCTTTGTGGCCAACCTCCTGGAGGATACAGTACTGTCCAAGTCTGTTCTTCCATGGGCCAAACGCCCTCAACCTCAAGAGAAGTCCTATGACCATCTCAAAGAAACCACAACTTGTTTGCAAACAAGGTGTGGTGACATAGCTCTTTATCAGCGCCACCTTAAACCAGCCTGAGGCTATGTAGAGGTACAACTGGTATAGCCCTAGGAATGCCAAGACAACAGTTATGAATATGGTCATGTTATACAGTTTCTCATTGGAGTTACGATGCGCAGTGATGACGATCTCGTAGGTGAGCCACAAGCATAGTCCAAACATGATGATAGGAAGACAGGGAGCTAAGTATGCACCCTTCTGGTTGAAGTAAGAGTACCTTGTGTAATAAATGTCATGGACAAAGACAAGCACTTCCTTGATGACCCTGAAAGGCCGCTGGTATGGCTTGTCCCCAGAAAGCAAGCCTTTGAACATGAAGTCATGGGTTTTCTCAAGGCCTGCCTCTGAGAGCTTGAAGCCAGCAAACCTTCGGTTGAGCATCTTCGAGAGTGCCATGGAGAGGCACAGGTCCTTGAGCAAGTTGCCCCGCTCAAGGTGCAGCAGGTTACCCGTGCATCGCCAGATCTGCTCGACAGTGATAACTTTGAACCCCTCCTCTTCATTGAGTGGCATGCTCCTGGGACGCTTGATGTAGTACTTCTCACCAGCGACCAAATACTTGTAGCCTTCCATGGTCACTGGATCGAAGGACCCCTGCAGCTTCAGGTCCTCACACTGCATGTATTGGGTGATCACATTCATGTTCTTGGAGAGGTAGGACTTGCTCACCATTCTCATGGAAGCAATCCTAACATATGACTTGAGGAAGCCAGCCAACAGGATGGCCACCAGTGGTTTAAGGTAGGGGAATCGGTCGCCACGACTTTTTTCTAAGAACCAAACAATATAAACAATGTACGCTACCAACAATAACTTGAGGAGGTGTTTCACGAAGATGCCTTTCCAGTTGTCGATGTCGTTGAGGCGGCAAGCTGTGAGATTGTCCGTGCTTCCCAGGAGCAGAAGCATGAACACGGCCCACACGGCGAAGTCTTGGACGTAGCAATCGGAACTATTCATCCGCCCAATGGTGTAGCTCGCCAGCAGGTAGGACTGTGTGTCAATTCCAATTACGATGTTGTGGAGTAGGGTATGGCTGGACTGCCGGCGTAACGAACCAAGTAGGTGCAGGAGGATCATGGCAACATTGGCCAGGACGACCAGAACTATTACAAAAACTATGTCAAACTTTTCCCTAACACCGCAGCCTGGGGAAGGGCGACTTGGGCTTGGTGCCAATGACGCCATAGTGGCAGCAACAAATTAGTTTCCTCCCTAATACAACAATCTAGTAAGAGTGGGCGCTAGCTGTATAGTTCTCTGGTTCACTCCAATGGCTTGGTGATGAGAGCTCTCCGAGGTCATATATGTATATATAGAGAGAAGCCTATAGAGAAAAGCATCGATCATAGGTGGTTGTGGCCACCAAACAGGGTACAGAATGAAGCCATTCAGTAAAGGCAGGGTAGACCACTCAAATTATGTGATACACACTTCTCCTTGCATGAGTTTTCTATTTCAAGTAATATATATACTCTGTCTGATTGTGGGACTAGCGGCTCCTCAGCCAACGAGAAACAGAAGCAAACATATTGCTTGTCAACGATGAGGTGCCACATGCTGGAGGATTCAGTACCGGAATCAACCTCTTCGCTAAGTACCCCTATCTTCGTTGAGTGCCAAACAAAAAAACTCAGCAAAGATGGCTTTGCCTAGTGTTTTTTTTCGGCACTCAGCAAAATGCATCTTTGCCGACTGGTTTTTAGCACTCGGCAAGATGCATTTTGCCGCTTGTTTTTTCTACCACTCGGCAAAGATGTATTTTGCTGAATGTTTTTTTCTCGCACTCAACAAAGAGGCATACTGCTGTGTGTGTGTTTTTGGCACTCATCAAATTAGTTTTTCGACGCACTTTTTGAGGCCCTAAACAAATTCAAATGAAAACGTTTTTAAACTACAAAGTTGTGTAACTTCTCGAGATCTATATCTTTTATTTTGATCATTTTTCTTCATTTGACAAAACGGTATTAGCGTTGTTCATATAATCAATATCTCTCTCATATCTCTCTATAATATAGATTCATGTAAACTAGAAGAGAGATATATATAAGATATGTGAACAATGTAACTACCATATGAATAAATGACAAAAATAGATTTTGTAGATCTTGAGAAGTTATGAATTTTTTAGTTGGCAACGTATTGATTTGAAATCATCCATTTTCGAATTCAAATTTTTCAAACAACCTCAAATAGAGAAAATTCCTAAATGAAAATTGTTGATCTCAAAAACCTGTGAAACTTTCTAGTTGACAGATGTTTAATTTAAAATCATCTTATCATACAAAACTATATTTTTAAGATCATAAATTTGATATTCAAATTTGGCAAACAACTTCGGATGGTGAAATTTCCTACATGAAAACTATAGATCTCGAGAAGTTACTTAAACTTTTATAGTTGACAATATTTTGAGATGAATTCATGTAGGGCCTCAAACAAGCAATTTACACTTAAATTAGTATAATATTTGTGAACCATTATGGAATGTAGTCACAATTGACAGTCTTGTGCAGTGGTAGAGGTTGCATGTTCAAATCCCACCGGCCACATGGCGCAAAACAGATGACTTTAAAGGAGACAGGCTGACACTAGCTAGTGGGGTGCTCGCCATAAGATAAAATTTCCTATGGTTTCCTTTTGATTATTCTTTGCCGAGTGCTTTTTTTCGGCACTTGGCAAAAGATCCATTTTCTAATTCTTTTTTACTAACGGGGGCACTCGGTAAAGACTTTGCCAACTGTATATATAGGCCTTTGGTGAGTACCTAGTGTCTGTGGGGTACCGATTGGAGGATGAAGAGTCGTGGATGGCCAGAAAAGTACATATGGCCAAACAAAACGCCAGAGCGGGAGGACGAAATATGCGTAGGTGTTTGTTTTTAGTTTTTAATGATTGGCTAGGATCTTATCCATATGTTGCAATGGGAAAAAAAAATGATTGCACGGCAATTAAATTAAATGTATGTTGTATTATTATTAACATGACTTGTTCACAAACCCATCCTCTCCAATGGTTAAAATATTAGGATACACTACTAATAAAAGTTACTAATATTTTGTTTAAACTACGATGGCTTTAGCTGCCCTCTATATTATTAATATGACTAGCAAGTTCACAAATCCATTTCTCTTCACATACTTATAGTCTATACTCAATTTTGATAATCCATGAATTCTTGTTTTTATGTATAATTCACCCATATCCATCGGGTCACCTCAATTTATCTCCGACGTATACTTAGTTGAAACATTTGTTTAAACTACGATGGCTTTAGCAGCCCTCTATATTTTGAAGGCATGAACCTAAATCCTAATTTCTTTTTTCCAAAATTTCAAGATTATTAAGCTGAGATACAATGACTATCATTTATACAATGACTATTATTTACAATGGAAATTATAGTCTACCTATTTGATGGCAAAATGTATTATGTTTTTGTAGGAATTTTAGGATCTATTTTTTCATTTGTAACGGTTTCCCGAGTAATAATTTCTAGGACTATTTTTTGTTTGTGCAGGAATTTTAGGATATATATTTTAACTTTCAACTTTTGGTCACATATTAAGTCGAAATTTGAATGCTTAATTTGATTTTTCATTTTATTTTAATTATATTATACTGTATGTATAACCCAATGTGGGCCGTGATCCTCAACGGAAAAAAACAGGCCAACATGAGCCGGAGGAGGCACGCTAACTTGGCCTTGCACCTCGTCCTAAGGTTTCACGCTCATAGTATTACTGTAGTGCGCACCGAAGTAGCACGACCATGCTCGCAAGGAGGAGAATCCAATCTTATTAGGATGTCCGAGGTTGCTTTATTATGAAGGCGAACCTACTCCATCAGATAAAAAAAAAAGGCGAATCTCATTTTACAAAGCAAACATAGGAAAAAGTATATTCTTTGGTTCGGTAAGAACCAAATGGATGGCAATGCTCTCATGGAAAAAAGACGTGGTTTGGCCACTTGATCCATGGTTTTTTTTTCAAGAAGGTGACTTCACGTGTATTTGACTAAGAAACACTGTATTCGTGGCAGTGACCTATCCAATCGAGGCATTTGATTGTGGGCCGTCTAATAAGTCGTGGCCGTCACTACCGTTTCAGACAAGTTGTCGCATCTATACATACCTATAGTTTTCGTAGGCGCCGTCACTTCCGTCACAAGGCACGGATCACTGTTCTGGGAACAGTATCACTCTTGCACCGTTGGATCTGTTCCCCAAATCAAGTCGTACACGTCATGTCCCTTCGCCCTCACGCGAACCTTCTCGCGGGCTGCCGACTACGACGCCGCCCCTGCCCACTCCCACCTCTCTTCCCTCCCCTGGCTCCCCCGCCGCACCTCCCAGCACCGCCCGCCGCACCCTCACATCGGCGCGGCACCAGCTTCCACCATCACGGCTCACTCTGCGCCACCCTGCCGCCTCCCTGTTCCCACCTCTCCACTCCGCAACACTTCGCCTCGACGTCGCCTCGACATGGCGCCGCAGCGTCGTCCGTAGGATGCCGCCACCGCCGTTGAACCACGTGGTCCATCGGAACTGCGCCGCCCGCCGCCACACCGTCCATCTCCGCCCATCGAACTGCGCCCTCCCCTGCCCTCCATCCCAACACCCTTTCTCTTCTCGCGTAAGTGCCTGGGCAAATCTTCCTCTTCTACGTAAGTGCCTGGGCAAACTTCGTACCCGAATTGGGATTCTTAGTGTATAGCCGAATTGGGATTCTCAGCGTATAGATAGATGTTCAAATTGATCTGTGCATTATTCCCTGAACGGATGCGCCTGACTGTTCAGTGCCTTAGATTAACTTGCCATTGTACTTTGCAGTTGGAGCCGAATGTCTTCTGATGTACCATTGCGTCAATTTGCAGATTTTTTTATATAAAAAAAACGGTTGCATGATCAGAGCATGATTTCGTAAAAGATCTTATTTCCAACTTCAAGGCTCACTGCACATCGTTAATTTCATATTCATAGTTCGGCGGATTGATAATAATTGGAAAAAAAAAATACATTTCTAATCGTAATAGTTCTGACACAATTTCGTAGTTTTCTGTACGCTTCAGTAATTCTAGCAACCTCAAGATTTTTTTCCCCTAAAAGCTATCATGACCCATATCCTTCTGTACATGAAGCTGCATCATGAATTGAGGCAACCACGCATGCATGGCCCAGACTTATGACGCGCCATATATTGCATCATTTCGATTTACTTTTCCTCCATTCCTTACAAAAATTTTACTTATATTATGTGCTTTTTCTTGCCCGCGCTTTGCGCGGGGTTAGTAGCTAGTTGTTTTTATTGTTTGCTGGCCCACATAAAAGTACTACTCCTATATCCTATCATATGCGCTCCAACAGACCTTTTAGATACTTCTATTTTACTGGAGATCACTTCCATGCTCTGATTGGCGGAAGAAGATAAGGTAGCGGAGAGTCACAAGCTGGAGCTTGGCCAGCTTTTGTTTTTATGTTCTTTTGTACACATGCGTACTGAGCTTTCGTATTATGTTCTTTGTGCAGGAATCTAGCTAACCATGGATGCACTACTTGACAATATACACAGCTGTTCAAATACAAACCATGAGCTCATACCAAAACATGGAAAGAAAACTATTTAAGCTATTTCTATTCTAGAGCTTCCATCCGAATTTAGAAAAGATTTCGATGACCATCGTCTCCAAAAAGTCCACAACCATTTTTTTTATGTTATCTCATAGACTGCTTGATATATATGTTTGTATATTTTTATTTTTTTTATGTCAGGATGTAATCCATGCTATGAAGTAGGTGATATGTCCGTCGATGGAGAGGGATGTACTATTTGTATTAACATCTACTAATAACACTACTTTGAAGGTACTCATACATGTAAGATATGTGTATATATGCATATATGTATAGCTATATATGTCGGTAGAGGCGTGTGTGCATATATCAGTGTTTCAGTTTGTATTATTATATCATTAATAATTACTTATATCAGAAACTTTTAGTCAGTAGGCAATTAAATTCTACTTAGAACAGCTTTCCATCCCACGCCCAGAGGAATACGCCACTCAAACAAGCATAGTTGTTTTGCGGACTAGAAGGCCGCGACGGCGTTATGCTGCTGGGCTACGGAATCCGATCCACCTGTTTGGTGTTCAACATCATGCATGGTATATAGGTACATGAGAGAGGGTAAAGAGATACTCCCGCCACACAAAATAAAAAATAATTCGATCTAAGCATTCTAGGAGTCAAAACAATTTAACATTTAGCAAATATTATTGCAGTAATGATATGAAATTAGTACTA
Organism: Hyparrhenia diplandra; assembly: GCA_015847255.1. Taxonomy (NCBI): domain Eukaryota; kingdom Viridiplantae; phylum Streptophyta; class Magnoliopsida; order Poales; family Poaceae; genus Hyparrhenia; species Hyparrhenia diplandra. The sequence continues at coordinate 966,251 of JADLZK010010995.1, forward strand.
TATGATTAATTATGAAACATATTATCATGGAAGATTTAATTGGAGACATAAATGTTATTATTACTTATCATAAACTTTAGCTACTCTCATTTTCACAAATTTTCTAGTTATATATATTTTTTTCTGAGACAGTAGGAAATATGTAAACTGTGTGTAGACAGAAGGAAGATTACTTTTTTTTTTGAGAAAACGAACAGAAAAAAAATGAGCAAAACGTACAGAAAAATATATGGGCTGCGCCACATGTGGTTGGGCTTTTCTCAGATGACCCGATTAGACGTTTTAGATCAGAGGGAGTATTTAAAGTTTGTGTAGGCTGGGCCAAATGACGAGACTTTGGGCTGCGGCACGTGTTTGAGCCTGTACGACTAGGCTTTTTTTTATGAGTTGCAAACATTTCGGTGCGTTGCACAGTTTTTTTATTATTAGTTGCAAACATTTCGGTGCGTTGCACAGACCAATACATTTTAGAAACGAATTCATATCATCTAAGGACAACTAATAGAGGCTTGCATTTCTAAGGGCCCCGCCTTTAGAAACCGACTAAGAAATTAAGATGGACATTTTAAAAGGCTCGTCTCGATGAATATGGTTCCACCTAAAGATAATCTCTTTATATGAAGTCGGATAAATACAAACCTTTTGACCATCTCTGAAAATTCTTTCAGCCCACCCTCTCAAAATCATTTGTATCAAAATTCTAGCATCTCTAGATTTCAAGCTAGCATCGACCTGTGTATAGCAACCTCATGTGCGTTGGCCTTGGTGAGTGAGATTTACAGGGGAATACAGCAAGCAGCATCGATCACAAAAGTAGAGTTCTCTGTTGTCATTTATTCTACTTCACGTCAACCTTTTCTCGAAGAAGAAACATGCATCCATACCTGCTGGCTGCTGCTGCTGAGACTGGTGATGAAGGTACACAGTTGGCTTGTTGGAAATTCCTATTTGCCGGCCGAGCGCAGGTGTTATGATTGTGAAGAAAGTCCGATCCCAGAATTGTTGTAGGTGTTAGAAATCAGGTTCTATCTATATCACACTTGCACATAGAATAGGCACACGGGACACAGAGAGATAAGAGTGGAAGGAGTTCTTCATTGTATTCACTTAGCCTGGTATCTTTACAATGGAAAGGGACCTCCTATTTATAGCCAAGGAGGCTCAGATGACTACAAGTTACAGTGTGTGAAATGCTTGACTTCCTTCTTCTCCTTCATTAAATTGGCCACACCTAAAGTCTTGTGTTCATACACTATTTTTAGTCTTTGTGAAGACTTTGGTTCTCAACACTCCCCCTTGGCCAATTTAATTTATGCCATGTATATGTCTCCTTAAAATCTTCGCCCGTAAACCCAAAGTGGAAAAAATGGTAGGAGAAAAAGAGTACATAACATGCATCTTTCTTATGTTGCACCTGTTGCCTTCTTAAAAACCTTGAATGAGAAAACCCAGTGGAAAAAACTAATGAAGGGAAAAAGAGTACAACAGCTGATCTTCGGTTCAAGTCTCCAGGACTAACCGATGCAACTTAATTAGGTCTTACGGACCAAGCTGTAACCTTCGTCATCTCAATCCGTTTATGGGCTTTGATTCACATTACGCGCCCCCTTGGGTAAATTGCGCTCCTCATGCATTCCTCATCAAAAACTCCTCCCCCACCCCAAAAAAAAAAAACCCGGTGGGAAAAAGGGTCGGAGAAAAGAGTACATTACACACGCCCAAGCTGTGTGTTGCACCTGTTGCCTCGTTAAAAACCTTGCATGGGAAGACCCTATGGGAATAACTCACCAAGGGAAAAAGCGTACAACAGTCTGATCAACAGGATCAGATCATGATCTTCTGGATCGCGATTATGGACTATGATTCAGGGAGCCTTCTCCCCCTGAACCCTGCAACTCTCTAAGTCATCTAATGTCCTTTTCCACTAACACTGTGGAAGTTAGAGGATGGTAGAGATTCTATTAACGATTCTGCTAGATGTTCACATGACTGAGTTTGCAAGATATTAATTTCCTTGCTCTTTGGGAGCCTATGAGGAACTGACTTTGGAGCAATGCATTTGCTCTTCACATAGTCCTTATGCATTTGTGCAACACAAAGTAGCGTTCTCTTTATAGACAACGACGGGGGAGCTATCAAAGCTCTTCGGGAGCCACGTAACTTCTGGATGTGGCCAAATATCCATTTGAGCCAAACACACTCTCGTGTGGCTTTATATGGGGCACTCATCTCTTGGTGGTCGGATAGTATGGCGACCAAGGTCTGGTACATAGACTTCCATAAAAAGGTTGCACCACTATAGAGAAACACGAAACCGGTTTGGGATCTAGCATTATGCGGGTCAGACATAGAGCTAGTATCCACATATCCACCATGGTTAGGACCTAGTTCTTCAGGAACCGTTGACCAGGGTCTTAGGCCTGAGGATAGTCTTAGCGCCAAGTCAATATCTTCTGACTAGGATAGCGTCGTACCTTGTCAATTAATTTACAACAAATGCAATATCAGCCCTTATACAGTTCGCTAGGTACATCCGTGCTCCAATGGCGCTCAACTAGGGAACTTCAGGTCCCTACATTTCCTCATTGTGACCCTTGGTCTAGATGGGACTTATCCACTTTTAGGGACTGGTCCACCATGGGAAATTTAGAGGGTAGCATTTGCCCTATATTTTTTGAGTACCCTCTTTTCAGACTGGTATACAAACACTCCTTCGGGGAGGTGCTCGAGCTGCTGGCTCGAGTAGAACTTGGCTTTATCCAAGTCATGTGTAATTCCTCTTCAGGAGGAAATTACTCAAATGGTTGAACCTCATCCTTTCAGATCATTCAAGTCATACTATGGCCGCTTCGAGGCGACATTATTTTCTCGATTCGGTCTAGGGATCTTGAGTCCTTCAGGGACTCCCGGGATCTTCGAATCAAGTGACCCATATAAATATGCGATCACAATATTTGCCAAACTGCCTTTTAGTTTTATGTTATTAGCTGCCATGAATATAAGTATCAGAACATTTCTGCCACTTATAACAGGAGCGCAAATTTCATCATAAATGATGATGATGGGTCTCTGCGGGAACCCTTATGCCACTAGCCTCGCTTTGTGCCATATTTATTCCTCTTCAGGAGGAAAACCCATTTGCATCCTTCAAGGATGACTTCCAGAGGTGTTGGGACTGCAGGCCCAAAAAAACCCCTTTCACAGAGCAAGCGCTACTCTGCCTCAATTGTTGCTTTCCATTTTGTCCCATTCTAAGTGCTTCTGGCACTCTGCCATGGACTTTGGTTTTGGATCCGGATCTATTTCGCTAGCAATTTTGAGGCAATATGTTTGTCTACAATAGTGGTCTTTCAACCACACTATTCTCCCCGACTTCACAAAATTAGTGGCGATCTCCTCATGATTGTCCTCCCGCTCATCGTGATTTCCCAAAACGATTGAGCTGGGGTGTTTTGATCCATCAATGCAATATTGAGCGCGCTCCGCATGGTGGTTTCCATCGTCAGGATGGGGTCCTTCAGGGACGAATTCGACTTTTGGTCGAGACGCCACATCGGGGTGTTCTCAACTTCAGGTTGAGCTTCTTCAACTGTTTTCCTTAAGTGATGCAAGTGGCTCACGACCTTGTCTATCGCGGGACGTCTCCGTAGACACTTGTGCGAACACTTGGAGGTCTCCCCTCAACCTAGGATCGGATGGAGACAAAAGAGTTTGTAACCTTTTGGGCTACATATACTCATTCTGATGCACTTAATTCAGGTAAGTGCGGTCTTGTCACTCTTCTGAACAGTGAAGGTATTCGGCAGCTCATTTGCAACAATTTGCAAATGCATAATCCTCTGAACTTTGTTGATGTTCTTTAACGTATGCAGATAAATCCGCAAGCGCACGGAACTGTCGTTGTAGCTTTCACCCGGAAGTACTCAGGGTATCGTATTTTCCACAGGGAACGCGTTTGCGCACTAATCTCGAACGAGCCACCCTAAGTGAGGTATCTTTATGGGCTTAAGTTTTTCAGGCGGGGGATTTCTAGGGTTATTATCTCCTTACTTCGGGCACCCGCCCTCGCCCAATATCGGACAGAGTCTGGCAATTAGCTCTACGTCACACCCGAACGTGGAGGGACTACAAGGGATGGACAAGGCTATCACGACCCTGCCGCCTACCCTCACGACCGTGGGGTGCTTCGCAAAAGGTAGGTGAACGCTAGTCCAAACTCCATGTTTGCACTATAGGTCATAGCTCTTGGTGTCGATCAAGGTTCCCCGGTCAAAGAGTTCCTTCACCAAGAACTAACGCTCTTACGAGACAATCTACCGATCCCGCAAGATTATAACAACTTAAGATAATATACTTGAAGAACAATAAGCTGAAAGATGGACACGAACTTTCTTACCAAAGTGTAAGGAAGTTGTAGAGGTACAAGCGTGGCGGGTGCCAACAAGTCCGGCACTCCGACCTCCTAGGAACCGCGGACCACCGAGGGCACTCCGACAATTCCGGGTAGAAGGAGCAAAGTATCCTTCTAGCTTTCCCTCTCTCACTCTCCATTAGAACTAAGAAGAGGAAGAAGAACAAGAGTGGAGCTTCTCCCCTTCTATTACATTGTGGCTCTCCTTTGTGTTGTGTGTAGAATGGTTGTCTTGTGAGAGGGGAGAGGCCACCTACTATAGGATGAGAGGAGGGGGCTAATTGCAAATCTACCACCATCAAAACCGACCTCTTCTGGCGTCCAAGTTCACTGAACGTGGCAATCAACACCGCCATACAACTTTTCGGACATTGATTGCTTTGCCAGAGAAAGTTGGGCCAAACCGACGTTATTTGGGTGCGGGCGCACCCTAAGGTGTGGGCGCACCTTGTTCTGGGCCGTTTGGGCTGAAATTTTGTGTGCGCGTCCGTTTCGTCGTTAGCTCCGTTTTAGCGGGTGGTGCACTGAAAACGGAGTTCGTATGAAGAAGTTATGCCCAAAATACTAAACCCATGTCATGTGGCCCAAATATCATTTCATATTTATGGGCATTTCTCCTCTCTTCTCCTTGCTTTGCTTATGTCCATTTAGAGCCTTGTTATTCTTTATATGTTTTCCTTTGCTTTTGGCCCAAAATGTATATGTTTCCAACATTGTCCCGCAAAACAAGTGAAGTACCAAAACTTGTGGAAATGGTTAGCTCAAAGCCCTATTACTATTGTGTTTTGGTGTTTTTATACTAATATTGATGGTATAAAATATGTAGTTAACGACCGTCAACAAACTTCTGGTTCAGATTGACTAGTGTATGGATCATAGGAACATAATCCTCTGAACTTAATTGCAAATGCATAATCCTCTGAACTTAATTCAGGTAAGTGCGGCCTTGTCACTCTTTTTGAACAGTGAAGGTATTTGGCAGCTCATTTGCAACAATTTACAAATGCATAATCCTCTGAACTTCTGGTTCAAGAAAATCAGTGGACTTTGGGGAGTAATTCGACATGTATTCTGTAACTGAACTTTGGGGTTACACATCTAGTTATTATAATGACTTGTTTCAAATTATTATGGTTTGTATGAACTTGATTGAATGGGGAATTATCGGTGTAATATACAAGCTCCTAATTAGTTTCATTTTTAATTAGTTTTACTTTTAATACGTGCGTATAATATTCATTGCAAACATACTATAAAAGAAAAGAAAACAAACGAAGAGAAAATAAAAACATAAAAATAGACATTCAGTTCCAGTTGGTTATATGAAACGGGATTGAAGATGCCCAATGTGGTAGCGCCAGGTGCTCCGCCTGAAGACTCCTTTAGTACTAATTCGTAAAATGAACCGGGACTAGAATGCTCCATTAAATCCCACAGTTGGTAAAATATAGCACTAAAGCAGGACCTAGTCCGGGATGGGCAGTGCCAGATGGAAAACTGGGGCTAGAGAGGGTTTTCCAACTTAGACTGTAACCCGTTCCTATACTACAGATGTTACTTTACTCCCTCGGGCCTGTTTTACCCGGCGTCAACAGCTAAATAACAGAAACCAAGGAGCGGCTACGGAGGTACATTCGCCTTCGGATTAGTATCACGCCGACCGCCAGGAAAACGTTTTCTTATCCCTTTCGGCTGGTTCACCTGCATGAATACCCAGCATGGGTCGCTTCAAGTCAGATCCAGAGTAATTACTAATTACTATACGCCTGGGTGCTCCAGCCCGCCTCAGAAAATGGGTGTACGCCAGGTAAAACGGGTCGGAGAGAGTATTTGTAAAGATCTACACTGATAGGCACCTAAACCAAATCCAAAAATACATAGGGGGAAACTCATCGATGGTATGGTGAAGCACAAGGCTCCATTCAACGCTTCCATACCTACGTGGAATTTGGGCTGTTGACGAGTCATGTCCTGCTAGTAGTATTATTTCGTTTCCTTTAATATTCCAAGGAACAACTCTGGTCTCATCTCATTTTCTTTCTCCATTCAATCAGCGTTATTTAGAAAAGTTGGCGAGCCTTGTTGTCCCTTACTGCCCAATTGCTCAACCGCTGCCACACACATCAGATTCACGTGAACTCACAACGTATTTTGGTTTTACATGTGCTGTCGTGCACTTGTCGAGTTGTCCAGTTCTCTATCCAGTTGTCCAGTTGCCATATGTCTGTGATGTTCCAGGTGGCAGCATTGTTAAATGGTCATGTAGCAAGACAAGCTAGGCATGAATGCAAATGGAAGGTACATGGCAAGTCGGGCAGCCACGCCATGCATGAATCACAGGAGTCACGTACGTGGACTCATGTCCTCCTAGTAATATTATTTCATTTTCAGTATTATTCCAAGGAACAACTTTGATTTCAGTTCATATTTTCCATTCAAATCAGCATCATTGGGAAAAAGTTAGCATGCCTTGTTGTCTCTTACTGCCCAATTGCTCAGCGGCCACACCAGGTTCACGTGCACTCCTTGTCATACGCCACATCACATTTTGTCTCTGCCAACTAGTTGTCCGGTCTGGGACTAACTAAAATTTCGTATTCAACACATTGTATATAAGTAATAACCACCATGTACGGATCTTGTTGTCCAAGCAACAACATGGACCCATCAGCAAGAAAATGTACTATTACCCTTACATTATTCACATGTCAACAAAATATAGAAGGATATAATATACGGATGTGTAAAAGAGGCGGCCCCAGAAACCCATATGACAAAAGATTCGGCGTCACGCAGAATCCAATTCTTCAACGGTACATCCGAATTAGAGAACAACACTTGTCAATAAACTTCACGAGTAATAAACATCGATTATGTAATTATAGGCCCTTAATTCCGAAAGCACCTTGTAATTGACTCGCACGAACATTGTCCCAAGTAACTAAACATTTGGAGCCATGACAAGTATCTTCTCCAATCCAAAAGAAAGCACAGCGTCAACAATCAATGGCATGAATCACCGTTTCGGGAATCGACATGGCCCACATATGAGGGACTAGGACCTAACACGCCACCGCTGGCAACACTCTCACTCTGCCTCCGTCAGTTTTGAGAGAGTGGAGAGGAATGGAGTTAGGGCTCCAGTCCCCGCTGTCGGCAGGGAGAAGGATGAGGAGACGAACATGTACCCTCTCCATATTAAAAAAAAAACCAACATGTTTTAGGTCGTGGACAGCAACGTGGGCAATCGCGTCACGGCTCAGGCTTTTGGTCACTGATCAGTTAGGTTGTAGCCAGACAGACCCGTTTCCATGTTGCAGGGCCGCCAGTGCATTTCACTCAGCATTTACAAACTGGGTAGCACCTGCTTGTAGGCTTCACATATAGTTGACGGTGGGCCGCAAGTATGTAAGATGAGCAAATGCCGACTTGATCAGCAACTTGCTAGTGCTCACATGAATGCCAGTTCTTACATCCCTATCTTGCATGTGATCAAGACAACCGGGGAGACCACCCGTGAGATGTATGTACTAAGAAGCAAAACTCATGAAAGCAACGACCCTTCTAGTGACCTTGCTCGTGGGTCGTCGCACATGCATGGAAGATTTATTGAGCTGTCTACTATTCGGCAGCTAATTATGAAACTGAACTATGGTTAGACATCTAGTTATTATAATGACTTGTTTCAAATTATTATGGTTTGTATGAACTTGATTGAACGGGGAATATCAGTGTAATATACAAGCTCCTAATTAGTTTCATTCTTAATTAGTTTTACTTTTAATACGTGCGTATAATTCATTGCAAAGAAACTATAAAAGAAAAGAAAACAAAAGTAGAGAAAAGACAAACAGAAAAATAGACATTCAGTTCCAGTTGGTTATATGAAACGGGATTGAAGATGCCCAACGTGGTAGCGCCAGGCGCTCCGCCTGAAGACTCCTTTAGTACTAGTTTGTAAAATAAACCGGGACTAGAATGCTCCATTAAATCCCACAGTTGGTAAAATATATAGCACTAAAGCAGGACCTAGTCCGGGATGGGCAGTCCCAGATGGAAAACTGGGGCTAGAGTGGGTTTTCCAACTTAGACTGTAACCCGTTCCTATACTACAGATGTTATTTTACTCCCTCGGGCCTGTTTTATCCGCCTTTGGATTAGTATCACGCCGACCGCCAGGAAAACGTTTTCTTATCCCTTTCGGCTGGTTCACCTGCATGAATACCCAGCATGGGTCGCTTCAAGTCAGATCCAGAGTAATGACTAATTACTAGACGCCTGGGTGCTCCAGCCCGCCTCCTACTTGTGGCCGATTCAGAGGGTATTTGTAAAACGGGTCGGAGGGAGTATTTGTAAAGATCTACACCGATCGGCACCTAAACCAAATCCAAAAATACATAGGTGAAACTCATCGATGGTATGGTGGAGCACGAGGCTCCATTCAACGCTTCCATACCTACGTGGAATTTGGGCTGTTGACGAGTCATTATTTCGTTTCCTTTGGTCTTATCTCATATTTTTTTTTTCTCCATTCAATCAGCGTTATTTAGAAAAGTTGGCGTGCCTTGTTGTCCCTTACTGCCCAATTGCTCAACCGCTGCCACACACATCAGATTCACGTGAACTCACAACGTAGTTTGGTTTTACATGTGCTGTCGTCCACTTGTCGAGTTGTCCAGTTCTCTATCCGGTTGTCCAGTTGCCATATGTCTGTGATGTTCCAGGTGGCAGCATTGTTAAATGGTCATGTAGCAAGACAAGCTAGGCATGAAAGCAAATGGAAGGTACATGGCAAGTCGGGCAGCCACGCCATGCATGAATCACAGGAGTCACGTACGTGGACTCATGTCCTCCTAGTAATATTATTTCATTTTCAGTATTATTCCAAGGAACAGCTTTGATATCAGTTCATTTTTTTTCATTCAAATCAGCGTTCTTGGGAAAAAGTTAGTGGGCCTTGTTGTCTCTTACTGCCCAATTGCTTTTGTCATACGCCACATCACATTTTGTCTCTACCGTCTAGTTGTTCGGTCTGGGACTAGCTAAAATTTCGTATTCAACACGTTGTATACAAGTAATAACCACCATGTACGGATCTTGTCGTCCAAGCAACAACATGGACCCATCAGCAAGAAAATGTACTATTACCCTTACATTATACACATGTCAACAAAATATAGAAGGATATAATATACTGATGTGTCAAAAGAGGCGGCCCCAGAAACCCATATGTCAAAAGAGGCGGCGTCACGCAGAATCCAATTCTTCAACGGTACATCCTAATTAGAGAACAACACTTGTCAGTAAACTTCATGAGTAATGAACATCGATCATGTAACTGCAGCTCCTTTAATTCCCAAACCACATTGGAATTGACTCGCACGAACATTGTCCTAGGTAACTAAACATTTGGAGCCACGATAACTGTCTTCTCCAAACCAAAAAAAAAGCACTGTGTCACCGTTTTGGGAATCGACTTGGCCGACATATGATGGAGTAGGACCTGACACGCCACCGCTGGCAACTCTGCCTCCGTCAGTTTTGAGAGAGTGGATAGGAATGGAGTTAGGGTTCCAATGCTCGCCGTCGGCGAGAGAGGAAGAGACGAACATGTACCTTCTCCCTATTAAAAACACCAACTTCTTTTAGGCCGTGGACAGCAACGTCGGCAATCGTGTCACGGCTCCGCCTTTTGGTCACTTGGCATGGCTAGATCAGTGAGGTTGTAGTCAGATGGGAATTTTGGAAGTTCAGGCACCAAAATGAGACCCGTTTTCATGTTGCAGGGCTGCTGGTGTATTTCACTCAGCATTTACAATGTGGCTAGCGCCTGCATGGAGTCTTCATAGTTCACGGTGGGCCGCAAGTATGTAGGATGAGCAAATGCCGACTCGATCGGAAACTTGCTAGTGCTCACATGAATGCCAGTTCTTACGCCCCTATCTTGCATGTGATCAAGACAACCGGGGAGACCACCTGTGAGATGTGGGTACCAAGAAGCAAAACTCATGAAAGCAACGACCCTTCTAGTGACCTCGGAATGTCTTGTTGCTCGTGGGTCGTCGCACATGCATGGAAGATTTATTGAGCTGTCTACTATTCGGCAGCTAATTATGAAACTGGTGACCTTATTATGAAGCTGGGGAAGAAGCTACAGCCAGCCTACTTGTGTTTTGTTCTTTACCATTCCATCTCATATCATAAGTTCTCTGGGCGTATGGGTACATAGGAGGTATCCTCCTTCGAGGACACACACATCAGCGCAGGAATGGCAACGCTATATGCATCAGACTTGTCCAATTGTACATCTTTTCAACTGAACATTATAATGGAAGAATAGTCTTCAGTTCACAATATTTCATACATAGAGGACTTGGTGCTAAAACACTGGATCTACTATAACTACATAGAGAACCCCTACTAAGAAGTTCTATTGACATGCAAGCATGTCACCTCAACAGGCCCACTAAGACCATAACATTGGCGGGCTCCACTGTTTTGAACTAACTAAAAAAAATGTTATAACTCACAAACCAAAAAATCAAATTAAATTTCAATTACATCATTCAATTCCTTTTAATAAATCCTTCAAAACAATATCTCATATGAATATATTTCGATAAAATTACAGATAGACCCCACTAATGGTGGTTGACATAGAGTGAAGTAAAAAATAAAAAAGAGAATGAAAAAGGAAAAAAAATAAAAAGAATAGGAGGGTGATAGTAATATTCTAACTCATAGATTTCTCCTTCATATCCGCGGCAACGCGCGTGGATTCCACCTAGTTTTCCAGTTTTTGATTGAACAAAAGTAATACAAGATCATGTCACAAGTACACTAATTAATGCTACATGTCGGATTGGATCATAACCCAGGCCCACGCATCACTCCATCTCAGGTGACTCGGGCGGTGGCTCCACCATACAGCCGCGGGGCACGTGCCTCCACGCTGCTTGCTCTCGCCGCCACCGTAGTGGCTGCTAGAAGCCCAAGCAGCCATATGGTTGGTGGCAGCAGGGCCCAAATGGTCCAACCCCCTTCCTCTTTCCTCCTTCCGCTTCACCTGATGCTTTAGGCAGCAATAGCACAGGCGTTGCCGATGGCGGCTTCTGTTGGCGCCCTTTCATCAGATTAGATACTCCATTCACCAGATCCAGTGATCTCGGGGCTGGACCAGGCTGCGGCGATGACGGAGTGGTGATGCAGCCTCGATGTGGAGCGGAGTGGGTGTGCTGGCTCCGGAGCAGTGTTCCAGCCTTGTCAGCGGGCCATGTGGCAACCGAGTGGAACACAAGGGCAGCATGATGGTGATGGTACCCCGCTGCTCCGTCGAGGTCGTGACAGTAGCAGCCGGCGGTAAGTCTCCTTCTCCGACAGCCGGATCTGCGTAGTGTCGTCGTGCCCGACTGTGCATGGTTGTTCTACAGCCTAGTCTCCTATCTGCACTACAGGATCGGTGACACACCTCGTTTGCTAACAAGCAGTGCTGTGCCTGGCTGTGTGTTGCTACATGCGTACAGATTGAGGCAGCTGCGGCCTGCGGGTGTCTGGCTCAGCGGGTGCTAGCCTAGCGGGGACTTAATCGTCGGGTCTGCGGCCTTTGCAAATTGGTGGAGCATGCGTCGCGTGGCTGCTGGTGGCGTCAGTCAGTAGCAGTGGCGGCCATTGCCTTTGCTGGCGGCGGTTGTCAGAGATGCTTGCTTAATATGGTGGTTGACGGCATTGACGACAAAACGTGGCTCAGTCGGATAGAGCGGTGGCTGGCGCAGTGGAATGATCGTGTCCAGATGTCATTTTCTCCCTACGAAGCATCATCGATCCGGCCTCATCCCTTTGTGTAGCTTTTCTTCACCAGGTGAAAACATGGATTTTCTATTCAGGCAACGATGGCGCCACCTTCTTCCTTGAGGCGTCATTTTGGGACATTGTCCTCGGTCAGTCTACTGTGCTGGCTTGCGTCGTGCCGACGTAGCTAGAGACCTTGTTGAGGATTAAAGATTGTGGTGTTAACGATCCAGGAAGGTGGTCAGAAGGAACACGTTGGCGTGGAAATTCGACAGTCTCACATTTGTTGCAGTTGACCACGAATTTTGCTAGGAGGCCAACTTGGGAAGCGCCCACGAAATTGTAGAGAACGGCATGGGAGGTGATAGCTAGCAATTGAGTTATCTTAGATGACCTACGTGAGGCAGCTATTTTCGGTGTGAAGAGGTGTTCTAATAAGAAGCTGGAGGATGTGTGAACTTTTATATTTTGATGAGTAAACTAGGTCGACAAACTTTGATGTGTGTGCTTTGGGTTCGAGTCTTCGTGAGCTGGAAGTGTTATGTAATAAGGAATAGCTAACTGCATCATTAGATGTAGATGTTAGCTAGGATATCAATATATTCCCTTATCTAAAAAAAGATATCCATGGACTCAATAATAACCTCAACAATAAGATATATTGACAAACTCCATAATAACCGCAACTAGTAACAAAACTGAAACAAGGTAGTCCATGGGCACAAAATTTGACTCAATTTTAACGAGCGGATAGCTTCAGTAGTTATCTTGGCATTTTGGTCATACCCACTTGCACTACGGACGCCTCCTTCGCCCGGCGGCGGGCGCTCGGGAAAAGCCTAAAGCGCGAAGGCTTCCCGAGCGCAGCGCTAGGGGAACGGAGCTCGGCGAAAAATTTGGCGGCGAAGATTTTCCCGCTTTTTTTTATCGTGTCGCTTCGGCATCTTGCGTGACAATTTCCCGAGCCCCGATACCGCTCGGCAAAGAATAATCTCCGTTATGTCAAGCGAGGCGTTAACGTTATTGGTGGCGTCACGGCTGCAATGTTCGCCGAGAGCCAAAACCTTCCTGCGCTTCGGCGAAGAAGGCTACTTCGGCGTCTTTCATCTCTAGCGCTTTCGGCGAACCTACAATCTTTGCCGGCGGCAAACCCTCTCACGCTCGGCAAATTACAGACTTCCCGGCGCCGACTCCTTCAATTTCGGCGAAATTACAGACTTTGCGGCGCCGTGGGACAGCTTTCGGCAAAAGCTGGGAACCATCATCCCCACCACTTTGTTTTCCGGCTTTGCGGCGTCGACCATGGCGCTCGGCAAAACTTACCTTTGCCGGCGTAATGGTTGTTTGCTTTTCGGCAAAACAACGTGAAAACAAGGTTTTTTATTTTTTTTTAAATTCCACATTGACAAACAATCAAAATCACATATATATATCATATCCAACACATAGATAGAACATCGGCACATTCGCCACAACAAGCACAATATATATAGCATAAATGTCACAAGTGCATCACAAGTTCACATCCAAAAAGTGCTAAAAGTGTCTCAAGTTCACAAAGTGCATAATTGTCTCCACAAGTTCACAACACAAGTCCAAGCGCATCGGCACATAGATAGAACATCGGCACATTCACCACTTTGCATATCAAGGCGTTGGGCCTTCGCCTGGTGGGTCTTGAGCGCTGGTGAGGGTAGGCCTCAGCTGCCGGTGCCCTTGAGGGTAGGGATTCGAACCAGGCCGACGGTTTGCAAAACCAAAAGAGGTGCTTAAATGTGTTAGAAAGGATTTGCATAAAAAGAAGTGAAAACAATCGATTTTTATACTCACGGGAGTAGGTAGAGCAGCGCCGGCAAAGGGAGGGGGCGAGGAGCTGAGGTGGCAAGGACAATCGACTTTCGCCAACATTTTTGCTAGGAACCGTCGGTTCCTCTAGCCGTGTTTCTTTGCATTACCCGGTGCCCGTGATACAGGCCTCCACCGTCGCACTTGTGGCGGAAGCTTGCGGCGTCTATCTCTTCTTATTTGCTTCTTCTCATTTTCTAGCTTCGGCCTACAACACATAGTACCAAATTTTCAGTTTTGCAAATGTATCTAAGGTGTAAGTATGAATGGAAACCGGTAACCATGGACTAACTTTGGAGTGTGTCGACACTGGTCTTTGTGAAGAGCTCACCCGTGAGCGTATGGGTGGGTCGGTGGCGGCGCTACCTGCTCGGATCGGGTGAGGAGAGATCGAGAAGCTGTTGATGATTTGTTGGCAATCCACATCCGCCCGTGCTTCTTTCCTCCTCCTTGCCTCATGGCGAGATGCGCATCGATCTCACCGTATTGCGCGGATCGTAGTCCTCCCCATAGCGGCGCCTTTGCCGCCACCGTGTATTCCTTGATCCGTTCGGCGATTTCGGGTTGGTGTATGCGCCTCGGGTGGTTCTGCCCGGTGCAGCTCACGTCCGACCCGACTTGCCCATGTGGGACATGCGAAGCGCTGGAAGTCGTTGCGATCCTTCCCACGGATGTGCCTTCAGCTGCAAAAAAAAAAAAAAAAAGACGAAACCTGATTAGAAGCGGCACTAAGGGGGCACCAAGAAAGAAAGGAACCTAGGCTTTGCATACCCATGCGGCTTTGTATTGGGCGAGGTTGCGGCTGCCCCGATGGTGTCTTTGGACCTTTCATCTTCAAGCGATGCGCGGGAGAGCTTCATCTTTGCTTAATGTAGTCCTCGGTGAACCACCTATCCACGATCTTCTCCGGCGATGCGGATCGAAACGACACCACTGCGGAATCGCTTTGCACGGTCCATGAAGTACTTGACATATAAGAAGAAGCAATCTTATTGTGAAAACGAATCAAACTCAATGTTATTGGACTACCTCAATGTCTTTGCTCTCGGGTCATCGTGATACGTCTCGCACGCTTCTTATCAAGCTTTCTCCCAAGTTTCTCCCATTTGTAGGTTATGGCGCTTTGGTACTTCACCTCGTGATGCATGTCGGCGATGCGTTTCTTGGCGGACTTGATAAGCACCTGGTTCGCCCGGGACCTCGGCTCCCTCCACACATTTGAAAAAAAGTCTGCATACAAGCGCGGGTTATCCTTTCATTATTCCAAAAAAAAAGAGTATGAATGCAATAACGGTTTGAGGGGAGACTAACCCAAAACTCTGCTTTCACCTTCTACGCCACATTGCGGTAGTCGGGTCCGGGGCAACCTCGTAGTGGTCAAGCGTGTAGGCAGGCTCGCGAATCCTTGTACCAAACCAGGCGGGGTAGTGCTTTTTGCACGACAACCCAAGGATGCCGTTGACGCTTTAAATGCGCCCGACACCACCGGACACAACCTCCCAATTCTGCACAAGTAGGTCAAAATTTTAGTTTCCCTCCACATTTGAACGGAAGTAGTAGTAAAAACATCTCAAGTTACTTACGCTTGCCCAACGGGGCGAATCCAGGCGTTGCTCCGTGCGGGCGTCGGTATCCTCGCGGGACCTCGCAAGTAGGCGTCGATGTACCGGAGGAACCCGGCACCATCCCCCGCGGCCTCCTCGTCCCCCCCGTCCCCCACGGCCTCCTCGTCCCTGCCCGTCCCCGCCCCCCGTCCCCACGGCCTCCTCCTCTGTCCCATTCACCGGCAACTCCTCCTCGTCTGTCCCTCCCTCCGCCTCCTCGTCGTCCGCCACCTGCTCCCGAGCACTCGGCGGAGGAGCAGCGCCCCGGGATTCTTTGACAGGACCCGTCCGGACCTCGTCCTCGGCGCCCGCCCGTCCTCGTCCTCGTCCTCATTCCTCGTCGTCGTCCTCGTCCTCATCCTCGTCACCGGGGGCACCGCCCGCCTTTTTTCCACGCCCGTAAAAGCGAGGACACGCGTCTTTCACCCTCGGCCGCTGGCATCTTTGCCTAATCACTGCAAGTAAACAAAAGAGGAGTATTAGTCCCACACAATAAGGAAGACATTATTAAAAATTGGTACAAAATAAACGAAACAACATATAGTATTACATGTGTTAGAAATAATCTTCATCATTATTGTCATCTCACGGAGGTTGTCTCTCCTCGTCACTATCAATATTGTCTAACCATCTAAGATTATCCGAAGGAGGCATATGCAGTTCAATGTCATTGCCTAAATGTAGTCCATTCAACATTTCTAAATCCTTCGCATTGGCGACCTCGTCTCGGGTAACTTCGGCATCATTATTATGCATTTCATTGTCTACTTCCATTTCATCTCTAGGTAACTCTATCACAAGACTCCCTGGAAGCCCCTCTTCTTGATAGAACTCTCCATCATATGTATTTGGGTTAATCAAGTTGTAATCTTCATCGTTTGGGACAGGTAGTTTACTGTGTGGCAACACCTTATGCACAATATACCACCCCTTAAGTTCATCTTTGGTACAGGGCATATGGCAAGTAATAAACTTGGCGTGCACGTGGTGGCCCTAATATAGACATCAGAGCCTGCATAGACGGAATCCTGGCGAATTTCGACAAGCCCAAGATTGGGTTTCAGTTGTGTGATATCAGGGTCGAACCAATGGCATTTGAACATGACAGGTTTAACCCGTTTCGAACCATGAAATGTAAGCTCGTATATTTCTTCGACTCTGCCATAATAATCTTTGCCATCATTACCGGGGGTAGACACAGAACTATTTGTGGTTTTTCGATTGGGGCGGCTATTCTCATAGCTTGTTGTGTGAAAGCGATATCCGTTCACGTCATAACCGTTACATGATTCAACCCTAGAGTCACAACCTTTGGCAACGTGTCTCAGTTCGTCACACATAGCTGCATCGGTTTGGGCCTTACGGCCGGAACCATGAAATGAAATTTGGCATCGGGTCCGGCACCTTGTTCAAGTAGGGCATCTTCTTCTTGAGGTAGAATGACCCTTGCCGTGCTTCTAGGTGGTTGATGAATTCCTGTATGTACGGAACCACCTCGGTAAGGTTGGTCAACACATACAACATGATTTTGCGCCACTCTTCATTGCTCAACCTCTTAGTGGTCTTCCCACTTGCGGTTCGAAGTTGGCCTTGGAAAATCTTTGAGGGTTCCATTCATTTTCATTAGCATTGTACCGAGGAGGTGGATAATGCACGCTAGGAAGTTTGCCTGTGTAGTACTTCTGTATAAAGTTTGACACCTCCTCCACAGCGTATCCCTCTGAAATGGATGCCTCAATTTTTGCTTTATTTCCAGTTTTTTCCCGTACCTTCTTTAGAGTTCTCTCGATTGGATAGCACCAATGAAACTGCGGGCCCCACATACGGCGCGTCACGGGAGGTGAATAAGCAAATGTTGCATGGCCCGCGAAGAAGCGGTGGAAATATCTTCTCCAGCTTACAGAGCAACACAGGTGCCATTTTTTCCAAGTTAGCAATCACAGTTCTTGGTAGCTCCTTGGCACAAAGTTGGCGGAAGAAATAGCTCAACTCTGCTAGCGTTACCCACATATTCTACGGGACATAGCCCTCGAACCATGGCCGGAAGAAGCCGCTCAATCCATATGTGGTAGTCATGACTCTTCATCCCATGAACTCGAAGAGTACATAAGTTCACTCCCCTCCTTAGATTCGCTGCATACCCATCTGGGAACATTAGTGTCTGCATCCACCGAAGTATTTCCCTCCTATTTTCGATGTGAAGTACGAAGTCGGTGTGAGGCCTAACCCATCTCTTGCCGTTCCTAGGAGGCTGCATCACTTGATTTGGCCGATCACATAACTCTGCCAGGTCCACTCTAGCCTTAGGGTTGTCCTTAGACTTATCGGTGTCCATGAGAGTGCGAAAAAGAGCCTCGGCCCAATTCTTTTCGGTGTGCATCTCGTCAATGTTATGTGGCGAAGGAGGTCATCATGATAGGGGAGCCTAGTGATCTTGGGGACTTATGACTCCACATATGTTGCTGACCATATCCCACAAAACCACCTTGTGGATTGACCACGGCGCATCTACCCGAGCACGAATTTACGCACCGGTCGGCATCCGCGGTGGAGGGTCGGTCCTTTGTCACCCCTTTCGTAAAGTTCTTAGTGTCTTGTCGAATGCATGGTCAATTGGCGAGGCCGGCGATGTTTGTCGAAAAGAGCGAAAACTTGGCGCCCTTCTTCAACGGGTAAACCTCAAAGCGTCCTTGCATATGGGACATGGGTACTTCCCATGAACACACCAGCCCAAAAAATAAGCCATACGCCACGAAGTCATGCATGGAGTATGCGGTACGGGCGTGCATTAAGAAGGTCCTCTTTGTAGCTCGGTCGTATGTCCATAGGCCTTCCTCCCAAGCCTTGATTAGTTCATCCCACAAAGGATCCATGAACACACCCATATTGCTACAGGTGTCGGGAATGATCAACGAGCAAAATATGTGTTGTCGCTGATTTGGCGACCCGGGGGGAGATTGAGGGGGATAACAAAGACAGGGCCAACATGTGTATGGGGCAGCCATCATACCATAAGGATTGAACCCATCATTTGCTAGCGCAACCACGGACATTCTGAGCCTCACATGCTTTATCATGATGTTTGTCATCAGTAGCGCCATGCTTCACCATCGGAGGGATGCACCATCTTGTCGGGATTGTATCGTTTGCCCTCTTTGTGCGGTCATCTGTTTTGCGAAATCCTCGGTCATGTATAGCCGTTGCAGCCTCGGTAAACGGCGGTACCGTAGGATTTTTTGTTGGCATCTGGGGCTGCTTCTTCTCACCATCGTGACGGCACCTCGATACCGGGAGGAATTACACCGGACAATAGTTTAAATCCGGCGTGTTCATTCCTAAATAGGACGCACCCCTTTGGGCAAGCATGTATCTGCTCATACGGCATCTTAAGTGCTTTGAGGAGATTCTTTGACTCGTGCATGTTCTGTGGTAGTCTGTGGGGCTTTGGAAGCAGACTACCAAATACTGTCGACATCTTATCAAAGCCCCATCTCGACTAATCTTTAGGTCAGCCTTCAACCCTAACAGGCGTCCAACGGCATCCAATCGACATACATCGTGTGCTCATGAAGGGGTTGCCCGGCCCGCGTCTAACATCTCGTAGAAGTTCCGTGCATCTTCCTCCATCTCCTCCCTATTGCGTGGTGAGCAAAGCGGGCTTGTTGAACATCATCTAACCCGATGCGCTACCCGGCATCATCATCACAAGCTTCGAGGCGTTGCCTCACCGCCTCTTCTCTCACACGATGGGCTTCACCATGATAGGCCCACACGTGATAGTTTTGTGTCCATCCGTTGTTGAACAGATGTAGACCCATCTTCTCCCTATTAGCCGCCCTCCTATTATCACACACGCGGCGCAGAGGGACATTTTAGTTGAACATATCTTTGGAGCATCGCCAAATGCAGCCTCCATGAAATCATTGGTCTTGTTCACCCATTCAAGGTCCACATCATGCTTGCTTCTCCATCCATCGTACATCCAGCGACGGTCCTCCATCCTTTAGCCCATGTAATGTAACCACCAACTCGGTCTACATAAAGGCCACACACTCCTACTATCTAATAGGTGAGGATAGGTCCTAATCCCACCAGCGGATGCGTAGATGAGGTTAGTTTCCATGCCCGCCCCTATTCAAGGCGGAATTTCGGCGGCACCTCCCCATTGTTCTCCGATACACGTCTGTAAGGGAGAGTGTGTATGCGGAGAACAGCAGTAGGTGATGCGAAACTGTCTCAAATAAGGCGGAACATGAAACTAACTCATCTACATCCGCTGGCTGTCAAAAACGTGGACAATCCGAAACAGATACGGTCGTAGATATGCAAAGATGTGCATACCTCAATCGTATCCCTTTCGAGCGGGAGAGCGCCTAACCGGGTTTCGCGGATCTGAGGGACATGGGGGACGAAGAGGGGTTATTCATACCTACGGTGACGTCGAAGAGCGGTAGTGGTCGTCAAAGGACTCCGGCTAGCTAGGCTCGGACCGGGTCTTGCTACGTAGAAAAAGGCCTGAGAGATTAGTTAAAAATTTCGACACCTCCCCCTACACGGCGAGGTTTCCAAAACCTGCAATAAACATAACGACACGATGACCGGCAACCACACTTGCATATGCATTGAAATCACATTCATATAATCACAATCCTCCGCCCAAGCATGAACTCAATGGCAAGGCGGTCGGCAACGCGACAACTACCACCACTACATAAAGCATAAACGGAAGAGGAGGCGTGAGGTTACCTAGTGGATGGCGACACGGCGTCAGGGCGATGGCGGCTGGGGTGGGCTGGCGAGGTCCCGGCCAAGGGGCAGTGCGTGGCGGGCGTCGTCCTCTCCTCCACCTTTCGCCAGACGTCGGTGGGCGCCGGCCGCGAGGAACGGGCGGCGGACGGCGGGCCTGTACGAGGGGGCCCGGGCGTGGGGCGCGTCCTCCTCTCCTACCCGGCGGCGGCGGGACAGGCGGCCAGTGGGTTCCGGCAGCGACGGGGCGGCGCCCGCGGAGCAGCGTCGGGCGGGGGCGAAGCGGGCGCGGCTCGCCGGGCGCGGCGCGGCGTCTGGCGGCGGCTTCGGGCGGAAGCGCTGGCGGACTTCGGCCGGCGGCGCTGGCGGGTGGCTGGGAGCGGGCGCTTGCCGGGGCGCCGTCCGGGCGGAGTCGGCCAGCGGCTCGGGGCCGGCGGCGCCACGCGGACGGCGGCGGCTTCGGGCGCAAGCGCTGGCGGTCGTGGCCTTGCGGCGGTCGGGGCCGGCGCGGCGGAGTTCGATGGCGAGACGGGACGTCAGAGCAGAACCGGGCAAGTACATGGACGTGGGTGGGGGCGCGGCGGGCGGGGTCGCCCGGTGGGGAGAGTGAGTTGAGTTGAGTGAGTTGAGTTGAGTGTGTTGGCCGAGTGAGAGAGAGAGTGGCGAGTGAATTATTTGGGGCTAACTTTGCCGGCGCGAGATCTAGGCGTTCGGCAAGTTCGTTTTTTTCGTTCCCTCCTAAATGTCCTTTTCAGCGGGACCACCAAAAAAGCGGGGACGCGGCGCCTGCGGCGGCATTCTTTTTGGCGGTGCTTGTGGCACGCCTTCGGCAAAGACACGATTTGCGGCGCCATCCGTCGGCTTCGGCGAAATATTTTTTTTTTTTGATTTTGGAGTTCGTAATTTTTACGTGGCTTTGTTAGGTCACTATTCACCTAATATTGAGATTTTACATTTTTCCGTACTATTTGCTATATTTAGAGCATTTAAATGCATTTTTTTCTATTTTTTCTCAAAAAGCAAATTTGAACTACAAAGTCATTACAATATTGGAAATGTTGAATGCAAAATTCATTTTCTTGTTAGGGATCGTAATTGTAGGCCCCATGCAAGTTCTCACATGAAGTATCGAAGGCCGAGTTCGCGAGACCACGACGATTTCGTTCGCAGGTGGATTGTTTTAAAATTCTAAAAAACCCAAACCAAGTCCGAAAAATTTGAAACCTGTCCAGTTATCGTGGTATGGTACGTGTAACCTATGATAAAAAATTTGAGAAGGTTTCCGAACTCGTTTTCTTACAATTTTAAAAAGAAAATCCCCATGGTTCCCAACTTTTCAACTTTTTATCATTTTTAGAATTCCAAAATAATCCAGTTAACGAAATCGCTGGTTTGGGTTTTTTAGAATTTTAAAACAATCCACCGTAACGAATCCGCCTTCGCGATGGGTCATGTGAGAATTGCATGGGGCCTACAATTACTTATCCCTAACAAGAAAAATGAATTTTGCATTCAACATTTCCAATTATTGTAATGACTTGTAGTTCAAATTTGCTTTTTGAGAAAATAGAAAAAAATGCATTTAAATGCTCTAAATATAGCAAATAGTACGGAAAAATGTAAATCTCAATATTAGGTGAATAGTGACCTAACAAAGCCACGTAAAAAATTACGAACTCAAAATCAAAAAAAAATATTTAAGCCCCGGCGCGGGATGGCGCCGGTCTTTTTTTGCCGGCGTGCGTGGCGCGCTTCGGCAAAGTGTATACTAGGTTTGCCCGGCGGCAAGCGGACGGCCGCTTCGGCAAAGTTTACGGCAGCAGCGGCGGTTTCCTCCGTCACCCTTCACCGGCGCAATCCTTTCCCGAGCTCCGGCGGCTCGGCAAAGAACTATTTTCACCGGCGTATTCGTTTAACGGCGCGTGCGCTCGGCAAAAGGAGATTATTTGCCCGGCGCCGCGTTTTTGCCAGCGTTGAATTGCTGGCCTTCGCCAAATGCCTTCTTTCCCCAGCGCTCGCGTTTTGGCGCTCGGCAAAGGCTTCGCGCTCGGCAAAGGCGCTCTGTCCGGTAGTGTTGGCTCTTATCTTGTCTGTGTGCCTGAACTCGCAGGTGAGTGCTACGGTGCCATCCATCCTGCTAAGTACAAACCTCTCCACCAGCAAATAGCATCCAAACTTGCTCCAGTAGGCCAGGCCATCGTTACGCTTCTCGGTCCGCTGGATCCTCTCCACGTTGCCATTGTCAGCAGACGCCACCCACCAGCCTCCTCTCTCCACCTCCCACCACATCCTCTCCCACAGAACCATGTCTAGCCCCACACCTCCAACGGCGGTTCTCGCCCCCGCCAGCGCTGGTCTGAAACACATCGCCCCGTCATCCACCTGGGGTTGTACTGGGGTGGTGCCGCCCAGCAGCGCCGTGAAGCGGCGAATAGTCGCAGTCACCGCGATCTCTGCCGCCTCTGTACTGCTGCTCCCAGTCCCATGAAGGTGGGTGTTGTTCTCCCGGCTGCATATCTGCTCCCAGCTCTGCTCCATGGTCATCTTGTAGAACGTGCTCTTCCGGAACTGGTCCTTGAGACGGCGCTCCCCGTCAGCCTTCACGAACAGGAACGGGACGTACCATCTGCCGATGACGACGGTGGCAGGAGGGCTGTTGAGACCAGGCATCCGTTCTCGGAGAGCCGAGTCCACACCTCGCGCGTCGTCGGCGAGTTGGTGGTACTTGGGCTTCCTCACGGTCACCACCGTCCAGCCCTTCTTAAAAAGGTAGTCTGGCGGGATACCATCCGAAGCCACCGCCGCTGCGTTGAAGCCTTTGCGATGATGCTGCTGCACCTGAATCTGCTGATAGACGTCGCCGCGGTCGAAGGGCCTAGGCTTCACGTCGGTGGGGAAGGAGCGGAACAAAAACTCCGTCCTGTCCTCCTCCTTGGAACAAGCCGACACCTTCCTGCACATACGCATGCATATCACATCAGAAATCACAAGTTCAAGGATGGACGGCGCTTGCTGGCCCTAAAACTATAAAAAATATGCATATAAAGAAAGCTTAGTTAACTAGCTAGGAGCCTAGGACATTGATGTGTGTGTGTTCACCCGGTGTGCCTGCCGTCGACATTGACGACATAGTAACGGCCGGACGACAGCGGCTGGCCGATGACGGGCACGAACATGGCGTAGGTAGGGGGCGGCACGTACTTGCCGGCGCCAGGAGCCCTGCGCCACCGGGGCGTTTAACAACTTACTCAGAACCTCGGAGACGACATCGACGCATGCCCGACACCTCAATGGATCAGAGTTGTCGCCCGGCGACACACAGAGCTGCCGGTTCTGCGGGAATGGGAGACAGCGCACCCTGGGATCTAGGCACAGGCCCCATAGGACCGTTCTCGATTGCTCGGTCGCCTCG
Source organism: Hyparrhenia diplandra (assembly GCA_015847255.1). Taxonomy (NCBI): domain Eukaryota; kingdom Viridiplantae; phylum Streptophyta; class Magnoliopsida; order Poales; family Poaceae; genus Hyparrhenia; species Hyparrhenia diplandra. Next base: position 990,057 of record JADLZK010010995.1, read on the forward strand.
TCCAGCACAATGAGGAACCCTGAGCCTGGCCCTTCAGGCGGCGGCTCTGCCGTGGCCCTGGGGTCGGCCAGGTACCTCGACAGAGGCCTCGTCACGTACATTTCTTCTTTCCTCACAATGAGGTGCGCTTCTTTGTTCTCGGGCAGCTAGCTAATGGGATGTGCTTGGCAAGAACCGCAGTGGGTCTATTTATAGGAATTTTGGTGCCGGAAGCACCTTCTTCGAGTCTTCGTCTCGTCCACGTTGGGCCACAAGTAGTTTTTTTTAGAAAGGGACAAGATTTCCTTGAATTAAAACCCCTTTTATAACTGAGCACTCAGTACAAAAAAAAAATTACATTTATGCACATCACTAGGTCTCTATAATTCAAAACCCCTAGTTGGGAAACATGGACTAGAGGAGGTTTCTCATCCGGGACTGCAACCCATTCTGTATTGTAGATGTTGCAGCATTTGAAAAAAGTTCGACACCGATGGGCACCTAAACCAAATCCAAATATATGCTCCCTCCATCCCAAATTATAAGCCGTTTAACTTTTTTTGACCACAAGTTTGACCACTTGTCTTATTCAAAAATTTGTGCAAAATATCACTTTTTTTGCCATGGCTTTCTTTATTAGTATAGGTTCTTAAAGAATTACTTGAATTTGACAATACTTACGCAAATTTTTTTGAATAAGACGAATGGTCAAACTTGAAGCCAAAAAAAGTCAAACGATTTATAATTTGGGATGGAGGGAGTACATATGGGAGGCACAAACACATCGGTGGTGTGGTGGTCTAGCACAAGGCTGTATTAAACATCTGCAACACACGTGGAATTTGATTGTTGACGAGTCATGTCCTACAAGTAATATTATTACGTTTCCTGTATATTCAAGGAAAAACTTTGATCCCATTCCATTCTTTTTCAATTAATCAGCGTTATTTAGAAAAGTTGGCGTCCCTTCTTGTCCGTTAATGCCCAATTGCACAGCCGCCCAATCAGACTCAAGTGCACTCCCTATCATCATGCGGTGTTCCTCACATTGAATTTCGGTTATACGTCTATCATCGTCTAGTAGCCCAGTTGCCACATGTCAGTGATGATCTAGCTCGCAAGTTGGGCAGCCACGCCACGCTAGCCTTCACAGGGTAGCCATTCCTCATCAAATCTGGAAATAGAAAAGGCAGGATGAATCTGGATTGTTGACAAGTCATGTTCTGCTACTAATATTTTTTCATTTCCTGTATTATTCCTTTGATCTCATTTCTTTTCAAGTCCATCGGCGTTATTTAGAAAAGTGGGCAAGCCTTCTTGTGTGTTACATAGCTTAGCCGCCACATCAGATTCACGTGCAGTCCTTGCCATACGCCACGTCATATTTTGTAATTTGTACGTCTCTGCCGTCCAGTTGTGGCCTGCAGGACCAACTTGCCAACCAGCAAAATTTTGTATTCTGTATCTAACATATTTTTTTGACGAAAGTTTCTGTATCTAAGATATCACCACCATGCACGGGTATGGTCTTGTCATCAAGCAAAAATATGGACCCATCAGCAAGCAAAGGTACCTTTACATTATTCACATGTCTTCAACATATGGATACTGATGTGTCCAAAGAGGCGCCAAAGCTGTAGACATGGAATGGCCTAAAATCATTGGTACATGGACGCACTTGAAGCCACGCCAATCATGATATAGCCTATACCCACGAGTAGCGTAGATAACACAAGTCCCAACTCTTGCAATATTTTGAGGCCCTGTTTGGATCCTCCCAACTAAAAGTTCAGCTAGGTAAAATTTCGAAGCTAAGTTGTGTATGTAGCAGGACGAGACATGTATGGACACAACATGACATATGGCAACTTGGGCAGTCACCATACCACGAGACTATTACATTGATGCAAGCTTCTCAATAGCTCGTTGTCAGCGAGACGGCGAAATAGATTGCGTCCTTATGAACGTGACACGCCAACCTGTATATATGATGTGCCAAGCACCAATGATACACCTCCAGCCTACCTAGCGACATTTGGTCCTGCATGCATGCACGAGCACAACAACCCGTCTAGTCTTGTCGGCTTTCTTAGGCTAATAAACACTAGTCTGCCCGAGCAAGAGGCCACAAGGTTGAGGCTCAATTATGCGCACCTCGCATCGACGCTAAGGACAGTTTGAACACTTAGAGAACAGACTTTCGATCTAGAGTTTTAGTCTCGTACATTTTTTAGGCCGGGACTAAAAAATGTAGTAGTCCGATTGGTGGCTCTAACTGGGCTAAAGTCCCCTACCTAACGCCTACACCAATAGCTTTTTGCAAGGGAGGGGCTTTAGTCTCGGTTAGTAATTCAAACTGAGACAAACAGGCCACCCTTTAGTCCCGGTTGGTGTTATCAACCGGGGCTAAAGATCCTCAACCTTTAGTCCAAATTGGTAATACCAACCGTGACTAAAGTGTGGCCTTTAGTCTCGTTTGGTGTTACCAACACAGACTGAAGATCTCTCACTCGGGATTAAAGGCCTTATATAAGTCAATTCAAAAGGTGGGCACCTAGTACTCTGTCACATGTGGTGTGTAACTCAGTAGCTAAGGTATCTACATGCTATGCAAGGGGTCTTCAGATCGAATCTCACACTACAAGCGAGAACTCCAAGATTTCATTTATTTTTGGCTTCTCAGGATGGGCTCCAGCCTGGCCCGGTGCTTAACCCAGTCTTTAGTCCTGGAGTGGCAGTCACGGTTCGAAAACCGATATTAAATGGGGGCTGGGAACCGGTATTGTAGCCTTGTTCGGTACTAGTTACCTGAACCAACCCCAAGTATAAATTTGGGCATGAAAGGGTCTCTAGCCTAGTGGTTAGAGTGCCTGAGTAGCACCAACAGACTGGGTTTGACTCCTCGTGGGGCGAATTTAAACAGGTTTGCATTATTAAAAAAATAAAAATATAGGCCAGGGTTTCCCTTGCTGACTTCGGTCAAAAAAAGTATAAATTTGGGTTGTTGATGATTACTGTCCTGCTAGTAATAATTTTGTTCTTTGTATAATTTGAAGGAACAATTTGCATTTCATCATTTTTCATTCAATCTGCATTATTTGGAAAAAGGTAGAGTACTAGGTGCCCACATCAGGTTTCTTGTGCCCTCCTTGTCATATGCCACATAAGGATACCAAACTAGAGATTGACCCAACCGAACAATCTTCCACCTAGAGGGATCACCTCGTCGCTCTCATGCTCTAGGTAGTCATGTTAGCAACCCTACTCGGATTACCAATGACAACTTGGTTAACATGAACTCCACTGTATCACGATACAAGGCAGGACAAACTAGGCCGGCTGAACATTCAGTTCTGGTCTATTACAAAATAGGTGATAATATCCTGCTCCTGCTCCCCCCTTTTCTACTCTCTCGATAGCTCGCAGCTGTTACAGATCCAGTTTGAACCTTGAAAGGCGTACGACCAAGAGAAAAGTGGAAACTTGTATTGTACCAATACTCTGCCATGGATATTCAGCGAGCCCAGCGACTAGGACAAGCATGTGTGAAACAGCGCAGATATGTCTCCATACATTGATTAACTCGTTCTATCTGACCATCAGTTTCAGGATGTCGAGATGTACTCATCCTCAAATAGATTCCACTCAACTTGAATAAAGCCTTCTAGAAGATACTGGTAAATATCGGATCATGGTCAGAAACGTTTCCCAAAAGGCATCCCATGAAGTCTGTATACCTGATGCATGTATAGCCGGGCGACTGAAGCTGCTGAATAAGGAAGTTTCTGTGGAAGGAAATGGGCAAACTTGTCCACGATGACCGTGATGACTTGCCGGGAAGAAGTGGGTACCTCAAGAGGCTGCAACAAGCCTGGATGGCCACGCCATTTAGGTTTAGCCTATGCACGAGATGTTGCAATTCTGGACGAACCGGAGGACTGCAGTCAACATTCTAGGCCAATAGAACAGTGGCTTCACCTTTTTGTAAGTGGTTGGAGCCCCAGAATGTCCCCCCACTAGGCTAGCATGCAGTGCATTGAGAATTTGCTGTTGGAGAGGTCAGTCAGTACCCAACCACACCCTGTTCTTGTAATAGATGATGTTGTCCTGAAGCTTGTAGTTGGGAACAACATCTCGAGGCTAGAAGTAGCTTCTGCAGCAACAGCCAGCGACCACATCAGAGGTGTACCAGTCATTCAGCCCTTGTAGCCACACATGTACTGGAGAAGAAATAGTAAGAAGCTGTGTTGGGTGATCCCTCCTGGACAAGGCGCCAGCTGCCAGATTTTTGAGCCTTTGTTGTACACCACTTTATAGCGTAACCCCAACAACTTGGTGAGAACTTTTTGCTGGTAAGGTTTGTGAAGCCGCTACTCATTCAAATGGATCAGACTGTGGTGGTCAGTATGAATGAAAAAATCAGACTGCAATAATAACTAGGTACTCCTTCCGATATGCGATAGACCATAATTGCGAGGAGATGCCTTGTTGATAAAAGCCAGAGGGCGTCTTCTCTGTAACAGAACAGCACCAATACCATACTCTGAGGCATCTGTCTCAATATGAAGTGGAATAGAAAAATCAGGAATGGCCAACACTAGAGCTGAGCACAATGCATAATTTAAAGTGTGAAAAGCAGATGCATGAATAGAGGTCCACATAAACAACATATCTTTGCGCAAGAGCTTTGTCAAAGACTTAGCAATGACTCCAAAATAGTGAATGAATTTCCTATAATACCCCATTCCGCGAAGAGCACGGGCATTAGATGGAGTAGGCCACTCAAAAATAGCTTGGATTTTGGACACACCAGTTAATAGCCCCTTCTCACTGATGACATACTTCTTTCATTTGCATCATCAACTTGAGTAGGCGAGGTGGCTGATGGGTTGCTGCTAGCATTCCCCTCATCTTTGGAACCGGCGTGCCCCCACACCGGTGAGCGAGGGAATTGTTTGCGCAGATGGTCCACCGATTCCCTGGTTGCTAGAGACGGAGACATGTCGGACCATTCGACGAGAGCTTGCTTGACGGGAAGACTCCCTGCTATCCAGCGGCGTTGAAGAATACGAACTGGGACCTGCAGCTGAACCTGGTTAGATGGCAATGAAGGACTCACCACTTGACTGCCCAGGGACTGCTTCAATTGGGACACATGGAAAATTGGGTGTACAGCAGCTCCAGCAGGCAAGTCTAGCTCATAAGCAACCTTCCCCACAATCTTGTTGATGCGATAGGATCCAAAGAATTTGAAGGATAATTTGTTGTATGATCGATGGGCAACCGACGATTGAACATAGGGTTGGAGCTTCAAGAAGACCATATCGCCCACATTGTAAGCACGATCCACACGACGTTCATCAGCTTGTCACTTCATACAGTCTTGAGCTCTTAGCAAATGTTGATGAACCACCATATGCATGAACTGACGTTCCTGCAGCCAACCGGCGAGGTCAGGTACTTCGGCAGCTGATTTGGGATCTAGGCCCAGGTGCCATGGAGAGCAACCATATAGAACCTCGCAAGGCGTACGGCCGAGAGCAGAGTGGAAACTTGTAGTGTACCAATACTTTGCCATGGATATCCAGCGAGCCCAACGACTAGGACAAGCATGTGTGAAACAACACAGATATGTCTCCATACATTGATTAACTTGTTCCATCTAGCCATCAGTTTTAGGATGCCGAGCTGTAATCAACCTCAAATCGATTCCACTCAACTTGAATAAAGCCTTCCAGAAGTTACTAGTGAATATCGGATCACGGTCAGAAACGATTGCCAAAGGCATCCCATGAAGTCTGTATACCTGATCCATATACAGCCGGGCGAATGAAGCTGCTGAATAAGGATGTTTCAGTAGTGGAAGGAAATGGGCAAATTTGGAGAATTTGTCCACGATGACCAGTATAGCATTACAGGAGCCTGACAGAGGAAGACCATCCACAAAATCCATCGTGACGACTTGCCAGGAAGAAGTGGGTACCTCAAGAGGCTGCAACAAGCCTGGATAGCCACGCCGTTCAGGTTTTGCTTGTGCACAAATGTTGCTATTCTGGACGAACTGGACGACTGCAGTCAACATTCCAGGCCAATAGAACACTGGCTTCACCTTTTTGTAAGTGGCTGGAGCCCCAGAATGTCCCCCCGCTGGGCTAGCATGCAGTGCGTCGAGAATTTGCTGTTGGAGAGGTAAGTTAGTACCCAACCACACCGTGTTCTTGTAATAGATGATGTCATCCTGATGCTGGTAGTTGGGAACAACATCTGAGGCTAGAAGCAGCTTCTGCCATACTCTTCTATAAATGTTTGCATATAGTCGCCATCTAATAAGTGATGCATGCATTATAACTCTATGATGTGTCAATGTGTTTAGCTAGCACAAAGTCGAAGCAGGTTGGGGAAAAAATTAAAACCACATTACTGTCAACGCGACAACGCCACAATTTACAGATTTTTTATGCAGTTAGTTTGATGAAGCATCTCCTTCATTGAAGTAATTTGTGAATTAAGCAGCGTTACAAGCAAGGGAATAATCTATTGAGCGACGACTTTGGCAGTCAGGCCTTCATCTCTATCTATCTATATTCCTTGATGGTAGTCTCTGCGCTTTCAGTCGACAGATTGACAAACTATATTACTCTGTCAGTTAGTTTGGCCACATTGGTTTCGGGAAATAAAACAAGACAGTCCCCGCTAGCACCTGCGGACTTGAAGGGATGAGAGAGCCGAGACGCCATAGAAAAGATCTGACCGTACGTGGACCAACAGGACAACAGAATAATAATACATGTTATTCTGTAACCAAATGCGCAACTTGTGCTCAAACCTGCTATTCTAGACCAAGATTTTTTTTTTTTTTTTTTTTTCCAAACGCACACCAGTTTGAATTCTTTTCAGTTTGTGGTCGGCACTCCAGACGGCTATCGAGGAAAGTAACATATGCTCCATGCCCAACTAGTCTCGGCAGTGGTTTTCTAAAAAGGAAAACCTAGCCGGCTCTCAACTGCGCATACCAACCATGGCCTACTATGTTTGTTGGACGAACCACTATATAAAACGTACAGAAAAGAAAGATGGTCTTTGTATTTTTGATTCGTGGTTTTTTTGTATGCTTGACGAACGTCCAAATTTTTTATATCATTGGCAGCAGCTTAACTACCTAGGTAAATTAAGACTAACCAATAACAATTAGACATTCTTGATGAAATATTAAATGACCAAAACAAAAACCAACATAAAAGGAATAATAAACTAGAGTAAAAAAATATATAAAAGGCTTCTAGCCTAGTTGTTAGAGCAACTTCGGCAGCACCCAGCCATTAACACTGAAATTTGGTAAGCTCGGATGATAGATAGGCCAGTGCAAGATGCTAATAAAGGCCAGTGCAAGATGCTAATAGAAGTATTCGGCAGGTAGCTCATTCGGCAGGTAGCTCATTCGGCAGGAGTGTAGCATTCGGGGGATCTGTCACCATTCGGCTGAGTCACGGATTCAGCAAGGTCTCGTATGGTCGGCTATCAAGGATGGTTCGGCAAGCAGGTGAACATGGAAGCAAGTTATCTAACGAGAAAGGGCTCATGCTGCACGTCATCAACAACTCGAGAAGGCTTGGAGTACAAGTTATCTTTAGCTAGATTTTCCTTCTTTTGTAATCGTAGTCGGTCAAGACTCGTGTCAAGTCTATGGTATAAATGTTAGACCCTTGGCAACTATAAAAACTCTCTCTACAATCAGTACAACCAAACCGGCCCGTGTCACCCTTCGAGTCCAAGTTGTGTTGTCGAGTTCTTCGAGAGGAACCATCGATTCGTCGACCTCCGTGAAAGTACCGGCAACCTTGTATCATGTCTAGTATCATGGGGTGGATTTAGATTATGATGCAATTAGTCATGTTACCATGCTTAGTATCGTGCGGCGGATTTAGACTATGGAGCAAGAGGGTTCTCTGTTGAGTCGTGCGGCCGGCTAAGATCTAGCTCGGAGCTAGTTATCGGCTCTATTAGATTTGACAAGATCTAGTAGATTCATTAAGTTACCACGTGTTGCATGCTCTTATTTATTGTTTATTTATGTTTGCACACACTCTTTGTCCAATTTAGATTGATCAGGCTCGGCTTCATTGTCTTTAATGCTTTGTTATTCATCTTATGGTGACAAGTAGAACTTGTGTTTATTATAGCCGAGCTTATATCAATCTAAGTTGTTACGTGTTCTTGGCGTTCATGTATGTTAGACATAGGATTAGTCTCGATGACATCGGGTACCATGCGGTAGATGCAGGTCTTGGATAGGTTTTGATCATGTTTTACGTATACGTTCCTTCTTCGTGGACCCGATTCGGTAAGCTTACTGAATACGGTTATGCTTTAACAGTAATGAGTATTTATAGATCTATCTCGGATATATGCATGATTTTTATCTTGTTATGATTAGATTATATCATGCGGTGGATTAATCTAGTTGCGAAGTGGTTTGGAGTTGTAACAAGTCGTCTCATGTGGTGGATTAACTTGTTAGGGTTTAAGGTAGACGGGTTTAGGAACACTAGGCGTGCGGCGGACTAGTTGGATCAGACCTATGCATGTGTTATTTAGATTAGGTATATATTTATGAATTACACCTTATATTTATCATGTTGATGAATGATTCGATCCATGTCATGAGCTTTAACATATGATATCTTGATGATTGATTTTCACTTGTTCAAATATGTCTTCTTATGCCCATTAAATGCGTGTATTATTTATGCTTGCGGAATGTGTTCATATATTTGTGGGCGAGATAGTTTCTATAGCTATATGTCGTCGTAAGTGGCTTCAGGGCGTACATGTGGAAGCTGTCATGGTCACACCGAGGCACGTACCTGTTCTCACGGTTTGTTTCCCTTGTTAGTTTGGTCAAACCGACCGACACGCCTCGAATCAAAGCGCTGCCGGGCTCTTGCTGTTTGAAGCTAGCTAATCCGGCTTGCCATGTGTGTGGCGTAAGGACACATTTTGTGCCAACACCGGCGGACATGGGTTCGACTCCCCATAGAATCTAATTTAAATGGATCTGCATTATTAAAAGTAAGCTGAGGTTTCCTTTGATGACTTTGGTAAAAAAAATAGAGAAAACATAAAAAAGATATATAAAATAATATTACAAAAACAACAAAAGATAAAAATAAAATTGAAATACAAGCTAGGAAGAAGGAAAAAAAGCCCATCGTACATGTGGTATGACATGGATCCTCATTGGGGCCTGCTGCACATATGTTGAGAGAATGAGGCCCAAGTTTTAGAGACGTGCTACTGCCCGACCCAGCAAGAAGCCAGCATCGCGCCGAGCACTCAAATTATTATTCCGCGTCCTATATGCTGTCGTGCAAGTGGGCCAATTTCAGTTCCTTACTAGGACAGCGACGGCTTCCTTCACCCCCACAACCGGACATGTTGCACGCTGTTGTCCTGCTGACATCAGCACATCTCTAATTAAATTCCGCTGGCATCATCATGTGTCTTGCAATAAACTCTTCATAATAAGACACCGTATGGTATATTTTGATAAATTTATTAATGACTATTTATCTCATAATAAACACATATGTGAAGATAATCATCGAACATCACTAGACACATTATGGAACATTGCATATATAATAAATGAACAACACTAAATACATCCTAGAATATTGCATATATAGTGCAGGATCATCCCACATGCATCATAAACATCACATGTATACTAGGTGAACATCTTAAATACAACATAGAACAACACATAATACATTATAGGTGCAAGACAAAATATATTCTATAATAACACATATACTAAGTGCACATCCCCATATACACCATAGAAAAACACTAAATAGAACATGGTATATATAGTACGTGAGCAATACTAAATACATCTTAGAAGAACACATGTATACTAATTGAGTATCCTGAGATACACCATGGAATAGCTCCATTTTTGTAACATAGACCAAGTATAATCCAGGCCATGGAGTTCACTACCCTGAGGCCTGAACTGGAAACAATAAACAATGTACAGAGAAGATTAATATTACAAGTACTTGTTTGATCCACACGTAGGTAGTTCAATAGACACCACAGATGGAATATTTGAGGCACGTTGTAGATACAGCCTTCTAATTGTTGTGGATGGAGGTGATGAGCCAAGTCGAAATACTATGGTTCTGTAGGTCCTCGCTTCAGCACACCGGCGTGCGTGAGCAGTGCCCAAAGGTGCGTAATGAACTCCCCTCCCCTGGCAAGAGTGTCCAGATGCGCCCGGGCATCGTCAGATGGTGAGACGTAGAGCATCATCTCCGCCCAGAATTCAGAGATTACCTTCCACCGGTTTGTTGGCTCTTCTATATCATCATCAATCTGATTCAGATGCCTTGCAAGCAGAATACCCTTCACCAATACCTGTGCTTCATCCCCATCATCTTCATCTGTGCTGTATTTCAGTAGCTTGTCACACATGTTCTTCTCCTTCTTGCACCCTTTGAGTATCTCATCTGCTTCCTCGATGGTCTCATCAAGTATGGATTCTGATATAGAGCTGTGGTCAGGCAAGAGGTCAGGCAAGAAAGCGAGGAGATGCATACAGTACTGCGACAAAGTGGTGGCTGTTGTGACCATATCTTTTTATTCTGGTGCTTGCTTCTTCATTTTTAGCTTGTGCATCCAGCTGGTGCTTGCACAGTAGTGTAGCAACGTGCCAGATCAGTATGGTGCGAGTGATCGATCCTTCGGTAGCTGTAGCATCACAGGCCCATGCTGGGAGTTGACCATCAATTCCATTGTTTCGCAATGATGTTACGCCGCTGGTCAGGATGCAGTTGCTTCTTAGCAGGGACTCAACAACTGCTTTCTTCACATTTTCGGACAGCTTGACTGAATTATTGCGCCCCTTCCTGACCTTCTTGTCCACCAGGCACAGTGTTGCATAATGGAGACAATTCCTTACCCGTCCTTTGTGGCCAACCTCCTGGAGGATACAGTACTGTCCAAGTCTCTTCTTCCATGGGCCAAACGCCCTCAACCTCAAGAGAAGTCCTATAACCATCTCAAAGAAACCACAACTTGTTTGCAAACAAGGTGTGGTCACATAGCTCTTTATCAGCGCCACCTTAAACCAACCTGAGGCTATGTAGAGGTACAATTGGTATAGCTCTAGGCATGCCAGGACAACAGTTATGAATATGGTCAACTTAAGCATTTTGACAGGCTGAATACCACGATTGTGAACAATCATGTAAGTGAGCCACGAGCATAGACCAAACATGATGATAGGAAGACAGAGAGCTATGTATCGACCCTTCTGGTAGAAGTAATAGTACCTTGTGTAATAAATGTCATGGACAAAGACAAGCTCTTCCTCGATGACCCTGAAGGGCCGTTGGTATGGCTTGTCCCCAGAAAGCAAGCCTTTGAACACGAAGTCATGGGTTTTCTCAAGGCCTGCCTCTGAGAGCTTGAAGCCAGCAAACCTTCGGTTGAGCATCTTCGAGAGTGCCATGGAGAGGCACAGGTCCTTGAGCATGTTGCCCCGCTCAAGGTGCAGCAGGTTACCCGTGCATCGCCAGATCTGCTCGACAGTGATAACTTTGAACCCCTCCTCTTCATTGGGTGGCATGCTTCTTGGACTCTTGATGTAGTACTTCTCACCAGCGACCATGTACTTGTAACCTTCCATGGTCACTGGATCGAAGGAACCCTGAAGTTTCAGCTCCTCACGCTGCATGTATTGGGTGATCACTTGCATGTTCTTGGAGAGGTAGGACTTGCTCACCATTCTCATGGAGGCAATCCTAACATATGACTTGAGCAAGCCAATGAACAGGATCGCCACTAGTGGCTTAAGGTAGGGGAATTCAATGTGATGATAATGTTTGTCCACCCAGCTAATATAAACAACAATGTACACTACCAACAATAACTTGAGGAGGTGTTTCACGAAGATGCTCTTCCAGTTGTCGATGTCGTTGAGGCGGCAAGCTGTGAGGTTGTCCGTGCTTCCCAGGAGCAGAATCATGAACACGGCCCACACGGCGAAGTCGTTGACGTAGCAATACTGGGCATAAGTACTCATCCGCCCAGTTGCGTAGCTCACCAGCAGGTAGGACTGTGTGTCAATTACGATTAGGATGTTGTGGAGGAGGGTATGGCTGGACTGCCGGCGTAACGAACCAAGTATGTGCAGGAGGATCATGGCAACATTAGCCAGGACGACCAAAACTATAACAAAAATTATTCTGTTTATTTGCTCATCACTGCAGCCTGTGGAAGGGGGACTTGGGACAGGGCATGGTTCCAATGACGCCATAATGCCAGCAACCAATTAGTTTCCTCCCTAATACAAGATTCTAGTAAGAGTGGGCGCTAGCTGTATGGTTCTCTGTGCTTCACACCAATGGCTTGGTGATGGAGAGCTCTCTGAGGTCATATATGTATGTATATATAGAGAGAAGCCTATGGAGAAAAGCAACGATCATAGGTGGTTGTGGGTCTATGGACAAGATAAGCACCCAACGGGGTACAGAATGAAGCCATCCAGTAAAGGCACGGTAGACCACTCAAATTATGTGATACACAATTCTCCTTGCATGTGTTTTCTATTTCAAGTAATATATATACTCTGTTTGTCTGATTGTGGGACTAGCGACCCAGCCAACGAGAAACAGAAGCATGCTGGAGGATTCAGTACCGGAATCCAGCTCTTCGCCAAGTACCGCTATCTTCGTTGAGTGCCAAATAAAAACACATGACAAAAAAAAAAAACTCAGCAAAGATGGCTTTGCCTAGTGTTTTTCCGGCACTCAACAAAATGCATCTTTGCCGACTGTTTTTTAGCAGTCGGCAAGATGGCTTTGCCGATTGTTTTTTCTACCACTCGGCAAAAGATGTATTTTGCCAAGGTTTTTCTGGCACTCAGCAAAGAGGCATATTGCCGTGTGTTTTTTGGCAATTGTCAAATTAGTTTTTCACACATTTTTTGAGGCGCCAAACAAATTCAAATGAAAAGCTCTATATCATTTATTTTGATCATTTTTCTTCATTTGACAGAATGGTAATAGCGTTGTTCGTATAATCAATGTCTCTCTCATATCTCTCTATAATATAGATTCATGTAAACTAGAAGAGATATATATATAAGATACTAGCCAGAGGCCACGCGCTTCGTGCCGGTAGATGTAGTTGTTAAGGGAAAAAAAAAATAATAAGTGTTCACACGCTGTAATGACTGAAGCAAACTATTCTGAAAGTCATGTGCACAACATTATGTTTATCAGATCCAAATACATCACTGGTATATATACTTTTTAAAAGAACTGCTACATGCAAATATAGCTCGAAAAGCTGGATATAAGGCTAAAAGAAAAGAAACTAGGAAAATGTGTTTTGAGGAAGATGACATGAGAACTGATGGGTATATACTAACATTGTATACATACGGATGGCAGGTCTCAGTGCGCTTATTTGGATCATGGATCCACCTTGGGATGGCCACCTAGAATTCTGCAATGTCCACAAACTTCTTTAACATAAAGTTCTGTATGTCATCTAAAAACACCAATTTGAAGAGAGCTGTAGTTAGGTTTGCAGTCTGACATTTAGCAACACCTTTATGTCATGACCCAAGAAATAGGGCCCCGAAGGACAGACCCGCCAGGCCTCGAGGGGCGTCAGCGCCGCCTCCCGGACAGGCGCTCGCGCCGCCGCCCCTACTGCTCCCTTCCGCGGATTCGTCGGCAATTAATTCGGGAATAAAGGAGGAAATTATCTAGGATCATATTAGGCTTTTTGGTGTGCAAGGGGATATTTCATCTATAAGAAAGACCCTTATTAGGAAAATAAATATGATAAGCTTGTAAAAGGTATTCCAATCTATAAGGAAACCTTTAGAGAGATTGCTTTAGATACAAGTCCCACTAGTCGGGCTATAAAAGTAAGGGGTCTGTTATCTTTCAGGGTAACAAGCAAATAAAGAAAATTTATCCCAATCTCTCCCTCCACCTCTCCCACGCCAGCGTGCCCCCCTCCTCTCCGCTGCCACCGCCGCCCGACGCCGGTCAGCGTCGCCCGCCCGCCGGCGTCAACACCTCCCTCCATCTAGCTGGGTTCGACCGGTGGTATCCGGAGACCATTACGATCCACCCACCACCATGGACGCGGAGACGAAGAAGCTGTTGAAGAACTTGGGGGACCAGTTCGCGGGATTCACCACCGGATCGACACGCCACCGAGCAAGTTGCTATCCTCTCGGGCAACGACCCGACGGCGATCAAGCGTCAAGCACAGCTGTAGGAGGCTGACCTAGCCATGAAGACGCTGTTGGGGACAACAGCCCGCGACTTCAACAAGAAAAGGACCGAGGGCAAGCGTAACACGGCCGATCAAGTCACGGCAGCCCGATCCGGAGAGCTTGATGAAGGGCTACCCGGGGTCGGCCCGGACCAGCAGGGCGCCGCCACTAGGGGCGCATGCGCTGCCCCACCACCCCCGGTGGACACCTTCCTGTGCCTCGCTCCCGCTTGCACAAGTTGTCCTTCCCGACATATGATGACAAGGAGGATCTCGCCCATGGATCAACCGGCCGCGAGCAATTCTTGAGGGGACAAGGTACGCCAGCCACAAAGCAAGTTTGGTACGCCTCCCTATCATCTCACGGGAGGAGCATAACGGGTGGTACATGTCCCAGGAGAAACCGGTGGCAGATTGGGCAACGGCCGCCCAAAGATGTCAACGGCGCCGACCAGTACTGCACGGCGAATCCGTTGGGCGATCCGCATCGCCGAGGAGGATAGGCACCGTCGATGAGTATACGGAGCGGTTCTCGGGCGACGTGGCGCGTGCAAGCCACCTTGATTACAGGCGGCGGTGAACATCTACACAGCCGGACGGGCGAGCCGCTCAAGACGGATGTTGAGATACAGGACCCCAAGGACATGGAGGCAGCCATGTCTCTCGCCAGCGTAAGGCCGACGCCTAACCATCCTCTACAACTCCGCAAGCTAGCATAGCAACGGGGTAAGGCACCAGCACCTCTCACCACGATGGCGCCCGAGGCGCTCACACCGGCTTGCCGCTTGGCGCCACGCACTTCGGCCGTTCAAATGGCCGACACCGGAGGAGATGACAGAGCGATGCAAGGCGGGGCTCGCTTCAAGCGTGATGAGCCATTCACACGCGGTCACAAGTGCAAGAACCTCTTCGACATCGCGGTCTTCAACAACCACACTACCGAGCAAGAGGGCGCTCCACTAGTGGACGTCAAGGTGGAGGAGAGCACAGATCGAGGGTTCTCTTTGGGGAGACTCCCCGATACGTGGTGCTCATTCTTTATACCTCGTCGGAAGCATCTCAAGAACAAATGTCAACATCGTCATTGACTCGGGAGCCACACACAACTACATCGATCCCCGTGTGGTGACCACGGCAGGCCTCCAGACTTCGGTCGGTGTGTGGTGATCACCATCGCACCGGTGCCACCTCGACATGTCGGGGTGCCATCTTTTTGACATCGACGCCACGTCATGTATGTCGGCACCGACGACGGCGTCATCCTTGGCATGCCTTGGTTGACAAGCTTGGGACCAGTGACGTGGGACTTCACCACGCACGAGCTCCGAGTACTACCGCGACGGCCGCCCGAGCACGCTCCGCGTCGGCTCCTCCTCCCCAAAGTGGGGGCGCCCCTAGCCCTGAGGTGCTCAGGACTAGGATCTTCGTCGGCGTCCGGACACTTCCCTCCAGGCTGGGGAAGCGTTCAAGGCATGCAACTGCCTTAGATCTCTACAACATGTCTACAGGAGTCTTCGTACAGCTACGATAGGCTACACTGGAGGACCAGCACCTGCGCCGCATCGCCCTCGACGTCACTACGGGCGCCTTTGCTGCTCCAGCCTGGACAGTTGAGCATGGCCTCCACCTCTTCGATGGCCGTTTCTACCTCCCAGCTTCTTCACCACTACTACCGGACCTCTTTGGATACGCGCCGGGGAGGAGTTCGCAGGACGAACTTCCTTGCCCTGGGCGCATACACAGCGGCACCAACATCCTCAGCACCGACCATCATCCTATTGGGCAGCATATGGCCTAGGCGCCACCACGTCGGCCCCGCCATGGTCATCTTCCTCGACGACATGGATCGCCTCTTTCTCACCATCGACAACATCTACATCAGCTATGATGCAGAGAGGGGGACACATCAGCTCTCTCCCTCCTTGTTTGACGTCGGCTCATTCATGTGCGGTATGATGTTGAACTTGGCTGCTACACCCCCACACGCCGCGACATCACCATCT
This sequence comes from Hyparrhenia diplandra, assembly GCA_015847255.1. Lineage (NCBI taxonomy): Eukaryota > Viridiplantae > Streptophyta > Magnoliopsida > Poales > Poaceae > Hyparrhenia > Hyparrhenia diplandra. The sequence goes on from JADLZK010010995.1 coordinate 1,006,340, forward strand.
GGTGCCTTCTTCCGCTCTTCGTCATCGCTCCGCCCGACGAGCACTTCTTGTTCTTGGAGAGCCCGCCTCGCGACACGGTCCATCAGCACCTTGAGGAGGGAGTTCCCGGGAGCTTCTTCTTGCTGCCCGTCGCCGGATAGCATCTCGGCGAGGGGACGGGTCATACATCAAGACATCTACCATGGCTACATCGGGAACCTTCATTACCTCCTAAAGTTTGCTCCAAAGCAAACCGGGGAGAACATGATCCTCGGGAACCCGAAGCCACGGCAAGCTGATATTGCGGTCGAGCTCATCATGCCGGGTGCAAATGCGGACCTCCATCCAGGTGTGACCGAATGGACCTTCATCCAAGGCGAGGAGGCGCCGCCGGTCGGAGAGGGGGGGGGAGATGTCATGACCCATGAAATAGGGGCCGAAGGACAGGCCCGCCGGCCAAAGGGGCGCCGGCGCCGCCCCTGACGGACGCGCAGCGCCGCCGCCCCTCCTCCTCCCTTCCGCGGATTGTTCGGCAATTAATTTAGGAATAAAGGAGGAAATTATCTAGGATTATCTTAGGCTTTTTAGTGTGCAAGGGGATATTCCATCTATAAGGAAGACCCTTCTTAGGAAAATAAATAGGATATGTTTGTAAAAGGTATTCTAATGTATAAGGAAACCTTTAGAGAGATTGCTTGAGATACAAGTCCCACTAGTAGGGCTATAAAAGTAAGGGGGTCTGTAATCTTTCGGGGTAACAAGCAAATAAAGAAAATTTATCCCAATCTCTCTCTCCACCTCTCCCTACAGCGCGCCCTCCTCTCCGCTGCCGCCACGCCCTAACGCGCTCGCAAGCCCCCCCGCCGCCCGCCCCGCCCGCGCGCCCCGTGAGGGGCAGCGCCACCGCCCACCGCCCGGCGTCACCACCTCCCCTCCATCCGGCGACCGTCGATCACGTGTCGGTTCTCGACCCAATCTAGGTGGGTTTTGACACTTTAGAAGTAGTGAAGATATTGACACGAAATAAGTGACAATCAGTCGAGCTATTGGGTACATAAGCAAACTATATCTAATATGGGAAAAAATACTAACCTTGGATCGATATGGATGATAGGTTTCAGTTGCATCAATCAGGCTTCATATCTTCATGTGGGAAATTTCTACAAATTTTCAGGCAATGTGTATTGGTTCTCTTTCTTTCTTTTTTTAGGTAAATCTTCACCCCAATTTGTGTGGGAAGGAGTAGGTCAGAAAAGTGGGAATGGAGAAATACATGTACATGTAACTGTTAGTAGTGCATGAAACTGTGCATGCAGAGACATGGTAATATGTAATCAGCAACTTAATGGAAAGCGTATGCATATGACAACAATATCCAGCTAGAACATTTTAGATTGAGATGAGTAATTTATAGTCAGTGTTTCATGAACTATTGGTCACTGCAATTTGAGGCGGTGGTACATCATAGGATATGCTGGGAAAGAGTGAGGCATGCACAGCCATTATACAGGCACTTTGTCATTTTAGCAAACACCACAAATGCATATTACTCTTGGATTGAAAAACTGCATTTTTAAATTCAATGTGCATATGAACAGCCTGAAACTGTGTAGTGTACCATAGTTTACTTTGCTTTGGCATTTTATCAAACACGAAAGAGGCATGTCTTAGGGAGAAAATTTGAAGGAAAACAAGTTGATGGTACCTGCCGTGGCGGACTTCGTGTACGCTGCAGCAGGTGAGGATTTGGCGCTGGCACGCGAGCGGCACGGCGGCGAGGAGCGTCGCCCGGTGGGCGCCTTTGCCCGGTGGAGCGTCGGGGTTGACAATGCCCGGCGGCGTAGGGGCCGCCAGAGGGAAGCGGGTGCGTGCTGAGGATGGAGCGCGGGCGCGGGAGTTTGGGGATGGCGGCGAGAAGCATCACTGGGTGGAGCGCCTCCGTGTGATTTTGAGGACGGCGACGGACGTGCGAGCTGCGGAGGTTGTGACGACGGGAGGTGGAAGCGGCGGCAGGGCTGGACTGGGATGTGTGTGCTTGCGTGGCTTTGGTTGTCTTTGAGATGCCTCCCTGGGAGTTTTAGGTGGACCGTAGGATCTGTACTTGGGCAAGATCCAATGTTATGAAACTTTAGATCTCGAGAAGTTATGAAACTTTATAGTTGACAATATTTTGATATGAATTCATGTAGGGCCTCAAAAAGCAATTTACACTTAGTTTAGTATAATATTTGTGGAACCAAAATGGAATGTAGTCGCAATTGACAGTGCGGTGTAGTGGTAGAGCAAGGAACACGCTGAGGGAGAGGTAGTGCGGTGCCTTGGTAGAGCAAGGAATGCGGGAACACGTGAGGGAGAGGTTGTATGTTCAAACCGCTGGCACGCATGGCTGCAAAACATATGACTTTGAAGCAGACAGGCTGACGCTAGCTAGTGGGGTGCTCCCCATAAAAAAAAATTTGCTATTGTTTTCTTTTGATTATTCTTTACTGAGTGCTTTTTCGGCACTAAGATCCATTTTCTAATTCTTTTTTACCGACGGGGCACTCGGTAAAACCTTTGCCCAGTGTATATAAGACTTTGGTGAGTGCCTAGTGTCTGTCGTAGCGATTGGAGGACGAAGAGTCGTGGATGGCGAGAAAAGTACATATGGCCAAGCAAAACGTTCAGAGCGGGAGGATGAAATATGGATAGGAGTTTGTTTTTAGTTTTTAATGATTGACTAGGATCTTATCGGTATGTTGCAATGGGAAAAAAAAAAAATGATTCCACGATAATTAAGTTGAATGTATGTTGTATTATTATTAATATGACTTGTTCAAAAACCCATCCTCTCGAATGGTTAAAATCTTAGGATACACTACTAATATTTGTTTAAACTACGATGGCTTTAGCAGCCCTCTATATTATTAATATGACTAGCAAGTTCACAAATCCATTTCTCTTCACATACTTTATAGTTTATACTCAATTTAATAATCCATGAATTGTTGTTTTTATGTATTATTCATCCATATCCATTGGGTCACCCTCAATTTATCTCCGAGGTATTCTTTGTAGAAACATTTGTTTAAACTACGATGGCTTTAGCAGCCTTCTATATTTTGAAGGCATCAACCTAATCCTAATTTCTTTTTCCAAAATTTCAAGCTTATTAAGCTCAGATACAATGAATATCTTTATACAATGACTACTATTTACAATGGAAAATATTGTCTACCAATTTGATGGCAAAATGTATTATTTTTTGTAGGAATTTTAGGATCTATTTTTTTTCATTTCTAACGGTTTCAAGAGTAAGAATTTCTAGGACTATTTTTTGTTTGTGTAGGAATTTTAGGATATATATTTTAACTTTCAACTTTTGGTCACATATTAAGTCGAAATTTGAATGCTTATTTTGATTTTTCATTTTATTTTAATAAAGGGTACCCTATGTACATACACCCAATGTGGGCCGTGATCCTCGGCGAAAAAAAAACAGGCCAACCTGAGCCTGAGGAGGCAGGCCAACTAGGCCTTGCACCTCGTCCTAAGGTTGCACGCTCATAGTATTACTGTAGTGCGCATCGTAGTAGCACGACCATGCTCGCATGGAGGAGAATCTAATATTATAAGGATCTCCGAGGTTGCTTTATTATGAAGGCCAATCTACTCCATCAGATAAAAAAAAAAGGTGAATCTCATTTTACAAAGCAAACATAGGAAAAAGTATATTCTTTGGTTCGGTAAGAACCAAATGGATGGCAATGCTCTCATGGAAAAAGACGTGGTTTGGCCACTTGATCCATGGTTTTTTTTTTCAAGAAGGTGACTTCACGTGTATTTGACTAAGAAACACTGTATTCGTGGCAGTGACCTATCCAATCGAGGCATTTGATTGTGGGCCGTCTAATAAGTCGTGGCCGTCACTACCGTTTCAGACAAGTTGTCGCATCTATACATACCTATAGTTTTCGTAGGCGCCGTCACTTCCGTCACAAGGCACGGATCACTGTTCTGGGAACAGTATCACTCTTGCACCGTTGGATCTGTTCCCCAAATCGAAGTCGTACACGTCATGTCCCTTCGCCCTCACGCGAACCTTCTCGCGGGCTGCCGAGTCGCCGCCGCTGCCCACTCCCACCTCTCTTCCCTCCCTGGCTCCCCCGCCGCACCTCCCAGCACCGGCGCGGCACCAGCTTCCACCATCACGGCTCACTCTGCGCCACCCTGCCGCCTCCCTGTTCCCCACCTCTCCACTCCGCAAACACGCCGTCTCGACGTCGCCTCGACATGGCGCCGCAGCGTCGTCCGTAGGATGCCGCCACCGCCGTTGAACCACGTGGTCCATCGGAACTGCGCCGCCGCCGCCACACCGTCCATCTCCGCCCATCGGAACTGCGCCCTCCCCCTGCCCTCCATCCCAACACCCTTTCTCTTCTCGCGTAAGTGCCTGGGCAAATCTTCCTCTTCTACGTAAGTGCCTGGGCAAACTTCGTACCCGAATTGGGATTCTTAGTGTATAGCCGAATTGGGATTCTCAGCGTATAGATAGATGTTCAAATTGATCTGTGCATTATTCCCTGAACTGATGCGCCTGACTGTTCAGTGCCTTAGATTAACTTGCCATTGTACTTTGCAGTTGGAGCCGAATGTCTTCTGATGTACCATTGCGTCAATTTGCAGATTTTTTTTATATAAAAAAACGGTTGCATGATCAGAGCATGATTTCGTAAAAGATCTTATTTCCAACTTCAAGGCTCACTGCACATCGTTAATTTCATATTCATAGTTCGGCGGATTGATAATAATTGGAAAAAAAAATACATCTCTAATCGTAATAGTTCTGACACAATTTCGTAGTTTTCTGTACGCTTCAGTAATTCTAGCAATCTCAAGATTTTTTCCCCTAAAAGCTATCATGACCCATATCCTTCTGTACATGAAGCTGCATCATGAACTGAGGCAACCACGCATGGCCCAGACTTATGACGCGCCATATATTGCATCATTTCGATTTACTTTCCTCCATTCCTTATAAAAATTTTACTTATATATATTATGTGCTTTCTTGCCCGCGCTTTGCGCGATTTTAGTAACTAGTTGTTTTTATTGTTTGCTGGCCCGCACGGGTCCACATAAAACAGCTATATAATTTTGTTTGCTTGCGTTGACGGACCGGTACGCAATCTCTGATTGGTGGAAGAAGATGAGGTAGCGGAGAGTCACAAGCTGGAGCTCTTGGCCAGCTTTTGTTTTTATGTTCTTCTGTACGCATGCGTACTGAGCTTTCCTATTATGTTCTTTGTGCAGGAATCTAGCTAACCATGGATGCACTACTTGAGCTGTTCAAATACAAACCATGAGCTCATACCAAAATATAGAAAGAAAACTAATTAAGCTATTTCTAGTCTAGAGCTTCCATCCGAATTTAGAAAAGATTTCCATGACCATCGTCTCCAAAAGTCTACAACCATTTTTTTGTTCTCTCGTAGACAGCTTGATATATATGTTTGTATATGTTTTTTTTTTTATGTCAGGATGTAATCCATGCTATGAAGTAGGCGATATGTCCGTCGATGGAGAGGGATGTACTATTTGTATTAACATCTACTAATAACACAACTTTGAAGGTACTCATACATGTAAGATATGTGTATATATGCATATATGTATAGCTATATATGTCGGTAGAGGCGTGTGTGCATATATTCGTGTTTGAGTTTGTATTATTATATCATTAATAATTACTTATATAAGAAACTTTTTAGTCAGTAGGCAATTAAATTCTACTTAGAACAGCTTTCCATCCCACGGCCAGAGGAATACGCCACTCAAACAAGCATAGGTGTTTTGCCAACTAGAAGGCCGCGACGGCGTTATGCTGCTGGGCCAAGATCCAGCTGGAATCCGATCCACCAGTTTGGAGTTCAACATCATGCATGGTATAGGTACATGAGAGAGGGTAAAGAGATACTATATAAGCATTTTAGGAGTCAAAACGTTTTAACCTTACTAAGACTATATGATTAATTATGAAACATATTATCATGGAAGATTTAATTGGAGACATAATTGTTATTATTAATTATCATAAACTTTAGCTACTCTCATTTTCACAAATTTTCCAGTTTTACATATTTTTTTCTGAGAAAGAAGGAAATATGTAAAATGTGTGTAGACAGAAGGAAGAATACTTTTTTTTTTTTTTTTTTTTGAGAAAACGAACAGAAAAAAATGAGCAAAACGTACAGAAGAAATATATGGGCTGCGCCACATGAGGTTGGGCTTTTTCTCAGATGACCCGATTAGACCTTTTAGATCAGAGGGAGTATTTAAAGTTTGTGTAGGCTGGGCCAAATGACGAGACTTTGGGCTGCTGCACCTGTTCGAGCCAGTACGAGTTGCAAACATTTTCGGTGCGTTGCACAGACCAATACATTTTAAAAATGAATTCATATCATCTAAGGACAACTAACAGAGGCTTGCATTCTAAGGGCCCAGCCTTTAGAAACCGACTAAGAGCATCTCAGTGGTACCTCACAAATTGGGCCCCTAAAATCTCATTTGCATGCTAGCCTAAAATAATTAGGGGCTTAAAATTAGTTCCAACTCGGTGGAATCGGAGGGTAGGACCCTATCCGCTCGTTTTCTGCCATCTTCGGCGCCTCGCCCGAGCCACCATCCGCCGCAGCGCCGCCCGCGCCCGCCGGCCAGCGCCCGCAGCCTGCTCTCGCCGTGCAGCGAGTGCAAAAGACACAGAGGCAGCCAAAGCTGCTGCCCATGGTCGCCGTGGTGCGCGTCGCCGGAGCTCGAGAAGAAGCCGGGGCGGGGCTGGCGATGCTGGAGGTGGTGTCGCGCCGCCCCTATCATCCGCAGCCGACCATGGGACTGGATGGAGCTGGCCATGGATTCGCCGCCCCTATCATCCGCGCAGCGGTGGTGGTGGGCCGCGTCTATGGTAGATCTCACAGCGTAGAACTGGAATTTTGGTGCTAAAATAGAAACCAAAATTTGGGAAGCTAATCTTTACCGTCCGTCATGCACTCCATGATTTGGCAGAGGATAGCGCTTCGCAACGAGCTGCCCATATGCATGCGAGTTCCTGGTGTGGTGGCGTCGGGGCACGCAGTGGTGGAGGGAGGCGCCGCATCCTCCTTTGTCGATTAGATGTTCGTGCGGGGGCACTCGTGCCGGTGAAGCGGCAAAGCTTCGCGCATGGTCACGCGGGCAGGAGATTGATCTGAATGGGGGCTACGGCCGGTGGCCGGGCGGCCGGGCGGCAGGGCGGCGCTATTGCGGCGGCGTGGGCTGTGCGGTCCCGTCCGGGCGCTGGCGGCGTCAGTAAGCTTGATGGCACCCGCACGGCGAGCGGGGTGGGTGGTCGCAAGGAGCCGACGGGCGCGATGTGCCCAGGAAACCGCGCGGCTTCGTGTGTCCCCACGCCTGGCGGCCCGACGGACGCCACGCCGACGCCGCAGCCTCAGCCCAAGCCTAGGCAAGCAAGGGTGGTGCCTCCCCATGGCAGCGCCATGCTGCTGCCGGTGGTCAATCCGGCCATGGCAGCCATGCTCGATACCCGAAGTAGGCAGGGCGGCGGGGTCGCCCGACCGGCGCACCGGCGGCAGCGGCAGGCAAAGCGCCACTGGGACGGGAGGGAAGAGGAAAAGTGGAGTGGGTCCCACTGGATGGGGGCCTCCTGGGAGTGGGGGGCTTTGGATTAAAATTTGAGGTGGCATGGAAAATAGGGGGTGCAAAAGACGGGCTCCATTGGAGTTTGATTTTTGTCCAAAACCCTAAAATTTAGAGTAGGGGCCTAAATAGGATCCCCTATTGGAGTTGCTCTAAGAAATTAAGATGGGCATTTTAAAAGCCTCGTCTCGAACAATATGATTCCACCTAAAAATAATCTTTTTATATGAAGTGGGATAAATACAAACCTTTGGACCATCTCTGAAATTGCTTTCTGCCCATCTCCCAAAATCTTTGTATCAAAATTCTAGCATCGACCTGTGGATAGCAACATCATGTGCGTTGGCCTTGGTGACAGAGATTTACAGGGGGATACAGCAAGCAGCATCGATCACAAAAAGTAGAGTTCTCGGTTGCCATTTGTTCTACCTCACGTCAACCCATTCTGGAAGAAGAAACATGCATCCACACCTGCTGGCTGCTGCTGCTGTGACCGGGCGGGAGGTGGGGGAGGGGGGGGGGGTGCAGACCGGTCGCCCGAGGCCCTCCTCGCATTCTGCCCCCGGAGGAGGATCCCGCCCACTGCCGGCCGCGACAGCCCGATCGTGCGCCACAGAATGCGCCCTGACAGGCTAGATTCCCTTGCCGACCAACCAACAAGTGTCAAATCCTACTACGACGCCATCATCACATCCGGGAAAGCAGCCTTTAAGCACAGTCTGCGCCTTACCGAGCACTGTTTCAACCACTCCCCTTTGCAACGTCGCTTCACGCGCCCATCACCGAGGGTCTTGGGCTACACTACAGCCACGACGGTGTACCCTCGAACACTGCTGCTACAGCTCTCGGCCACCATCAGCGCCCCTCCGATACTGTTACCACCTCCCTCGGCGAGTACCCCCTTGGCAAAGCAGGGACCTCGGCGGCCTGCAACTGCCCTCGACCAAGCTCGCCGGAAGACTCACACCCCTCGGCATGGACGTGATGGCGGAGAGCGAACCATGCTCTTTCCACGACAGCAAGTACGGACGCTACCTCAGCCATGGCTCGAGTACAAGGCTGTCCATAAGGCTACCAACTCTTGTGATGCATCTAACGAGTGGCTTCTCCTTGGACCTATAAAAGTGGGAGCCCGGACGTAGCATAAGCAAGTCAGAGCACTCATGCCTTGGCTTCACATGTATTGGCATTTTAGCTAGATCAACACCACACACAGAGACTTGAGGTCCCGGCCTCTCTCCCGACCTTGCTTGTACACCCCTACTCTAAGCACCATGGTGCGGATACACGATTCCACCCCCTCGGCGGACAAGGGCCGGCGTTGGCTTTGGACGGTATACATCCTTGTGTCATCTCGCACCATCATCTAGACCTACGAATGTGTGGCACATTACTCGTTGGGTTTTAGGGCGCCGGTCCAAAACACGGACAAGCGGGGCTATGTTTGGTTCACCTTCCAAGCCCTTTGAAGCACCCAAATTCTTGAAGCACAAGCTAATGATCTAAGCATTACCTAGCTAGGCGTTGAAACCTCTGAGTGTCACACGCCTAACGTGCAAGGCCACTGTGTCAGAGAAAGGGTTGGCCCAAAGAAGGCCCGATGTGAACACCACATGCGGTTATTGTAGCTTTGTGGGTACTGTTCACCCATAGCACTGTAGTGTGCCGCCGTTGGTTTCGCCATCGGCATCAAGTTACTTTATCGAGTCGAAGTAGATTTGGAAAGCATTGGTTAGAGCTTGTTAGAATGGGAGAATCCAAATCATATAATGATATCTAAAGTTGCTTAAGAGTCAAATCTCGCTAGGACTACAAATACTAGCGACATCTAATCATTGGAATCAAGAAACAAATAGTCATGAGACTCTAAACACTAGATCTCAACTTTCTAGTGCTCTCTCTCTCTCTCTCTTCTCTCTCTCTAGCTAACGCCACCCAGTGCCTCTGCCATTGCCACCACCCTTGCCTAGCCACCACCTGTGGCCATGCTGCCGGCAGCCCACGACAAACCCTCGGACACTGGGTGACTTAGTGCTTGACCTTGACCACTAGGTCATAGAACAGAGCAAGTTGTGATGACTTCTTCAAGTCAATGTCTTCACCTTGATTCCTTTGAGAACCTTTTAAGCTTATAATATTTAGGGCATGCGTGTTGATGGAGATCTCTTTGGAGGAGCAGCCGATACAGAGCATATGATGGATGTGGTGTGAAGTGTTGTGTTTTCATGAGGCGTAACGAGTGAGCTGTCGAGACTACTGCTATCGTGGAGCATGCCGTGGGAAGCATGAACTCAAGTACCAGGATGCACATTTATATATTCCGCCATCTCAAATTGTAAGTCATTCCAACAATCTTGGGAGTAACAACACATAAAACACTCTCTCTTCATTGGTGGGGACCACTAGATCTTTATAACCTCACGTCTTCACCTCTCTTTTTTCTGCTAGGTCCACGAACCTTAGTACTACCGATTCCATCGGCTCACCAGTTGCCTCCACTTCGTTTCGTCCACTGCACTACCACGTCTCTTGTTCTCTCTATCCTTACTTGTCTTAGATCCGAGCAAAACCATGGACCAACACTCAGCAGCCAGGCGCAACATCAAAAGCAGTGTGTGGCCATGTAGAGAAGTCACAAGTAGGAGCAGGTTAAACTACGCATGGGCAGAGCCTTGTGCTGCAGCGGCGTGTCTCTTGGTGTCGTCGTCTATTGGCATTCTGTGGGCCTCGGGATGGCACAACCGTTGGTTGTGGCATATTTGTTTGGGCTCGCCCGACGCGAAAAGCGGCCCGACACGAAGCCCTCTTTGGCACTAGCAGAGCGGCCCAGAGTGTCGTGACAACCTGACCCCATCGGATGACCGTCCCTGGCATGTATGGTCCGATGCCGGGGTAGCCCGTTGGATATCTAAGGTTGTACTTAACCCACCAACAACAACTTCTCATGTGCCAACATGGACCAACTTGACATCTAGGCTGGAATTTTACATTCGCCCCTTTACAATTGAGAATTCGTGGTGCCTAGGCGCGCTAGGCCCTCTTTGGTTAGTTTACTATTGTTTGGATGGTTGGAGGTTTTTGTCTGGTCTCAGTCCTACAGTCTCACTCACCGCTATATTAATTGTCTATAGTTTTAGTGGCTCCGATGTAACGAAAACAACAGCTCATTGCTTGGCCCGGGTGAGCACTTTGAAGAATATTCTTCGAATAAAATTCAGTGGAGGCGACGCAGTTGATCAAGTCAAGGATAAAGATTGCGTTGATGTGTCTGGGAAGGCGGCTACCTCTTGCACACCCACTAATATTCCACATTTTTCTAATGCCACGTCAGCTCCCAGGTACTGTAGACAGCGAAGTGATAATTTGTGACTAAGGTTGTGTTTACATCAAAACTATGACATCAAATGTTATGGCACATGCATGAAGTATTAATATAGACAAAATGAAAAAGTAATTGTGCAGTTTGCTTGTAAATTGCCAGGCAAATATTTAAAGCCTGATGAGTCCATGATTAGACACTAAACTGCTAGAATAACACATGCACTAATGACGGAATAATTAGGCTTAATAAATTTGTCTCTAATTTATTGCCAAATTCTTTAATTTTTTTTTCCAATTAGTCCATGATTAGCTATAAGTGCTATATTTGCTAATAATGGATTAATTACGGCAAAAAAGATTTGTCTCGTGGTTTCCATGTGAGTTATGAGATTAGTTTTTATTACTCTCCAAAACCCCCCCAACATCGGTCAAACATCCGACATGACGCCTAAAAATTTTCATTTTGAGAACTAAACATAGCCTAAATGCCTCCAAGCTGCTTGCCACACGACAAATGCCTATAAATAGAACCATTTGGCTATAGCTTCTTGCTAGGTTCGCACATCCCAGCTAGCACTCTGAAACGACTCAGACGAAGAAGAAATGTACGTGACAAGGCCTTTGTCGAGGTACCTGGCCGACCGGAGGCCGCCGCAGAGACGCCGCCTGATGGACCTGGATCCGGGTTCCTCGTCGTACTGGATGAGGCAGCCGAGCAAGCGAGTACGCGCTGCTGGGGCCTGTGCCTGGATACAAGGATGCGCAGCCTCCCGTTCCCACAGAACCGGCAGCTCTGTGTGTCGCAGGGCAAGAGCTCTGAGGATACAATATTGGAGTGTGTCGGGACATGTATCGATCTTGTCTTGAACATTATTCTAACCCTGGTATTGGACGGCTCCTCCTCCGACGATAGTCCTCCGGGAATGGGCAACAAGCCGCCGCCTTACTATGCCATGCTCGTGCCCGTCATCGGCCAGCCGCTGTCGTCCGGCCGCTACTACGCCGTGAAGGTCGACGGCAAGCACACTGGGTAAACACATACATCTCTGCCGGCGATGATGTCTCACCATCTAACTGACATGATGCATCCGTGCAGGAAGGTTTCCACTTGTTCCAAGGAGGAGGACGCGACCACGTGCTGCTTCTGCTCCGTTCCTGCTCATGTGAAGCCTAGGGCCTTCGACCATGGCGACGCCTACCAGCAGATACAGGTGCAGCAGCAGCCCAAAGGCTTTAATGCAACGGCTGTCGCCTCCGACGGTATCCCGCCGCACTACCTTATGAAGAAGGGCTGGACGGTGGACGCCACGGCGAAACCAAAGTACCCCTTGCACGACGACGCGCAAGGAGTGGACTGTGCTCTCCGGGACCAGATGCCAGACCTGGACGACCTCAGCGTCGGGGACAGGACCTCACTTCCTGCTGTGGTCGTCATCGGCAGATGGTATGTCCCGTTTCTGGTCGTGAAAGCTGACGGGGAGTACCGCCTGAAGGACCAGGTCGGAAGAGCATGTTCTACAAGATGACCATGGAAGAGCTGGGAGCCGATATACACCGGGAGAACACCACTAACCTTCATGGGACTGAGAGCAGCAGTACCAAGCTGGACGATGAGATAGATGTGATTGCCACTGTGCGGCGGTTCACAGCCCTTCTGGGTGGCACGACCGCGGTGCAAGCAGGCTGTCCCCAGATGGATGGCGGTACTGTGTGGTTCCGACCAGCGGTGGCCGTGGCGAGGACATGGTGCTGTGGTCGTTCCACTGAGAGAGATGTGGGGCTGGACATTGTGCTGTGGGAGAGGATGAAGTGGGAGATGGAGAGGGGAGGCCGGTGGGTTGTGGCCGACTGTGATGGCGACGAGAGGATTCAGCGCACAGAGAGGCGCAACGACGACCTGGGTCACTGGAGCAAGTTTGTATGCTATTTGCTGGTGGAGAGGTTTGTGCTCAGGAGGATGGATGGCACCGTGGCACTCACCTGTGAATTCAGGCATACAGACAAGATTACAGCCAAGTGGGCGTGATTGAAGCTATATATCTATCTGTTTGTTGCAACCTTGGGTCGCAATGGACGAAAAAAAAAATATCAAATCAGATTTTCATGAAAAATACCGGCGAGATTTAAAATACATGATTTTATTTAAAATACATGATCATAACATCAGAATATAACTAATTAATAATGTTGGCAGTAATACAGAAATATCCTACGAAGTCTGTACCAAATGTAAAATACAATCTTGCAAGATTTTTCTTTGTTCATGACTCCGTTTCAAATTGTAGTTCATTTTGATTTTTCTAGATAATTGATTTTACTATGTACCTATATACACTATGTCTAGATACATAGAAAAAAATGAATCTAGAAAAGTCAAAAGTGAACTATAAATTGAAACGGAGGAGTACAAAAAAAAAACAATATTTTAATACTATTTCTTTTTGGACCGAATCAGCAGGGGAGCCCCGTACCTATTTTTTTGGTATTTCAATTAAATAAAAGAATGCGTACATACATAAATTACAGATCAGCCAGGCTCAAAAAAGAAAACGGATAGAAATTACAAAAAGAGTATCTCTCCATGCACTAAGAACAGAGCTCTTCGTTTTTTGGCTTTGGTACATACCAATCAAACTCCATATTGAGCATATGTTTCCATAGATCTGGGGTTCTTCCGTTATCAAAGATAATACAATTCCTTAGTTTCCAAATGGCCCAAGAAATGTGTGCGATCACAATGTGTGCCTGTTACTCAAGCTAATCCACAACTTACACCAGCGACATGAGTCCTCGTGGGTTCGTTGGGTGTGGCGGAATGCATGCCACTACTACAAAACCTTACTAAGAGAATGCCCCCCTTTTGCATTAGGGCGGTTCATTTTCGAGCCGCCTCTATAGCGACCACACCATCTGAGCCGCCCCTATAGTGACTACTGTCAGGGGCGCCTCAATAGAGCCGCCCCCTATTATTAGGAAGCGGTTCAATCACCAACCGCCCTAATGTAGTGCAGGTAGGGGCGGCTCTATATGAGGCGCCCTATAGTGAGCTCTCGACCAAACGAGACACTAAAAATTAAAAATTTGTAAATGACCTCGGATGGAAAAACTTCCAACATATGAAATATAGATATCGAAAAGTTATGAAAATTTGTAGTTGACAACTTTTTACTTTGAAATCATCTAGTCATGCAAAAGTCGTGTTGAATGTCTCAAATTTGAAATTCGAATTTTTGTAAAGCGACCTCGGACGGAAAAACTTCCTTCATATGAAATGTAAATCTCGAAAAGTTATGAAACTTTGTAGTTGACAACTTTTTACTTTGAAAACAAATAGTTATGCAAAAGTTGTGTTGAAATGTCTCAAATTTGAAATTCAAATTTCGTTAACGACCTCGGATGGGAAAACTTTCTACATATGAAATGTAGATCTCGAAAAGTTATGAAACTTTGTAGTTGGCGACTTTTTAGTTTTGAATCCATTTAGGGCCTCAAATAGTCAATTTACACTCCGATTTGTATAATATGTGGGGGGGCGAATGTGATATGGACACATGTCGGTGTGTAGCGCAGTGGTGGGGAGGGAATTCGCGGCGCAAGCACGAGGTCGCGGGTTTGAATCCGCTGGCGCGCGCCGTAGCGATTTTACTGAAAAAAAAAATGTGCGACCGACGGAGACGGGCGGGCGCATGGCGGTGGAAAATTCCCGGTTCACAAAAAATGTTTTGGTATTTTTTCGAATTTTGAAAAGCGCGATTTGGTACAGTTTATTGTAAAGGCGGCTCATACGGTAGGGCGCGTTGCTGTAGCAAGCGGTAAGTTAGGGGCGATTCACGAAAACCGCCCGGCTTTTTGAGCAGCCCCTATTGAAGCTTTATGTAATAGTGTGCACTGCATCTCCCACAGGGCAACTCCATGGACACCAGCGGGACATGCTTAGGTCCATGCTACCGATTTATCGTGCAATCACTATAGTGCTCTTGGGGGATGGGCAAACAACCTCCTTCTGGCATGATATTTGGTTTGAGCATGACTCCATGGCTGAACAGTTCCCCCAACTTTACACGCACTGCAAGGAGCCCGAAATGACAGTAGCCCAAGCGTTCAATGATGGGGTGCAACAATACTTGGTCTCCAGAACCTCTGTGATAGGGTTTCAATTTCGGCCGAAATTTTGGGGAATTTCCGAAATTTTGGGTTCCTCGATGGGTACCGAAAGAAATCCTCTACGGTCAAAATATTTCGTGTGAATTCGTCTTCTGCCCTCACATAGCACCAAGATGGCCCAAAATCAACTTTCCCGTCAGCCCACCATATATATAGCCCTAGAAGACCGTAAAACACACCTAAAATCCACATTCTATCCCCCTATTTCGATTCTCCTCTGTTGGGGGTGACGGCGGCTCCCGCGGTGCACCGCGCTGCCGCAACCCACGAGCCTCCTATAGCCCCATATAAATTTGGAATGATGTCGAGATTTTTCTTGTATTTGTGGTGTATGATCAACCATAGATAGTTTATAGCGAAATAATGTCAAAGTATTTTTAAATTTTTTTAAATTTAATTTGAATTTGAGCGAAATTTTCAAAATTTCAGGAATTTCCCTTTTCTCAATGGGTTCCGGAATTGTTTTGTTTCCGAAATTGAAAACAAGCATCAACTTGCTGAGCTTGGGGCATTCTAGCACAGCTTCATCTATGCCAGGAATGAGATCAAAGACAGAGCCCGATGCTTTATAAAGCCCTGAAGATGGCTGATTCTGACAAAGATGTTTGGGCCAAATTCATCTGGAAGAGCAGAGCACCACCAAGGGTCCTGTTCTTTGCTTGGCTGTTGTCACAAAAAGAATTCAATGCCTCTCAAACCTTGTGAAGAAAAAGATAGTTGACACTGCGGAATGTGAGATCTGCCATGTGGCTGACGAAACAGCTGACCATGTAATCTATGGTTGTGCAGCTGCGAAGGAATTCTGGGACCTTATTGGGATCCAAACTGATCAGACTTGGACCAGCCACAAAGTGCTGGGGGTCACTGCACCAAGCCACATACCTGCGGCTCACTTCGCTACCTTCCTAGTGCTATGTTGCTTGCACATCTGGAAGCGCAGGAACAACATCGTGTTTAGAAATGATCAGACGACAGTCCAAGGGGCGTTGATGGCGTGCAAGACAGAAGCCAAATTATGGAAGAACTGGCTGCCGACGAAAGATGGGGCAGTATCTGAAAAATGGTGTACTTTACTGTTAAATTTGATGTAAAAGATCTTGGCATGTAAGACCTATGTAAGTTGAAGACTCAGGCTTTTCAGAGCCAAAATGAATACAAAAAAGCAGGTGCGGGATCCCCCCCCTAGAGTTCTCAAAAAAGAATGGCCCATGAGGCTGCGAGGATGATCTCTCTAAAGATGGTGTTGTTGAATGAAATGAGTCTGTTATGATCCTGTTGGGCATCCCGAATCCATGTTGTTGTAGCGCCGTGGGTACTGTAGCATGACCATCGCTGCTGCCCTCTCTCCCTCACGATCTCAGCCCCAACGACGTTCATAACATCCTATGACCATCTCAAAGAAAACCACAACTTGTTTGCAAACAAGGTGTGGTCACATAGCTCTTTATCAGTGCCACCTTAAACCATCCTGAGGCTATGTAGAGGTACAACTGGTATAGCTCTAGGAATGCCAAGACAACAGTTATGAATATGGTCATGTTATACGGTTTCTCATTGGAGTTATGATGCGCAGTGATGACGATCTCGTAGGTGAGCCACGAGCATAGTCCAAACATGATGATAGGAAGACAGGGAGCTAAGTATGCACCCTTCTGGTTGAAGTAAGAGTACCTTGTGTAATAAATGTCATGGACAAAGACAAGCTCTTCCTCGATGACCCTGAAAGGCCGCTGGTATGGCTTGTCCCCAGAAAGCAAGCCTTTGAACACGAAGTCATGGGTTTTCTCAAGGCCTGCCTTTGAGAACTTGAAGCCAGCAAACCTTCGTTTGAGCATCGTTGAGAGTGCCATGGAGAGGCACAGGTCCTTGAGCAAGTTGCCCCGCTCAAGGTGCAGCAGGTTACCCGTGCATCGCCAGATCTGCTCGACAGTGATAACTTTGAACCCCTCCTCTTCATTGAGTAGCATGCTCCTGGGACTCTTGATGTAGTACTTCTCACCAGCGACCAAATACTTGTAACCTTCCATGGTCACTGGATCGAAGGACCCCTGCAGTTTCAGGTCCTCACACTGCATGTATTGGGTGATCACATTCATGTTCTTGGAGAGGTAGGACTTGCTCACCATTCTCATGGAAGCAATCCTAACATATGTCTTGAGGAAGCCAGCGAACAGGATGGCCACCAGTGGTTTAAGGTAGGGGAATTGGTCGCCACGACTTTTTTCTGAGAACCAAACAATATAAACAATGTACGCTACCAACAATAACTTGAGGAGGTGTTTCACGAAGATGCCTTTCCAGTTGTCGATGTCGTTGGCGGCAAGCTGTGAGATTGTCCGTGCTTCCCAGGAGCAGAAGCATGAACACGGCCCACACAGCGAAGTCTTCGACGTAGCAATCGGAATTATTCATCCGCCCAATGGTGTAGCTCACCAGCAGGTAGGACTGTGTGTCAATTCAATTACGACGTTGTGGAGGGAGGGTATGGCTGGACTGCCGGCGTAACGAACCAAGTAGGTGCAGGAGGATCATGGCAACATTGGCTAGGACGACCAGAACTATTACAAAACTTACGTTGTAATTTCCACTATCACTGCAGCCTGTGGAATCATCGGGACTTGGAAAAGGGCTTGGTGCCAATGACGCCATAATGGCAGCAACCAATTAGTTTCCTCCCTAATACAACAATCTAGTAAGAGTGGGCGCTAGCTGTATAGTTCTCTGCTTCACTCCAATGGCTTGGTGATGGAGAGCTCTCCGAGGTCATATATGTATATATATAGAGAGAGAAGCCTATAGAGAAAAGCATCATAGATGGTTGCAGGTCTATTGATAAGATAACCAGCAAACAGGGTACAGAATGAAGCCATTCAGTAAAGGCAGGGGTAGACCACTCAAATTATGTGATACACACTTCTCCTTGCATGAGTTTTCTATTTCAAGTAATATATATATACTCTCTCTTATTGTGGGACTAGCGGCTCCTCAGCCAACGAGAAACAGAAGCAAACTTATTGCTTGTCAACGATGAGGTGCCACATGCTGGAGGATTCAGTACGGAATCCAGCTCTTCGCTAAAGTACCGCTATCTTCGATTTGAAGTACCAAAAAAAAAAAAAAAAAACTCAGCAAAGATGGCTTTTGCCTAGTGTTTTTTCGGCACTCAGCAAAATGCATCTTTGCCGACTGTTTTTCTACCACTCGGCAAAGATGTATTTTACCGAATATTTTTTTTCGCACTCAACAAAGAGGCATATTGCTGTGTGTGTGTTTTTGGCACTCATCAAATTAGTTTTTCGGCGCACTTTTTTGAGGCCCCAAACAAATTCAAATGAAAACGTTTTAAACTACAAAAGTTGTGTAACTTCTCGAGATCTATAACTTTTATTTTGATCCTTTTCTTCATTTGACAAAAAGGTATTAGTGTTGTTCATATAATCAACATCTCTCTCATATCTCTCTATAATATAGATTCATGTAAACTAGAGGAGAGATATATATAAGATATGTGAACAATGTAACTACCAAATGAATAAATGACAAAAATAAATTTTGTAGATCTTGAGAAGTTATGAATTTTATAATGCATAGCGTATTGATTTGAAAGCATCCATTTTCAAATTCAAATTTTTCAAACAACCTCAAATAGAGAAAAATTCCTAAATGAAAATTTGTTGATCTCAAAAACCTGTGAAACTTTCTAGTTGACAGATGTTTAATTTAAAATCATCTTATCAAACAAAACTATGTTTGAAGATCATAAATTTGATATTCAAATTTGGCAAACAACCGGATGCACTACTACAAAATTGATTTTACATGAAATTTCCTACAAGAAAACTATAGATCTCGAGAAGTTACGAAACTTTATAGTTGACAATATTTTTGATATGAATTCATGTAGGGCCTCAAACAAGCAATTTACACTTAAATTAGTATAATATTTGTGGAACCATTATGGAATATAGTCACAATTGACAAAGTGCTTGATTGCAGTGGTAGAGGTTGCATGTTCAAATCCCACCGGCCACATGGCGCAAAACAGATGACTTTAAAGGAGACAGGCTGACACTAGTTGGTGGGTGCTCCCCATAAGATAAAATTTCCTATTGTTTCCTTTTGATTATTCTTTGCCGAGTGCTTTTTAGGCACTTTCGGCAAAAGATCCATTTTCTAATTCTTTTTACTGACTGGGGCACTTTCGGTAAAGACTTTGCCAAGTGCATATATAGCCCTTTGGTGAGTACCTAGTGTCCGTCGGGTACCGATTGGAGGGACGAAGAGTCGTGGATGGCGAGAAAAGTACATATGGCCAAACAAAACGCTCAGAGCGGGAGGGACGAAATATGGGTAGGTGTTTGTTTTAGTTTTTAATGATTGGCTAGGATCTTATCCATATGTTGCAATGGGAAAAAAATGATTGCACGACAATTAAATTGAATGTATGTTGTATTATTATTAACATGACTTGTTCACAAACCCATCCTCTCCATTGGTTAAAATCTTAGGATACACTACTAATAAAAGTTACTAATATTTGTTTAAACTAAGATGGCTTTAGCTGCCCTCTATATTATTAATATGACTAGCAAGTTCACAAATCCATTTCTCTTCACATACTTATAGTCTATACTCAATTTTGATAATCCATGAATTCTTGTTTTTATGTATTATTCACCCATATCCATCAGGTCACCTCCATTTATCTCCGACGTATACTTAGTTGAAACATTTGTTTTAAACTACGATGGCTTTAGCAGCCCTCTATATTTTGAAGGCATGAACCTAAATCCTAATTTCATTTTCCAAAATAGCAAGCTTATTAAGCTGAGATACAATGACTATCATTTATACAATGACTATTATTTACAATGGAAATTATAGTCTACCAATTTGATGGCAAAATGTATTATGTTTTTTTTGTTGGAATTTTAGGATCTATTTTTTTCATTTCTAACGGTTTCATGAGTAATAATTTCTAGGACTATTTTTTTTGTTTTTGTAGGAATTTTAGGATATATATTTTAACTTTCAACTTTTGGTCACATATTAAGTCGAAATTCGAATGCTTATTTTGATTTTTCATTTTATTTTAATAAAGGATACCCTATGTATCATACACCCAATGTGGGCCGTGATCCTCGGCGGAAAAAAAATAAAAAACAGGCCAACCTCAGCCTGAGGAGGCACGCCAACTAGGCCTTGCACCTTGTCCTAAGGTTACACGCTCCTAGTATTACTGTAGTGCGCACCGTAGTAGCACGACCATATGTTCGCATGGAGGAGAATCCAATGTTATAAGGATCTCCGAGGTTGCGTTATTATGAAGACGAATCTACTCCATCAGATAAAAAAAAAGGCGAATCTCATTTTACAAAGCGAACAAAGGAAAAAGTATATTCTTTGGTTCGGTAAGAACCAAATGGATGACGATGCTCTCATGCATGGAAATAGACGTGGTTTGGCCACTTGATCCATGGGGTTGTTTTTTCAAGACCATGACTTCGCTTGTATTTGATTAAGAAGCACTTCATTCATGGCAGTGACCAATCGATAGATCAATCGAGGCATTTGATTGTGGGCCATCTAATAAGTCGTGGCCGTCACTACCGTTTCAGACAAGTTGTCGCATTGTTTTTATTGTTTGCTGGCCCGCACGAGTCCACATAAAAGTACTATACCCTATCACTTCCATGTTCAAAAAAAAATAGTTATATAATTTTTCTTTGCTTGCGTTGACGGGCCGGTAGCTCTGATTGGTGGAAGAAGATAAGATAGCGGAGAGTCACAAGCTGGAGCTTGGCCAGCTTTTGTTTTTATGTTCTTTTGTACACATGCGTACTGAGCTTTCGTATTATGTTCTTTGTGCAGGAATCTAGGTAACCGTCCATGCACTACCTGACAATATACACAGCTGTTCAAATACAAACCATGAGCTCGTACCAAAATATAGAAAGAAAACTAATTAAGCTATTTCTAGTCTAGAGCTTCCATCCGAATTTAGAAAAGATTTCAATGACCATCGTCTCCAAAAGTCTACAACCATTTTTTGTTCTCTCATAGACTGCTTGATATATATGTTTGTATATTTTTATTTTTTTTTATGTCAGGATGTAATCCATGCTATGAAGTAGGTGATATGTCCGTCGATGGAGAGGGATGTACTATTTGTATTAACATCTACTAATAACACTACTTTGAGGGTACTCATACATGTAAGATATGTGTATATATGCATATATGTATAGCTATATGTCGTTAGAGGCGTGTGTGCATATATTCGTGTTTGAGTTTGTATTATTATATCATTAATAATTACTTATATAAGAAACTTTTAGTCAGTAGGCAATTAAATTCTACTTAGAACAGCTTTCCATCCCACGGCCAGAGGAATACGCCACTCAAACAAGCATAGGTGTTTTGCCTACTAGAAGGCCGCGACGGCGTTATGCTGCTGGGCCAAGATCCAGCTGGAATCGGATCCACCAGTTTGGAGTTCAACATCATGCATGGTATAGGTACATGAGAGAGGGTAAAGAGATACTATATAAGCATTTTAGGAGTCAAAACGTTTTAACCTTTAACAAATATCATATAAAAAACTTACTAACAATAATGATATGAAACTAAGACTATATGATTAATTATGAAACATATTATCATGGAAGATTTAATTGGAGACATAATTGTTATTATTAATTATCATAAACTTTAGCTACTCTCATTTTCACAAATTTTCCAGTTTTATATATTTTTCTGAGAAAAGAAGGAAATATGTAAAATGTGTGTAGACAGAAGGAAGAATACTTTTTTTTTTTTTTTTTTTTTTTTTTTTGAGAAAACGAACAGAAAAAAAAAAATGAGCAAAAACGTACAGAAAGAATATATGGGCTGCGCCACATGAGGTTGGGCTTTTCTCAGATGACCCGATTAGACCTTTTAGATCAGAGGGAGTATTTAAAGTTTGTGTAGGCTGGGCCAAATGACGAGACTTTGGGCTGCTGCACCTGTTCGAGCCAGTACGAGTTGCAAACATTTCGGTGCGTTGCACAGACCAATACATTTAGAAATGAATTCATATCATCTAAGGACAACTAATAGAGGCTTGCATTCTAAGGGCCCAGCCTTTAGAAACCGACTAAGAGCATCTCCGGTGGTACCCCTCAAATTGGGCCCCTAAAATCTCATTTGCATGCTAGCCTAAAATAATTAGGGGCTTAAAATTAGTTCCAACTCGGTGGAATCCGGAGGGTAGGACCCTATCCGCTCGTTTTCTGCCATCTTCGGCGCCGCCCGAGCCACCATCCGCCGCAGCGCCGCCGGCGCTGTCCGGCCCGCGCCCATCGCTGCTCTCGCCGTGCAGCGAGTGCAAAAGACACTGAGGCAGCCAAAGCTGCTGCCCATGGTCGCCCGTGGTGCTTGGCGTCGCCCGAGCTCGAGAAGAAGAAGGGGGCGGGGCTGGCGATCTTTGGAGGTGGTGTCGCGCTGCCCCTATCATCCGCAGCCGACCATGGGGACCGGATGGAGCTGGCCATGGATTCGCCGCCCTATCATCTGCAGCCGGTGGTGGTGGGCGCGGCGTCTATGGTAGATCTCTCGCGTAGAACTGGAATTTTGGTGCTAAAAATAGAAACCAAAATTTGGGAAGCTAATCTTTACCGTCCGTCATGCACTCCATGATTTGGCGAGGATAGCGCTCGCAACGAGCTGCCCATATGCATCGCGAGTTCCTGGTGTGGTGGCGTCCGGGGCACGCAGTGGTGGAGGGGCGCCGCATCCTCCTTGTCGGTTCGTGTTCGTGCGGGGCACTCGTGTCGGTGAAGCGGCAAGTCGCGCGCGCATGGTCGGCGGGCTGGAGATTCGATCCACGAATGGGGCTACGGCCGGCGGTGGCGGGGCGAGCCGGGCGGCGAGGGCGGCGCGCTTGCGGCGGCGTGGGCTGTGCGGTCCCGTCACGGCGGCGCGGCGGCGTCCGTAAGCGCGCGGCACGACCACGGCGGCAGGGCGAGGGTGGCGGTCGAGGGAGCCGGCGGCGCGATATTGCCGTGAAACCGCGCGCTCGTGTGTCCCCACGCCCGGCGTTTCCGGACGGACGCCCGCCCGACGCTTCGCAGCCTCAGCCCAAGCCTAGGCAACTTGGCGGGGTGCCTCCCCATGGCAGCGCCATGCTGCTCGATGGTCAATCCGGCCATGGCAGCCATGCTCGATGCGCGAAGCAGGCAGGGCGGCGCGGGTCGCCGGCCGCGCACCGGCGGCAGCGGCAGGCAAAGCGCACTGGGACGGGAGGGAAGAGGGAAAAGTGGAGTGGGTCCCCTTTGGATGGGGGCCTCCCGGGAGTGGGGGCTTTGGATTAAAATTTGAGGTGGCATGGAAAATAGGGTCCGAGTGCGGGCTCCATTGGAGTTTGATTTTTGTCCAAAACCCTAAAATTTAGAGTAGGGGCCTAAATAGGATCCCCTATTGGAGTTGCTCTAAGAAATTAAGATGGGCATTTTAAAAAGGCTCGTCTCGAACAATATGATTCCACCTAAAAATAATCTTTTTATATGAAGTCGGATAAATACAAACCTTTGGACCATCTCTGAAATTGCTTTTCTGCCCATCTCCCAAAATCTTTGTATCAAAATTCTAGCATCGACCTGTGGATAGCAACATCATGTGCGTTGGCCTTGGTGACAGAGATTTGGCGGGGGGGATACAGCAAGCAGCATCGATCACAAAAGTAGAGTTCTCGGTTGCCATTTGTTCTACCTCACGTCAACCCATTCGGAAGAAGAAACATGCATCCACACCTGGCTGGCTGCGGCTCTTTGTGACCGGGGGGGGGGGGGGGGGGGGGTGCAGGCCGATTCGCGAGACCCTCCTCGCATTCTGCCCCCGGAGGATCCCGCCCTTGCCGGCCGCGACAGCCCGATCGTGCGCCTGAGAATGCGCCGCTGACAGGCTAGATTCCCTTGCCGACCGACCAACAAGTGTCAAATCCTACTACGACGCCATCATCACATCCAGGAAAGCAGCCTTTAAGCCACGGTCTGCGCCTTACGAGTTTCTTGTTTCAACCACTCCCCTTTGCAACGTCGCTTCGCGCGCCCATCACGAGGGTCTTGGGCTACACTACAGCCACGCGGGCGGTGTACCCTCGAACACTGCTTTGCTACAGCTCTCGGCCACCATCAACGCCCCTCCGATCTTTGTTACCACCTCCTCGGCGAGTACCCCTTGGCAAAGCGAGGGACCTCGGCGGCCTGCAACTGCCCTCGACCAAGCTCGCGAGAAGACTCACACCCCTCGGCATGGACGTGATGGCGGAGAAGCGAACCATGCTCTTTCCACGACGGCCGAGACGCGGACGCTACCTCAGCCATGGCTTCGAGTACAAGGCTGTCCATAAGGCTACCAACTCTTGTGATGCATCTAACGAGTGGCTTCTCCTTGGACCTATAAAAGTGGGAGCCCGGACGTAGCATAAGCAAGTCAGAGCACTCACGCCTTGGCTTCACATGTATTGGCATTTTAGCTAGATCAACACCCACACAGAGACTTGAGGTCCCGGCCTCTCTCCCGACCTTGCTTGTACACCCCTACTCTAAGCACCATGGTGCGGATACACAGTTCCACCCCCTCGACTGGACAAGGGCCGACGTTGGCCTGGACCAGTATACATCCTTGTGTCATCTCGCACCATCATCTAGACCTACGAATGTGTGGCACATTACTCGTTGGGTTTAGGACGACGGTCCAAAACACGGACAACTGGGCTATGTTTGGTTCACCTTCCAAGCCACTGAAGCACCCAAGTTACTGAAGCACAAGCTAATGATCTAAACGTACCTAGCTAGACGTTCGAAACCTCTGAGTGTCACACGCCTAACGTGCAAGGCCACTGTGTCAGAGAAAGGGTTGGCCCAAAGAAGGCCCGATGTGAACACCACATGCGGTTATTGTAGCTTTGTGGTGCTTGTTCACCCATAGCATCGTATGTGTTACGCCGTTGGTTTCGCCATCGGCATCAAGTTACTTTATCGAGTCGAAGTAGATTTGGAAAGCATTGGTTAGAGCTTGTTAGAATGGGAGAATCCAAATCATATAATGATATCTAAAGTTGCTTAAGAGTCAAATCTCGCTAGGACTACAAATACTAGCGACATCTAATCATTGGAATCAAGAAACAAATAGTCATGAGACTCTAAACACTAGATCTCAACTTTCTAGTGCTCCGCTCTCTCTCTCTCTCTTCTCTCTCTCTAGCTAACGCCACCCAGTGCCTCTGCCATTGCCACCACCCCTTGCCCTAGCCACCACCTGTGGCCATGCTGCCGGCAGCCCCCTGACAAACCCTTAGACACTGAGTGACTTAGTGCTTGACCTTGACCACTAGGTCATAGAACAGAGCAAGTTGTGATGACTTCTTCAAGTCAATGTCTTCACCTTGATTCCTTTGAGAACCTTTTAAGCTTATAATATTTAGGGCATGCCGTGTTGATGGAGATCTCTTTGGAGGAGCAGCCGATACAGAGCATATGATGGATGTGGTGTGAAGTGTTGTGTTTTCATGAGGCGTAACGAGTGAGCTGTCGAGAATACTGCTATCGTGGAGCATGCCGTGGGAGAGCATGAACTCAAGTACCAGGATGCACATTTATATATTCCCGCCATCTCAAATTGTAAGTCATTCCAACAATCTTGGAGAGTAACAACACATAAACACTCTCTCTTCATTGGTGGGGACCACTAGATCTTTATAACCTCACGTCTTCACCTCTCTTTTTTCTGCTAGGTCCACGAACCTTAGTACTACCGATTCCATCGGCTCACCAGTTTGCCTCCACTTCGTTTCGTCCACTGCACTACCACGTCTCTTGTTCTCTCTATCCTTACTTGTCTTAGATCCGAGCAAAACCATGGACCAACACTCAGCAGCCAGGCGCAACATCAAAAAGCAGTGTGTGGCCATGTAGAGAAGTCACAAGTAGGAGCAGGTTAAACTACGCATGGGCAGAGCCTTGTGCTGCAGCGGCGTGTCTCTTGGTGTCGTCGTCTATTGGCATTCTGTGGGCCTCGGGATGGCACAACCCGTTGGTTGTGGCATATTTGTTTGGGCTCGCCCGACGCGAAAAGCGGCCCGACACGAAGCCCTCTTTGGCACTAGCAGAGCGGCCCAGAGTGTCGTGACAACCTGACCCCATCGGATGACCGTCCCTGGCATGTATGGTCCGATGCCGGGGTAGCCCATTGGATATCTAAGGTTGTACTTAACCCACCAACAACAACTTCTCATGTGCCAACATGGACCAACTTGACATCTAGGCTGGAATTTTACATTCGCCCCCTTTACAATTGAGAATTCGTGGTGCCTAGGCGCGCTAGGCCCTCTTTGGTTAGTTTACTATTGTTTGGATGGTTGGAGGTTTTTGTCTGGTCTCAGTCCTACAGTCTCACTCACCGCTATATTAATTGTCTATAGTTTTAGTGGCTCCGATGTAACGAAAACAACAGCTCATTGCTTGGCCCGGAGTGAGCACTTTGAAGAATATTCTTCGAATAAAATTCAGTGGAGGCGACGCAGTTGATCAAGTCAAGGATAAAGATTGCGTTGATGTGTCTGGGAAGGCGGCTACCTCTTGCACACCCACTAATATTCCACATTTTTCTAATGCCACGTCAGCTCCCAGGTACTGTAGACAGCGAAGTGATAATTTGTGACTAAGGTTGTGTTTACATCCAAAACTATGACATCAAATGTTATGGCACATGCATGAAGTATTAATATAGACAAAATGAAAAAGTAATTGTGCAGTTTGCTTGTAAATTGCCAGGCAAATATTTTTTAAGCCTGATGAGTCCATGATTAGACACTAAAACTGCTAGAATAACACATGCACTAATGACGGAATAATTAGGCTTAATAAATTTGTCTCCTAATTTACTGCCAAATTCTTTAATTTTTTTTCCAATTAGTCCATGATTAGCTATAAGTGCTATATTTGCTAATAATGGATTAATTACGCTCAAAAGATTTGTCTCGTGGTTTCCATGTGAGTTATGAGATTAGTTTTTTATTACTCTCCAAAACCCCTCCAACATCCGGTCAAACATCCGACATGACGCCTAAAAATTTTCATTTTGAGAACTAAACATAGCCTAAATGCCTCCAAGCTGCTTGCCACACGACAAATGCCTATAAATAGAACCATTTGGCTATAGCTTCTTGCTAGGTTCGCACATCCCAGCTAGCACTCTGAAACGACTCAGACGAAGAAGAAATGTACGTGACAAGGCCTTTGTCGAGGTACCTGGCCGACCCAGAGGCCGCCGCAGAGACGCCGCCTGATGGACCTGGATCCGGGTTCCTCGTCGTACTGGATGAGGCAGCCGAGCAAGCGAGTACGCGCTGCTGGGGCCTGTGCCTGGATACAAGGATGCGCAGCCTCCCGTTCCCACAGAACCGGCAGCTCTGTGTGTCGCAGGGCAAGAGCTCTGAGGATACAATATTGGGTGTGTCGGGACATGTATCGATCTTGTCTTGAACATTATTCTAACCCTGGTATTGGACGGCTCCTCCTCCGACGATAGTCCTCCGGGAATGGGCAACAAGCCGCCGCCTTACTATGCCATGCTCGTGCCCGTCATCGGCCAGCCGCTGTCGTCCGGCCGCTACTACGCCGTGAAGGTCGACGGCAAGCACACTGGGTAAACACATACATCTCTGCCGGCGATGATGTCTCACCATCTAACTGACATGATGCATCCGTGCAGGAAGGTCTCCACTTGTTCCAAGGAGGAGGACGCGACCACGTGCTGCTTCTGCTCCGTTCCTGCTCGTGTGAAGCCTAGGGCCTTCGACCATGGCGACGCCTACCAGCAGATACAGGTGCAGCAGCAGCCCAAAGGCTTTTAATGCAACGGCTGTCGCCTCCGACGGTATCCCGCCGCACTACCTTATGAAGAAGGGCTGGACGGTGGACGCCACGGCGAAACCAAAGTACCCCTTGCACGACGACGCGCAAGGAGTGGACTGTGCTCTCCGGGACCAGATGCCAGACCTGGACGACCTCAGCGTCGGGGACAGGACCTCACTTCCTGCTGTGGTCGTCATCGGCAGATGGTATGTCCCGTTTCTGTTCGTGAAAGCTGACGGGGAGTACCGCCTGAAGGACCAGGTCCGGAAGAGCATGTTCTACAAGATGACCATGGAGAAGAGCTGGGAGCCGATATACACCCGGGAGAACACCACTAACCTTCATGGGACTGAGAGCAGCAGTACCAAGCTGGACGATGAGATAGATGTGATTGCCACTGTGCGGCGGTTCACAGCCCTTCTGGGTGGCACGACCGCGGTGCAAGCAGGCTGTCCCCAGATGGATGGCGGTACTGTGTGGTTCCGACCAGCGGTGGCCGTGGCGAGGACATGGTGCTGTGGTCGTTCCACTGAGAGAGATGTGGGGCTGGACATTGTGCTGTGGGAGAGGATGAAGTGGGAGATGGAGAGGGGAGGCCGGTGGGTTGTAGCCGACTGTGATGGCGACGAGGAGAGAATCCAGCGCACAGAGAGGCGCAACGACGGCCTGGGTCACTGGAGCAAGTTTGGATGCTATTTGCTGGTGGAGAGGTTTGTGCTCAGGAGGATGGATGGCACCGTGGCACTCACCTGTGAATTCAGGCATACTGACAAGATTACAGCCAAGTGGGCGTGACTGAAGCTATATATCTATCTGGTTTACGTTTTTCGTTTTACGTTTTTCATGAAAAAGACCGGCGAGAGTGGTACATATCTATCCATGTTTTACGTTTTTCATAAGATTTAAAATACATGATTTTATTTAAAATACATGATCATAACATCAGAATATAACTAAGTAGTAATGTTGGAAATAATACAGAAATATCCTACGAAGTCTGTATCAAATGTAAAATACAATATTGAAAGATTTTTCTTTGTTCATTACAAAGCAAAACAATATTTTGATACTATTTTTTGACCGAATCAGCAGGGAACCCCCTACCTATTTTTTGTATTTCAACTAAATGAAAAAATGAGTATATACATAAATTACAGGGCAGCCAGGCTCAAAAAAAGAAAACGGACAGAAATTACAAATGAGTATCTCTCCATGCACTAAGAACAGAGCTCTTCGGTTGTTTGGCTTTGGTACATACCAATCCAAACTCCATATTGAACATGTGTTTCCATAGATCCAGGCTTCTTCTTCCATTTTCAAAGATAATACTATTCCTCAATTTCCGAATGGCCCAAGAGGCTGTGAGGATGATCTCTCTAAAGATGGTTCTGTTGAATGAAATTCTACCATGGATGATCATATCAAGTGGTGGCAGGTGTTTGATCCCGATGTATTGACAAGTAGTTCCAGCAATCAGAGCTAAAGGGACACTAAAAAACAGATGAAAACAAGTCTCTTCTACTCCTTGATCACAGAGGACACATACAACTGTAGTCATCTAGATTTCTATTTTTTTTCTTCTAAGCATGTTTCTGGTGTTGAGCCTATCTCTTAGTAAAAAGCCAGAAGAAGAACTTATTGTCACTGGAGTGTTAACCCTCATTGGGCATATGTACAGCTTAAAGACAAATTTATTGAGACCAGACCAATAACGATTTGTCAAGATTTGATTTCATAATTCGATTGGTTAGACCCAAAGCTGAACTAGTTACAATAAGATAAATATTTAATGAACAGCCTTACTGTGGATCTTCCCCACAATATTTTACGTAAAACTAAAAGTATAAAGTGACATTCTTATGAAAATTGCATTAATAACTTGGTGTTGGAAATCTTTGGTTTTCCATAAAATAGATCAAGATTTCCAAGATTTTAAATATTATTTTATTATTTGTTTTACATAACTACAAGAAATCTGACAAAAACCGAATAGGAGACAAAACAAACAAAAAGCGTTAACAGAGGAAACGAAAAAGAAAATGTAGAAATTTATAAGATGGAAAAAAGTTGTTCACGTTGGGAAAGGAAACAATTGAGATGCGAAAATAAAAAGATAAAAAAAAGAATCGAGAACATGAAACAAGGAGAAAAGGAAAAAGTATATCTATATCTATATCTATATCGGACTGCGCTATTTGGTCCATGTAGGCTCTAAATATAATTTAGAGCTACGGTAGCTCAGCAGTAGCTCGGCGAGGTCCACGCAGCAGTAAAGTTCCCTCCCCGCAACCGTAAGTATTACTACGAGAATGATCCCGCAATAGTAAAGTTTCAACCCGCAAGAGTAAGTCTTACTACCAGAATGATCCCGCAATAGTAAAGTTTCAACCCGCAACCGTAAGTCTTACTACCGGACTGATCTAAACAAGTAAAGTTTCAACTTCGCAACCGTAAGTATTACTACAGCTTCGTCCCTTGGCGTGATCCATCCCCAAGAGTAAATATTACTACCGGATGGATAACTAGCTTCATCTCTATGAAAGTAAGGATTACTACTGCTATGCCAAGCAGACCCATGAATCCCATGCCTAAAAATATTCCAACCGTAAGTCTTTCACAACCTTGATTTTTCCATTTTTCGAACCATTTGGTAGTACTTTTACTTTCATGTAGCAGCAACTTGGTAGTAATATTCTTTCTAATTTGAAATAATAACTTTTTTGAAATAAAGTATTACTATTAGCACCGACGACTTGGTAGTAAGATTCTTCTCTTTGGTAACCGTGATTAATTCCTTTTCAAAGTTCTGAAAAGTATATGACCATTTGTTAATATCATTTATTAAGTAATTTACCACCATTTAATAATATTTATTAGGTAATATACCAAGAATCAAGTAGTAACTTAAGGAATTAGTCTCTGCATTTTTTTGAAAGATCTCTGTGCATTTTCGTACTAGTAGTAAAAGTTACGTTATTTGCAGAATATTTTTTATGAATTATTAGTAGTCAGATTAATTTTTTAGACCATAGACCATAGTCAGCGTACCAAAACAATAAATTTAACTAAAATGATTCATTCAAAGAGTAAGTCTTACTACCAAAACCTTTATTTGCGCCAGTTGGGAGAGTACCGAAACCATTTTTATACCTGAAATCAGCTGAGTAGTAAGAGTTACTACATGATGCGATGATAGTAAGGCTGAGGAGTAAGAATCACTCCTTGCGGAAACGATCTATCTCCAAGAGTAAGCACTCTCCACGGGAGTAAGTATTACTACCGCTACGAAAAGCAAGCTCACAAATCACGTGCCTAACAACATTCCAACCGTAAGTATTTCTCTCAACTGTTAAACTGCCAAAACGTAAGCTTACTCCGGTATTCAGTAATTTATATTGTTTAGTAGTAAATATTGGTGGCTGGCGGCTCTCTAGAAAAGTTTCGTGATTTTGTTGTGTCAACAGTAGAAAGTATAATGTAGCTAATGGTTGTTAGTTGGCGCAAAATCCGGCGTGACAAAAGCCGAAAACACATTTTATGGAAGGTAGTGATGCGTTTGTTCCCTAAATTTTTGAAATCAGATTCATTTAAGATACGGAAGGACTACGTGCCTGTAGTACTACGTACGGCAGCCTGTAATAATTTAGAAAAAGGCCGAAATTTGTTTCACTAAAGGAAGATAGTAATTTATTTCCAATGACGAATGAAGACGCAAGAAATATGAAGTAAACTTTTACTCCTACATAATTGCTAGTAAAAGATTCTAAATTGTTTCTCAATTAGTAGTAGGATTCTAAATTATTCCTCCTAAATTTCCCATTCTCTGAATCAATAGTAAGATCTTTCGAAATCAGTAGTATGATTTTTGACCAAACTTTTTCCTTTTCCCCCCTCTGAACAGTGAATTGGTAGTAAGAATCTCTGTATTCTGTAAAAATATTTACTAAATAAACAATATGAATTACCTAAAGCAAATACATCACTAATATTTTGAAGTGGTATATCAATATGAAACTTCAAGCAAATAGATGTAATTTATATTGTTTAGTAGTAAATATTCAATTATCTCCACCTTTTTTCAATAAAATTTCTTAGAACGAGTGAAGTTAGAGGAGACATCCTTGACTGAAAACGAGCAGGGAACTCAAAACGAGCAGATTACAGAAGACATTCTATTTTATTTGTACCCACAAATTTAAGACCTATCGGGAAGGTCGCTGCACGCAAAGGATCTTTGTCAAATCAAATGCACTTGAGGTCGGACTTCATACGGTAAACTCAAACAGTATCTACTGATTCAGATAGATCTTACTACGGGGTTAACGTAAATCACAAGTTAACGTGAAGTTGACAAAAACATCAGATCCCAAAATCAATCCACGAGCCCTATCTAGATCCTACCGGCAAGGATTCACCGCCGTACCACCGCCCCCAGCAGTGAGCTGCGGGAGGTCGTCACCTCCATTAGAGCAAGAGGGGAAGAGCTGCAAAAACGACACATTTGAGATTCAGAGCTGTTGCCGCTGCTCCACATCTTGCAAGCCAGCCGAGGTCGCCGTGGGGATGGCGTGCCTGACGCCCCGCTTAGGACCGGCATCGGCAAGCGGGAGGCGCCGTCAACCGCGTCGGCAGTCGCCGTGGCAGAGAAGGCTGGCCGACGCCACAGACACCGAGATTCTGGCCCTGTCCCGCGGACACCCCAACAGCGATGACCGCAACCGGGCGGTGCCCGGCGGAGGCAGCATGACGCCTATCATGGAGACGAGAAGGTAGCACCAGCAATCCCCGGAGCTCGATCCCAGGACCATGGAGGGGCGCCGTCACCATCCTCTCGGCCGGCTAGCGGCGTGCGAGGAACGCCGCCACCGCCGCAGCAACCACCGTGTTGGCGCGGGACACCGGTTGGCGCTGCGCGACATCACTGGAATCGCGCCGGCGCGGTATTGACGGAGGTGGAGGGATGGTCGCGGCAGAACGGCAATCGTTGGGTGCGGCAATGCCATCGCGGGCGCTGAAGCCGGGGAATGCTGGCGTGGTGAAGAATATAAGGGCACCGGCGTTTAAATGTTTGCGAAATTTACGTGCGGGATTCTTGGGGCTGGTTGTTGTTCTTGGTAGTAATACTTATTCCTGAGGGAATTGAGATATTACGACCGTGGTATACTTGCCAATGCATGCATCGCTTGTAGTAATTCTTACTCCTCCGGGACGGAGGTTTTACGGGTGTGGGACTCCAGTACAACATCATCGCGGGCTGAGTAGTAAAAATTACTCTTATGGGGTTGTGGGATTCAGGCGGAGGATGCCGAATCAGAGCGGGTTGAGTAGTAAAAATTACTCTTGCGGAAATGCTATTTACGGTTGCGGGATTCCGGTGGTGATCGCCGGAGCAGCGGCGCTCCGCCGTGGCTCTATATATTATCTAGAGCATGGCTTCCTAAATAGCAGTTATATGTCTATATCTATATATATATTACTTTTTTTTTTTTTGACCCACAGTTGTTCCCGATAAATCATTTAAACACAAAACGGACAGTGTATACTCTAAAATCATTATGGGAAACCCCTCCTTTGCCGAGTACCTCGAGGTTTGCGGGTCTTTTTTGAAGAGTGTCGCGCTGTCACAGCACTCGGCAAAGCAGTCGTCACCTTCAGAGCTGTCGTATTGTAGTTTTTCTTTGCCCAAAGCCATCTTGGCACTCGGCGAGTGCCCGATAAATGGCTCTCGGCAAAGACAGCTTTGCCGACACATTCATTGTCGCCTTGCTAAGTCCACATTCATTGTTGTGTCGCCTTGCCAGTCCGACTCGGCAAAGGCTTTGCCGAGAGTATTTGGGCCCTTGCCGGAGTTTCATGTAGAGAATATACCCCATCAGTTCTAAAATGAATGCAGCTCTCATTTAACAACAATATTATACTACAACTGAGACAGCCAACCGAGAAACAAAACAATATACGGCTGTGTTCAGTTTGCCTAAAATTTGGCACTGTTGATGAAATTTCTCACTGTAGCACTTATCGTTTATTTGCGGTAATTGTTTTCGTACCATGAGCTGACTAGGCTCAATAGATTTGTCTCGCAAAGTACATCCAGACTACGTAATTACTTATTTTGTTTACCTACGTTTGATTCTCCATGCATGAGGCAAAAGATTTGATGTGGCGGAGAATGACAATGGATCTAAACGCAACCAACATATATTCTTTGGTTTCTATCTTATCCAAGTGGATGGTGATGGTATGATGGAGTTAGTCAACGGTGACACATTTGTGTGTGGGCTGTCAAATAAGTCACTGCCGTTACTAGGGTTTCATACCTCGGGCAATTCGATCGCAGTATTGTTTTGTTTGCCGGCACGTATGGCTCCAAAAACATTGATCGATATACCCTATCCTACACGGTATACACTCAGGAATAGGAGAAACCTAGCGCTTTGTAGAAATTGACCTTTTGACTTGTTTTTGTGTTTGGTTGTGTTGACGGACCAGGAGACTAGATCCTGGTAGCAAGCTCATTGGCGGAACCGTGGGGGAAGCTGATTGGTAGCAACCACTGCTGAAGCAAAACAAACAGGGAACACAGCAAGCTTTTGCTTATGTCGAACTCAGATGGCTCTGTACCCTATGCTGTACGTTGGAGCATCATAGTGTATATCACAATCGTAAAGGGTTTGTAGAAACTAACTGTTCTACACAATTATGTTTGGTTGTTGCACTGACCGATCATTACTCCAGCGACTCTCGCCTGAGTATGCAGGCCTGGTAAGGTAACAAGCTGATTAGCCGGTGGAAGATCAAGATATGGTAAGCTGAGCCAGACGCGGAGGAGAGCGGCGTCCAGTGGTTTACCATTACTTACGTAGTAACAAAATTGCCTAGACGGTTGGAAGAACATACTTCCTCCATCATAAAATATAAAACCGTACATGTATTTTCAAAATTGCAACTTTTTTATTCTTTCTAATAATTAACCTACTATATGAAAAATATATAAAAAATTTAGTTTCGTTATTATATTTATATTTGACCTACCTTATAATGCTCAAAACTTTGTTTCCAATAAATTATAGATTTCCTTCCAAAAAGTATCACCTCTCTTGTCATTTCCAATGGCCTACGGAATATAGAAAAACAAATTAAGAACTACAAAATGTAAAACTAATCAGTGCTTACCACTGGCCAACAAAATGTTAAACTGAGGGGTGCTTACCAGTCTCTCTTCGTATTCAGGAGTCCAGTATCTTTTCTTTGCTACATTTTTGTCATTTTCATCTGTTGCAATGTTCACCATCTTGTTTGTTGAAGTGTGTTGTTTCTTAGTTTGGGGTGGTGGTGGAGATATCGGGTTGAATGGCGTAGTCAGAGCAACCAAGTGAAAATTTTCTCCTTGTATGCGTGTGACTGCTACGGTAGGTGTGTTTGCTGAATCATATTTAGAAAACCACCTGGTGGAAAGATCCTGAATTGTCCACAAAATCAATGTACATCAAAATGACTATCCTAACTAGCTAGCAGTATAGATTCCAAATTTGTTGGAAAGGAAATTTTCAGGTAAGGAACTCGTTAGCATGAATTTGGGGGCATGGCACCCCATCCTATTCCTTGCGGTGGTTGTGGCACCATAGTTGATGTCGGTGCAGCAGGGTCTGGATTGCACTAGGTGCAGCAGGGCCTGGACTTGGTGCAGCAGAGGGCGCACTCAGCATGGTAGATGCAGAAAGTGGCTGTGGCGGTGGTGGAATGGGTTGCGTCGCCGGTGATGAACCTCGAGGCGGTGATGCCAAAGACATGGATGCCTTCTTCAATCCCAGACAACCACGCGCTTTCCATCCAACGCCGGGTGCTTGCCGCCCTGGATCTTCGGCCGGTGGCGCATCCATCGCGCTGAACCCTATGTACGGCCGGCGGAAGTTGCAGCCCTGGCTCCACAACATTGGGGATCCGGGAGGATGAAACGAATCTCGTCAATGCTCGTTTCACCCGATTTCCATATCCTTGGAAACAACGCAGACTCGTTTCACCGGTATTAAACTTTGCCCCTCTCTCTCCTCTCCATTTCATGCAAAGATTCCTTTTGTGTTCATGTGTCACTGTATTAAATGTGCTTGAAACCCCCTAGAAACACTCATTAAGATAGCTAGCTACATGCGCATAGTCCTTGGTGATTGAGACGTACAGGGAGAATACATCAAGCAGCATCGGTCACAAGGGCAGAGGTACAAATGCTAAACAACACCCACGTGTTCATAGGAATTCCAACACATGAATTTTTCTTTGTCTATGACTTTAGGTCCCACTCCCAATTTCTCCCTCCTGACTCCCCCTTTCGTCCCTACACGAGGAGAGCGCCATCCAGCCGTTTAGAACCACACAAACCGATAGAATATCCTTTCCAATGATGCCTCAAAAGAAATGCAATTCTCATCTAAAACTCCTATATAGGAGCTCCCCACTATTCACGCTTAGGGAATTCTCGGGCCTCGATTGGTCCTGGAATTGATAACTGAAATTGAAACTGAAATCCTAGCTTTGTGCGCCGTCGCCTTGGTGCACATCACACACTCCGTCGTCCACGGGCTGCCCTTCCCGACCCCGCCTCCTCTCCGCCGCGACGCGTCTTGCCGACCGTCCTTCTCCACCACCACTTCCACCATCGAATGAAAACGCCGATCTCTTCGACTCCCCATCAAACGATCAGGCACAGGAATTTATTTCCACATCGCGCAGATTTGTGTTTAAATAGCTTTCCTTACCTCCTCCGCTATCTGTCCATCGATGCCGATGATAGGAGAGAGGAGTCCTCCGCTGCCGTGGCCCTCTTACGCATCAGGCTGCCCTGCCTTCCTATAGGCCTGATCCACTTCGGTGTTGTCCTTCAATCGCGTAGGAAAGGGAAGAACTCGGAGCTCGCTGCCCATCGCTGGGAGAAGTTTCCGCAACGAACGAGCACCGGCAGCGCGGGCGCGCCGCGCTGGCGCGGGCGCGGCTGATTTTGTTGTCGCCGAGTCCGCTCGGGCCAGCCTCCCCGCGGCGCAGATGAGTAACCGGCTTCCATGGCCGGCCTCAGCGGAAGGGGAACGAGGGAGGGAGGGCCACGCCACCCAGGTTCTGTGGGACGCGGCCCCGTCGCGCTTCCTTCTCCCCGTCATGGTGGTCGGCTGCGCGCGAGCAGGAGGAGCGGCAGGGAGAGGAGGAGCGGGAGGAGCTGGTGGTAGGGAGGAGAAAGGGCACCGGCAGCAGCGGAGGGAGGAGGAGCGACGGCAGCGGCGGCCGGGCGTGTAGGCGAGCGGAAGAAGGCAAAGGGCGTGGATGAGAAGACGGACGATTCGAAGGATTCCTGCGTTTTTCTTTTTCCCTTTACTCGGTTGTTTTTTTATTTTCTATTCAATAATACACTATCTAGCCATCGGTAGACCCTTTTTCCTTTTTTTTTGAATAAAAAAATCTTTGAGTGAACGACCGTGCCTTCATGGCTATAGTGAATCTTATGTCAATTTAAATGCTACAAAATCAAGTATTTGAGATGGAGAGTATATTTTTATTGCTAAAACAACATGTATTCGAAGCTCATAAATTATATGTATGCCCATTACAATGATTTTGGTCATCTATCAATAGTCCTCGCTAAATTAAATTGTTGACTTCATATATAATTAGTAATATCTTATTCACATTTTTCGGAGCCTAAAATTGATCGTGAGTCCTCTAAGTATATATAGTGTGCGGTTTGTTTTATTAAAAATTTATCTATTAAGATATCATGAAAATTTTCATTATGATCATTGCATTTTTTTTAATTTCCCGCAGCAACGCGGGTGAGGTTCCCCTAGTTTTAGAACGGGTGCTACTCAAACCATGGAAAAAGACAACAGGCTGTCAGATCCATGTTGACCGATCTATAGATCAATCGAGGCATTTGTTTGTGGGCAAGGAAATATGTCGCTGCCATCACTATCGTTTGGGACCTCGGACACAATAAGTCCATCTCATTATTGTACCGTATCGTATAGTACGCTCCAACGATATATGACAAATATCCAGGGGTTTTCAGAAACTAGAAACTGACCTTTTAACTTGTTTTATTTTACTACAAATAAATAGATACAGTATAATTTTGTTTGCTTGCGTTGACGGACCGAGGGCCTAACAAGAGACTGCACAGCAGTACGAAGTTTGCTAAGCTGATTGGTGGAACTGGATTTTTTTTTTATTTTTTTATCAGGATTTTTTTTTTTTGGTGGGAGGGGGGGGTGGGGTCAGGATGTTATCCACGCTATTCTTATATGTGCAGGAGATGTTTCCGTCAATCGCTTGAGATGTTTCCGTCGCGTACATTTTTTTGGTTGTAGCTTTAGATCTATTATTTTCCTCATAGCTGTAAAAAAATGTACTAAAAGTTTACCATATTATATGTTCATTGTGTAGATCTACTCATTAAGATATGTATATACTTCAGTCTTGTTTTGTGCTGGAGCTAGCGCTGGTGTTGTCATGAAGCCGGCTGGTTGGGGTGCCCGAAATGCACCTGGTGTCCTCATAGGTGTTAAGGGATCTTCAACTTATTTGTCGTTGTTCTCTGCCATAGTGTATGTCAGAGGAGCGTTCAGCAGGTTTAGTAGATTGATCTTGACGTCGAAGTGTGGCGAGTAACTTGTCAACCATGGTATGAGATTTGACAGCTATGCCAGTGCCACTAATTCATAATTCAGGGTTACGTTCTATGGCTGTAACTTGTCAATCATGGTATGAGATTTGACAGTGCTACACAATCAGCTGAAGATAAACTATTCAAATAGGACATGGTTATCTGAAACCGAGCTGAAACTTGTCACTATTGCACTATACAGTCAGCAGTTACAGTGCTGCTGTCTGTTTTAGCTGTAATCATCATTCACTGTGACATGCCAAAAAATATTCAAAAGAAGTTCACTTGTTCACTGTCCTTTTCTGTTGTCATGACAGGGTGCAATCATCAGCTTATAAATGACAGTACCTTGACAGTTTGTTGGAATGCTAAAGCTGCATGTTCATTTGATTAAGATTTCTAAATGCTATTTTTCTTAATGTCCATTTCATGGCTGATCTTGTTCTATAACTGTTATGTGGATATTTACCACAAACAGATGAGAAATTTTACAGTGTCAAATTCAGTATTACAATTAAAGTTTTAGGGTACTAAACACAACCAAAACCTAAAGCTACGTGCACTGCGGATAAACTTGCAGCAGCTGGCTTAGCTTTTTGGAGGCTTCCCGCGAAAGCCATGCAGCCCACTCCTATACGTGTACATATTTTACATCTATCTACTACTACTTTGTCCCTTATTCAGAATCGCTTGGGAATCCCGAGCCACACGTAAAGGGGACGGAGGTGGTATCATTTTGGAGCCTGCACATAATGTGGCACCCTGAAATCATATACCTATCTATTCGTCCACATATAAGGCGACATCTCCTTATAAATGTCATGAATATTTACGGTATATTATTCAGGTTGAGAGCAAGGTAGCTCTTCTAATACAATAAACTAACAGTGTTTTACCTAGCGAAGTCGGTATGTTACAGGCGTTTATATATCCAAATCATGGTCTTATTATTTTATGAACGCGAGCTCAACTCTGATTAACGACCTCTTTGATTGTCTCGTGTAAAATGAATAAAAAAAGTTTGTAACGCATCCTGCCACAGTGAGCATCCTTGCCATGGCCCCGGCCGCATGCTTGAGCAAAGTTAAAGTCCTGTTTGCGTGTGCAGCGTGTGCCGTGCGTCGTGTGCAGCACATGTCAATGTGTGTATTTTCGCAAGCAATGTCGAGCCACGTAACATTGAAAGTGGGCTACTGAAGGACCGAAACGGCGACCAGAGGAGGGTGAATGGGAGCCTCGACTAAATTCTTTCGAATTAGCGACCTTGTAGCTCTCACGACCCCTCAAAGCAAATCGACCAAACCACGGAAGAATCACGACCTTGTTTGCAAGGTGGATGACCTAGAGAATGCCCTAGAGTCACAGCGGATCAACCGGAGACACCTCAAAGTGAACACTCAAACGAACGCGAGAAAAACAGCAAGCAAACCTGGGAACTCGGACTGTCCGGGCCTGGGAATAGAGACTGTCCGCAGGCACGAACTGGGAAATAGCGGACTGTCTGCCTGAAATCTTCGGACTGTCCGCGGGCACAAAAACAAAAATCAATCCGAACGAACAAGCTGCTGGATTCGGACTCTGACTTCACAACCGGACTGTCCACTAGAGCTGGCCGGACTGTCCATTAGCTAGAACCAAAAACAATCGACTCGACTCACGTTCTGGACACCTGCAACAAGGGTGCTGAACACAGTCGCACAAACAAGTTGCTGCTCTCGACGGAACACAGAGAAAAGAAAGACCGTCCATGATGGCACTCGGACTGTCTGAAACGAGCAGCGTACAGGAGCGGACTGTCTGCTCGATGTCGGACTGTCCAGGAAGAAAAGACGGACTGTCCGCCGGCAACAAAATGAAAAACAGACTGAACGACAGTGCTGCTGGACTCGAGCACGAGCTGAGGTCGGACTGTCCGCCTGAAAGGCCTGGACTGTCCGCGCCTGGGAAAAAGACACACGAACAGGAACCCGCCGGCAGCTATTCTTCCACTAAATCTGATCAAACTCGAACCAAACTTGTTTCTAGGTCACAAAATTAAGTCTAGGTGATCTACACATGTGGGTGACCAATTCCCCTTGAAATTTTTGGATCTCGCGGAGCAAAACGAGAGGAATCTCAAATCATGTCTCAAGAACATGAAAGCCGAACTCGAACACAAATCTTGCCCAATCTATGAGCTCGTGAGGTTCCAAGTGATTTCCTTCGGTGGAAACAATCCTCTCACATTATAGCTCGGATTGGTGCAAGAAAAACGAGATCAAACGACCCACTCACGAAGAAATCGGATCGGGAAGGGGGAGGAGAAAAGAGTGACGAAAATAGCAACCCAAGAACACAAATCACAGCTCAAGACACACGATCCATCGAATCAAAAATGCCACCATGTGACAGGCCACTTAGGGCTAGCCCTTGCCCAACCAAATTCGATACAAGATCGGTGGACCTCTCACACCGGAGTTTGGAACCCTAGCTAAGAAATACGAAAATGAGAGGCAAAGAGGATGGGAGGGATACCCCTCGCTATATAGTCCGAAATCCTCTTTCCCAAACTACCCCTAGATACATATGAGCCGAACAGGTAACCCTAAGGCTAATTTAGTCCGACTTCGAATAATTTGATCCGGACGGGCACCGCGCCTCCTCATCGGTAGCCTTGCATCCACGCAACCTCCCCGATGCCGCCACGTGCCGTCCTTCCGTCCACCGAACGCTCGGGTTTTGAGGCCCAAACCCGTGAAACCTGCGCACCCATGGTTTTGAGGCCCAAACCACGAAACCAGCGCCCGATGGTTTTGAGGGCAAACCACCAAACCTCCTCGACGACACGTGTCATCGCCGTCTTGACCGCCCGAAGTCGCCAAGTCGCCCGAGCTCCCCGCTCTGCCCTGCACGCATTTGTCTTGACCCGATCGACATGGTCCCGCCACGCGTCCTCTTGCATCCGTCGATGTCCCGGATGTCAGCCACCATGGCTAGCCACCCGGCGATCCGGTCCCTCGGTCCAAGCCTCACGTCCGTCCTTCACCTCTCGCGGTCCGTCGGCCCGGCACGTCCTCCTTGGCCCCTTCACCTGCGCCGTCGCCTACCATCTCCGAGCTCCACACCAAAGACAACATGAACCAAGAGATACGTCTTCGACACACTCCACGTGTGCCGGTGAACATAGCCGAAGCATAAGAGATAAAATAAAAATAGAGAGAGAGAATGTTGACTGTTGACAATCACTTCATCACAAAACTAAACACATGTGACCTAAATCAACCATGTGTTCGCAGCTACACAGCCCCACGCACTCACTAAACTTTGAAGTGTACATTAGGTGATTCATTTTCTCCAACACACAAAAACTAGGGCATCTGTTGAGTGCCCTAGGAGGTCAACAACCGTAGGCTGAGCTGCCTTGCCTGGCTCGCTTCAGCTTCCATCTTCTTCCTCGTTTTCTTGCTCTTTTGGTGATCCCGCTTGATCTTCAACATGTCCGTGGCCTCATTATCATATCGAGTTACCAAGAATTATACTAGACATTTTTGGGTGTCAAAACCTTCTACCACAAGTAAATGGATACATTAATCTCATTTGAATTGAAATGTCATTTTTACCTGTGCCCTGTACTTTTTTGAGAGGGTCCATATTGGCTGCAAACAAAATAAAAAGTGATGATTTGAGATATTATTGATGTGAATGTATTTTGAGCCCACACAGGACCTTGAAATGGCGTCGCTCGTTCTTCTTGTGGGCCGTAATACATAAAACAAAGGACCCTGCATTGGCCTCGCTCTTTCTTCGCATGTGCGGCGATGGTGAAGGATATATTTTAGTACCTTTGTCAAGGCTGATATTTTAGTTAAGACAGATTCAACGTTAGACAGATTCAACGTTGATGTAGTGCACAAGATAAATAATGATATTGAAAGTCTGACACCATTAAGGGCAGTCCCAATGGTTGAAACTATGCGCAGCT
The DNA here is from genome assembly GCA_015847255.1 of Hyparrhenia diplandra. Classification (NCBI taxonomy): domain Eukaryota; kingdom Viridiplantae; phylum Streptophyta; class Magnoliopsida; order Poales; family Poaceae; genus Hyparrhenia; species Hyparrhenia diplandra. The sequence goes on from JADLZK010010995.1 coordinate 1,048,980, forward strand.
TTCAAGAGAGAAAATTCACTTATAGAAACTACCCCTTACAGTGGATGGTGTCTTAGTGTAATAAATATTAATCTGTTTTTTCCTCTTCTATTATCCGCTGCTCCCTCAAGTCCTCAACCGCAAGTTCTGTCTCTCCTCTCATTCTATCCCAACTGTGCACACACGGAGAAGGAAAGAGCGCATGCGGCGGCGTATGGTGGCAACTGTCTTGCGAAAGCAAGCAAGCGGTGGCCAGCATGTGAGCGGCATAGGAGAGTATTCGTGAGGGAGAGCACGCATTTGCGGCCCGGTGGAGCGGCGCGAAGCGAGCAATCGCTGTGGCCAGCGGGGTGGGGCGCCCGGCAGCGGCCAGCGGCCAGCGGCCAGCAGACACGCGCCGCACGAGCGGAAAGCAGCGGCGCGTTGGAGCAAAGGCGGGCGCAAGCATGACGCAGGCAAGAAATTGGTGGTTTCTTCCCAACGGAGATTTAGGTTTCTTGGTGCCTCGGCTCAAGAGGCGACGTCGTTTCTATATGAAGAAACGATTTCTACGATTTTCATTATCTTTCATCATTAATTAATCTGCCACGTCAGCATTTTGTTTAGGTGGCACCTCATTTAATTGGGACAGAAACTACAATTAATTTACCATTGGGACTGCCCTAACAGCTTGTCGTTAGAGAACCTAGAGCAAACTCCTTCATTGATTTCTAGGTAGCTTTGCAGGGTGATAGTTTGCAAAACCACTCGGGTAGCTAGACAGCTAGTGCGGTGGTAGTGTTTCTTCTGATTCATTTCTACGAAATAGTTTTGTTGACATCCTCCTCACGGACCAAGCCTTCCTGAACTTCTTAGGGCAGTCCCAATGGAAAAAACTGACACGTTTTCCATAGCAAAAGAAATCACTTATAGAAACCATTCTTCACAGTGGTAGTTTCTTCAAGTAATAATTATTTTCTCTTTCTCTCTCCCAATTCCACCAATGGGGAGAGTTGCATTAACCCCATAGAAACTAGTGATTTCTCCCCAATGGCAAATTCATGGTTTCTTGTGCATTGGGTCAAGAGTAGACATGGTTTCCCCATGAAGAAACCATTTCTATGATTTTTGCTCTCTTTCCTCATTAATTAGGCTGTCACAACATCATTTTACTTAGTTAGCAAACTATTTAATAGAGATAGAAACTACCATTAATACAACATTGGGAGTCCCCTTATGTATTGTTTTTCACATGAAGTGCCACAGACCAGTTAGGTAGACTTCATAAAATGTTAGAGCCCACATGTTTATAATAGCACACTGTATATTAATCTGATGCATATCGATACATGGCCTTGGGCTCCACGAGTTGGTTTCTTTGCCCTTTTCCCTGATACATACACGATATAATAATTTCACACTACCAAGCTACGAACACAAAGAAATAGAGGCAACTTACTTATACATTTCATAAAATCTACTGAACAATTATAAGAACACAATTTGTGTAGGCTAAGATGACCTTCCATGTTTGCTAGCTCCATCTACTATGGGTTCCTCCAAGTATGAGCTTCCTTGGACTAGTGACTTCACCTTCTTAAGCTCCACGACAACGTCCCCCATTGTTGGTCTCTTATCAGCGTCACTATTAATACACTCAACTGCAAGTGTACCAAGCATGTCCAGGCACTTTTTGACATCAAGATCATCAGATAAGATATCTGGATCATACATACTCCATCTCTGATCCTGGTCCTTCCAGGACTTCTTGAAATCGATGGGTAGGCTGCGGTTCTCACCATACCTAGATGTCTTCCTTGTAATTAGCTCTAACAACACCACGCCAAAGCTGTAGACATCGCTCTTCACGGTGAATCGCCCGGTCCGGTAACCTACACTGGTCTCGCATAGTTCCCATCTGTAGCCACGTCCCGAACATACTTATTGACGGATAGGAGCTTTTGACGAACCAAAGTCGAGACCTTGGCTTGGAGGTTTTCATCAAGGAGGATGTTGGCTGGTTTGATGTCACCATGCACGTGGTTGTATTCACCATGGGTGTGAATGTGGGAGAGAGCTTGTGCAGAGCCCATGGCAATATCAAGGCGCTGAAGCAGCGAGATATAGCGGTGCTTGTCACAACGTGAAGCCTGTCATGGAGGCTTCCATTGCTGACGCACTTTCGAAGACCAGAATGGGGATATCCGTTTCCAGACAGCACCCAATGAGGCGGACAACATTTGGATGCTTAATCTTGAATTGAAAGGTGATCTCCTTCGCAAACCCATCCTTCCGGGCCTCTTCTTGCTCGCGGCTTTGTGGCGCCTCACATCGCAATTGGCTTTGCGGAGGCGTGCCAACTTTTTTGTAACAGTACATTTAAGCTGCGACATGTTGGGTTTGGGCACCATCTTGGATGGTGCCCATGTAGATATCACCGAAGAACCCTCCTCCAACACGTTTGCTATAACTCTTTGTTATTGCCTTCAGCTCTGCTTTGGTGAAAATATTGATGTCAACACTCTTCAGAATGTCACCACCGTTTTTGTTGAAAAGCATCCTCTGCTTTGGCGTCCGAAGGACAATAATGGCGAAACATGCTAGGGCGACAGCAAGCACTGTTACTGCGAACAGTAAGATACAAGTTTATCCATTCAGCTAGTATATATAGAAAATTTAGCCATTAGTTGTTGTGTATGTTTCACATTGGCAACAGAATGTTAAGCTTAATTATGCTAAAGTAAGATTTCTATCCACATATATATCTAATATGCATGTTGAGCATATTTGACCTATCTTAGCATTTCTTAAAACAAATTTAAATAAAAAAATGTATCCACAAATATAGATCACAATGAGATTTTAGATACTCTCAACTATAGTTTTTAAATACATTTCCATACCAAACGGTTAAAAGAGGTTGGCTGCGAAGAAGTTCAGCAATAACTAATCAAAGCTTATTCATACTTGTTGTATAATTAAAAGTTGTGGCCAAAAATTTAGTGCGAAATGCTTTTATAGTTATGTTGAATTTAATAGACTATACACCATGTTGCAAAAATATAAAATCCAAAATCTACTATTAAACATCTTAGATAAAGAAACCATTACAACAGTCAACATCACAGATTGTATAATTCAAAAGAAGAGTGGTGCTTGTTATGAATGAAGCTCACCTACAGAAGCTGTAGCATATGGCGGAAATATGTATTCATCACATCCTCTAACACTTTTGCCATCTCCTTTCCGGTTAAAATTGCATTGGCATCTAAAGCCACCATCTGTATCCTTGCACGTGCTATCCTTGCCACACAGATTATTGTTATTCGCACACTCGTCGATGTCTGCACAACAAGATGCAATACAAGTTCAAACAAATATATCAAGTAATATCTTCTATCATAAATAAATAGCTTAGTGAATAATATATACTACGACACTCTAGAAACAGAAAAATGCATCCATGAGCAGCCCTTTAACATGGGGTGTCACTTGGGTAAATGACCTCAACTTATTGATTGGTACATAGCATGGTATGGTGCACAAATATGGACCTTCTGTGCACCACTTAAGAAGCTTATTAGGAACATGGAATCCACCACTTCATAAGTTTGGGGACCCAAAAATATATTTTCAACTCAAAGTAATTCTCATTGAAAGGTCCAGGATCCCTCATACATTTAACTCCTTCACAAATGTCTAAAACATTGACTTTGGACACGATGTTCAACCTTTTTATCAATCGGAACTTGGAGATTTGATGAAACAAGGTGACCTATTACCATCCGGGAGACAATAGGTCACTATTATTTTTTGTTTTGAAACTCTTTGTGGAAAACTAAACAACCAGCCATTCTATAGGGGAACTGCAGATGATGTGACGACGGCAATTAATCATAATTGTTTAGGTTTCTAGCTATTTCATGACCACACATGACCTTGATTAGTCTGTAGCAACCATAATTTGCAAGGTAAATACTTGTTATACCTGTTTTCTTTTTCTTTTTGCAGGAAAGGGGCTATGTTATTATTCAATCAAGGTGTAGAAAAGAATGAAATTTCATATGACAAAGGTTGGTACACACATTTTTTGCTAGACGTGTTGTTTATTTGTTTTGTTTTAGCTCTATTTGTAGCCGCCCCCGCCTAAAAAAATAGGAGCTCGACACCAAATTCCATATCAAGTTCGCCGCTTGCTATCTTATAGGTGTGACACAGCCCTGGTTCATCCGTATGACCAGGAAGAGGTCGTTGTAGGTATGGGACAACTTCACGTGCTACCCGGGCGTGACTTTGGACCCCCCATCGAGAACAACATGATGGGAGATCTAGCACCACCATGGCAGGAAGGTGACTTGAACGACTATATTGACACCTTCTAGGACTATGCTACGCTCATGGATCTCCCGAGCCCGCTCTATCGTGTCCACTTCTTCGTCAGCGGACTCAACAGACCTCTTCGAGAGGCAGTTTAGAGGGAGGAGCCCCACATGATGCGCGAGACAATCTGCCTCGCACGTGGCTTCGACACCCCTGCATTGGCTTCGCCACACGTGATTGTGGCAATGGTGACCATGATAATGCCAACAATGATGACGACAATACCCCGATTGAAACCATGGCACCCCCTATTATAGCCACAACGACTCGCTATGACCATGGACGCTATCGACATCCAGTTCGTCTTAGACTTCCTCACCGAGCTTCGTCTTGCTACCTTGATGAACTAGGAGCTCCAGGTGATAGCAACCACCATCGAGGTTCAGTCAGCAGCAGCAAAGTGGACACTATTCAACGACACCATTAGGTACACAAACCGTTACTATGTTCCGGCAGCTTCCATCCTCCTACAAGACCTCCTACTGCAGCAAGGAGTTCCCCCCACATGCACTTGCAGTGGCCTTCCACCTCCCGACATCAGTAGTAGCCCAACTTGCCTTTCCAGCGAGCATCTTGCTGATGGGGGAGGGACCGCATGTCAACCGAAATGGCGCTACGATCCTCCTATTCAACGACAACGGCCACGAGTTCATCGACCATAGGCATCGGAGTTCCCGTGTCAGCTTTGTTTGTGGAGACCACAAGTGACCTCCTCTACGGCAGCTTACTATGCTTCACCTTCGATGCCCGTCTCATCGACGTGACACACCTCCTGCAGGCACATACGCATTCAGGTGGAGGTTGGTGCAGTCTACTCTACCCTGAGACACCCGGCATCCCAGCAGACACTCTACCTCACTGATGTCATGAGAGGCCCCGTCATGGCAGCTGCACGGATCGACATGCCATTTGTGTGCCCACCATACAGCTACAACTTCTCGATCTACTTCAGGCTGCTACAATTCGACTTCTCATTCGATGATGGTGGCTTCCTCATCAATGACTATCATGATAGGATGGGTCACCTCCGGCTACATTATGGAGAAGGCGACACTCACCCATCGCGGTGGCCTAAGCATTGACTTGGTGGATTAGCCAACGTGTGGACGTGTCGACTCGTCGAACGGTGCGGAGATATCACAGTACACACTCGGTCCGGCTCAAATGGTTCTAGGCGTGTGCCAAGCCGGCCTAGGAAGGGGCGGCCATGCATGCCAAGAGAAGGGGGCGCTGCCACCGCCAGCGCCCACGTCATCATCATCGTCCTAACGCAAAATATCAGGATAGAATTTGATCTTTGCTTGTAATGGGGATATTCCACTCTATAAGGAAATCTCCTATTAGGAAATAAATAAATATTTGTTTGTAGAAAGTTTTTTCGATCCATAAGGAAACCTTTAGAGATTGCTTGTGTTACATGTCCCATAGGAGGGCTATACAAGCGGGGAGGATGTAATCTAATAATTCAAGCAATAAATAAAATATTCCCCAACCCTAGTCTAGACCGGCCGCCACCCCGCCACAGACTGACGGCGCCCCGCCCCTTTCCCCCCACCACCGCCCTGCTCCCCCCCCCCCTGCGCTGCCACCGGCCCGAGCCGCCACCGCCTTAGCGGCGCCCCTCACCGCCGCGCCCGCATCGCGGCCGTGGCATTCTATATTGTAGGCCGTGTGCTCCTACGACCAACTCGTTCATGTTAACCAAAATTTTAAAATGGCCTGTATACCATGGATCAATCGACACCCAGTGCAACCCACAAATATATGTAAACCACTTCAAAATATGAACAACTTAGCGGAGCAAACAACTGGCCAACAAACTGATACAAACTAATAGATATTTATAGGATAATAGGACCAGAATTGGATTGCATGACCTAAAAACTGAAAAACCTAATACGAGGAAGATTCATTTACACCTAAAATGTATCGATCAACCGGATTGGTTTAGTCGCTTCAATGATGAAAGCATATATATGTAATCGACAATGAGGATCGCAAGCTGAAGACTCATGATGATCTCTAGTTGTTGAACCATGAGCCTCGTGTTGTCACTGCAGTCAATGGCTATGTGATTGGTGCCTCGGTGGTGATCTAGATGATGGCGATATGGAAGGCCCCGACTGAGATGCGCTAGGTCCAGGCCTACATGGTGGTGTCAATGGCTGCGCTTGATGTCTAGAACATATGGGTACAGACCATTGCAACATATGCAAGGCTCTCTCTTTTTTTCTTTTTTTCGTCTTTTGTTTGTTTCGAACTTCCGTTGGTTTTCATCCAAGAAAAGCAAAGAGCAATTTGGGGACAGAAATAATGGAGATTGAACGACCTTACATGATAATTTGGGGAGGGGTGTTACTTTATGTATTGTTTATAATGGCAGTGTAATTTTTTAATAAATCTCAATAGATCTAATGGCTAATATTTGTGATGATGTTTAGAATCCACCTAATCAATGACCAGATGTTTTGATTATTGTGATAGCTAATTTTTAGAATTTTGCATTTTTCCTACCGACTCTGGTGAAAACTAACGTGGTACCTTCTTTGAAGCCTAATAGTGACGTAAAAAAGAAATGTTTTCCAAGATTTTGATTGGAAAATTCATAATTTTGAACAGATATAGAGTAGAAAAATATGTGTGGAAGCATAAATCAAACTTACTTGCGCAGCTGCCGCCACTGGCGTTGTAGGGATTGCCCTTGTATCCCTCCAAACATTTACATATGTATCCATCTCCTTGTAGGGCGTTGTCACAGTAGCTGTGAGGACTAACGCACGCAGGAGCTGTTGGCTTCCCGGACGTCCCGAGCTTGCAGGACCCATTATTCCTGATTGCCCATTCCAGCACCATTGGGATACCCCTTTCTCCAAATCGCTTATCAAAGCGGTCGTCCCCTTGACCATCCAGGTCTTGCCGTCTGAAGTTGTACCTGGATCAATCAGTTAGAAAATTCCATATCGCAACAAGCGGTGACTTAAAAGTTAGCGCTACATGTTTATATGAAACATACAAACAGCATAATGCAGCCTCATCGTCAGACATACGTACCAATTTCTTTTCGGCCAGGAAACCGTAGTTACAGGGGCTGTATCCCCATGCAGGATTTGTGTTGTTACCCCAGTAAATCTCGACGTAGCTAAGATTAGCATGGATGGCAGTCTGGCAGCAGCCCAGCCCCGTGCACGGCTCACCATCGTTAGCCGCTTCCTCTATGCTCTCGCAGGTGGTGATGCAGCCAGTAAGGTAGCTCATGTCCTCCCTACCTATCATTAATGATATCGCATAGCAGCCTATGGCAGTGAAGAGGTTGCGGGTCGGCGAGATCAGGAAGGGAGTGCCGGTTGTGTTGAGCCATGACAACGGGAGACCGTTGGGTTCAGTGGTGTTTTCGGAGTTGTAGCATGTGTATGCTGGGATACTGAAGATCTGCATCTCGCTGGCATCGGCTGAGATGTTTATGATCTCAATGGTGTCAAACACATATAGTCTCGGAGGGTTAAAGCTATTGTTGCAAGTTAAATTGAAGCCAGCATCCATGCCTGGCCAATAGCAGTCGTCACCGATGCCGAATGGGTAGGGAATCTCTACAGCACCACAGTTTCTGAGGCAATGGGGTGGCAAGACTGTTGCCGGTGACGGTGCTATGCTGGACATAGCAGCTGCAGGCAGCGGCTGTGTCATATGGGATGCTACTATGGAGCAAGGAAGGAGAAGCCACCAAAGCCAATGTGACATGGCTGACGCTGGCTTTGTGAGAAGTAGAAGTACTTCGCTTCCTGTGTCATCCGTCTGGCTGCAGGGAGGTGTGTTTATATAGGTACCAAGTGCCCTAATACACTGCATTTTAAATCCTCAATTGGACTTTTATTTCACGCTAGATGGGTTTGTATTATAGGAAGATGGCCCCTTGAGGCAAAGTCAGTCTCTTTACAAAATTCAGAACTCTTCAGTACGAATTTAGGCCCCGTTTAGCATAGCTCAACTTCAACAGGAGCTTTATAGGTGAAGGTGAGATGTTTTGGAAATACCGTTTGATAAAACAGCTTGACCAACAGCTTCATGAATGTCTCAGAGGTGGAAATAAGCGAGAGAGTTGCGAAAAGCTATTTTTTCATTTCCATCACTCTCTATTAGGCCTTCCCCAATGCTCCAGTCTGCGTACTGCCTCATGTTCACGGTGGCCATAAATCTCCATGTCACGCGAAAGTGTAGCTCCACAGTCAGCCAGAGGTGCTTGCAGTAGCGGCGACAGCCCCGTCTGACAAACAAGCGAAGCAACACCCATAAATGCGTTGGGGCTTGAGATTGCTGCTCCCAGCTGTGTTTTCTCTCTGCACATACACCCTGTAAAGCCTGCAGTCTATACAGTGATATGATAGTAAAAAGAGTGGCTACTATGGCATGCGTTGGACAGCATGCTGCTTCGCCTCCGTGGAAGACTGATTTTTTTTAGGCAGCACTGATGTACCGCCTCCGTTTTGGCTGCCCTTACTTGTTTTTGAAATAGACTTCTTGACAAATAAACAGCTCACAGACTGTTGGTGAAGTAATGCCAAAGTCAGTCAATAAAGACGACATCTGCTTTTTGCGCCCCCCCCCACCCACCAAAAAAAAATCAATGTTTTTTGGGTAACTGACGCGGTGCCTAGCTTTTTAAAAGGCAGAAGACCAAACTTTCTATTATCTATGCCTATTGCGATCAAAGTGTGCTTTCATACATTATGATGGCACTATGAAGTCATATGCTGATGCATGGCTGGTATTCTCTTTGATGTAGCTTTCAAACTTTTGATGGGATCAACATGGCTTTGATCTGTTTATACAAAACACAACTTGTTCATTCCATCCCATCACCGCATGAAAAAAGATGAACCTGTTGCTCCGTCCCATCAACACAAAATAAAGAAATGTCATGGACATGTCCTCTTCTTGCAAGTTCCATGAACCCAATCAACTTGTCTCTTTGTCTATAACAAGTGGAGCATCAACCATATACTAAGTGTTCCCTCTTCGGACAAGGAGTATTATTTTAAAGGCGGATCTGAACGTGCTTGGTTTTCCAGTGGCAAAGAAACATCTGAATCAAGGGTTGTACCTTATATTAGAGTTGTACCTTATATTGACTAACATTGGACCTTCAGTACAACCTGTGCTTATAGTTGTGAAGCAAGGGAGAGTGCACTACTTGATACGTTGCTCTTCATCAATGATATTTTACGATAACACATCGGTGACCTACACTTCACCGAATTAATAATTCAAGAAAATCAGTGAACTTGGGGAGTAATTTGACATGCAGTCTGTAACTGAACTTTGGGGTTAGACATGTAGTTATTATAATGATTTGTTTTAAATTATTATGGTTTGTATGAACGGGGAATATCGTTTTAATATACAAGCTCCTAATTAGTTTCATTCTTAATTAATTTTACTTTTAATACACATGTATAACTCATTGCAAAGAAACTATAATAGAAAAGAAAATAAGAGAAAATAAAAACAAAAAAATAGAACATTCAGTTCGAGTTGTTTATATCAAACAGGAATCAAGATGCCCAACGTGGTAGTGCCAGGCCCTCCGTCTGAAGACTCCTTTAGTACTAGTTCATAAAATGAATAGGGACTAGAATGCTCCATTCAATCCCACAGTTGGTAAAATATAGGACTAAAGCAGGACCTAGTCCGGGATGCGCAGTCCCAGATGGAAAACTGGGGCTACAGTGGGTTTTCCAACTTAGATTGTAACCTGTTCCTATACTACAGATCTTATTTTTACTCCCGCCAACCTGTTTTACCCGGCGTCAACAGCTAAATAACAGATACCAAGGAGCGGCTATGGAGGTACATTCGCCTTCGGATTAGTATCACGCCGCGGCCAGGGAAACATTTTCTTATCCCTTTCGGCTGGTTCATGCATGAATACCCTAATGGGTCGCTTCAAGTCAGATCGAGAGTAAAGACTAAGTAGTATTTGTGGCTGATTCAGAAAATGGGTGTACGCCAGGTAAAACGGGTCGGAGAGAGTATTTGTAAAGATCTACACCGATCGGCACCTAAACCAAATCCAAAAATACATTGGGGAAACTCATGGATGGTATGGTCAAGCACAAGGCTCCATTCAACCCTTGCATACCTATGTGGAATTTCGGTTGTTGACGAGTCATGTCCTGCTAGTTGTATTATTTCGTTTCTTGTAATATTCCTAGGAACAACTTGATCTCATCTCAATTGTTTTCCATTCAATCAGCGTTATTTAGAAAAGTTGGCGTGCTTTGTTGTTTCTTAATGCCCAATTGCTCAGCCACCGCACATCAGGTTCACGGGCACTCCTTATCGTCATGTGGTTATGGCACAACGTATTTCGGTTTTACATGTGCCATCGTCCACTTGTCACATGTCAGTGATGTTCCAGCTCGCAGCATTATAAGATGGTCAGGTAACAAGACAAGGCATGGATGCACATGGAACGTACACATGGCAAGTTGGGCAGCCACCCCATATTGCATGCATCACAGGAGTGACCTACGTGGAATCTGGGTTGTTGACGAGTCACGTCCTGCTAGTAATATTATTTCATTTTCTGTATTATTCCAAGGAACATCTTTGATCACATTTCATTTGTTTTCATTCAAATCAGAATTATTTGGAAAAAGTTAGTGCGCGTTGTTGTCTCTGACTGCCCAATTGCTCAGCGGCCACATCAGGTTCACCTACAGTCCTTGTTATACACCACATCACATTTTGTCTCTACGTGTGCCATCCAGTTGTCTGGTCCGAGACTGAGAAAGATTTCGTATTCCACACGTAATGTATAAGTTATACTAACCACCATGTACGGATCTTGTCGTCCAATTAACAACATAGACCTGTCAGCGAGCAAATGTACTATTACGATTATATTATTCACATATCTGTAAAATACGGATCGAAATAATATACTGATGTGTCAAAAGAGCCGGCCCCAGGTACCCATGTGTCAAAAGAGGTGGTGTCGCGCAGAATCCAATTCTTCCACGGTGCATCTTATTTAGAGAACAACACTTGTCAATAAACTTCATGAGTAATTCCAGGTCCTCAATTCCGAAACCACCCTGGAATTGACTCGTAGGAACATTGTCCCATGTAACTAAACATTTGGAGCCATGACAAGTATCTTCTCCAATCAAAAAAAAAATGCACGGCGTCAACAATCAATAGCATGAATCACCGTTTTTGGGAATTGACATGGCCGGCATATGATGGAGTTGGACCTGACGCGCCACAGCTGGCAACATTCTGCCTCCGTCAGTTTTGAGAGAGTGGAGAGGAATGGAGTTAGGTTCCCGTACGTCCCCGCTGTCGGCAGGAGAGGAAGGTTGGCAGGGAAGGAGCAGGAGATGAACACGTACGTACCTTCTCCGTATTAAAAAACACCAACTTCGTTTTGGTCATGGACAACAACGTCGGCAATCGCGTCACGGCTCAACCTCTTGGTCATTGAGGTTGTAGCTAGATCAGTGAGGTTGCAGCCAGACGGACCCATTTCCATGTTGCAGGGCCGCCAGTGCATTTCACTCAGCATTGACAAAGTGGCTAACGCCTGCTTGGAGTCTTCATAGTCCACGGTGGGCCGCAAGTTTGTAGGATGAGCAAATGCCGACTCCATCGGAAACTTGCTAGTGCTCACATGAATGCCAGTTCTTACGTATCTCTATCTTGCATGTGATCAAGACAACCGGGGAGACCACCCGTGAGATGTATGTACCAAGAAGCAAAACTCAGAAAGCAAACGACCCTTCTATTGACCACGGAATGTCTCGTTGGTCGTGGGTCATCGCACATGCATGGAAGATTTGTTGAGCTGTATACTATTCGGCAGCTATGGTGCCTCTTATCATGAAGCTGGGGAAGAAACTGCAGCGAGCCCACTTGTGTTTGATTGGGAAGGTACCAATTTGACATGTAAAAATCTTAGCATATGTACTAGCCCAATTATCCATATCATTTATTGTGATTACCTCACTCTTTAAGAAGTTTATTTTGAGCCCAGCCATAAGCTCGTATAAGAATAAAAGAAGTTTTAGATTCCTTGCCCCTTCTAAGTCATGTTTCAAACATAATATGACGTCATCAGCATACTGAAGCACCACCGCTCCATTATCAATAATATGATCAATAAATGGCGTACAAATTTTATAGGGCAGAACCAGTGGCACACCCAGTCTATAAATGGCTTTGGAAATCTAGCTGTCAGAACAAGAGGAAAGTTTTCTTCTGGCTCCTGACCAAAGACAGGTTAAGTACAAGGGAACTACTGAGAAGAAGGAACATGCATTTGCCTTCGTACTGCTGTGTCCATTGCATTGACCCTACAGATGAATCTTCACTCCACCTTTTCTTTGATTGCCCTTTAGCTCTGGCTTGCTGGAATCTTCTTGGATTGCATTTACGGGTCATTTATCTGTTGATTACATTGTGGAAACCTTCAGGACACAGCTTCATCTTCCCTTCTTCATGGAAATAATTGTCTCTATGTGTTGGGCAATTTGGATGCTCGAAATGATCAAATTTTCAGGGGAATTGCACCTTCTCTTCGTCGTTGCAGGGAGATCTTCAAGGCTGAGCTTTCTTGGGCTGTTTACGGGCCAAGCCTTCTTCTTCTTTGCGGTTTAAGCAATGGATAGAAGCCTTTTTGTGTAATTTTTATGATTTTCTTTGTTTCCATTTTTGTTTCTTGAGGAAACTATGTAAACTTCTCTGTACCGTTCGGTTTTAATAAAAAGCACAGACCCCTCCTGTTTTCCTTCAAAAAAAAATATGATCAATACTTCCACAAACTTTTTATTCATTTGAGCCTTAACAATCATTCTTGTCAGGCCATCAGCTACATATTGAAGAGAATTGGAATTTGGGTTGTTGACGAGTCATGTCCTGCTAGTAATATTATTAGTAATATTATTTCGTTGCCTTTAATATTCCAAGGAACAACTTTGGTCTCATCTCATTTTTTTTTTCTCCATTCAATCAGCGTTATTTAGAAAAGTTGGCGTGCCTTGTTGTCTCTTACTGCCCAATTGCTCAGCCGCTGCCACACACATCAGATTCACGTGCAGTTCTTATCGTCATGTGGTTACTACGTCACAACGTATTTCGGTTTTATATGTGCGGTGGTCCACTTGTCTAGTTGTCCAGTTCTCCGTCCACTTGTCCAGTTGCCACATGTCAGTGATGTTCAGGTTGCAACATTGTAAGATAGTCATGTAGCAAGACAAGCTACGCATGGATGCAAATGGAAGATACATGGAAAGTTGGGCAGCCACGCCATGCCTGCATCACAGGAGGCACCTACGTGGAATATGGGCTGTTGACGAGTCATGTCTTGCTTGTAATATTATTTCATTTTCTGTATTGTTCCATGGAACAACTTTGATCTAATTTTTTTTCATTCAAATCAGCATTATTTTGAAAAAGTTAGCGCGTACAACCCAATTGCATGCTCAGCGGCCACATCAGGTTCACGTGCCGTCCTTGTCATACGCCACATCACATTTTGTTTCTACGTGTGCCGTCCAGTTGTCTGGTCCGAGACTGACTAAAATTTCGTATTCCACACATTATATATAAATTATATATCCACCATGTACGGATCTTGTCGTCCAAGGAACAACATGGACCTGTCAGCGAGCAAATGTACTATTCCCATTATATTATTCACATGTATACAAAACATGGATGGATATAATATACCCTTGTGTCAAAAAAGAGGCGGCCCTAGATACCCATGTGTAAAAAGAGGCAGCGTCTCCCAGAATCCAGTTCTTCCACGGTACACCCCAATTAGAGAACAACACTTGTCAATAAACTTCATGTGTAATAAACATCGATTATGTAATTCTAGGTCCTTAATTCCGAAACCACCGTGGAATTGACTCGCACGAACATTGTCCCAGGTAACTAAACATTTGGAGCCATGACAGGTATCTTCTCCAATCAAAAAAAAAAAGCACGGCGTCGACAATCAATAGGAGGAATCACCGTTTTGGGAATTCACATGGCCGGCATACCATGGAGTAGGACCTGACGTGCCACCCCTGTTAGTAGGAGAGTGGAGAGGAATGGAGTTAGGGTTCCAGTCCCCACTGTCGGCAGGAGAGGAAGGTTGGCAGGGGAGAAGGAGGAGACGAACAGGTACCTTCTCCCAGTTAAAAAACACCAACTTCTTGTAGGTCATGGACAGAAACGTCGGCAATCGCGTCACGGCTCAGCCTCTTGGTCACTTTCGGCGTGGCTAGATCAGTGAGGTTGTGGCCAGATGGACCCATTTCCATGCTGCAGCTAGACAACTTGTGTTTTGTTCTTTTTTTTTTTTTTTTTTTCGCGATTGGGCCATTCACCCATGTTTCATTAAGAGGAGAAAAACCAAATCCAAAACCTAGTACATACTAAGCACCTGATGTCGAGAGAACATCTGAAATAAACGAAAACGAGAAGAGGAAGAACTGAAAAGAACTGAATGAATAAAAGGCCTAAGGCCTGAGCAAACGCCGAGGGGATATGGGGTACATAGGAGGTATCCGCCTTCCAGGACACACACATCAGCGCAATAATGGCACCGCTATATGCATCAGACTTGTGCAATAATGGAAGAATAGTCTTCAATTCTCAATCTTCTTCTCATACATTATAGGGCCTGTTAATTTGCCATGCAACCCAAAAAGTTCAACCCAAAAGCGTTACCCGTCACATCGAATCTCTTGACGCATATATGGAGTGTTAAACATAGGTAAATAAAAAACTAATTGTATAGTTTAGCTGTAAAGTGCGAGACAAATGTTTTGAGCCTAGTTAGTACATGATTGGACAACATTTACCAAATACAAATGTAAAGTGTTACAGTAGCCTAGCCCAAAATATTTCGCCTACTAAACAATTATAGTGGATTTGGTGCTGAGACACTGGATTTTCTAGTTTTTGATTGAACAAAAACAATACAGGATCATGTGTCAAGTACACTAATTAACACTACAAGTCCGACTGGATCATAACCCAGGCCCACGCATCGATCTCGGGCGAATAGGGCGGTGGCTCCACCATACCGCCGCGAGGCATGTGCCTCCACGACTGCCTGCTCTCGCCACCGCCGTAGTGGTCTGCTGGAAGCCCACGCAGCCATATTCATGGTGGCAGCAGGGTCCAAAGGGTCCAGCCCCTTCCTCTTCACCTGATGCTATAAGCAGCAATGGCACAGCCATTGCGGATGTTGAGCACGACAGCCCGGACGAGCCCAGAACGTGATCGCCGGGCGTGTGCGCGGTCACCGCGGCGAGACTAGGAACGAGATACCAAAGTACAACGAAAGAGATTGGTTTTGACGCTGCCACAACCGCAGCTAATGAGTCGTTTATTCCTTGCTTATAAAGCCAAGCATAGGCTTGTTTACAATCCAAGCCCCCACACCACGCCGCGCAAAGTGCGCCATTCAGTTTCCCGGGCGACGCCGCGTGCGCTTTCGGCACGCCGTGGCGTGAGCCCTAACAGAACTCGGGTTGACATGATCAAGCACGCCTAAGATCATGTCCTCCCCTAACCCGACTGATCTAACCGAAACAAAGATTACATATGACGTGCTCTAGTTTAGCTAGCTAATAAATCACCCCCTAAACTCGACGCACACTGATGACTCCCAACGCACTCCGGAGCTCCACAAATCTCACCCTTACCAGCGCCTTCGTGAAGATGTCGGCTAGCTGCTCCGCTGTCCCGACGTGTTCCACCTCCACCTTTCCCTCCTCGATGCACTCATGCAGGAAATGATAACGAGTATCAATGTGTTTACTGCGATCGTGGTGCACTGGATTCTTGCTGAGCGCAATGGCTGACATGTTGTCCATGAGTAGCTTCACCGTCGCCTCCTTTGTCCCCAGCATATCTGAAATCAATCGGCACAACCATATCCCTTGACAAGCTGCTGCTGCGCTGCTACGCTTTCGGCCTCCGGCCTCACAGGAAGATAGGGCCACGATCTTTGTTTTTTGTGAGGCCCGTAAACCGAACTCCCTCCTAGGAAGTAACCAACACCCGTAGTGCTTTTTCTCCAACTGGATCACCCGCAAAGTCGCTATCATCGTATCCCAGCAAAACCGGCTTCGCAGCGGCTCCTCTTTCATACTTGCAGCCATACCCCAACGTGCCCTTCGGGTATCTCGGGGATATGTCTCACCGCATTCCATTGATCCTGCTAGGGAGCTTCCATGAATCGACCGACCACACCCATCGAAAACGCCAAGTTCGGCCGTGTGTTCACCGGATACCTCAAGCTCCCGATCAAGCATCCGTACATCATTGCATCCACGACATCACCTCCCTCCTTACGCTTGCTAAGCTTCAATCGACACTCCATAGGTGTCTCACATCGACATAGATTGCTCATACCCGCCACTTCTAGGATCTTGGCGGCGACGAGCTCGACTCGACAGAGTTACTCCACCCTCATCTTGTGTCACCTCTATTCCCAAGTAGTAAGTCAACAGGCCCAAATCACTCATCAAGAACTTGTTCTTCATCTCCAATTTGAAACGCCCGATCTCCTCCACACTAGGCCCCGAGATGATCGGATCATCGACGTATACTCCCACAAGCAAGAAAGAGCTCTAGTTGTTCCTCCCGAAACAAACATGATCCAATCGCTCCCGACAAAACCAAGAGCCACCAATTCAGCATCAAGCTTCTCGTTCCACGCCCCTGCCACGCTTCAACCCGTAGAGAGCTTTTCTTAATTTGAGCACCTTGCTACCATCACCAACCATGAAACCTGGAGGCTGTTCCACGTACGTACACAGTCTCAGTGAGATCACCATTTAAGAAAGCTGACTTCACGTCCATATGATGAACCTCCCATCCACCTTGAGCTGCTAATGCTAACATGACTCTTACAGTCTCCAATCTGGCTACCGGTGCAAAGACCTCGTCGAAGTCCACTCCATATCGTTGAGCATAACCCTTTGCTACCAGACGTGCTTTGTGCTTGACAATTCTCCTTTGGATCCTTCTTTACTTTGAACACCCATTTTAGGCCGATCGCCTTGTGTTTGGGTGGCAACTCACCGACATCCGGTACAATTTGACTCGATCGCCGCATCTCTGACTTCATCGCCTCACGCCAGCTATTCTCTGACAAAGCCTCCTGGACTGTCCTCGGCTCATCTGCTGCAGCTAGGCAAACGCCACTGTACTCGAACTCCTGCATCTCTTCAGTATTTTCTAGTAGATCGCAAAGACATCCTCGCACCTCAATTGCGCCCGTCGAGTCTCATCGACCCATCCATGGGTGGAGTAGCCCACTGGATCACCGATCCTCCCTGATGTGAATTTGGGGTGTGTGGAGAGTCTGAACTGTCACCCCCCACTGATGGAATTGAAACAGCAGGAGAAACTGGCTCTGAATCGCCTGAATCGCCGTTGTCACCTGTTGTTGGATTGTCACCGATGCTTAGGCCCGGTCATCATATCCTCAACGCGAAAGTTTCGTGCACCACCGCTGCGCTTCTTCTTCACCGCCGCCGCTGTTTTCTCTTCCCCCCCCAATTCCATGACTTCTTCTCATCGAAGACTACATCTCGGGAGATCATCAGCTGCTTCGTGTCAGGATTATAGACCCGATAACCCTTGGTGCCCGGCTCATAGCCCAAAAACACCCCTGAAACAGCTCTGTTTAAAGTTTGCTCACCCCGGTCCAACCTTCTTCGCAGATACGCCATACATCCAAACGCGTCCGAAGATGTTTCACCCCTGGCTTCTTGCCAAACCAGGCTTCAAATGGAGTCTTACCGTTCGGGCTTTTGGTCGGGGATCTATTTAGGATGTAGACTGCAGTCTTGATCGCTTCACCCCAATACAGCGACGGCACCTTCATGCTTTTAAGCAAGCAACGCCCCATCTCCACCACCGACTGATTCCTCCGTTCAACAACGCCCGGCTTCGGCTGCGAGGGCGTGTAAGGAGTAGTGGTGTTTGTGCCGTATACCATTCTCCGCTGTAGAAAACCACAAACGCCCGGAATTGAACTCGCCTCCATGATCTATCCCGATCGCTTTGATCGTCCCGACAAGTAATTTCGCCGTCTTGAATTTCTTCGAGAAAACCAAGCGCTGATCCTTGGATGCTAGAAGCTCAAGCCACATATAACGGCTGAAATCATCGACAATCGAAGGAAATAAGCCTTCCCTCCCGGTGTAGTTGGCGTTATTCGTCCACGTGTCGGTGTGCACCAACTCTAATCCTTCATTGCACGGACGCCGAGGCCTGTGGAAACGGTGACCGATCTTTGCTTGCCAAGCACGCATCACGTACACACCTGTTTCGCCTTCTTAATCACCGGCATCCCCTCCACCATGCCCTTTGTGCCAAGCTCCCGCAAAGACCTAAAGTTCGGGATGGCCATAACGTGCATGCCACCGCCAAAGCTTCTTCGTCCATTTTCGACAGCGGTAGACGGTGACGCCGGTTTCACCTTCACCACATAGAGTCGATTTTTCCTTTACGCCATCATCAACAACGCCCTCGGACACCGCCTTGCTCTCGGTCGAGCACAGTCATCACACCCTTGTCGATTTCAACCCTACAACCTGCCTCTTCCAGTTGCCCCAGGCTAACTATGTTGCACTTCAGAGATGGGATGTAATATACCTGAGTCAGTACATGATGTTCATCATTCCTTCCAGAGATCGTCACGGCCCCGATCCCACGGTGCGTACTTATCGACCCGTCCCAAATCGGCAGCTCCTCGCACGGACTCATCTAGGCTCGCCAACACGCGGCTTGGCGACTGTCATATGGTTTGTCGCCCCGTGTCGAGTACCCAAGCACCATCATCATACTTGGCACGAAACACTCGTTCTGATTCGAGAACAAACCTTCGCGTCGCAAACTTTCGATGTGCACTGATGTTACACATTTTGTGCCCACGAAGTCTTTGGCGGAGTATCTCCATCCGTGTTGACATGATGAACGGCCTCATGCTGATCCTCCGCCGCTGTTCACGGTTTGGGCACTCCTTGCCCCAATGTCCGTACACACCACACTTCCTGCACTTGCTTTGCGTTGTGGTGGTGCTCCCGACCGCTGACCATCACGATGATCACGCCCCAGCTTGCCACCACCTCCCCGTCATCCTTTCTTCACAACTGGCGATCTACTTTGTTCGAGCGGTTGCTCCCCGACACCATCCGGCTCTTGTTTTCGACGCCCACTCCTCCTCGGTGAGCAGCAAACAACCGGCCTTTGCGGGTGGCTTCGATATCAATAGACGGTTCAAAACGATCTTGTGGCACGAAGGGCACCGACTAGATCTTCTATCGACAAACTTCTTGAGATCTTGAAACATCTCGATGGACACCGCCACCTGGTTGTACTTCGGTGGCACCACCCTGAGAAATTTCTCCCCTGACACCATCCGCCTGAATCCTGCTTGAGCTTGCAGGCACGACCGATCCGGGTATGCATCCCGAGCTCATACAGGTTGCCAATGGCTTTGAGAGCGAGGGGTTAGGTCATTTACGGTTATGACGTGAATGGATATCGCTACCACACAACGAGCTATGAGCAGAATCGACCAAACCGAAAAACCACAAATACCGGAGTTTTCACTAAAGGTGATGATGGAACTAGCACTAAAGGTTATTATGGAAGAATTGAAGAAATATACGAGCTCCATTTCCCAGGCTCTAAACGGCTTGCTCTGTCGTGTTTAAGTGCCATTGGTTCGATCCTGAAATAACAAATTCGGACCTCGAACAACTTGGGATTGTTCAAATTCGACAAGATTCCCGGATGGCCGGAGATGATGTCTACATTGTGGCTCAACATGCCACACAAGTTTATTATCTCCCATGGTGTTGCCAGGACGACGAGCGGCTTAAGGGTTGGGATGTTGTGCAGAAGGTATTGCCACACGGTAGACTACCTATCCCAAACAGGGACGATTACCATTTTAATGCAAACACATATGAGGGAGAGTTCTTCCAAGAAAATGGGCTACAAGGTAAATTTGTGATAGAAATAACCGGGCCCAACGAAATGGAAGTAGACAATGAAAGTGTTGTTGATGATGAGGAGGACAAGGAGGTTCGAGATGCGAAGGACTTACGATTACTTGAAAAATTACTTAAGGACAAAATGCACGGTGTTGACGTCGTTCCTCCTCCCATGGATCCCGCCAATCTTCATATGTTGGAAGAAGCGTAGACATGGATGATAGTGATCATGAGGATTATGATCAAAGGCGAAATCGCGTGTGATGGGGATGAGGATTATTTCTAATACATGTAATACTATGCATCTCTTAATAATTATGTTTCGATTATTGGTTTTCAATCTCTTCATAATTATGTTCTATTTAATTTTATATTTTTACTAATTATGTACATCTAATTGCAGGTCATTCAAAAGATGCCTCGAAGCTAATGTCCTCAAGAAAATGACCGGGGGAAATTCAAAAGTGTAGCCTCGTTAGGGCAAGGGCAAATGGAAGAGGAAGCGTCGAGCCACCACCACCGCCACGGGGGGTAGGGGCCGGGCGGGCGTCGTGCACCCCGACCACCGTCGCCACCACCCGGTGGTGCACGAGGAGGAGGAGGAGGAGGAGGAGGAGGAGGCAGAGGCGAGGCGGAGGCGGAGGACATGGACCTCTCGGCGTCGCAGCACGCGGACCGCTCGGCGTCGCACCACATGACCTTCGGTCGCCGCACCACGAGGAGGGACTAGCCGAGTGCGGGAGGGGGTTCCTCTTCCTCCGCTTTCGAGGCGTGTCTACTTGGCGAGGCCCCTCCGGACTCCGGATCGACTACTGCCGAGGACCGTAAACCGACCATAAGACCAACACAGCCAAGGTAATTTACTTTACACTTTAGCAATACTTTCTTATTTTTTTCGGGTTTCAAAATCGTAATAGGAACTAATAGTTATTCTTGATCATTTGGGCAGGGGTTTTATTGTCACCGCCAACTTCGGTTCAAGGACGCCTTCCCGCCAAAGCATTCTTGGTATTCGGGTCAAGAAGCACTACCCCGGCTATGTTACCATCGACGGAGTAGAGCATGTTGTCACGTCGTTCCACCAAAGACGCAGAGACTTTGAGGACAACTATGATGAGGATGGCATAAAATATAGTAACAAGGCAAAGGCGTGTGATCAAAGAGTTTTGGGTAAGTCTATGTCACACTATAGTGTACAAATACATCGCTTCAAATTCTAATGTTAGAAATAATGACTTATTACATTGCTTCTATGTGCGAAATACTTCAAGTGCGAGGAGGGATACGAGGTGAGGAAGGATGAAGTGGCTCTAAACGCCGTTTCAAGCTTGTGTCGGACATGTGGTACGCAGGCACGCGCCGCCGTCGGGACGTGGCACGCGATAAACGAAAAAAGGAGGCTCAATAAGGAGGAATGGAAAACGCTGAATCGACCAAAGAACAATACATGGAGGTAAATATTGAATGGTCATACTAAGTTTAATTATGCTTAATGTGATTTTTATAATATGTGTTATACTTGGTGTCCCGTAGGTGATTCGCTAGTTGGTGCTTGTTGCATAGGCATTCTTTGGGAGCTTGTGTGGACAAGTGGGTCGGCATGATTATCGGGAGGTCCACTAACGACCACGGGAACGGCGTGCCATGATGCCGGTGTACCACACCATCAAGGCAACCTTAATCTCATGGCCTACCAAGTAAGATATGTAAGTGTTATCCAATTCTTAGTTTTCGATGTGCAACTCAATACTTTGTAAGCATTCTAGCTACTTTTCTTTTTCTCACACAGAGCCAGCACACATGGCACGCCAATCGGCACGCTCGGGCCTTTGCTTGCTCCCCCACACGGGCAGGTATAAAGATCCCGTGGTCGCCTTCAACCCCGAGGTGGGCCCGAAGCCTACACCAACCCGACCGCCTACGAGAAGATCGCGAGGTACACCAAGTGGTGAGAGAGCAGATGGAGAAAGCTTCGATCCCCGCGGGCACGACATTGAGGGGACATCGCCATGATCGCGGAGGAGGCAAGAAGCTGGAGCGGTACTATTTGGGTGATAGCGTTATCAACCCGCACAACACAAAGAAGCTATCGAGCTCCGCACGCTCGGGGCCCGGTGATACTGAGCGGCCAAGCACTTACGGTGCTACGGTCTCCGGACTTGAGGTTCATTTATTTTTATTTAAGGTTCATTTATCGTTACATACTCTTTCACCGTGTTCGACTTTGTGTTGAAATAGGCCCGGATAGAGGAAGAGAGGAAGCGCGGGAGGAGGTCAAGGAGAGGGAGCCGGGCAAAGGGCTCTGGCGGAGCAAGAGAGGGCTCGGAGCAAGAGAGGGGCGAGCACACACCGTAAGAGCATGGAAGCTCTCCCCAGCGTACCTCCAGCCGTGTTGGTGGCCGGGTTGGTGTGCAGCCGCCACCGGAGATTTCTTCCCGCCACCACCCGTCTTCGTCCCACCGCCCGTCTTCCCCCCTGCGATCTACGTCCACGGTCACCGCCGATCTTCCCTCCACCGCATGGAGCCTCTCCCGTGAGTTTGTCTCCCGTGAATTTCGAAATATGCATATATGAATGTGAATGGATATGATCTGGAGTTTTGAATGCACCATGAGATGCGACGTGGACATGTGGTTGTCGGCCATCGAGCCGTTGTTTTCTTGCAGGTTGGAAACCCTCCGTGCGGGGAGGTTTGCGAAATTTCTAACTATTTATCTTCTTTTTTTCAAGTTAATAGAATCTACCTTGAATTTTGTCTCACAAATTTCTAACTATTTATTTTTGCCTACGTGCGGGATAATTCTCATGCCTCGAACCCAACTCGAACCAATCTCAACCGGACGCAGGGGAACGCGCGGAAGGTTGGAGACCGTGGGCCGTAAATTTGTCATGATTTAGGTTCAAAACTTGTGCACTTGAACTTGTGAACTTGGATTTTATGTGAGTTTGTGAACTTGTGGTTGCACTCATGGACATGTGGTTGAACTTGTGACTTGGTTGGATCTTATGTAATATATGTGATATTATGGATTTATCGAGCTATATATGTGATATTATGCAATCATTGCTATGTATATATATATTTATATGTGTCATTTATGTGATGGAACAACAAAAAAAAAAAAAAAAACTCAATTTCCGTGTGTAGCTCACGGGAAAGAGGCCAAACCTTTCCCCCGTGAGTGGGGGCGGCTCACGGAAATCTGTTAAATCTTTCCCGTGAGCACAATTTGACTCACGGGAAAGAGCCTAGATATCCCGTGAGTACTCCGTTATGCTCACGGGAAAAGAGCCCCAAAACGCCGTTTTTTGTGGAACGGCCACGTAGGCCATAACGGGTTCCACACACCTCCCCCATTGACGGGACACACCCCCGTTAAGTCTATCCCGTGTGCTAAATGGGATCACGGGAAAGGATATCCCGTGTGTAGATGTTGTGTTCACGGAAAGGCTGATTTCCCCGCCCCTTCGTTTCCGTCACGGGTATCCCGTGTTTTACCCCGGGATATCCTTTCCCGTGAGGGAAAAGGGTCTTTCCGTGAGCAAAGGCCTCACGGGATATCACAGAATCCGGTAGTGTTCCTCGAGTCTTCGTCTCGTCCACCTTGGGCCGCAAGTAGTTCTTTTTCAGAAAGGGACTAGATTTCATTAAATTAAACCTCCATTTACAACTAGGTTAAAAAAAACTCCTTTTACAACTGAGACCTCAAAATAAAATAGAATTACATTTGAAGCACACCACTAGGCCTCTATACTTCATCTTCCTCGCATCCGACAACACACATCAGTTTAGGAAGCTCCATTGCAACCATGAATGTATACTAGATCTAAAACCGAGAACCACAGTCCCTACCAACAGAAGACACCATACATCATGAACATGGAGTCCGCAAAGAGACGCAGTATGCTCAACCACTATAGAGAATCCTTTATTACAAGTTGGTAAAACCGACATGGACTACAGGCTCTATTCAATACCGGTGGGCAGAACCAGAATTATAGAGGTGGAGGCTTTAGTCCTGGATGGACAATCCTTGTTGGGTAACAGGGACTAGAGGGGTTTTCTCATCCGGGACTGTAACCCGTCCTGTACTGTAGATGTTACAGCATTTGTAAAGTTTAACACCGATCGGCACCTAAACCAAATCCAAATCTACATAGGGGGCCCAACACATCGATGGTGTGGTCTAGCACAAGGCT
The DNA here is from genome assembly GCA_015847255.1 of Hyparrhenia diplandra. Lineage (NCBI taxonomy): Eukaryota > Viridiplantae > Streptophyta > Magnoliopsida > Poales > Poaceae > Hyparrhenia > Hyparrhenia diplandra. The sequence goes on from JADLZK010010995.1 coordinate 1,073,531, forward strand.
CTATTAAACATCTGCAACACACGTGGAATTTGATTATTGACGAGTCATGTCCTGCTAGTAATATTATTTCGTTTCCTGTATATTCCAAGGAAAAACTTTGATCCCATTTCATTCTTTTTCAATTAATCAGCGTTATTTTGAAAAGTTGGCGTCCCTTTGTTGTCTCCTACTGCCCAATTGCTCAGCCGCCCGATCAGACTCATGTGCACTCCTTGTCATCATGCGGTGTTCCTCACAATGAATTTCGGTTATACGTCTATCATCGTCCACTTGCCCAGTTGCCACATGTCCGTGATGATCTAGCTCGCAAGTTGGGCAGCCACGCCAGATGAAGCTTTTCATGCATGCATCACAGGCCAGCCATTCCTCGCACATCTGGAAATAGAAAAGGAAGGATGAATCTGGACTGTTGACAAGTCATGTCCTGCTACTAATATTTTTCCATTTCCTGTATTATTCCAAGGAACCACTTGTGTGTGTTCCCTAATGAGTTTTATTGTTTCAGTCCGTGAGTAAAGGTGCGAGGTGCGATATCAATTAGTATCATATTGCTAGTTGATATGGAGGTAGGGAGTTTTCCTCCCTATATGTTTGTACCGAGGCTGCTGGGAATAGACATAACACCACAACTATAATTGGGAGTTTCAATTAGAAAATCCTAAAGGGCGTACTTCGGTGTTGTCGGCTCCCACTCCCGATGCCACTTTGGATAACCCCCACCGGACCCAAATCCATACCCACGGTGTTTGGGTAGGGTTTGGATTAGCCATTTGTTTTGGGTATGGGTAGGGTAATTGGAGGTATTACCTATTCGTGCGGAGGAGCAGGCCTGGGCGACGCCGCCTCGGTCGATCCTCGTCCTCGCTGCGACCTTGATCCCCCGCCCCGGCGGAAACCGTCCGCCGCGCCATGGAGCTAGCAGCCCTGCCGCAGGTTCCCGCATCAAGCTCGGGACCCGAGGTGGAGTTCAGCTGCACCACCACGCCGTCGTACCCGCAACTCTTCTTTCTTTCCCTTCAAAGGGGCGGGCGCCGGCGCGGCGGGCGGCGTAATGGCGGCTGGACGCGGCGTGGCGTGCGGCGTTTGAGATGCATGCTCAGCGCCCGAGGTGGGCGTCGGGAGCGCCACGCCCGGAGGCGCGGGGCGGGAGTGGCGGCGACGCGATGCGGACGCCTACCTACCGGTGACCCAGCGGCTAGCTTTAGCTGGCGAGGGTTTGTTCACCGCATGCATGCACTTTGCTTGGGAGGTATCCATTGGCAGAATCATGCATGCACCCATTGGATTACCTGTATCTAGTGGGCATTACCCAACAGGTAATTGTAAGATGGGTAATCAACAAATATGGGTATGGGTTACCCAAGATCATCCCCACCGGCATCGGGAGCTCCCGCACTGCGCGGGGTCTGGGGAAGGGTACTTTAGCGTCAAGCCTTACCCGCACCTTTTCATTTCCTCGCACATTTTTTTTTTCAAGTCAATCAACATTATTAAGAAAAGTTGGCGACCCAGCTTGTCTGTTACATAGCTCATCCGCCACATTACGTTCACGTGCACTCCATGCCATACGCCACATAATATTTTGTAATTTGTACGTGTGCCGTCCAGTTGTTTGTTGCAGAACCAACTTTCCAACCAGCAAAATTCCAGCAAAATTTCGTATTCCGTGTTGTATCTAAGTTATCACCACTATGTACGGATGTGATCCAATCATCCAAGCAACAACATGGACCCGTCAGAGAGCAAATGTAATATTACTATTACATTATTCACATGTCTACAAAATATGGATGGATATATTATACAATTTATACTGATGTGTCCAAAGAGTTGGCCTAGCTAGAATCCAATGCGTCAAAACAGGCGGCAAAGTTGTAGACATGGAATGGCCAAAATCATTCGTACATGCATGCACTTTAAGCCACTCCAATCATGATATAGCCATGATATAGCCTACCCTCAAGTAGCATATGTAACACAAGTCCTAACTCTCTAGACGTTCCTGCACATGGATTATTGTAATGCCCTCTCTGGATCCACTCAACTAAAGCTAGAGTTGTTCCTGCGCTCACACAGAGCTGCCGGTTCTGCAGGAATGGGAGACATCGACCATAGAAACACAAGAATTTTACATCGACCTCCACAGTGATTTGACTCTAGGGCACATCAGACCGTATGGAAAAGATTAGCAGCATTCCGTCTCTTTTTCGTGGGTACAACTGAGTTCAACCAATAATTATTAAGCGGCGTCGCTCAGAAAGTCAATTCAACTCGGAAAAGTACCAAACCAACTCGAAAAAAACTCAAACTTTCTGGTTCCTTCACCCTTTGCATGTGCGAGATTGTGAAAAAGTTTGAGACCACTACGACATCGAATACTTAAGAACCACGGGAGGCACAAGAACCTATGTGTATAGTCATGGTTCGATGAACTGGATCATGTACCTCTGTGAAGGATGTGTAATCCTACTAGGTCAAAATGGTTTGATTTTTTTTTTTTGCAGTCATTACACCCAAATTATGACCCCACACAAGATCTTAGGTTAGTTAATATTTTTATTACTATGTTTTCTTGGTGCTAAACGGGACAAAAGATGGCTAATTACACCATGGAAACACAACAATTTTACGCCAACCTCCACGATGATTTGCCTCATAGGGAATACGAGACCCTATGGAAAAGTTTAGTAGCATTCGGCTCTTTTCATGGGTACGCTCAATTCAACCTATAATTATTCGGAGCGTCGCGTAGAAATTCAACTAAACTCATAAAGTACCAAACCAACTCCGAAAAAAACTCAAACGTCCTGGTTGCTCACCCTTTGCATGTGCAAGGCGAGAAAAAGTTTGAAACCACTATGACTTGAAATACATATCAACCACATGGGGCACAAGAACCTATGTGTATAGTCATGGTTCAATGTCTTTGGATCATGTACCTCTGTGAAGGATGTGTAATCCTACTCGGTTGAAATGGCTCCAATTTTTTTACAGCCATGTACCCCTAAATTATGATCCCACACAGGATCTTAGGTTTTTCTAATAAATATTTCTATTACTATGTTTTTCTCCGTGCTAAACGGGGCAAAAGATGGCTAAGTACACCATGGAAACACAAGAATTTTACATCGACCTCCATAGTGATTCCTAGGGCACATGGGACCCTATGGAAAAGTTTAGTAGCAATCCGTCTCTTTTATGGGTATGCTCAGTTCAACCTATAATTATTCGGGCGGCGCAATGTAAATTCAATTAAACTCGGAAAAGTACCAAACCAACCCGAAAAAAACACAAACATCCTAGTTGCTTCACCCTTTCCATGTGCAAGACCGAAAAAAAGTTTGAGACCACTACGACACCGGAATACATATGAACCACATGGGGCACAAGAACCTATGTGTATAATCATGATTCGATGAACTAGATCATGTACCTCTGTGAAGGATGTGTAGTCCTACTAGGTCGAAATGGCTTGAATTTTTTATAGTCATGTATACCCAAATTATGACCCCCACACTAGATCTTATTGTTTTCTAATAAATATTTATAATACTATGTTTTTCTTCGTGTTAGATGGGAAAAGATAGCTAATTACACCATGGAAACACAAGAATTTTACATCGACCTCCACAGTGATTTGCCTCCTAGGGCACATGAGACCCTATGGAAAAGTTTTATAGCATTCGGATCTTTTCGCGGGTACGCTTAGTTCAACTTATAATTATTCGGCGGCGCCGCACATGAAATCAATGAAACTTGGAAAAGTACCAAACCAAGCGCAAAAAAACTCAAACTTCCCAGGTTGCTTCATCCTTTTTGTATGAGCAAGATTGCGAAAAGGTTTGAGACCACTACGACACCTTAATACATATGAACCAGTTGGAGCACAAGAACCTCACAAATTAATTAGGAACCAATTAAACTACAACCTTACAAATAATTAACCTAGTAAACACATTAATCATCAACATCGCCATTTGGGATCATTATTCGGTCTACCATGCGGTCCATGCACATGAATGTTGGTTTGTACAAATATCGGGTAATTGATGTCAAGGATTAAGTATCCGCTTGAGTCGATGAAGCCAATGCCCTTATCATTGCACTCTCTCATCCCTCGCAAGGCCGTAAAAATGCACAACCATAGATATAACCTACTGAATGACCATCGTCTATGTTAGTAAACCTTATGCGGTATTGTCACCCTTCCATAGTTTGCTAGCCGAGGTGTGCACAAAAGTCCCAAGTGTACCCGAGTTGGTATGTAGCTTGGTCGAGAACGGCCACTGTTGATGGTCACCATCTACATATCAAACACCGTCAACATACACCAAAAACCTAGAAATAGGGCTTATGAACTAACAAATTCCATAGTTTTGGTGTACATTTGGTTCTTGCAAGGTAAAACACAAGACATGTGCACTTTGGGCCAAAATATAGGAAAAAGAACAATAAATCAATGAATGGAAAAAGCCCCAAAGGTGACAAATGGCACGACCAAAACCAACTTACCTCGGCTGGGCCACAAACTTCGGTTTTTCACACCAAGACACGACCCAACACGATGAAACAAGGTGACACGCCAAAAAGATGGACCGGTTTGGGGGCCGACCCGCAGTCTTGTACCGTACCTTAGGGTGCAGCTGCACCATTCTTCGACCGGTGGGCCCGAGCCGGCGCGTGGCGGTTCCATTACTCCAGGAACGTCGGTGACGCCGTGGACCAGGTTCGGTGCACCTCCAACCCGCCTATCTTTGGTCGATTTGGCCATAATTAATGGGGGTGGAGGACATTTTCCAAAGACACCCCTACTCTCAAGCTATAAAGGAAGCTCTCTACCTCTCCCTCAAGACACACAACAAGGAGAATTCAGCACACTTGAGCAAGAGAGTAGATTAATCTTATTTTCTTCTTCTAATTCTAGAGTGTGAGAGAGGGAAAAGCTAAAAGGATACTTTGCTCCTTCTACTCGGAGATGTCGGAGTGCCCTCGGTGGTCAGCGGTTCCTAGGAGGTCGGAGTGCCGACTTGTCGGCACCGCGACGCTTTTGTACATCTACAAGCTTCTTACAATTTGGTGAGCAAGCTTGTGATTATGTTTCGGCTTATTGTCTTTTCAAGCATATTATCTTAAGTTGTTATAAACTTGCGGGATCGATGGGATTGTCTCGTAAGAGCGTTAGTTCTTGGTGAAGGAACTCTTTGGCGGGAACCTTGGCCAACATCAAGAATCTGGGCGGACCAATAGTGCAAACGTGGTGTTTGGACTAGCGTTCACCTACCTTTTTGCGGAGCATCCCACGGTCATGGGGTAGGCGGGGGTCGTGATAGCCTTGTTCGTCCCTTGTAATCCCCCTCGTTCGGGTGTGACGAGAGCTAATTGCGGACCTTTGCACGGTATTGGGTGTGGGGGCGAGTGCACGAAGTAAAGGAGATAACAACCGTAGAAATCCCCTTGCCTAGAAATCTAAGCCCATAGAGATACCTCACTCACTTTGTTAAAACATAACCTTGCCTTGGGTAGCACAGCCGAAAGCCCTCGTGCAATCGTCCTTGTGAATTATACGATACCATGCTTACCACCGGGTGAAGTGCTACAACATTATTTCCCATGCGCTTGCGAACTTTGCTGCTTTCACTAAGAAACACCAACAACCACCAAGACATATGCGGCATAAGTAAGATCGTGGAGCAAAATCGCAAGTGGGAGAAAAATCAAAATGAATGAAGATGATGTGAATCTTTCTAATATGCAAGTGTCACAATGATGAATTTAATTTATTACCACATCATCCTCATTGTAACTCCCAACATATTCATTATATTGCGATGGGGGATATATCCGGAAGATAAAGCGTGTATCATGAAGTGCGAGAAATTAGGCACAACATAGCAAACACATCAAAGTGCATCTAAGCACAAGGAAAACGACATTGTCTTGAGCATTTAGCACGGACATTCTCTCAGTTCCTATCTTGTGGATTAGGTGGTTATTGTTTCTTGGACACCTAAAAGGGATGGAAAAACTTAGTTCACACCTGTCTGACTGATGACCATGTGATATTCTAGATGTCGTGCTCTCTACAAAACCGAGAGATAAAGAACTAGCTAAGTGTTGTTTGTACCCATTTTATTGGGGATAAAGTCTGTGACACATTTAAATGTAACATAATGACTTTAAGTTAAACTAGTTATCCATGTATTTGTTATAGTAAAATAAAAATAAAAAATGTTAAAAAATTTCATACGATGACTAGGTAAGGGAATGGCCTTGTGTCCACACTAGGGGCGAATGGCTCATCGCTAGCGTGACAACCTGGTTGTTGTGGTGGCGAAAAGGCGGAGGACCATTCATACCACCGGGTGACGATAAAAAGCAAGAAAAAAACTCATGAATATATATTATATATATATTGGAATTCTTGACAAGAAAAAATATCATTACTAATGAAATGTCTAGGAGCCATGACCAAATCTCCTAGGAAGAGAGAGAGAGAGAGAGGGAGAGAGAGAGCTTAGTGGATTTCTTTGGAGTTACTATAAAAGCAGCAAGTCGGGAGCTCGTGAGTGCGTGTGTGGGTATGTGTGTTTTATGTGGTTGGGCGCTTGATTTATAGCAGTTCTTAAGGGCAGGAATATCGGTGTCGGGTGTTAAGATACCCGGCGGTGAAGTACACTATCACTACCGGTTATTTGTTATGTAGTCGGCAAAGTGAATTCACGGTCTCGTCACTTCACTTTCGTTTTGCATGCATGCATTGCATTGCTACCATGCGTCTTGAGAACTTTTGCATAGATGCTTCACATAACCGCCCCTATGTTAGATTCCATATCAAGTTCTATGCAGCATATTGTTATGAATTGTATATATAACTTTATTTCATTCACATTGGATTTGGATTAGCGATTTCAATAGGGGTGCATTTCTTGCTGTATTTCCATAGTGATTGCGGGGGGACTGGCGGGGCGGCGGTGGCAAGAGTAGAGGGCCAAGAAATAATTCTTTATTGCTTGTCCCTAAGAGATTACATCATCCTTGTTTATGTAGCCCTCCTATGTAATTTGTATCCCAAGCAATCTCTAAAGGATTTTTATAGATTAGACTACGTTTTACGAGCAAGTCCTTATTATTTTCCTAATATGAGATTTCCTTATAGAGTGGAATATCCCCTTCACACCAAAAAGTTCTAATCTTATCCTAACCAAACTCTGAGTTTAATTACCGAGAAAAACCCGGATAAGCGGCGATGGCGGTTGCAGCGCCGGGCCAATGGACGCCCCCGCGGCCACGGGCCCCTTGGGTCGGCCCCTTTGGGCCCCAAGTGACATGTGCCTTTTATAAAATAAATGGTGGTCTGATAACGGATAGATGTGTTCTACTCCCTCCGTCCCTTTATGTATGTCGCCCGGCGTGTCCGTGAGGAAACACGGTTTTCTAGAGACAAACATTTAGGGACAGAGGGAGTATTATAAAAGGCGACGACGGCAGGAGGGACTTCCATGGGTCCTTTGAGGACTGTCGTCCGCCTAATCCACCTCACCCCGTCACTACTCATCACCACCAACAATAGCAGCGCTCGGGGCGCGTGCACCTCACTCTGGAAGGCAACGTCACTGACTGCAGGCCGGGAACTGCAGGCTACGCGCTGCACTATTCTGCCTCCGACCCATCCCTGTACAACCACCACGCCAAGCCCAAGCCTAACTACAACTTCGGCTCCCAGCAGTAGCAGTAGCTGCCTTACGGTGGCGGCGGCTACAGATCCAGGCCTGAGCCCCCGCAGAGGGTGGTGCCTATGGATCTGGGTATGTGCTACGGCCGGATGACGAGCTGCGGACCTGTGTACGGGAGGAAGCCACAGCCGGAGGGGTTTGCACTAGCCAGCCGATCTTAGCGACCCGCTATGGCGACCGCATGCTATGAGAGCTGCAGGTCTAGGGGTGGCCCCGCGGAAGAGGCGGACGACTTCCACGAGTTCGACCCGACGCCATACGGTGGCAGGTACGACCTCGCTGTCATCTTCGGCCACTCGCTACCACCTTCCGAGAAGATCTGCCACCCGTGATTGACGCCCTCCGACGGCAGGTCCTGGAGTGCATGTCGCCGGACCAGTGCTTCCCGTCCGGCTCTGGCAGGGTCTCCTCCGCCCCTCGTCGTTCGCGCGTACCAGATCTGGGAGCCGATATGGAACGATCCAGTTCCCCTGTGTGGGGTCCATGAAATGGGCAGTGGAGCCAACTACACTGAGATGTCCCGCATGAGTGCCACGAAGACCAACGTTGTGTCCTTTTACCTGCTGCGTGTAACACATGCAGGATACGAATGTGGACATAGGGAAGAGATGTCAGTTGAGGCCAGGCCCTTTGATCCTCTGTGGACATCTCCCAACAGACACGTTGTTTCTCACAGCCTCAGTGAGTCAAGATTTTTTTGTCGTCTCAGCTACGGCTGATGTCCATGGGCTTCGGCCTCCGCCTCGGCCTACTCAATGCAGCCATCAATCCTACCAGCTCTGTCACCTATCAGGCACCTTTTCATCCGGCGTTGGCTCAACTACTTTGCCTTGCACTGGGATCCGACTTGGAGTTTCATCTTCGACCTCTGGCGACATCCATGAATATTTATCCTTCAGTCGCTCGATGTGCTCTCCATAGACTCCCTCGACCCGCCTTCAACCGTCGCTTTGCGCGGTCATTCCACCCGGGTGTATGCGCCACTGGCGTCCCTACGGCCCACCACTGGCGAGCTAGTCGTCGTCAATGACTTAGATGTAGTTGCTGTGTTTTTCTAGTTGTAGGACCAAGTTGTAATCTAATCTTCTTTAGAAGACGACCTTTATGTAATCTGGTTGCTTAATATAATGGTTGTCGTTGTTAAAAAAAATTGTAAATCACGTACGTGAAACAGGTGAACAAGGTCGTTTGAATATGCATTTTTTTTTGCGAAAAGCATATACAATTGTTTTCTTGTTCGCTGCTATGATATTTCTCGAAGGAAACAATACATATGCTGAAACCTTTGTTGGGGGAGGCCGAAACCTGCCCACCCCCTACGGACGGCCCAGGAAACCATAGCGAAAGATGGTCCGAAAGAACCGGGATTCGGCCCCGGTAGCCGAATGTCTTTGGATTCGGTCCCCGGAAGGTCGCGGGTCCAAGGATAAGGGGGATGAAGTTCGGAAGGCGAGAGTTTCGTAGTTCACGGGCGAAGGCGGAAGCATGGGGCCGGAGGAGGCCGGCGGGCGCCGCCGTCGAGCACCGTTCGCAAGAGGCGGCTCGCGGCGGGCGAAGGCGCAACTTTCGGCTTGATTGAGCGGAGAGCTGGGGTTTCCGTTCTAGGACACGCAGGGCGAATGAGTCATCATTCTGTCAAGCATGCCGAATGCTGGAGCTTCCGTCGTATGTTGATCGCTCGGGGGGTCTTGCAGGGCGAACGTGTCGGCTTTCGGTCAGAGATGCCGAATGCCTGGGCTTTCGCCCCTGGAGCAAGCACTCGGTATAAATCCCTGGGCTCCAGCTATAATAGCCGAAAGCAGCCACTCTCGGTCGTGCGGCCGAAATAACCTATTGACGAATGTATTTTAGCCTTGTCTCGCAGGTACTCGAGGTCCGACATCAGGCAACCCAAGGAGGGTAGGCGGGATCGCGAGGCAGGAAAGGACCACATTACCCTTGATCGTCGGCGGGAGGCGCTAGGATCTAGGGTTAGTAGAAGGACAAGATTGGAACTGTAATAGTCTACGGACTATAAATATACCCCCAAGGGATCTTGTAAGAACACGAGAAGAATTAATAGAAGAGTGTCCCAGTTTACATACACCTTCGTGTGTCCACTTTGGTCAAGTAGAGTGTTTCGTCCTACCAAGGGGTAGCCTGCTTCGGGGCTACACCAACATTGGCGCCCACCGTGGTTGTGCAGGTAACCCATGGCTCCAGGGCGAGGTAGACACAAGGCGGCGCCGGCGGCACCGCCCGGATCTCCTTCGGCGGATCCCCCATCGGATCCTCCAGCTGAGACCGTTACTCCAGCAGGCCAGGGCCAGGGCGAAACAGAAGATGCGGCCACCGGCCTTGGGGCAATAACTGGTCAAGGCCCTTCCGGACCAGGAGGCTCGGAAGACCCAGAAGATGAAGAAGATTCAGAAGAAGAACAGCCACTCGAGCGTGAGACAGCAGGTAATGAGCAGGAACAACGTTCCAAGTTAATCCAAGAATTGAGCCTCAGACAGGCTGAGCTCAGAGAGTTGAGGGCTCAGACGGATGCAATGATGAAAGGAGAGGCAGCCAAGTGAAGAGAGGATTCGGCTCGGGAGCGTTGAAGCTCGCCAAAATCGAGAAGGAGAACTTGCTTCGTGAAATAGCTGAGATGGAGAAAAACTCAAGACCGCCCTAGGGAGGAGCAAGAACCGGTTTTTGTCGCGGATGGGGAAGTCGATCCGGTCTCACCCCTCGCGCCGGAATTGCAGCTAAGCCCATGGCCAATAGGGTACAAGACTAGACTACCATCATTCAATGGAAAATCAGATCCAAGGAAGTTCATCACGAGTTATGAAACTGCAGTAGTATTCGGCGGGGAGGGATTCGGTAACCTTAGCGAAATCTCTCATAATGGCGGTAGAAGACATCGCGCATGAATGGTACATCGCCCTTCGTCCGCTTTCGATAAGAAACTGGAAACAGCTGAGAGAACAATTGATCATCACCTTTGAGGGTTTCCGTGCCTTAAAAAAGGGAACCAGGGATTTCCTAAAGCTCAAGCAAGAGGATGGAGAGTCATTGACACAATATCTCAAAAAGATAGTACAGCTTCGAGCTCAAACGCTGAATGTGTCGGATGAAGTAGTGATAGCAGCGGCAATCGAAGGCATGGCCATAGGTCAGTGCGCGACGCTCCTAGACAGGGAGGAACCCAAAACCTTGACTGAATTATACGATCAGATCAAAAAATTTGCAAAGTCTGAAGAAGGTTTGAAAAGAAGAAAAGCAGCAAGAAAGGATGAAAAGCAACAATCGCCGCATCCAAACGCAAACAATAGCCAAAGGGGTGGCAAGACTCCCCGCCCAGTCAATAATGTACAAGATGATTCGGCTCAAATGGCCGAACCCAGCCAAGAGCCCGGGCTGCGGGGACGCTTCAAACTCCAAAGCAAATCAGTCCAACCGAGGTGGTCGGAGCTCAAGAGGCAGAGGGCGTGGAAGAGGCCGGGATGGTCCAAGAGTACCCGTCTTGCTTTTTGTCTGCGGCGAAAACATGGGTCACTTCAGTCGAGACCGTAAATACGGGCAGATGGCCAAGGAGCAGAAATCAAGGGCCCGAAAGCTCACAAGGTAGCCAAACACCAAAGCACGTGTTCAACATGAGAGAACCGGCAGGTGTACAACCGAATGAATATTTCGGCTATCAGAACACTCAACTGCCACCTCCACCTCCACTAGTGCAGCAGGCCCCCATACTTCCGGCTCACCACAATTAGTACTCCTGGAACTACCCGGGTTCACTACACCACAACACTTATTCAGCAAGCCCGACTTGATTTGCTAAAACTTTTAATTAGCGTTGGATGGTCGGTTGCTAAAGTATTGTCTCGACCGTCCGTTGCTAATTTCAAATACTGGCGATGGATGGTCCGTTCTTTGTAAATATTTTGCTTTTGCGTTGCATCGTCCGTTGCTATAGATACGCAATGCAGTCCGATGATCCGTGGCTAAATAAGTTTTCCATTGGCGCGGTGTTTCCGCTGCGTTTTTGGCCTTCCCGCTATGTTTTTGGGCCTTGGCGCGGAAATTTTGGCCCAAAATTGACCTAAACCCTAAGTCCCACAGCCCACACCCCATTCACTCTGCTCCCTTCCCCTCCCTTACTCATCCGCTGCGGAGACCTGCCCGGCGCATCTCCTGCGGCGCTCGCCACACACCGGCCACGAGCACGCCGCCGCGCCCTCCGCCCGCCTCAGCCCCGCTCGCCCGCCTCAGTCCGCTCGCCCGTCGCCCGACTCCGCCCACCTCCAGCCCCGCGCTCTACGCCCCGACTCCGGCCGCCTCCGGAGGTTCGCCCACTGCGGACAGCCCGGCCACGGCGTCGACCACGGCCGGGACGCCGCTCCGCTACCGACCGTCGACCTTGGGCTGCCGCCCGCCCCACGACGGCCGTGTGGGGATTTCCTGCTGTGCACATCGGCCGCCCAGCAACCATCAGTGCTGTCCGCCGGCCGGGCTTCGTCGAGCAGTAGCTGGGTTAGGCAGCCGACGACCGCATCTACCTCACGAAGTGTCGCAGCTAAGAGAACTGCAGGTCCAGGGAGTGGCCCATCAACGTTCCTGTGCGAGGTGATGAACCCCAAATTTAATCCCCTCTCCCACAATTTCCAGACTTGTTCAGTGTCTTGCTTTGTTTGGCACTGCCGTTGGGTTTCCACAATTTCCATATTTTCAGGTTTGCAACAATGTCATTGGGTTTGCAGCAACATATAGAAATCTCACCGTTTAAATTGCAATGACAACATATAGAATGTTCTGATTGAAATTTGCAACAAACCTTTGCTTTCTTCTTTGCTGGTACAACAGATTTAGTTGGTTTATACAAGTTCTCTGTCTCTTTGATTTTTGGCCTGAACTTTGGTGCATTCCATTCACAATAGCATTCCAAATCAATTTACAAAACAATGGCGACATTTACAGCTTCTATGGTCACAATTTGTTTTCTAGCACTTGAAAAATTTACAGAGATTCCCTTTACAGAACTGATAGCAATATGCAAGCAACATATGCAAGCAACATTACAGTACACTTCCATCACGGTTGGCTACAGAGATTCCCTTTACAGAACTCATATCATACCCATTGTTTGTTTGAAAAAGTACATGTCCCTTTAGTAGGTCAGATATCCCAGTTTTTGAATTTCTGTCAGTATAAGTAACACGGTTGGCTACAGAAGACTGGTAGCAGGTTTAAGAGTTTGGCTTGTCTTGTCATGATTTTAATTTAATGGCATAGGATATATTAGCTTTTATTTGACATGGGCAGCACAAAAATAAATGTGGATCTCATGTAAAAATATATCCTATTGCAGATTACCAACTTGCAGACCTTGTTCAAATCATCCTAAATTCCATTGAGTGAAACATCCAAGAGGTAAGCATCAAGCTGATCGTCTACTTCTGCCCTCCACTTTGATTCATGGTGTAAATTGTTTCATTTTCACTATCCACCTGTTTATAGTGTATAAAGGAGGTGCCTAGAAGCATTTCAAGTTTTCTAGACGTCAAACAATCATAGCAGCTGTTGTTCATAACTAAGAAGTTATTGGTCCAAGGAACTTGTGAAAGGTAACATTTATTTATTTTCCAGTTTGCGTTCATGAATACCTGATTGCCTTGTTACAAGCTTCTATGTGCCTTGTGGTTATTCTGTTGTGTGATGTATTAGTGTGGAAATATATATATAAAGAAAGCATCTTGATCTCCCCACCAAGGTCAATGGATAAGGCATGGATTGAGAATGAGCCTAGGTACAAACAACAACTATTTCTGAACTACTTAGAATTAATCTAGTTAAATGGAATTTAACTTCATGAATCCCATGTAGGCACACCAAGGCATATAGACAGGGTGTGAATGGTTTCATAGCTTATGCATTTAAGAATTCAGCGATAGGAAACAAGATATTATGTCCTTGCAGAAAATGTGCTAACTCATTTTGAGAGAGGCGTGTGATGTACGTGAACACTTGATATGTGATGGGTTTTTAAGGGGGTACATGACATGGAGCTTCCATGGAGAAGGTAGTTCATTCGATGCAAATCCAGGGAATGGTGATGGTGATGTCTCTATTGAAGAGGTTGAAGAAGATGAAATCTCTGAATTACTTAGGGACCTAGCTGGTGGTCTAGACGATGGGGTGACTTTGAAGATGACAGTCCTGATGTGCAGCCTAGTGATGACCTACAAGCCCTCCAAAAAGTTGGTAGAAGCCAATAATCAAGAGCTGTACCCGGTTGCAAGAAATATAAGAAACTACGTTTCTTAATTAGATTGCTTCACATCAAGCTTCTTGGAGGATGTACTGATAAAAGCTTTGACCTGATACTAGATCTTCTTAATGATGCATTACCAGAGGGTTCAGCACTACCGAAAAACTTTCATGAATCTAAAAAATTGATTAAATCCATAGGTCTAGGATACATCAGTATCCATGCATGTGAAAATGATTGCATTCTCTACAGGGGGGACCATAAGGATTCTGATTCATGTCCAAAGTGTAAGGTATCACGGTGGAAATCAGTTAGGAACAGTCTAGATGGGAAGCATATTTATAGGGTTCCTAAGAAGGTCTCCTGAGTCTGAAGTAAGGACTAACTAATAAGAATCTGTTTTTCTTCTAGTTACTTGCCAATTGGACTTGGTTTTTTCAATATTCATGCACATGTAACGTAACACTTGTTATGATAGGCTTTGGCGACAAGAGGTAAAGACAATCGTGCAAAGCTGAAGTTTCTTCATACATCGAGCAAAGTGTGAGCTATGCTTTTGTTGCGAGATAAAATGGTATACAAACTTACCATTGTCCTCTAATTTGAATGGATCATTTTTGGGACATTTTGACTGTGCAAATTAAAAACTTGTAGGGTCAGAAGCTTGGGCACCCTGTTCGAAGAGATGAAGTCTATGTAGAATCACATACACGCAAAAATGGAGTGCCTTTAGGGCCATCAGCAGAAATAATTGTAAGTAGTTCCTTAACTCCAATTACCAGCTTGGTTGGTATACCATCTTGGTTGTAGTCCGTAGCTTAGCTAACCTTCTTGTGCTGCATCAATTGCCAACTTGGTTGGTATACCAGCTTGGCTGTAGTCGGACAGATTTAGTTTCCAAAGCTTGGTTGGTATACCAGCTTGGTTGCATCCATTTCCATCTACTTGTGCAATATATCCATGCATTGAAAAGCCATTACTAGACAGTCAATAGTGCTTTGCATTTTTTTCAGCATATTGATGGCCACAATACTTGAGTAATGTCCTGCTAATACTTGAGTTACTTTCAAAGTGCTAAACTTTTTTAAACTGTTTCAATTGTTCCTAGGAAAAGCTGAAAGAAATTATTGAAATTTATCCAGGAGTTGAAGGATAAGACAATTCAGCAAGGTGATGTTTTTGCTACTTGTTTGTGGAGTAAAGGAGCCAAAGGGGCGAAGTTCGTTGTTTGGGTTTGGGACCAACTCCCCAAGACATTGGTACCCCTGAACTTAAGGCTTACACATCGACAAAGCTCCAAATGCAAGTTTTGGCACGTCAAATGGCTGAAAGTGAAATTGTAGAGCTAAAACAAAATATCTTAGAAATGCAACAAAGGGAGGAGCAAAGAATGGCAGAATTTCCAAATGTTGAAATATCACAGCATGGTTCTAACTCAAGACACCAAATGGTAAAAGTACTTCAAAATGTCTTTTTCACAAAGATAGTTCTATATACAAATCTAATTTTTCTCTCTATATTAATATCATGCTTGATGTAGAGCCCAACATCCGAGGGACTTGGTGAGGCCAATCAGCATGTGCAAGATGAAGAAGATGGCAACGGGATGACGAACTTGAAGAAGAGGCCAATCATGAAGTTGTAGCCCCTGCAGCCTCACCTGCTAGGAACATAACATCACCAAGTGCCCAACACTCCTCAAAAGCTGCACTTGTAATATTCTTAACTTTTAAAGTTTGCCATTTTTAGTTTCAATATGTAAAAAATAACCCTTGCTATTGACAACTAGCTGAACATAACTAGCTGCACTATTTAGTCTATCCATTGAATTCAAACCTGTGGCTGCTAGCTGCTCAACCTAGCATTGATCCATTTCTCATAAGTCCATTTGTTTTGGCTGGAAAATGAGGTCATCTTGTTTGCCATGTCCGTGATGAAAAAGTGGTCAAGGCAACAGTTGTTTCAGTTAATCCAAACAATGAGCTAGCTGGTGAGGCTCTTGGAACTAAATTTTGTGAAGTTATTGTGAGTGTCCCCCTCAAACGTCTTTGCATTAGTGCCACGCCCTTATGCTGAAATCAAGACTATAGGTGATGCTGAAATGATGCCGATTGCTTGGCCTTTTAATCGAGTAATGTCTTGAATCTATTCTCTCTCTCTTTTTTTTTTTGATATGTGGTTAGTATCTACCATTACTAACTAATGATACTTGACAGCTGAAGCAATGTAAGAAGCAACCAAGGTCTTCTCATGGTGTTGCTGGTTCTTCTCAAGGTGTTCTTTGGTTCTTCTCAAGGTGTTGTTGGTTCTTCTCGAGAGGTCTTCTCAAGGTGCCGGTCCATCATCTAAGAGATGTTAGGTGGTCTTTGGTAGGAAAATTTAGTGCAGGATCTTCTCATGAGGTTGGTAGCATCTTGTTGATAGGAAGCCATTGGTGAACTAGATGCTAAATGAATGCTTTTGGACTACAATATGGTACTTTTGATCAATGTTGGATCACTTTTGGATGATGGCTTTTGCTCAACGGAAAACTTTGCTAGCTGTACAACCCTTTGATGACTTTTGTATTCAGCTATTATGTATCCTTGTATGTTGTTGGCTTGATGGCAACAAGTGACATGATTATATATATATATGTATGCACTCGTTGGATCTGTATAATTAATGTGTCCATTTGTGTATGTCCTCATGTTGCATTGCCTGTGAATGTGGTTTATATTTAAATGCATGTATTATTTTTTTAAACTATTAAATTTTTGCACAATGGACGGTCGGTTGCTATAACTTCAATATTCCAATGGACCATCCGTTGCTGAAAGCTCTGACTGGTTATCCGTTGCTAAAGCTTTATCGTTGGACGGTCCGTGGCTAAAGAAGGGTCCGTCGCTGTATACATTTAACCACGGCTTCATTAGCGTCTACAGTGGGTCCGTCGCCGTAAGTTTTAGCCACGGACCGAAAAGTGGCTGTACCCCCATATAGCAACGGATCGCAAGTCGCCGATTAAGGGTTGTGGTGTAGTGGTTACATCCCGCAATCTCAGCCCCATTCGATGGCAGCATCTTCTCGGTAAATCTTGAACAACCGCTACAAAACGTGAACATGAAGCTGAAAGCGGTCGGAGAGAAGGTGGTCGTGAACTTCGGTACTTCCGTCTCGAGGGGCACATATACGCAATCACAGGCGGATCTAACCTTGAGCATGAAAATAAAAGAGCCAGAAGGGATTACGTAAGAAGAGTGCACACGGTAACACCGAGGCTGCCCTTAAACAGGCCAGCGTGGTCAATGGTCCCAATCACGTTTGACGAAAGTGACTTCCGGCTAAGAGACTACCCGCATACAGACGCATTCGTCGCAACTGCAAATATGGATAAGTTCACACTTCACAACATCCCGATAGATAATGGAAGCTCGGTGGACATTACGTTCATCAAGGCCTTCCAAAGCATGAATATGGAGCGGAGGACGCCGCAACCGGAGGTAATGCCCCTGTTTGGTTTCGGAGGGAAAAGGATAGATGCGATTGGAAAGAAGGACATCACGGTGACTTTCGACGAGGTTGGCCTATGCCGAACCAAAATCATCACATTCGACGTAGTCAATATAGACTATCCTTACACAGCGATCTTCAGCAGAGGAGTCATAAGCATGTTTGATGCAGTAATCAAGTAGAGTTTCTTGTGCATGAAGATACCCTCCCCCTTCGGTGTTGTAACCGTATGGGGGAGATCAGGAAGCAGCTCGGAAGATAGATGCAAGGCCAATACACGGATACAAAGTATGGTCAACGAGGTAATGAAAACCGAAAAGAGAAGACGATGAGAAAGAAGAATTGGAACCCAAAGCTGAAAAGGTCAGAGAACCGAAAGTGGAGTCAGCCGAATCCACAAAAAGGGTCCCGATATCCACCACAGGGCCTGAAAGAGAGATTATAATTGGCTCCGAACTCCAGCCGGACGAAGCAGCTCAGCCGTCCGCATTTCTTGACTCCAACTCAGATGTGTTCGCATGGTCAGCTGAGGATCTAAAAGGAGTAAGCCGAAACCTAGCTCAAGATAACTTAAGCGTAGCGACAACGGTGAAGCCTAAGAAACAAAGGCCGAGGAAGCTATCCGAGGAAAGAAGTGCTGGCTGCGGCGACGAAGTCCAAAGACTTTCGGACGCTGGAGTAATCAAAGGCGGTGCAATATCCCGAATGGTTAGCTAACGTGGTCATGGTCGAGAAGAAGACATCCGACCCTAACATCAAGAAATGGCGAATGTCGCGTAGACTTCACCGATCTAAACAAGGCATGTCCGAAAGACCCATATCCTCTTCCCGGAATAGACGCCCTAATTGACATAGCCTCAGGCTACGAAAGAATGAGTTTGCTCGACTGTTTCTCCGGATACCATCAGATACATCTGAACCCGGAAGATGAGGAGAAGACAAGTTTCATCACCCCAGGGGGGACATACTGCTTCAAGCGAATGCCCGAAGGTCTGAGGAATGTCGGATCCACTTTCTCCAGAATGTCGGACGAAGTGTTTAGAGAGCAGAAGAAGAAGAAGAATCTGGTAACATACGTGGACGATATAGTAGTCATCAGCAGCTCGAAAGAGTCGCACATCAGTGACCTAAAGGAAACTTTCACGAACCTAAGGTGAAGCGGGCTCAAGTTAAACCCGAGAAAAGTGCATTTTTGGTATCACCAAGGGTAAAATCTTTGGGATGCCTAGTGTCGACCAGGCATAGAAGCGAATCCGGACAAGATTGTGGCAATCATGGACATGAAGCCCCCGGATAGCGAAAAGAAAGTCCGGCTGCTCACTGGACGACTAGCAGCTCTTAGCGAGGTTCATCTCAAGGTCATTTGAAAAGGGTTTGCCCTTCTTCAAAGTGCTAAAGGATAGCACAGATTTCGAATGGGGACTCGAAAGCGACAAAAAGCTTTCCAAGATTTGAAAGATTACCTTACCAACCCGACAACCATGTCGAAACCATCCCCAAAAAAAGTGCTATTATTATACTTAGCGGCGTCACCCGGTTGCGGTGAGTGCTGTCCCTGGTCGAAGAAAAGGAGCAGGACAACAAGCTTAGGGCAGTTCCCTATTTATTACGTCTCCGAAGCCCTTTCAGCAGCAAAGCTAAACTACTCAGAGCTAGAGAAAATAGCCTACATGGTCCTAATGGCAAGCCGAAAGCTGAGACACTACTTTCAGGCACACAAGATTCGGGTTGTTTCCTCTCAGCCCTTGGAAGCTCTGTTCAGGAACAAGCGAAGCCATTTGTCCGCGGGGGTAGGCAAATGGGCCGCGGAACTAAATGAATTGTAATCGATTTCGAGCACAGATCGCAATAAAGTCTCAAGCAATCGCAGATTTTATAGTAGACTGGACTCCGGCCGCCGAAGGCAATCCGGTGGTCTTTGACGAACCTACTTGGACTGCGTTTTGTGACGGAGCCTGGTGCGACAAAGGGGCTAGGATTTCGGCCATACTTACACCTCAGCAGGGTCCATCCATCACATATGCGGCCGGACTACAGTTCACAAGCACCAACAATACGGCCGAATATGAAGCAGTACTGCTTGCACTCCAAAAGCTAAGGTCAATGGGCGTTAAGAGATGCATCATTCGTACAGACTCACAGGTAGTGAGCGGGCATTGTGAAAAGGAGTACACAGCCAGAGAGCCAGTTCTAGTCGGAGATATTTACAGTGCAAGAAGAGCAATGGAGAAGCATTTCGCGGGTTTCTCGATAAAGTACATACCACGAAGCAAAAAAGAGGGAAGGCGATGAGCTAGCAAAGGCAGCCGCACTTGGCATTCCGACCCCTCCGGATGTATTCTTCCAATGCTTTCGGCCAAGGCAATTAGAGAAGAAGAAGAGGAACCGAGGGCCATTCACGTCATCGCAAGTCATGACTGGAGGAGCCCGATATTCGCATTCCTGACAGGAACATTCGAACCGGAGTCCAAGCATGAACAGCAGCGAATGGAATTACGTACCAAGCACTATTCCATCATAAGAGGCGAGTACAAAAGATGGCATCATAGCACCAAAGCTCAAGTGCATCGGCACGTGAAGAAGGGACGAAAGCTCCTCGGACGAAATTCACGGAGGAATGCGGAGCTCATAGGGGACAACACGAAATTGCCCATAGAGCAATGAGACAAGGTTTTTACTAGCCTTCGGCAGCTAAAGATGCGAAACAACTGGTGAAGACATGCGAAAGCTGCCAGATGTTCGCAAAAAAGCAAAACGCACCGTCCAACCCAACCAGGTCGATAGTGCCTTCTGGCCCTCCAAATGGGGGTAGACATAGTGGGGCCGTTACCAACAGCTCCGGGCAATGTGAGATTCGCAGCGATCGCGCACTCGAGTATTTCACCAAGTGGATAGAAGCAAGGCCTCGGCCAGAATCACCTCAGCCACCTTGATCGGTTTCGTATGGCAACAGATAGTCTGTCGGTTCGGGGTTCCGTCCTACATAACGGTGGACAATGGCAAGCAGTTTGACTCAATAGAGTTTCAAAACTTTTGTGAGGAGCTCTCGATCAAAGTGACTTTCGCATCAGTGTATCACCCACAAAGCAATGGGGCTGTCGAAAAGGCCAATGGCCTAATCTTCTCAGCCATCTCGAAGTCTCTATGGGACGCAAGCAAGGGAAAGTGGCCAGCCGAAATGACCGTGGACGATGCAGGGCCACAACATCTCCAAGTCCCGAGCAACCGGATTCACCCCATTCCGCTTACTTTACGGGGAAGAAGCAATAACGCCGGAGGAGCTTAGACTCGACTCATTTCGTACACAAATAGCTGATGTAACTAAAATACAAAGGTTTGTAGAATGCCGACACATCACGAATTACGAAAGTTGCGGGCGGCAAAAAACCTTGACAACTACCACAAGGAGACGCAAAGTCGGGCAAGACAAGAAGGTACTCCGCAAGAACATCTACCCAGGCGATCTTGTCTTGATTCGCCACGTGGACAAGCAGGGCAAGCTACAATCCCAATGGTACGGGCCATTCGTCGTCGCAAGCATGGTCAAGCCCGGCGTATTTCGGCTCAAGACAGAAGAAGGCGACGAAACCACTCACACGTGGAACGCGGATAACCTCCGCAGGTTCTACGCGTGACGAATGCTCCTCGAGACAGGAGTTGTAATTTTCTTTTCTTTTATCACGGTTTGTAATAAGTAAGGTACGAAACTACCATGGGTTGCGCTCTTTTTCCTCACGGGGAAGCCCTTTCGAGGGTGTGAGGTTTTTAATGAGGCAACCTCGAAACATTCTGGTCGTGAACCCCTTATAAAGGTTCCCTTTTCCCCAAGCATTGTGTTAAGACGAAAGAAAGAGCCGAAAACAAAAAGTGACTAAGTCACACTTGATATATTCGGCACACATCATGTCCAAAAAGGGTATATGCTGAAGAGATCAGCAAACTTAGGCATAAAAGCCAAAAGACTAAGGTCAGAAAGGGCCGAAAGTCAGGAGGAAGTCCGAAAGTGACAACTCCCAAAAATCAAAAGCTGAGGCTAACAAGCCTAGATCATCCGGAATGGACCAAAGACTCAGAAGCGGGGAAATCCACAAAAGTGCAGCTTGGCTTTTAAAAGCGTTGCCAAGACTTGCACTAGGGCAAACAGCCATTAAAGTCTAGAAAGGACTAAAGTAGGTGCACCCATTAAATTTGGGATGAATTAAAGCACGCGTTCAATGGCTACGTCCTCGGGCAATCGAAACAATAAAGGCCCAGGATATGGCAAGGACAGCCAAAACCACTATAAAATAGGACCCAAGGGTCACAGACCCCTTAGAAAACAGCCATAAGCTGTTGAGGGAACATCTTTAGGTAGCTACCAAGAGCAATGCAAAAGGGTCACAGCCCAAGAAGAGTTTAGGCTCATTAGGATTGAGAGGAATCGGGAAAGGATATCCAGCATTCGGCCATGCAGGGAGAGAGGGTTGAATCGCGAGCGGCACTGGCAGCTGGCCCACAAGATGCTGCCATGAAAAAGCTTGTCGAAAGACAATTCTACCACGAGGGAACCCTAAGGCTTAGCCCAGAAAGAGTTGCGTAGGAAGCACTTCGACCAACTCAGGCACATCTATGATTACTCAAGGTGGCCGACAATATCTGGGTTTCAGCGAAACATCAGCTCAACCTACCCGAACATCAGAAATCTGAAGCGCCGAATGCTCTGGTGAAACATGGAATAGCATTCTCCATTGCACGAGTTCATCCCCATCGGCATGACGAGGGCAATATCGAAGCTGCTCGAGTGTACAAGAAGGTCGGCAGACGAAGGTCGATACACGACACATTCGCCCAAGCCTGGCCACGTAACAATGTCAAGCCGACAATTCAACCTAGAGTACTTAGGACTCGAATACTTACACCGGCCGCATGTACCAGCTAGCTAGGAGAAAAGAGAAAGCTATAGCTCCAAGATGGCCGAATGTGCAAGAAGGCAGCATTCGGCCACGAGGTAGACCAGGTCCACATACGCAACACGCGACATGTACAATACCTAAGTCAAAGATAAAACCACATTCGGCAAAGCATACGACTTTCGTTTCCTCGCAAAAGGGGGGAGAGGGTTTCTTGACAAGACAATATTTTTCTGAGAAAATGAAACAATCCAAACCGAAAGCAACCCTATATATATTTAAAAGAAATAAAGGCATCGTATACATGGCTAGTTTAGCCAAAGGTCCTTAACGGAACAATACCTATATCTAGGAGCCGAAAGTTCAACAGGTTCCTCCTTTACCTCTACTTTCGGCTCAAGTAAAACGCCACGGACCAAGTTCTTTTGCTTAGTGGAAGGAACAAAAGTGCTCCAAAAATCAAGCATCGATGACCACGACGAATGATTCTTTGTCGACGAGAAGTAAAAAATCGTTCATCCCATCGGGATAATTCTCCCGAGCCCTAAGCCACGAAGCACCACTAATGCCGAATGCATCACGTTCAACATTCAAAGGAAACGAATCTTCCATAAAACCAGAGGTCCCCTCCTAGGGAACCCGCCAAAAGATTTAACTTGATAGTTTAACCATGTGTCATTACAAACTCTTACGCCAACATGGCGAATCAAGAATCTCTTAAACATCATCTACCCTATCGCCGTCAAACCGGCATTGTCATGCACAGGAGGGCTTCCATCCGCGGAGGGGCTGCCCGTTTAGATCACGAGAGGTCCGGCCATCCCGCTCTCTCGATAAAGGCATGCACCTTAGCACGAATCTCCTCCTTCTCTTCAAAGATTCGAATAATAAGACCAAGCAATGCGTCGAAAAACATCACCAAGGGTCGAAAACCCAAAAGATAGCATTAAACACGAGAAAGAGTCAAACCGACCGAAGCTCTCGATTTGGCCGCCGGAACAGAGCAAGGTCTTTCCCGCCCTTCGCGAGGAAGCCCTCATAAAACACGGCTTGACCATCGGGAGCACCTCGGTAGGGGTCTTCCAATAGGCGGCCGGATCCTCCTTGGGTTCCACGGCCTCCATATGGGGACACCCAAGCTCGTGGAGGGCGGAACCGAATGCCCGAATGGTCTCCAAAGAGGCGTAGCCTCTTCCGGTGTCCACGGTCATACAGACCATGAATCTCCTGTGACGAGCCAGGTAAGCCTCTCCCTATGGCCGAGCTCCGGCCGGAGCAGACTCGTCGCCGAAAGAAGCCAGCTTGGCCGGCCGTTGCAAGGCGAAAACGCCGGCCTTCGTCTCATGCTCTAAAGCATGCGAAACCGGCGGTTGGTTTTCCTTTCGGCTTCAAGCTCGGCCTCAGGTCCTTGACCTTCTCGCTCCAGCTCCGTAGATTTCTTTTCGGCCTTTTTCGCCCGGATTCGATTTCGCCTTCTCGGCCTTTGCCGTCTTCAGAGTCTTGGCCGGGTTTTTCGGTCTTGGCTTTTTCGCCTCGAGGACCTTGCTGCCTTGACCCTGGAACTTCTTCTCCAGGGTTCGGGCAACCAGCATAGACTGCAAGAAAGAAAAACAAAAAAGTACGAATCAGCAAGAAGCACGAAACTTACATTCGTAAACCAAAGGGCGAAACTATATCTCACCCCAAATGGGCGTAGAAGTTAAGAGTGTCGAAGAGCAGGTGTGGCTCCGTCTTCAACAGCTCCTTCTTAGTTTGAGGGGTCAAAAGGAAGAGGAGCATTCTCGTGCCGAATCGACGCCCCCTCAGTAGGAAGAAGGGGCGAGTGCGTGGATCCACCCCCGCCACCACTCGGCGTCCGAATGCACTCCTAGACAACGAGCAAACTTGTAAGTCTTCTCTCTTCGTGGGCTCATCTCCTCGGGGGAGCTAAACCCGGAGTATACAACGGGCTCCCTAAAGTCACTAGAAGTGCTTCCGAGGGAGAGTGTGCCATGGCCGAAAAGGCAATCCTTGAAAATGCCGGAAGTCTTGACAAACTCCTAGAGAGAACCGAGACTTACCCGGGGCAGCTTTCGGCGTTGATGATGAAGGGAGGGCGTAGGCTTCTGTTTCTTCAGAGCTGCAGCATTCTTAGCTGCAGCAGCATCACGCGGTCGCTTCACCGCAACAAAGTTTGGACCAGACGAGGTCGAATCCCCAGCATCCCTCAGGGTGGCAAGGGGGTCCTTCACAACTTTTACAGGCCATATCCTCGTAATCACCTTTGGAGATGACCTGCGCAGACAACATGAATGAACATTAGCAACAACAAAGATACATGTGCACGAAACTAAACGAACAACAAAAACAAAATAGCCGAAAGTACGGCCTAAACCCCCAAGAAGGATAGATAAAAGTACCAAAGTAGAGGTAACAATGCCAAACAGGCGAGTACGGCTGAATGTAACCTTTCGGCCACGCAGACAAGGGAACTCTAGCCAGATCACGACCTACCCGGACATCCTTAGGTTCTTTCGGCCTCCTCTCGCTGAGATGTTTTCTGTCTCTTGATTCGCTCAAGAGGTGCCGAATCTTGAGCAACGACCTTTCCGCGGTAAGCCGCCTTTCGTGAAGCCTTTTCCGCCTTAGCTTCGGCCGGAGTGAGCCGGTGAGGATAAGGCACTTCCATGGTGTCAAGGGGCCCTATTGATTCGGGCGTTTTCTCCAATGATTTCAGGCCGGTCGTACTCACGTTTACCAACCGCTCCCGGGGATAGCATCGGTTTCGTCGATCCACGAACTCCAAAAACGCCTTCTTCGAATGGAAGCGTGACGGAACGGCGGCTTGGACAAGGTTTGCCTCATAGCTATAGTTCGGAGGATCAATGACGAATCAAACCCGCAGCTCAAGGGCCGAACCCCCATAGCAATCCATTCCTCAACCAAATCGCGAGTACTCTGCCTTTCCAAGGTAGCAAGAAACGCCGTGGTAGCCGGCACTCCCCTCGGCGTTTTCAAAGAAAGACGCATGGCATTTTGCCCTCGGAGGGACCATTTGGCTCGAGGGCACCGCTGTTTGGCGGCCGGATGTCGAGGTTTCGCTTTCATTCCCGGCACCGACACGAGCATAGAACCAGGATTGTGTCCATCTTGACCATTTATTGCGGAATGCAGGAGCAAGACGAAGGCTTCCCTTCGAAATGAAGGTGTAAGCTCCGAATTGCACGTAGCATTGCTCCTTAGTCCTTGTATCCCGAACCTTCTTCGGCTTCTTGTGTAAAGCGTATCTTGGGACGAAAGTCTCAACACCTGCAGGGGCTCCCATCATTTTCATGGCCCGAGACGAAGGTCCCCCAAGCGAGTGAAAGCATTCGGCGTCAAGTGATGCAACTGCAGACCGAACCGTTCAAGAAATCTTGCCGATAAATGCATCCTCGCAGGGTAGACAGAAGCCGGCCCTGAAATAATCCTTAAAGACAAGCGCTTCACCAGGCCGGGGATTCGGATCTTTTTCTCCGGTCGGAGCCCGGCAGAGTAACCTCGTCTGTCGGTCCATGAAACCCCTCCGTGCGTAATCGTTCAAAACTTCTTACGTAGAACGCGGCGAAGTTCGGCCCAATAAATTTCCGCGGCGGCCGGAGGCCCCGGATTCTCCCGGAACCTTCTGCTATCGAGTAGCTTTCATCGTCGACTCTCGGGGGCTCAAAGAAGCTTCGGGATCGCTTGTGCCAAAAGGTCCGGCTCGGGCTCGCCAAAACCATCCCCCAACAGGAGATCCCTCAATGTCAACGTCCACATCAATCATCCATGACCGGGGGCTAACCGGACTATCGATTCGAACCCTCTTCACTTTCCTTCGGAAAATAAGTGCGGATGGATGCTCGAAGTGGCCGCGCGATCGGTCCACGGTCGCTGCGGCGAATCCGAACTCGACGAGCTGTTTGGAAGACCGGGCTCCTCGACGAAGAGCCGGATCGAGACAATCGGATCCGACATTCTCTTGAATCAACGAAAACCTAAAATAAAAGTAGAAAAAACAACGAAACCCTAAAATAAAAAAACAGGCGCCCAACTCAACCGAAAAGAAAGAAGGAAGGAAAAGAAAAACTTACTTGAGAGAACGGCGGTCGCCGAATGCTCGAAAGCTGCGAATGCTCGGATCGCCGAAAAGCGGAAGAGCTCGGGAGTGCCGGAGAGTTGGAGTGCGGATCGACAAATAAGCCGGGGGGAGATCACCGCCTCGGCCCCATTCACCTTATATAGGTCAAACCGAACACGGCTCGAGGTCACGCCCCGGCCGTCGAGTGGGGCTCGCGAACCCGAGGCGGCGTCGTTTCGCCTTCCGCCAATTTAAAAAAAAAAATCCTACTCATAGAAATACATAATGGGCATTCGGCTCGAGGGGGTTTCTTGAGGGCTGAGAGGTCGATGCCAAGGGAAGGACGAAGGACCTCGCCCTTGGCCTCGAGGGGCTACTGTTGGGGGAGGCCGAAACCTGCCCACCCCCCTACGGACGGCCCGGGAAACCATAGCGAAAGATGGTCCGAAGAACCGGGATTCGGCCCCCCGTAGCCGAAAGTGTCTTTGGATTCGGTCCCCGGAAGGTCGCGGGTCCAAGGATAAGGGGATGAAGTTCGAAGGCGAGAGTTTCGTAGTTCACGGGCGAAGGCGGAAGCATTCGCCGGGGAGAGGCCGGCGGGCGCCGTCCGCCGAGCACCGTTCGCAAGAGGCGATCGCGAAGCGAAGCGAAGGCCGCAACTTTCGGCTTGATTGAGCCGAGCTGGGGTTTCCGTTCTAGGACACGCAGGCTTAATGAGTCATCATTCTGGTCAAGTATGCCGAATGCTAGAGCTTCCGTCGTATGGCGATCGCTCGGGGTCATGCGGGGCTTAACGTGTCGGCTTTCGGGTCGAGATGCCGAATGCCCGGGCTTTCTTCGAGCAAGCACTCGCATAAATCCTCGGCCCGCTATAATAGTTTAAAGCAGCCGCTCGGTCGTGCGGCGAAATAACCTATTGACGAATGTATTTTTAGGCTTGTCTCGCGGTACTCGCGGTCCGACATCAGCAACCCAAGG
This sequence comes from Hyparrhenia diplandra, assembly GCA_015847255.1. Classification (NCBI taxonomy): domain Eukaryota; kingdom Viridiplantae; phylum Streptophyta; class Magnoliopsida; order Poales; family Poaceae; genus Hyparrhenia; species Hyparrhenia diplandra. The sequence continues at coordinate 1,100,936 of JADLZK010010995.1, forward strand.
AGGGTAGGCGGGATCGTGAGGCAGAAAGGACCACATTACCCTTGATCGTCGGTTGAGGCGCTAGGATCTAGGGTTAGTAGAAGGACAAGATCGGAATTGTAATAGTCTACGGACTATAAATAGACCCCCAAGGGATCTTGTAAGAACACGAGAAGAATTAATAGAAGAGTGTCCCAGTTTACATACACCTTCGTGTGTCCACTTTGGTCGAGTAGAGTGTTTCATCCTACCAAGGGGTTGGTCGAGTAGAGTGTTTCGTCCTACCAAGGGGTAGCCTGCGAGGGGGCTACACCAACAAACACTAAAAAAGCCTCCCCTGTCAAACATTAATGTCAAAATTCACATCAACGTGCTAGGTAGTAGTGAACTCATAATAGAATATGGACCCGTCCAATAAGACAGCAGATTATTACATATGCCATCCTCATCCTCAGTTGTTACAGCTCCGTAAAATACACCATAAAGATCTTTCCAGAAAGTTGATCGGCTAGCTGTCTCCTCTCCGTTAACCACTCGTCCACAGAGCCAAAACAGAAATTATTTATCTTGCTCCCCACGTTGGCTACTAGAAGTTGCTGCTTCAGTCTGGCCCAGTATTGCAGTCCTCGCCAAATACGTAGATACTTGAAAATTTACAGAAAAAAAGGTTATCAACAATATGGCCACCAAATATCAAAGAAAAAAACTCAACTACTTTTTGAAATCCATATAGGTGGCACATGCATGCGTGCATGCACTGTTCACCAAAAAACAGTTCTTTAGCCCATTTAAACATGAGTAATGCTACACTGTGGTACACCATTGTAAATATTAGTTATTCATCCTGTTTAATTGGTTATTTTTTTCCTGTTTCATGGGCCATTTGGTCTGAATAATGTGTAAATGGTAGGTGGCTCACTGTTTATACCATTTAGTGTTTATGAAAACACAACGTGTATGTATGGTATACTAACAGTTTTCAGTCACATCTAAGAAAGAAAAAAAAAAAATCTAAGGTAGAATAATAGATACTTGCAATACTTGAAATGTACATCATCATAATTACACAGAATCATATGGTCCCTCAATTAATTAGTTTCACTTGATATAATACATGTAATAGTTCAAAAATTACAAATTATGATACGAAAATAGTGACACACTATATGCATAACCAATATACAAGCAACACCATATATAGTGAGTTATGCATGAGCGATTGTGGATATATAATGGACAAGCACGGACACTTCTTGTTTGTGCCTTTCTATTTAACTTTCCTCACAACATCATCCTATGCAAGCTTGTAACTTTACTTGCTTAAGCTCCTCCACCACCTCTGTCATTGTTGGTCTCTCGTCAATGTCTTCCTTGAGACACCGAACTGCCAATGAGCTGATCCTATCAAGGCACTCCATTTGAGTTTCAGACTGGTGATCAGGATCAGACAAAATATCTTTGTCATACATCTTCCTCCCATTGCCCTCCTTCTTGTATGATTTAATGAAGTACATAGTGAGACTATTGCTGTCGTCAAACTTTGGCTTCTTACCGGTGATGAGCTCTAGGAGCACGACGCCGAAGCTATATACATCGCTTTTCTCTGTAAAATAGCCCGTATTGATGTACGCTGGATCGATGTAGCTCATGTCCCCGACACACACCACTTTGCATACCTGCTAGCGGTGGACACGAGTTTTGGATGACCCAAAGTCAGAGACCTTGGGTTTTAGGTCATTGTCGAGTAGGATGTTGCCCGACTTTATGTCCCCATGGATGCGGTTGTTGTGGCCCACTTGCAAGTGCATGTACGTGAGAGCTTCAGCAGCGCCAATGGCAATGTCAATTCGCTGCTGTAAAGAAAGCACATGTGGCTTCTCGGTTCCATGAAGCACATCATAGAGGCTTCCATTTGGGATGAACTCAAAGACCAGCATGGGAACTTTCGTCTCTAGGCAGCATCCGACGAGACGGACCAGGTTGGTGTGCCTAATCTGGAACTGGAAGGTGATCTCGTCGATGAACTCACCCCCAGGCCGGGGTTTCTCATCATCTACTATGGGTCGTTTAACTGCAACTAGCTGGTTGTCACCGGTTATACCTTTGTATACCATGCCAAAATGGCCTTTTCCGATGGGGTCCCTGTACTCGTTTGTGATCTTCTTCAACTCATCTTCGGTGAAGATGTTGATATCCATGCCTTTTAGTATTTTACCACCATTTTTGTCAAAGAAGCCACTCCGAATTTGTCGCCTGTACGCCTTACGTAGGAGATATAGTAGGAGGCCTAAACTTGCAATGAGATGAATGTCACAGCATGTGAAAGAAATTAACATTCATATACTTAGTATAGTTATTAATAATCAAGACATCATTTTTATACTGTTGCATGCAAAATAACATGTTCGGATCTCTATGAAATTATATTAGTTAACACATCTCTGGGAAGAGTTTGGGTTTGTGCTTAAGTATGGCACTATTTTGCAACATATACTAAACAATAAAGTAGCATTTGTTTCAATAATTTTGTTGGTATACCTAAACATGTCATACTGACTCTCATAAAACATCTCGATGATGACATGTTGTTCTAATATGTGGAGTGTAAGAACAAAACATGTCACCACACTACTAGCTAATAGACATTTCACATAATCAGACTGCACATAATGGTTATATATCATGTATAACTTAGGATGCAATTAATAATTGATGAGTCACATCTACTGTAGCAATTGCAGATGCTGGAAATATGGGCCGGCATCCCTTCTCACTTTTACCATCTCCTCTGTGTAAAGGCTTACATTTGCACTCATAATCACCCTCTGTGTCACGACATTTGGTATGGCTGCCACAATAATATCGTTTTTCATAGATTGCTGGATTTAATTTTCTGAGTGCGCACTCATCAATATCTGCATAATAGGAATATACATAATACAATAATTATTTAAAACAAACCCCCAATGGTCGAAGTTATTCTTCTGCACTTGGGTATCCACCTCGATTCATATGTGTTGGAGTGGATTGGTTTGGAAATTAAACTAAGTTCCACACCAATCGACCCCAATACACAAGCATTGAGGTGGATACTTGTGCATCTAAACAAGGCCTAAGGTTGTGTTCTCTTATGACGAATCTAGTGAAGGCAACGACAATGAGTTTGATGACGAATCGGCGGCGCCAATTTCATTATGTTCGCATGTGGAGTTTTAGCAGTTTACTCCTCTTTTGCAAAAGTGATGGGTACGAGGATGACAGCGGTGGATGGTGAGATGGACCTGTTCGTTCAGATCGGCGGAGCTTCGCGTCTGTGGCATATCCGTTTGGGATGATGATCCTAGATGGTGGAATTTATTGCTTTTTCAAGGTTTCTTGTCTCCCATCAATGGATGTAGAGTAGTTTGGTTTACTTTTGTAATGAGAGGATGTAACTTGCTTTAGTATGAATGGAACTTTTTCCTTAAAAAAAAAAAATGTATATGAAGTAGTTGCAATATAAAGCATACTAGTCTATGTGGATCTATAGGATTAAATTTCTAATATGACCAATTGATGCAAAAGGAATTCGTGTAACCAAATTACAGATATATATACAAAACTATCTTAAACAAACGATACCGGACAATCATATTTCAATTTACAATAATATAAAGTTCTAAACAAGGAATATATGTATATATAATCGTGCATCTACAGTACTTAACTTTCTATAGGTCATCAAATTAACTTCCTGTTTTAGAGTTAGCACAAGAATTAAGGGGGTAATGAAATGAACCATCCCAACCTTAACTCTCTCTAGTTCATCTGCAATAATAGTCTTATAGTCAAGCTAGTCAGTATTTTTATTCTTGTGAAGCAAAGAAGCAAGATAGGAGAGGGAGGACGGGATGGTTCTCATGCAAGCAATAAACACCTATATAGTGGTGGATCTAGATAGCAAGTGGAGAATACAAAAATGAAAATGGAACATAAGTAAAAAAAATACCATATAATAATTTAATAAAATGGTTTTGGGACAATAGAAAATAATTGTTGTATAGCTTCCGTCTCATAACATGGCTTAAAGTCAAACACTTGACTCTATATTGAGTTTGCTAAATTGTGAATGTGCATGCATGGGGAAAAAAAGATGTTATTAACATGGCAATTAAGGAGGGTATGGGGATGTAACTACTAGGAAAGATGCCAGAACGTGTGCAATATAAGAAGTGTTTTCGATGATACTGTAAAGATGGACAAACAACATGTCTTTGGAACTTAAGGGATATTCAAGTTTTTGTAAAGACTATTAAACGAAATGGGATGCAGAAATTGTACTAAAATCTAACAGCTTAGGTCATTAGTAGTACTAAAACCTTAAGCGTGCAATGGACCGTCTACTCGATCAATACAATGGTTTATCACGTGTATTGGTTGGTATAACTGCAGTTAATTCGATCAGTTGGTGTATAAAAAATGGTTAAGTAATAACTAACTTGTGCATCCACCATTGATGTTGGGATTGCCTGTGTATCCCTTGGAACATTTGCATAGATACCCAGGTCCTTGTGTGACGTTAGTACAATAGCTGTTGGTGCTGACGCAGGCAGAATCCCCTGCCAGTGATGGCCCTCCCGCTGACAAGAGCTGGCAAGTGCCATTGATGGCCCAGTCAATCACCACCGGGATCTTTTGAACTCGGTCGGTAAAACTCTTATTTCCAACACGAGTGAGGTCTCGTCGTCTGAAGTGGTACCTGAAATCATGCCCGCACAGATAAATTCGTTGTTCATTATAATTTGGTATTGATCCATCTCTCTAATTGTTTGTACGACACACAGGCTTTTTTAGAGAGCAATAAGTGGTTTTTAAAGATCACTACTCCAGCCACACCTACCTTATCCTGATTTACAAACATTGGAAAGCAATATCTAGAGGGCCAATGAAAATGTTTTCTACAGGCAGGTCAGGATCAAGCAGCACCATGCAAATGTTATCCAGAATTTGATCAAGCTAAAAAAAAAAAAAAAAAAAAAAAAAAAAAACGTGTTAGTTTAGTCATATATATGCTTTCATATCACTATGCCTAAAGTCATGTGTATATCACTCAAGACATAAGGCTACATGCCAATGCTTTCGTACCAGTATGCCTCAAATCACTTTAACTGAATAGATGATATCCCACCTTTGTATTCACTTGGTGGTTGGCATTTGTGCTGGGCGAAGTTAACACTCAACCCATTGCATTGTTAGGTGACCGCGCAACCCGGGCGCCACACCCCTGTGCATCGCCCAGCACTGCCATAGCCATGGGCATCAAGTCCCCGACCAGTCCCAGCTGCCACCCATGCAGATGGAGCCCTAACAATCGCCTTACCACTGTCCCCACCACCTGGCCGGCCTACTTCCCCAGATACCCTTCCAAGTCCGCTGAAGTTGGGGAAGAAAGAGTCAGATAGAGATTGTGTTAAACACTCTCCACCGCCTCTGGAACCCCATCGCTATACACAGAGTGGCGGTCATGGCATGGACTTCTGCAATTTGAGTACTGTAAGAATAGTAAAATAAAAGTTTGAACTGCAAAGTGTGTTGCATCACTTTGCTGCATCATTGCCTCAAAATATTGAGAGGTAGAACTATGCCTGATTTGGATTTTACAAAGTACACAAATCTGTTAAATGGTTTCAAATAAGAACATTCAACTATAAAGCTGTGAATCCATTCGAGTACTGGATATAAAAGTTTGTCTTCCTCCGAATAATTTCAAAAATTAATAATTTTATTGTTCTGCATATACTTTAATACATGGAAAATTTTGTGCACTGCCTCTAGAAATGAATTTTTAGAGATGGCTGAAATTTCCAGCCAGTTTAGAAATGTCTACTTTTTTCTATAGGTGGCTGAAAAGTCTACCTCCCTGAAAATCCACAATATATTTAATTAACCTCTAAAAATCGATTTCAAAAGACCGGCTCACAAACCATTTTTAATGGTGGATTTTGATAGAGGTGCCTCTACCCAAAAAGTGGGGCGTCTCTAAAAATGGTTTTGTGTAGGCGAATAGGCCATAGAAAGAACACATGACGGTTAGGCATATATGGCAATGGATCGACATACCATCCTTTCTCAGCGAGGAAGGCGTAGCTACACGGGCTGTATCGCCATGCAAGATTATTAGTGCGGTTGTCCCAGCCGATCTCCACTGTGCTAAGGTTAGGTGGGAGGCCCGTCTGGCAGCAGCCGAGCCCCGTGCACTCGGCGCCGTCTTCCGCCGCGGCGTGCAAGCTCACACAGGTGCTGATGCAGCCGGTGAAGAAGCTCCCGTCCTGCTTTCCTCGGATATACGCCACCGTCCAGCAACCGATGGCAACGAACTCGTTGCCCGTCGACGAGAGCAGCATCGGCGTGTCCGTGAGGTTCAGTGCCCAGCTCCCTCCAGCATTAGAAGTGGTGTTGGAGGAGTTGTAGCAGATGTACGACACCGGGGAGTAGACGCGCATCTCGCCTTTGTCCGGCGAGATGTCCTTAAGTTCTGCTTTCCGGCCTGAAAATGGTCTTGGGGGCTGAAGCTTTGGTCGCAGGTGATGGTGAACGGGCCCTGCCTGGAGCACTCGTCGCTAAGGCCGAATGGGTAGGGAATCTCTACCTCGCCACACATAGTAGTGGTAGGGCAGCCCGGTCCTGGAGTTGCCATGGGCGATGGCGCTATGCTAGAGTTCGCCGCTGCTGCTACCACCGGCAGGAGCAGTTGAGAGAAAACTACCAAGGAAGCAAGAAGAAACCATGGCACGCGGAGTACCATGGCTTTGCAGGTCTGTGGTGTTGTTTGTTTACACGGCGCTATACTGTGAGAAGCTCACGCATGCATACATGAGTGAGTATATATAGGCGCCCAATACATTTGTCAGTCCGTAACTCAGTTACTCAGTAACTAATATAAGCTGTATGTTTTTTCCTTTTTTAAATATACTGCGCTATATATAAAATATTAAAGAGTCAAATTTCTATCATTTCTTTTGTTTCCCATCCGCTTTTTTTTTTTTTTTTTCTCTATTCCTATCGGCGTTTCAGTTTTTTTCCGTTTACATTGCTTTCAACGTTTCCATTTTTCTCGGGTGTTTTACTTCTATTTTGTGTTGTTTCTTCTACTTTTGTTTACACGATCTTTTGAATTGAGTACCTCTGTTACGATTTTTGTACTTCCATACATAACTACTCCCTTTGTTCCAATGAATGCGACGAACATTCAATTTCATCAGAGTTAGTTGTCACAGAATAATATTTGTTCGTCGACCATCTCATAATCTTATACTTTTTTCATATGATGCATAAACATATTTTGAATGCCACTATGCAAATAGCAATGCACAACAAAAAATAGTTAATTAATAAGTAACAAATAAAACTGGCGAGAAAAGTTAAAATGTTAAATTCAAAAGAAAAATAAAACTGAGGAGGAACCAGAAGGTTTGTTTTAAGCCTGCCTTACCCAAAACCTGAACATCATTGAACATTTTTATGTGGTGTTACGATCCATTTGTCCTATTTTTTTTAACACAGAAAACAATAGCTTTTTTCTTGATATGTTCCATTCTATTAGCTTTTGTTTTTGTACAACAAGTGGGGTTTCCAATTATTCTTATTACATATAAGATGAAGACATTGACATAGTCCAGTCAATAGGAGTTATTTCAAGATCAGCAGCTTTCAGAAAGGAACCTTAGGGTCAAGATCGTTGCTAGAAGGATGATGGAAATGCTACACTCCATTTCAATCTACAATTTGTTGTTCTAGCTTTCTAGATACATAACTTTTATTTCCCAATATAGGATTCTCAGATTTAGACAGTTGGCAACTGCTCCTCAATTTATGCAGCAGTACGTGTGGCACGGGCTGCCACTCGTGCCAGAGCAGGTGAAGGCGCAGGTTTAGCATATGAATGTTCTACCTTCTTCGTGTCCATAATTTTGTCATCCAGCAGACTTTTATTGGGCGATGTTCATATGGATAGAGAATGACGGGTTCTGAAGGCTCCGGTGGCGTGCTTCCATTTATGATACTGATACTCTTGTTTTCTTCTTAGCCTAGGAAATTACTGGGAACTCTTCAAATGTTGACATAAAAGGCTTACTTACTGAACGCACGCCAATTCTTATGTTTCTTCATTTTAAAATCTTTCGCCTAGGTTTCAAAGCTCTTCCTCTATTGGATTGGATATAGACATAATATTGTTTCTCATGTAAGAATCTATTTGCTTGTCTCTGCACTATTCTTCAATACCTGCACATCAAAAAAATTACGCCCCCCTCCCTCAATCCCAAATTAAAAATTATTTATTTTCACTTTTTTTCTAGATATACTCCCTCCGTCCCATTAAGTTTGTCACGCTAAATCCGTGCTATCTTGTTTGATTGTTCGTCTTATTCAAATTGTTTGCACAAATATAATTTATTTTGTTATGACTTATTTTATCAATAAAGATACTTAAATATTAATTAATTTATTTTATTATTTGTATAAATGTTTTGAATAAGACGGATGGTCAAACATGATGTTTAAAAGTCAAAAACGTCAAACTTCATGGAATAGAGGGAGTATGTAACTTTTACAATGCACTTAGATATACACTGTGTTTAGATGTATGATAAAAGTAATGCATTCCATTCTCGAGAGCAGTCTGGCAGCTTGTCGCCTCGTGGTGTTTTGCACCAGCATGGATCCAAGTCAATGGGAGGAAAGGTCCGAATTAGACAATTGGCTCTGCCAAGCGTTGGGTGCTGGAGATAAGAAAGACCATACGTTGCTAATCCTGATCTTGTGGATACTCTGGACCCCAAGAAATGCAATCCTTTTCAGAAAACACAGAGCATCGGCATTGGTGGTCTTCACGGAATCAAGAGAGATGGCAAGCCTTTGGGGGCGTGGCGGCTTGTGTAGGGGTTAGGCCTCTAACGGTTCTTAATAGAGTTAGTGAGTAATCGGCTTTGTTATTATTTGCCCCAGGTAGCTTAGGCCACACTGGCGCGAGCGCTGCTCCCGCTTGTACTCTGGATTGTCTTGCTTTCTCTCTTATTATTAATCAAAGCCGACGGTGTCGTGTCTATTAAAAAGATGATAAAGTAATGTACTTTGAAAGCGAAAACTTGTTTTAATTTGGAATTGAAGGAGGACACCAGTAGAGAATGGAGTTCTATTCACGAGGCCATTTTCGTGGTTACTCTCGGCAGTTTTGTGCTCGGGAGTAAAGGGGCATTAACTCTCCAACCCGGAGTAGAGGCCCTCGCCACTGCCAGCCCATCATCTCCCTCTCACGCCGGGAGCCCTACTCCCGGTTGGAGAATCCAACTGTACTCCCGCGTGGATAACCCAACCGAGAGTAAATCTTTACTCCTAGTTGGAGGCTTCAACCGAGATTAAATCTCTACCTTCACTCTCTGTTAGTGTTTCCAGTAATAAATCTTCCTACCTATATACTCTGGAGTACCGTAGAAATGCACTGCCCACGTGGAAACGTACCAGGTCAACAAGCCTTTCATTATGAAGAAAAATAATCTTCTCGGAGCAGTAATTTTACGACTGGAATGAAACTGCCTCACGTGAGTCCACATCTTAGCTGTCTAGCAACTGATACTTTTTGGCACGGTTTTCAATATTTTTGGCTTGTTTTTATCTTAGTTGTGGAGCTCCACTACGCCACAACACTTACATAGCAACTTAGTGTAGTTGCTAAAAGTTTTAATTACCATTGGACAGTGGGTTGTTAAAAGTTTTTCAAACTGTTTGTTACTACTATCGAATACGGCGATGTATGGTCCGTTGCTATAAATATTTTGCTTTTGCTTTGAATCAACCACCGCAATAGGTCCATAATAGAGTCAGACCATCAATCGCTAAAGCCTAAACCAATCATCCATTGGCATGGTTGTTTTGGGCTGTTCCGGCTAAAAATTTGGCCCAAAAAGATTGTAAACCCTAAGTCACCCAGGATACAACGCTGCCACTTCCCTCTTTCCTGTTTCCTCTACTCCCACTCCAGCCCCGACGACGCTGTATGCCGCCTCCTACTCCAGCACTGACGACGCTGCATGCCCGCCTCCTACTCCAACCCCCACATCCGCGCCATCACCGGCTCTCATGACACCTACGAACACATGATTGATTCGAACTATTTGTGTTTATCATCTGTAATGAGTCATTGTCAACAAGTCAACATTTTCTTTCTATTTTTCATTTTCTTCAACTTTGGTTACCTAGAGTCTAAATCTATTTATTATCTTCATATTTATTGTATTTTTGCTGATGTGGAGCATCAACCATAACTAAGTATTCCCTCTTCTGACAAGGAGTATTATTTTAAAGCCTGGACTGATCTGAATGTGGTTGGTTTTGCAGGGGCGAAGTAACATCTTGAATGAAAGTTCAGTTGCCTGACAGCTCCATGCCACATTCTAACATGACTCAAAGTCGACGGCCATTTATTTGTGTGGTATTACCTAACATTATAATTGTCCCTTATATGTAACTAGACGAATACCCACGCATTGCTCAGGACTTTATTAGAAATAACCCTAAGCTGTAAACAATAAACCCGATCCCTAAACTCTAAACCCTAAACTATTTATGTATATAGCATTAATGGTACCCTAGGTACTATGTTTATATATGTATATAGTTGAGCTTGGTTTACATGTTATTCTCAACCGAATCTTGCATGTTATTCTCAACCGAATCTTGTAAAATCCAGTAAGATAATAGAAGAAAAGCTAATAGAGTATTTGATTACATTTTAGAAGATACGATGATGAATGAAATAACATATGTAGCTGACTTATATGTTGAGATTTTAAAGATTTTAAAGTATTGCGCATAAGTTAAAGAATACAGGGGTTCAATAGCTCGTGGCCAGCGCAACATCCCCTGGCTGACTTGGGGCGGGGCAGTTTCCGGCTGCCTGCAGTTGCCATCCCATCGTGCATGCATAAACAGAACATCAGGTGACACTAGAGATTGTGTGCGTCAAATATACAGAACTCTGAAGTTTTGAATAATGCACGTACCATCGACCACATTGAAGCCGCGTGCCTTGAGCTCACAGTACTCATGGTAGAGCGCAAAGTTCCTGCAGCACCATCAGTGGACGCAGCTTTCCTCTCAGGGCTCGTCCAGCAGCCCGTTTGGAGCGGAAGGTGCAGGTGTAGAGGCAGCCTAGCCCCATCACCACTTCGATCGCAACGCACAGCGTCCCGGCCACCCAGCACGCTTCATATAGAACTTAGATAAGTAGATAAATTGCGTACGTGTGTTATCATACTTCTAGCACCGACGAGGCTAAACGGAACTTTGGCTGAGTGCCAATGAGGCAAAGTCACTATTCCACCGATACGTCCCATTTACCGGGATCAGACACGCCGTTACTCGGGCACCAACAAGGCGAAAGCAACTTACACACGTCCGTGTTAATGAAGGCCAGCGTACATGACTCGGCACCGACGAGGCAAAAAGTCGTCCCCTACATGACTCGGCACTGACTAAGCGAGGCAAAGCCACCCATATATCGCATATGGGTGACGAAAATCAATGAAGTATTCAACGACCATGAAGCGTAGCTTAATCAGAGTTTTCTGTAAGCTCATCTTGCAAATGTAATTAACAGGTCGTGCCCAACTGCCCCAGGAATCGGGAACTACACAATTTTCCTACAAAAGTTAGACCTCTCTTTAAGCATGACACAAAAGACGAGGATGCAATTTTGTATATTGAAGAAAGAATTAATGAAATATGCGGTTCTCAAATATGTGCATATGTCTCTTTTCGTTCGGTTAGAAGAAGGCCAACAGAACAGGAATACATTGCAAGATAGGACAAAAGGAAGATCTATAGTTTCTCTACTACCAATAGAAGAAGGCTAAAAAGAACATGGATGTATTGGAAGATAAAAATCAGCGTCTCAATAAGCAAGCTGCATGGCAAAAAAGGTTTTGATTGGTTTAGATGACTTACGGGAGGAAAAGAACTGCGAGTTGTGGAAACTGAGAAGTATGCTTCATGTCGGCAAGAAGGGCAGGATGATAGATGTCATAGTTACAACATGCAGTAGCAAGGAAAGTTTCCACCAGTGAAGCATACAAGCTTCAGCCTCTAAATAATGATACATGCTGGGAAATAATTAAATAATTTAGGGAGAGCTAATAACTTTCAACATAAACACGTCCAAGAAATATTAAAGCAGGTAGGATTGGATATTTCAAAGAAATGTGGAGGTATGGCCTTAGCAGCTCAAGCAGATGGATACTTGTTACAATCCAAAGATCTGTCTGGATGGACAAAAATAAACAACAGTGATATCTAGAATAAATATTGCCATACCCAATTTAAAAGAACAAATTGGAGATATAAATCCTTACGTGTGCCCGAGAAATCGGAAACACACATAAGGTGGCAAACTGTTGGAATGTATCATCACAATGCTTATTACAACAAAATCTTATAAAATAAATGAAACTCATCAACTCTCTAGCGGAAGCTCTAAGAATGGGTATCACGACGGGTGGTCCACAAGTCTAGTACTCCTGGCGGTAATCCGCATTCCATCCTTGATCCGAGACTGGTGTGGTGGAAATAGCAAAAGTGAGTTCATGTCGAACTCAACAAATATAGCAAGGTAGTAACTTTCCCATAAATCACGATCATCACTGTAACATAATAATATATAAGCATAAGTGATAAACATGAATGAACAATTTAACAATATAAGAGTCATCGTCTTTAATGTAAATGTTCCATGGCCGTTTGTGTCCTTGAGCAAGGCTAGTATACAAGTTTGATAAACTCTGCTTGAGCAGAGGTGTATACTTTCACTGTGAGTCATGATTCCTAAATGCAAGGGTTTGTAAGGTTCAATACACGGAAACCACTATGAAGCCCCCCAAAGGTTCGTCTAACAAGTGGGGGGCACTAAGTCATCAAATATAGGACCCACCCTTCTTATATGGCACATAACCGCAACCTATACACATATATATGGACGGGGGCTATACTATACCCATTCGGCACTTCCTCCAAACTTGCTAGAAAAATGATCTTTAAGGGACTAAAGCCGAGCCATGTAACCCTCGAGTTGTACCGTATGTCCGGGATAAGTCACTTACAGATAAGACAATATGTGGTTAAAAATTCACCATTTTACCATTTATTGCATAGATATTAATTAAGTCAAAAGATCATGGTTATAATGAGCTAGAAATTTCCAAACTATACTTGCCTTGATTATCGAAGTCCTGCTAACACTTTGCTACTCCTCAAAAAACTGCTCCCGATCACCAAAGTACCGCTCACCGTCTATACTCGATAATAAATCAACATACACGCATCCAAAGACAATCATGCGCGAGGCAAACAAGATTATATTAGAACAGTACACCAACAATGATAAAACAAGATAAAAGGTTTATAAAATTGATCTATGCATCGCTACGATCACATAGACGTAAAGATCGCAAAAATCAGAATTAAAACGGGTAAATACTAATCTATGCATCGCTACGATCAAATAAACGTAGAGAAGTTATGAGCATTTGAATTTCAGTGCCAAAACTGTAAATACTAGAAATGTAATTTGGTTCTATCAAGACCAGATTTACGCTTTCTAAAGGACAAAGTGTAAATTGAAACTGTTAAATAGGAAATACGCTTTCCCAAAGGCATAGCGTAGAAGCTGAAAGCCGCAAAGGATGCGGATGAGATACTTAAATAACAACAGTGTGTTTACTGCATATGCTTTCTGGCCGTTGGATCACATATGGACAACCACGATTAGATTTAGGTCTGGGGAGGTGGTGCAGCCGGCCGGACTTGAAGGCAGACACGGCGGCGGAGTTCGCCGGACTTTGCGATGTCGCGATTACGACCGCGTTAGGATCAGATGACGGGGCCAGAGCCACAAGGACATGAATGCGACCTCATTGGACGCGAGCGCAAGAGTGGAACGCGCGGCGACGCGGCGCTCAGCCATGGCCGGCGGTGCGTGAACTCGCCGGTGCACGAACTTAGCGCTAATGGCCAGAATCCATCAAATGGAACGCATAATCGAAAAGAAAGGTTCATGGCGGGCTCACCGACGTAGAGCAGCGGGTCGGAGATGGACGGAAAGCGACAAATGGCAGCGGAAGGCGGAGCTCCGGCTGTTCGTCGGCGCTGGACTCGGTGCCCTTGGGTGAGGTGATTCGCGGTGCTGTCGAAGGGGAAAAGAGGACCGAAGAGTGGCAGTGATGTTTAAAGGCAGAGAGGGGAGGACGGGTGATGGAGGACCAAGCTGCCGCTCGGCTGCCTGTGCCATTCGAGCGGTGATCTTGACTGCGGGGATGACGGGAGGAGGGCAGCGGCGGCGCGCGGGAGGCAGTCAGGATGCGGAGTATGCGCTCCAGGGACCGGGTCACGCGGCTTTGATTAGCTCAGTCAGGTGGCGCCCAGGGACGGTGGATCGAAGATTTCATCGGGTCGCGCGGGCGTGGCGGTGCAGTCCACCAGGAGGTAGGAGAAGGCATGTGCGCTGCGTCACTGCTGGACCTGTTCGTTTTGTTGGGCCTGTGCCACTTCGATTGAGCCGGCCCAGGAAAGAAAAAGAAATGAGGAGTGGGCCTGCGGTGGGAAAGAAGGAGAGAATAGGGAGCAGGCCAGCTTGGGCCCTCCGGGCCAGAATGGGAAAGGAGAGATGAGTGAGGTTTTTTTTTTTTTTCCTAGTTCACAATTTAAATGCTAAGAATTCTTTTGAACTTTGAATCAAGCTACCAATACAAAAAATAAAATGCAGGCAGCATGAATGCACCGTCATGTGTCTGACCTTATATTTTATTTTATTTATTTCATAAAATTTATTATTTCTCCTATATTGATAAGGCATAAAATGCATAAATAATCAATTTTCAACTATTTTCAAAAATTGTAAAATTTCAGATGTTACAAATATGCAGAAGATGATGGTAGTGTACTCCCATCCTTGAAGTTAAGTTACTAAAGCATGCCGACACAGCTAAAAAAATGTTTTTATTATTGTGCCATATTACAAAAAGGCCATGATATTGCTGAAGATGATGATTCACCAGTGATTTCCCTCGATCTTATCAAGCCATCCATGGGGAATGAATTTACACTACCCGAGACACATTCTCCCCGTCGGTCCGCAACGTCCCGTCACCAACGTCTTACAATCCCCACGTGCACTAAGCAAAACTTTGCAAGTACCATTGGACAACAGAAAAAAAAAAAAAAAAACAGGTTCATTCAAAGATGGGTATACGAATATGTACATGATCAACTAGTCACTGATAATACATTTAATGACATAAATAGGAGACCCTGCGTCACAAAATATTGCATCTTCCTACTGAGGTACATATTGCGCAAAGATACGAACTGTGGCCATGGTGACACTTGGAAAAACATAAGATCACAAGAACATATATTTAAGACACATAACTCTGGCAGAGAAGTAAACAAAAGGCAGTTTCATTCAGAAGAGGACTCATCTGCTACCCATGTGGACAGGGCACAGAGGATGCGCCCCATCCACCCTTGCAATAGCCACTGACCGTCTTCATAGATCAAAATGTCCTTGTGATGCCTCGTCCTAACCTCTTCCTTCAGCATATTTACAATATTTTGTTCCAACGGCAGCTGCCTCAGCCCTGCCCGTTGGTTTCTCGCCTGCCACTGTCTATACTTCTCTGGCCGTTCCACCAAGTCGACGCCCTCGCAAGCGATGACATTTAGGGCAGCACTTCCAAACAGGCCCTGCTCAAGCACTACTCGTGACTTACTCTCCCGTGGCATGGTTGCATCAAACATGTCGAACATTGCCGTGTAGTAGAACAAGGCCTCCTTAAACCGTGACAAGAAGGAGCAACCATATGAATTATTCAGAATGCTCTGGATGAAGACATGTGGCCTCATCTTTTTAATGTTTTTTTTTTGAAAGCTAATTCGGGGGGGAGAGCTTCCCCACCTACTTGTTTCAAAAAAAAAGTCTCGTTTTTAGGGAACGGGAGGAAACCCTTTGTCCGGTTAATCATGGAAAACCGGACTAAAACCATACAACATCACACCAGCACAATAAAGAAAGAAAAATACAACGCCGAGAACACATGGACTTCTTCAACGATGCCTCCAGGGAGGTGGATGACGTGAAAGCGCCACCATCGTCGGCCAAGCAAACACCAGAGCTTGGCAAAGCTTTCGCCCGAGTCTTGTGCTAAGGAGTTGAGCGGGGTGGTCGAAGTAGGAGCGGCACAGGAGGTTCTTCAATGACGCCTTCAAGAAGGAGATTACCGTCACTGGCCCAGAGCATTCCGGGCTAAGCTTTCGCCTAGAACCTGTGGAAGAGGCCACATCGAGCCGCAGCACGGACGAGGTCACCGTGCCGCCGCGCACCACTTCGCCGGTTGCCGCCACACATCAGCGGAGCCGTTCGGACTTCGCCGCGCGGCGGGAGGCGCGCACCGACAGCGTCGGCCGCCGCCCACACGCCGCGGAGCCGCTTCGGACTTCGCCGCGATGACGGAGGGGCGCCGCGGACAGCGTCGGCCGCCGCCCACGCGGAGCGAGCGCCACGGACTCGCCAGACGACGGCGGGCGCGACCGACAGCGCCCGGCCGCCGCCACAGCGTCCGCGAGCCGCTCGGACTTGCCCGCGACGACGGGAGGCACGCACCCAAACAGTATCCCCTGGGGCTTGGATTATCAAAGAATATGCTCTCATCCATCAAGGTGCTGAAATTTAATTGGTCAGTCACTACGAGCACCTCATCTGGATGTTTGTCCAAGTCGTTGTTGCAAACTTCCTCCCATCTTTTCCTTATCACATGGAAACTGAATGGCACGCCAAACTCATTGGCGCATTTGATGAGCCGGCACCCTGTGTCCTCTATTGTCTCAGCTGGACATGGCCGGAGATGTCTGCTGACTATGGCAGTGATCTTCACCGTAGGTGGCTCAACTTCCTATCCGCTAGCAAGCGAAGCAAGTGGGCCCATTGGATCCCGTAACGCATACCATATTCTACAATATGCAATCTTGTCTTACCCACCATGGCCTTCATGATGGTCATTGTGGAATAACAGACAACCACCTTGTAGAAGCTGCAGGCTGCCATGTAGAGGTTGCGGGCCTTGAGAAATTCCAGAATGGAGATGGGCTCTGCCAACATAAATTGCCAAAGCTGGCTCCCCATGCCCAATAGCCGTGCTTCCAACCCCTTAGCAAAGCTTTGAGCTAGCCGCTGTGTGGGATCCCCAGTATCTGATGAATGTTGCTTGATCTGCTTCAGTAGCTCGCGTGCTCTTGCCTGATCATTTGCCGCCACTGCCTGTGCACAAAAGATCAACATGGAGCTTACGTCTACCACATTATCACTCACCGCCTTTTTACCGCCTTTGTTGTTGCTGCTAATGCTGCTGCTGTTCTTCTGCACTGCCTCATTGGCCATGTCAATGCGTAGGTTCTCCAAGTCTCTAATGTATGTCTCGTGGCCACTTGACATCATATCATCTAACATCTCATGGGCAGAAATATCGCCGGCCTCCTTGATCGTCATCACGACTTTCCTGCTCCTTGTTATTACCTCGTCTTCTATATTATCATCTCTATCATTTCTCTTCTTTGACCCAGTGTGATGGGTACTTTCCCTGACCATTTGATTCACCTACAGTTCATCACTTGTGAAGCCATTATCTAGGAGCAACAACATGTTTGCCTCATCCATGCCCTTAAAGAACTCCCCCACTGCATATATACAGTTGGATAAGGATGAGTTGGGTGTCCTTTCATCACCACCACCATTTTGCAAAACATCACGATTTGTGTCGCCATGGATGACACCAAGCGAAGGGGAGGAGAGGATCTGAGCAAAGGGTTGCTCCACCTGGAGTAGCGCAGGGTGGTCGGAGAGCTTATTGTCGGTGTCGTCCTCATCCTCCATGAGCATGCGTGAGATGAAAGGGAGCATCATATCACTAGGGACGTGATGGCAGCGCTCACTTCGTCCACCTTCTTGCTTTGGGGATAAAACGTCATGGGATTGGGACAGTGGTGAATGCTCCATGGAACTCTTCACGAAGAATTCCTCTGGTGATGAAGTTGTTTCCATGTCATTAATGGTCGGTGTGTGGTGCAGTAGGTCTTGGTTAATATATATATACATCGTAAGGATGATGACAGACCATGCCAACGTGTGCCAGATCCATCCATCTTGTATAAAATGTGTGCCCAAGCCAGCGTCATACGAGTCAGGTTGTCTCTTATAAGATCACAGACCATGCCAACTAACATCTATTTGTCTACCCACAACTCCAACGCTCCTTGGACAATACAGACAATGCCCGGCAATATTTCCAATGCTCCTTGATATAAAATGGCTCAGCTACACTCCACACAGCACACAAAGATAAACATTTGTAAATAAGAAATCCCATTTCTGTCTGCCTGTCTGGTGCTCTAGGTGCAAGTTTAGTTGTCTGATAGGCTGGAGGAGTTTGATGTTTCAGGTTTCCATTTCTCTGTTGCGCACTAGACAACCCAGCTTACAAGCACTGGCCTAGATCCACTGGTTGGCCCTTTGCTTGATGAAGGTGAGTGGAGGCTTCCTTTCTACAGCGTCGTGCACTGCGCTCCTTCCACAGCTCCCACGCAACAAGGGTGAAGAGTGTGTCGGCTCCCACTGGTTGGCTATCTTATTATTACTAATTGGAGACTCCAATGAAGGCTCCACCTTAATTCTCACCAGACGCCGCTAGGAAATAAGATAAATCGAAGAAATTGTCACAATAATCAAAAACATCTAGCCATCGATCCCGAAGACTCTAATAATGATAACCATTAGATATATTTCTCTTTTTATATATAAAATTACCCACAACTGCCATTATATATATAATAATCTAAAATAAAACACCTATATAACAACAAAAAAGTAAAGACGATCATATTGTTATCCTGCCACTGTAGCTGTCACCGTAGCGGCAAGAACATCCCCATGATAAAAAAAGCAAGAAAAAAGTAACTCTATTTTAACCCAGCCCTGGCGGCGTTCCATCGAGAGGATGGTGATGACTGCACATCATCTATCGCCCCTGGTCTGACAACTCATCTAAATTGGGACCCGGAGCCATGACCAATACCGACGATCTGGACTAGGAGCAAGGAATCCAGAAAAGGGTGATGGCTTCACGTCATCTTCCATGCATGATGGGTGAGAAGACTAATTTGATTACTACCTTCACAGTCTTGCACAAAAGCATGAACATTGTCAAAATAATTCTAGCCTTGAGAATTGTTGGTCGCAACATGAATGGGTCACACATCGCCGGTAGACTCTGGCCCCGGTGCTTGGCATGCCTTCAACATGGAGGTAGGGTGTAGATCTTGGCACCGGTACCATTGTCATCACACATCATGCATGACCCAAAGCTGCCTGAGCACCAAAGTACATAGTATGCATCCATGTTGACGCCTGCATCCACCGACATGAGCGAGCAAGGAGGCCATGCGAACAGTCAGTCAATTGGTTGCATGCACGATGTATGGCGTCCGTGCAATCTAGATCAAAGCCGGCACCCGCGCAGAGCAAATTGCGCCCATGGGAAGATCCGCAGCAAAGATGTAATACCCGGTTTTAAGAACAAAACCAAGTATACACCATATGTGAGCCCTGGAAGTCAAATCTCACATATAGTCACAAGTAAAGGGTAGTATCAAGCCAACAATGCTTAAAATATAACGAACAAAATATAAAGAACATAACCTCAGCTAGCAGACAGCGGAAAACACTCCGATCCTCTGATGTAGACTCCATAGGGACCGAGTGACTGGTTGATCACAAGCCTAAACTTCAAATTTGAGTTAATCATGATATATGAGGGTAGTGGACACTACCCCACTTAACATAAATGGAGCTAATCCTTGAGATAAAACCTTGTAGTCCTCCTTTGGAACACGAGAACAGGGACAACACACAAGCAGTACAACAAACATGTCAATCATGCATCACAACATCGACACTACTCGTGCTTCTTGTAGCAATGGCAGACGTCCTAAAGTGTGGATTATAGATGATGAAGGGCCATCGAGATTTTAAGCACGGTGAGGCTATAAATAATTTCTTTTAGTAAAACAACAAAATCAAAAGTCCAAGGAGATAAGAAATGTAATAGCTCAAAGGAAGCTATTCAAGGAGGAGACAAACAAACAAGGATTGAGAAATAGTCATTTCAAACGAAGGATGTACAAAAATAGTTTTTAGAACAACATAGGCTTTAGAAAGCGACCATTCTAACTAGGCTTGCGTCCTACAGTCAGCGAGCTGATACCACTTGTAACACCCGGTTTTAAGAGCAAAACCGAATGAACACCATATGTGAGCCCTGGAAGTCAAATCTCACATATAGCTACAAATAAAGGGTAGTATCAAACCAACAATGCTTAAAATATAACGAACATAATATAAAAAGAAAAGAACCTCAGCTAGCAGACAGCGGAAAAACACTCCAATCTTCTGGTATAAACTCCACAGGGACCGACTGACTGGTTGATCACAAGCCTAAACTTCACCTGAGGTGTGGGGGAAATAGCAAGAGTGAGTCCATGTCAAACTCAACAAGAATGGCAAGGCAATATCTTACCCAAATACCATGATCACTATAACATAATAATGTAGAGCATAAACGATAAATTATGAACTGTTAAACAAGCTTAGGTCATCATCTTTAATGCAAAGGTTCCAAGGCGCTCATGACCATGAGCATGGGCGATATACGATTTTACTCTGCGTAGAGGTGTACACTTTCCTTTGTGAGCCGTGAATTGCCCTTTAAGCGAGGCCCGTCGACCCCTTAACCCTCTTCCTAGGGCCGGTTGGCGGGGTTCACTAGGAAGCCTTTCATAGGTTCTCCCTAACAAGTTAGGGCGCTAGGTATCTTCCGTCAGTCAGGGTGATCAACCAACAGGCAGAGGATTCTGCGGGTTGATCACTGGATCGACGGAAGATACCTAGCGGCCCTAACTTGTTAGGAGAACCTATGAAAGGCTTCATAGTGAACCCCGCCGACCGTCCTAGGAAGAGGGTTAAAGGGTCGACGGGCCTCGGCGAAAGGGCAATTCACGGCTCACGGTGAAAGTGTACACCTCTGCAGAGTAAAAGCGGTATATCGGCCGTGCTCACGGTCATGAGCGGCCTTGGAACCTTTGCATTAAAGATGATGACCTAAGCTTGTTTAACGGTTTATAATTTATCGTTTATGCTCTACATTATTATATTATAGTGATCATGGTATTTGGGTAAGATATTGCCTTGCCATTCTTGTTGAGTTCGACATGGACTCACTCTTGCTATTTCCCCCACACCTCCGGTGAAGTTTAGGCTTGTGATCAACCAGTCAGTCGGTCCCTGTGGAGTTTATACCAGAAGATTGGAGTGTTTTTCCGCTGTCTGCTAGCTGAGGGTCTTTTCTTTTTATATTATGTTCGTTATATTATAAGCATTGTTGGTTTGATACTACCCTTTATTTGTAGCTATATGTGAGATTTGACTTCGGGGCTCACATATGGTGTTCATTCGGTTTTGCTCTTAAAACCGGGTGTTACAAAAGATGACGCCTCCGGTGAGAAAAGTGGCACCCAAGCGTCACCGCCATCAAAGAATGGTAGTACCGCCATTACCTACCAATTGCGAACAGTTAGACCATTGATTGTCGCCTTCGTCATGATCTGGTGGTCGTCATCGTACACGCGCTGGGCGGCTGCCACCGTTGCGAGTAAGGCAGCCAATTCCCAAACATGCGACAGCTCTTCCATTGAACCCGCACTCGGTGGTGGCGTGATCTAAATACACGCCACCGCGCTCCCGAGAAGGACACCGCCCCACGACCAACGAAGGGCGGCGGAAGCCGTCTTGTCCACCACACGCCGACGCATACCATCGTAGGGCATGGATCCACGCATAGGAAGGCTTGATCTAGGAGAAGAAAACCAGAAGCGATAAGCCCGTCTAGCGCAGCC
Organism: Hyparrhenia diplandra; assembly: GCA_015847255.1. NCBI lineage: Eukaryota > Viridiplantae > Streptophyta > Magnoliopsida > Poales > Poaceae > Hyparrhenia > Hyparrhenia diplandra. Next base: position 1,122,941 of record JADLZK010010995.1, read on the forward strand.
CCTACCGCCGGGCTGTAACGCGGACCGGCCACACGCCCCGCCCCTCCGGGCTGCCTCCTCATGCTATCCCGGCACCGAATGCGGGTTCAATGGAAGAGTGTGACCATCCCGGCCGCCATCCTCTTCCCCGCACAAAGAACGCGACTCTCCTGGGCGAGTGACTCGACGCCGCCTTCCTAGGGAGCCGTGCTGGCCTTGCTAGCAGCTCCCTCTGGCAGCGGCGAGGGAGATGAATGGTGGTGGCAGCTGACCGGGGTGGCGGCTATGGTTTCTCCCGTGACGCCCGTGCGGGAGGGCGTGCAGTGGATATTTGTTAGTAATCTGATTATTGGAAGTTATAATCTTAATTAAACGTACCAGACCATTACCTGCAAAATATATTTATATCTGTGTATGTCAGCATGAGGTGTGGATTATATACGTAATTTTCTTTTCAAATGTGAAATAACAATGAAGTATGGGAAACATGCATGGCTTCGAGAAACAACTATTCACAATACCTCTTTATTTCACTCTTTTCATATAAAAAACAGTATATATCCTCCTTAGGAGTTCAGGGTAGGACCTGATCTTTCCTTCTAGTTGTGACTAATTATTGGAACACCAAACCTAACTCCACTACAAGGGAGAGGACATGGTATGAAAAAAAAAAAATCCATGGCTGCCCTCATGAATCAAAATAATGTTTTTGTCGAACACGTAGGAGAACTGTGTGTTATTACATTAAGATAGAAAAAACAATCCAATTTCAAGCCAATTCAATACCAATGGTTAGTTTTTTGGCACATTCTCACCCTTGATAGATAGAACAACCATGTATATAGTCCTAACCCAAAATCTCATGATGCCTTACAAGTTACAACCAGTGGCTACGACCCACAACACTACTTGCTCGCTAATCTCCTGTAGTACAGCTCGGACAGGCAGTGGCGGATCTAGAAACGGACCAAAGGGGTCCTAAATAACAGAGGGCAAAATTTTTTTGCTCGCTGTACATAGAACTCTAATAGATATATAGCAAATATTCATGTTCATTCAAAGTGCTCAAAGATACATAGTACTCTGATGAAGATAGAAAAGTACCGAATACAAAGAGCCTTCCATAATAATAATAAAAAATCCATATCTGATGCATTTCATCTTCACGAGTTGACACCACTTGAACCACCATGCTCAATGCTGCATAATCTCTAAATGTCATACTTCTTCATATATCAAGATGGCATTATAAAAATGAAATGTTCAAAAACAATACTCACTTTGGGCCCTCGCGTGGCAAATTTATCCTACGGTCTCTTGGACCTTGAAAGCGCTTCAAGATTTTGTCATCTTCAATGGATGCAAACAAGTCCCGCTCAATATAACATATCATGCTATTATTCATCCAATCAATGTTCATTTTATTCCTCCATTCAGTCTTGATAATATTCATAGCAGAGAGACGGCTCTTTCAAGCTATTGCGGTTGCTACCGGCAAAATCAATGCAAGTTCAATGAGACGATACACCAAAGGAAAACTAGTATGTCTATCACTTTGAACCATCTTCTGAGAAAGGTTGCCAAGATCAGTACAAGTGCCAAAATCTTTATCATTTTTTTTTACTACGTCAATGAATACAAGGAGGTCACTCCTTAGCTTCACACAGTCATAGTCACTAAAGTCATCTTTATAGATCTGAGCAAGCTCAAGTAATTTTTCTATCTCAAAGTTGGCAAAATAACCACTTGGATCAAGACAAGTAGCACAACTTAAGAGTGTTGAGTTGTTCTTTCCGGAAATCAATTATTTAAGTCACGAGAGAATTTGATCAATCACAGCAATGAAAATCCCATGATGAAAATGATGGTAGCATGTCACTAATTTAGCAGCCACGGAATGCGGAACGGCCTCTCACTGGTAACATATCTTCCATATTAGGGATGTCTATCTTATTTTTTTGACACAATAAGTTTTGACCTCATCAAAAGAGCATCCCAACCATTTTCCCTCATGTCATTCATATTTCTTATCACAGAACCAATCGGTCCTATTGCACGAACAATATTCTAATTTTTCCTTTGCAAACATTGTGATAAGTGTTGAGTCAACCTGAGTACTCTAATCATAAGATGTAATATCAACACAAATTCAAATGACTCTATTTTTGTGATCAACCCTAATGCAATAGTTTTCTTTTCCCCATCAGTTCCATCCTCACTAATATTCTCTAACACGTCAAGTACAGAACCCCACATGAGCATAAGACGTGCCAATGTTTTGTGATGTGTTCCCCATCGTTTATCACCGGGCCTAGCAAGACTAGTTTCTCGGTTTTTCCCTCTCCCACGAAAACTTGCACCACTATCTAATTGCTGAATAAGATTGTCATGATGATTTTGGAGGAGTTGATCTTTTCTTTTGCAAGAAGCACAGACAGTATTGACAACTGAAGTGACATAATTGAAGAAATCAAAAGTTGAAGTGGAACACTTGGCTATACTACCACAAGCTGTAATTGATGAGCAAAATAGTGGATGTAAAACGCAAATGGGTTTTCATTCAATAACAATCTTTGTAAACCATGAAATTGTCCTCTCATATTTGAAGCTCCATCATATCCTTGTCCTCTAGTCCGGGACAGGGTCGCAACAGTTCTGACCAGCGACGGAGCCAAGATTTTTTTTTAAGCTGGGGGGCGACTTTATACACAACCTGTATGCTAATCCAAAGCACCAAACACTACCATGCTTAGGGAACAATCACGCACCAAACACTACCATGCTTAGGGAACAATCACGCTCTTCCAAAAGCAGCGCTTTCACACTGGTAGATGAATACAGTCATTCAGACTTCAAAATCAGACATTGTTTATTAGCACATTGGTTTATCACAATGCTAGCTGCTAGTAGCACACATTGGGAAGAATCCAGTTGCTGGAGGAGCTGCTACCCCTCTCTACCGTTGACCTGTCCTTGGGCACGGTTGGCCCTAGCTCTGGGTTGCTTTACCTTGCGCACTCCTCATCCTTCTCACTCCATTCTTGGCTGGCGGCCCGGCGGCACTCCCGTAGCCCGCTCCCAACTCCGCTCCACTGGGCAGCTCCTGCTCGCTCCGTGGCGTGTGAGCGAGCGGCTGAGTGCTGGCCGCACTGGTTTGGGCGCTCCGCTCATCACCTTACGGATATGGCTAGAAGTTGGATCTAGTTCAAAAAAAACTAGGAATTCAGTTTTCCCCACCAAAATCTGCATTCCTAGTTCATTTTCTAAAATCCATGGTTGTCCAACTTCCACCTCTACTTCTGGAGGCGGGCGTCCCTTGGCTGGCGGGCCTATGGCATGATTCTGAATGGGATCCAGAGGGTTGGGAAATTGTTGGCCCATGAGTGGGTTCTGCTGGGCCGACAAAGTGAGAAAATAGGCCTATTTCATGTCCCGCCAAAGAAGTTTCAAATTTAGTTCTGGTTCGTTTCTTCATTTGAGATCTACAACTTTAGTTCTGATCATTTCTTCATTTGAGTCCGTTTCAAAAATCTGAATTTCAAGTTCTAGAAATTCAAAGCGTAATTTTCATGCATAGATGAATCAATTAAAAATTATCTACTACAAAGTTGCATAATTTTTCGAGATCTGTAACCTTTGTTTTGCTCTTATATCCATCAAGATCGTTTAAAAATTCAAATTTTACTTTGCATCTTATATTTTTAATTTGATGACTATATATGTTTGTCATTGATGACGCCATTTAATTTGCCACCTCTGATAATGGTGGTTCATCTTTTTTAGTTGGGGAGGCTCCAGGAAATGGTAAGAGGCTGGATGGCTTTTTAGTCGCAGCTTATTTTATAAGACATTCTAACTTTTTCCCAGCATGGGAAGCGTGGGTGCATACATGCATGGAATCTTACCTACTTGTACTATATTTCATTTTTTAAATAAGTCATCCGGTTCGATCGACAGTCAGAGATGACACGGACATGCCGTCTTTCTTGAATCTTGAAAAGATTAAGACGAAGAATAGTATACTCGGTCATCGTGGATGCATGCATCTACACCTCGAGTGCTGCATATTAAACATCTGAGGGTCTCACCTCTCGACACACCCACCCCACCCACCCACCATTGTAATTCTAGACAGCGCGTGGGGGCGAGCTAGCTCTGCGGCCATGGCGGAAGTCCTAGCTGGGTTGCTCACTTCCGCCGTCGTGGGCATTGCCAAAGAAAAGCTGGCCTCCGCCATCACGCACAACGGTAAGATGTAGTGGAATTTCAAGGAAGACCTGAAGGACATGGAGGATATCCTGCAGACCATCTCAGGGGCGCTCCAAGACGCCGAGAGGCGGTCGGTCAAGGAAATGCTGGTGCAGCTGTGGCTGAAGCGGCTGAAGAACGCAGCCTTAGACATCTCTGGCTTGCTTGAGGACTAGGAGTACCAAGACACTAGCAAGCAGCAAACTGCAACGGTGCGTATATAGTTAGTAGTTAATTACTACGCTACAAATATTTTATCCTTGCTTTGTTACTCTTATTTTTAACCGGTTATCTTTACAAACGCTGGACCGAGACGTCTTCTAAAGATATGATGATCTTGAAATGTGCTAGGTAGATCAGATCTGGTTGCTGGGGTTATATTAGGACTTAGGTGGGGGTGTACGACTACTGATTTATACTCAACACATACGTAAATTAGTTGTCGTTTATGACATGATTGTGCTTACCAATTGTCATTAATTAGGGGGTATTTTACCTCCATTGCCCTTAATAAATAGAGCTGTGGGTACTTCTCTATATAAGAATCCTGCGTAGCTAGACTAGTCAAGTTGTCGCGTCGAGAGCCTTGTAGGCAGGGTTCGAATCCCGTGCTGAGCTGGATATGATTAATGTAGCTGGGCGGGGCGATTAGCGAATGGTACTGCTGGGGTTAGGGAGTCTGATGGCCGCTTAACCCATCGGATGGACGTGGGCGAATGTTTAATGTGATGTTCTATTATGTCTTTGTTGATGTTGCGTTCGCATAGATTTTCTTAATGTTAAGGCGACGTGTCATAATGTTTGTGTAACTATAGAATCGATGTTCTATGATGTTTTTTTCACGTTCGCAAAATACATAGGTAATGTCCTGTGCTGGGCGTCCGATGGATTTAATCTCCATCGAACGTCCTGGCACTAGCAATGCCCATTAGGGAGGGCAGCCGAAACATTCTAGGGGCAAACATGTCCATGTGCTCAGAGATATGTTTTGCAGAAATGTTGTACTCTCGCCACAATTACGAGTACGTGGGGAGTGCTAGCAATCAGATCAGTGTCATTCTTTCTTTTTAAATTTTTGGGAAACACTCCATGAACTTCACTTATCTATTACTTGATACTCAAACAATAGGGACCACTTTTGTCCAACAAAAAAATCGTGTGTGCGCCTCCGTGTGGGGCCCTCTGCACGTGTGGGCTGTTCCTGGTTCAAACGCTGCTGAATGTAGGTGCTACCGCCGTCTCCTTCCCTGTGCTGCTGTTTGTCTATGGAGAGAACTCGATAGCTTGAATATAGGTCATCTCCCACGTCGATATGCTCTTTGCCCACACCATAACCCACCATGGAAAGCAGCAGCCATGGAAGAAGGAAGGACAAACTAAGAGGAGAGACTGTAGAGCCACACTGCTGCCTTCATTGCCTCTGCGCGGCCACCCACCAGCAGGCTCGAGCAACAACAGGGTGGGTATGGGTGTGAGGGGCCCAGTTGTGGTGTTGGTTGGGGGCCGCCACCCGTGTCGCCCACGGACGGGATGTCGCGGGGGCCAAGCGGGTGCGTGATGGATGGCCAAACATAAAATATCATGTGTGTTTTTTCTTTGTGGGATGAAGGCATTGAAAATAAAATTTAAGATGATAAGTGACATGCTAATAGTGTATAATCTATCTTGTGTTTTTTGGGATGAAGGCATTGAGATGAAGGTTTAACATGATAAGTGACATGCTAGTTTATAATCTACGGGGACAAAAGTATCTATAGGGGGAGATATATGGCCTACATCTAAAGGGACAAAGTATTTTAATTTGCTAGGACAGTAGTTTCCCATATTTTTTTTTATGTTTTGATGCTTATTTGCTTCTTATAGTGTACATTCTATCTGAGACATAAATGATATTCTTGTAGATACCAAGTGGGCTCTCATGTATCAGTTCCTTGGATACTAGGGTGAAGAGTATGCGGGAAGAGCTGAATAAAATAAATAAGGCATGTCAGGATTTTAATTTCAAACAGGGTGCAGGTATCACTTCCACTGAGCAGCATGATAATGTTCGAGAAGCATCATTGTTGCCCGATCAAGCAATGCAGCTGAAGTATTTCCTTGCTCCTAGAATGCAAAATGAAGTTCTCCCTGAGTATATCACTGAGCTAGCGAAACTGCAGGTCCTAGACTTGAATGGATCTGCTGGCATTTCTGCTCTACCAGAATCAATTGGCAAGCTCGCTGGGTGTCTGGAATTTCTGGGTTTATCAGGCTGCTCTGGCATATCAGAACTGCCATCATCAATTGGTGATTTAAAATGTCTGAAACATCTTAACATGTCAGGTTGTTCTGGGCTAAATGAACTGCCAGACTCACTTGGTGATCTCACAAATTTGCAGCATCTTGAGTTATCCCAATGCTCTCGTCTAAAAGGGATACCTGAATCTTTATGTGCCCTCACACATCTCCAATATTTGAACTTGTCATCTTGTGAGTGTATTAAACGGCTACCGGAAGCTATAGGCTCATTGGTTGATCTACAACATTTAAACATGTCAGAGTGTGGCGTGAGGGAACTGCCAGAGTCTTTTAACAGGCTCAGTAATTTGTTGCATCTTGAATTGACACGCTGCTTTATTAAGAAAAGGTTAGTGGGAGCTCTGCGTGGACTAACCGTGTTACAGCATCTGAGTTTGTCAAGCGGTGTAGGTGAGGAGACCTTGGAGATGGATGATCTGCCAGATGCTATGAGATACCTCACCAATCTGAAGCATCTGGACCTGTCAGGTTACTTCATTGATGGTTTCGAAATTAATGACGGTTATCTAGATTTCATTGGTACCCTTACCAATCTGGAGCATCTGGACCTATCTCTGAATTTTTTTCTTGAGTATCTACCAGAAAGTATTGGTAACCTCAAAAGGTTGCATACCCTGAATCTACAGTATTGCGAAAGACTCAAGTCCCTCCCAGAGAGTATAGGTGGTGCAACTGGGCTGAAGTCATTAGTCCTGGACGATTGCTCACACCAAGTGATTGATCAGGCCAGTTCTCTGTTGCATTATTCATTGACATTACCACTCTTTAAAGTTCATGCTGATGGCGTCAGTGCTAAGAGCAATCTGCACCTGCTCCAAGGTGAAAACAACGTTGGTGGGTTAAAGATTATTTGCCTTGAAAATGTCATATTTCTGGAAGAAGCACAGAGGATTAAGCTCGTGACCAAACAGAATCTTTTGGACTTGACACTGTCTTGGACAGAGGATGCTGATCGACATGTAGAGGACATTGATTTGTTGGGAGAACTAGTGCCACCGATGAGTCTCAAGTCTTTCCGCCTTGAAGGTTATCGCAGTCCGAGCTTTCCTGGCTGGATCATGGACAAATCTCACCATCTCCCTGCCCTTCAAAAGTTGGATTTGTGTAAATGTCCAAATCTGACAAGCTTGCCGGAGGGCATACGACAATTCTCTTCCCTTCAAGATCTGAGGTTGGAACATTGTGACCGCATATCGGCACTGCCAGAATGGCTGAGCGACATCTCCTCTCTTAAAAAACTCACCATCTGGGAATGTGCGAGCATCAAGTCTTTGCCTTCATGTATACAGCAACTCACCAACCTCGAGGAGATATTTATTTTTGGGAACAAGGTGCTAGGCCAGTGGTGTAAGTCAGAAGAGAACAAGGCCAAGCTCGCACACATTAAAGACGTAGTAAGTTCACAACTAAAATGCATTTATCAAGATTTTGTATTCATGCTTTCCTTATACAAATTATGTACTTTCTGATCCTGTTTGTGTTTCTGCAAGTCAATTATTTTAATTAATTAATTTTATTACATATATACATAAATATATTGTATAATTTTTTATTTTCTGGAAAATAATAATTAAATGGCGTGGAAATCATTTGCTGACCTCTATCACATTAGTTCGCTAACAGGTATTCGTATGGAGACGGAGTGACAAGAGACTAGTATAAGAACTATTGTTGACAGACCACTTGTGTGTTTGCTAAAAAGCAAAACGAATATTGATAATATATTAATATGTATAGAATGGAACTTGTACTATATTTTCTCTATGTAGTACACATGATTCACATATTTTGTTATATTACAGCCTTCATTTCAATTAGAGTAAAAACTATAGCTAATTAGTACACACCTTTTTTATTTCTGCAGGATGGACTCTACTAATTTCTACAGAAAATTGGAACCAGAGTGAAAAGGTTACTGTTACAATCTGCTGGAGTTCGTTTAGATCCTTCTTCTATGTCATTTTTGCTTTACATACACTATTGTAGTTATTAAATTATCCAGGTGCAGATGTATTTATTAGGACAATGCTTTTCACTGTTAGTTCATTTTATCGACCGTTGGTGGTTAGTGACAGCACCAGCAATGGCCTAGTGCCTTGGCGCGTCAGACCACCACACTACCAGAGTTCTTGTCGACAGGCTTTGTAGTAGTGATCCTAACGCAGAGTTTCTAAAGTATGGTTTACCAGTTCTCGAAGCCACTTATTGGGAGTCTCATAATTACAATTATCTCATTATATCATCATATACAGTCTCAGTGTCTTTCAAGTTCTGAAAAAAACGAGTTGCCGAGGTTGCACCTACAAATTCTGAAATGTGACAGAATTTATGCAGGAAAAAAAGAGGTGAAATCAGCACTTTAATAGCACCGGATTATCGGAGTAAGAAATGAATATTATAAATCATCAACACATCACTAGGCAAATGAAGCACCAATGCCAACAAATCGTCTTTTGATGAAACCAATCATCACGGTATTTTGCTTCGTCAAAGTACCATCAACAAGGAACAAAGAAAAGCAAGCTCAGTGATATTCAGGCAACGTAGAGCTCACAAGTGACTGACACAATATTATTAGTCATAAAACCAATACTGGATCAAGCCTGAAGGGATGCCATTGTATGGCTGAGTGAAAGTTGAAAAAAAATTGTTTCCTAGTACAGTAGCACTACAGCTGCCATGAGTTAAATATATGGGACTAAATCTGACGTTGTTCACTCATTCATTCATCATTTGTGAATCTACATGCGACACGACTGAACAACACTTGATAGGCAATGAATCAAAACTAAGTAGAACAATACTGTTGTTATAAGGTGCGCAGCGGAAAACGGTCCAGCTCGTTGTATCAGAAGCAAAACGGCTAGCACCCAGGTCCAACGGAGCAACATATATAAAGGTTTGGGCCTAACTCAACCCAAAAGACTAGCCTGACAGGTGAGAACTGCCCCATCCTATATGTTATGCTCCCTCTCGATCGATTACGATGTGAGACTAAACCCAACAACTGCTATGCAGACAATCAGTAGTACACATGCTCACCGCACGCCGCTCCCCAAGTGGCGCCGCCGCCGGATTCCCAAGGCCACCATTGCACTCGTAGTGTAGGCAGCAACAAGTGCTACAGGTAACCAGGATGCCCATCGCCAAAAACAGGCCCAGTCATGCCATGAGTTTGCATCGCAGCGCCTACGTCCATCTGTGGCCGATACACACCCGTACCAAAGAAACTTAAATTTGCTCCCAAGAGCACATGCTCCCATGCTCTGAACCACTGGATACGCATTGTGATTCGTGCTCACACTTTCCAATACACAGTGTGTTGAGAAGTGTGCGAGCACGAATCACAATGCGTATCTAGTGGTCGAGCGTGGGAGCATGTGCTCCTAAAGCAAAAAAAACTGCCACCCGTACCCTTTGTTGAACTCACATCCTGCTGACCTTCAAGACTCGAACGGACGCGGATGCGAGAGCTCACGCCTGGACCGTGGGTCGCCGGGCACGCGGGCGCACGGCCTGTTTTATGGAGTTAGGATATTTTAAGGTAAAGGATGGGTCACAAAGTAGATTTTGGCTAGATACTTGGCTGGGCAACAAACCACTCAAAGATAGATTCCCAACATTGTTTAATATTGTAAGGAGAAAAGAAGGATACAATGGCCAATATAATGAGCACTCCTATACTAAACATTTCTTTTAGAAGGAATTTAGTGGGAGCAAACATGATCAATTGGAACCGTATAATACTTTCCCTACAACAAGTGAACTTATATGAGGAAAGAGATGTGTTTGTTTGGGGTTTAAAGGCCTCGGGCACCTTTCTGATCAAGTCTATGTATCTTTGCGTTAATTAATAATGGTATCACGAGTGTCACAAGATATTTGGCAAACAAAATTACCCATGAAAATTAAAATCTTTTATGTGGTATATAAAACGAGGTGTAATCTTAACCAAATATAATTTGGCAAGGAGAAACTGGCATGGGGATATTAGCTGTTTCTTACGTCATTCCTTAGAATCGATTTAACACCTCTTTTTTCAATGTTATCATGCTAAATTTCTTTGGCGCTCCATTCATGTACTTTTTGGAATTGCCCCACCTTTGAATACATTTGATCTGTTTCAAAATTGGTCCAAAGTGGGTAATAAGAAGTATAATACATTGTTGTTAACTGCATTTGCAGCTCTCTTTTGGACAATTTGGTTAACAAGGAATGAGGTGGTTTTTAACAAATGTAGACCAAAATCTCTTTTTGCGGGTTCTATTCCGAGGCGCGCCTTTGGATTCGACAATGGGCAAAACTACAAAGGCATGAAGATCTTCAGGACCAAATGACCTTTGTGGCTTCACATTTAGAAACGGCTGGCTCTTGATTTCTTCGGATCCAATGGATGGCTAACGCAGAGACATATTGGCTATGTTTAGTCAAAATCTTTACCTTTTATTTCCATTTATGTATGGTTGCTTTAACAGTCCAAACTAAATTTGTGTGTGCTACTTTGTAATAATTGGTGCGATTCTATCGCCGGATAGATGAAGCCGGATTTATTTAAATCCTTTATTAAAAAAAACTGTTCAACATCCGAGGCAAAGAGGCATCCTATGCTAGCCTTGAGCCTGTCAACAGCAGACAAGAGTCACATGCACGCACACCTCCAGAGTGCTGTGGTCGCACACGCGCACCAGCAGACAAAAGAGGCACAAGGATTGATGCCCTAGTTGCATATTTTGTATGGGACTAGCGAGCCGATCGAGTCAATTAGTAAACTGGGCGTTCTAGTCTCACCACTGCATTCTACATATACACATGCATGTTTTTCGACTTTGTTCACAGCTCCTTTGGTATTTGATGGCGGACACTTTTTTTTTAGTAGAATTTGATGGAGGGCACTTTGGTTCTTGACAAATGTGCTAGAGGACGCCATGATCATTAAAATTTTGATTACTGGTTTTCGAGGAGACAAAAGTGTAGTGAATTGTCCTTTTCAGCCCTACCTCTTTCTTCGTTACCTCTCCCTATTCTTCTTCCCTGCTCAATGTTTCAGCTCCGGCATCCTCGCTGAGTAGGCCGCAACAGTGCAGACTGCCACCAACCACGGGCTAGCGAGCAGGCATGATCCTCGCGAAGCTGGCCACCGCTACGGTGACTGCAGCCAGCCTGCTTGGGTGAGCGTGAGCACAAAAGTGTGCGGGCGAGCAGAGATAACATGGTGGCGGGCGGAGGTTCCCAGACGGGCAGAACTTCCCGGAAAGTTGAGGCCGCTACGCTCTCAATAAGCGCCTTGAGGAGACAAGTCACGACAAGGAAGGCTGGAGAAGCGCACTCGTGCCCCCAATCATGAGGAAAAGACTGAGAAGATCCCAAGGGCATAAATGTAAAGTCACAACCATGTAATCCATATCTATAAATAGAGGGCCTCGCCTCTCATGTACAAAGTTGGTGAGATCATTAATATAAGATGAGTCTTTGTATTCCCGTCACCACTTGCTAGACCTAGCCGTTTTCCCTCACCTCTCCACTCGGAGCTCCGCCCGAGTGGAGCCCTCACCTCCTGCTGGGCTCACGAGTTCAGCAGGAAACGTGAGAATCAAATTGTTTTACAGTTGTGGGATCGCATCGGATCAGCTGCATGTTTTATGGTTGCATAAGGGCTGAAGGGCGTCATCAGTACCTTTGGGTGCGTTAAATAATAGAGAAATGATTTTAACCGCGCAGCACGTCTAATAACGCTATCTGCGTGCACTTTTAATGTTGTGGCTCGCGACATTTGTTTTCTTCTTTTTCAAGAATCTGGAGGGACCGAAGCCCCTACAGTAACTTTATTACAAGCAAAGGTTCAAACATCAAAATAACAGAGTACAGAGTAGAGGGAGGAGCAACAGCATAGAAATCACCATACAAAGAAGAAATTTTTTACAATAATTGGGGAAAAATTCGATGGCTCACGTCGATCGAGAGCGGCCGATCCGACGGCTACAAAGGCCATAGGCAATGGGAGGCAAAGGCATGGAGGCAAAAGTTGCCTCCCGTTGTGTCTATGTGCGTGGCCCATAGGAGCAAAAATTGCTTCCCGTTGCCTCCATAAAATGAAGGGATTAAGAATGGACGGTAATTGCATTCTCGTAATTCTTTTTTTTTGGTCAAGGGTAAAATGGTAACTCCATAAACACAAAATATTGTTTTGCCTAGTATAGTTAGCGTGGATAATACAACTACTATAGTTAGTTGGATTTGTTTTTTTCAGTAACTCGTTCTAGGGTTCGTCATTCGTCAAGTCGGCGGCACGGTGGTTGGGGATCGCCGCCGATCCGCCGGCGTGGGGCTCCGAGGCGCCCGCGAGAGGCCTTGGGGAGAAGTAGAGAGGGGCAGCCGCCGCCGGTTGTCGTCGCGCCGCCGGCCGGCGGATCTCGCACGCGTGGGAGAGGCGGCGGTGTGTGGAGCGCCGGGCGGGGCGCGGCGGAGGCGCCGGCGGCGGATCTGCTTGGGAGAGGCGACGGTGGGCCTCTGCCCGGCGCGAGTTAGCGAAGTCGCGGGAGCCCGCCGCAGCGCCGCCGCCGCCGTGTTCTCCGATCGCCGAGCGGATACGCAGCGTGGGAGAGGCGACGGCGGGCCTACGCCCGGACAGCGAGTTGGCGAGTCGGGAGCCACGCCCAGCGCCGCCCGCTCGCCCCTGTTCTCCGATCGCCCGGCAGCACTCGCAGGAGAGCGACGGGCGGGGCCTCGACGCGTGGGTGGCGAGCGGGAGCGGGAGGGGAGCCGACCGCCGCCGCCCTGAGGCGGTTAGGCGGCTGCGGCGCTGCCCGCGGGCACATCGGCGGCGTCGTCCCACGGTCGTCGTGGTGCGATTGGCCCGCCTCATTCGTCTCCACACCGCCTTTGGGCTCGCCGACGCCGGCTCGGCGGCGAGGCTCCCTCCGCCGCGCGCCCGTGCTTGACCGGTGAGTGCGAATCCCCCCTCCCCACTTCCACACGGACGCGTGCTCCTCCTTTGTCAATCAGCTACGCCGCTGAATGTTACGTTATATTGGATATGTCGTTGAAGCCCACAAATAAGGTAATTGTAATTTAGATGCTAACAATGCAAGTGCTAAGATCTTTGAACAATAATGCAATGTGTAGACAGTAGTTCGTACTCACACTATGCGCCCCGTGATTTCTCGCGGCACCTACGTGGTATTTGATTGGACTCCTAAGTGGTGTTCCTCGGTCAGTTCATAGGAGTACATATGATTCAACATGTGCTATCTGATCGATCCATAATAGATAATCTGTAGTTGGATGTTTGCAAAGCTGGGAAGATTGTGTTCGAGTTCTTGTCCCGAGGATGCCTAACTTCTTTGAAGCAATCCTATTACTATGTTGTTTTGGACCACTCTGCAAATTGATGATCCGAACCACGACTATTACTCATCGAAATGTGGACATGTGATTTTATTAGGCATCTAATTTGTGGTATTACATTGTTTCATTAAGCCTCTCGGGAGCACAATGAGATGTTTGTGTAGACAGTAGTTCCATTTGTCCTTTCTTATAGATTGTTTGTGATTCTCTCAACAGTTTGGTACATATCCAATAGAGATGGCTTACGTGCACGATGAGATGGTTTTCTCGACTTTGCATTTTAAAATTTGGAGCTTACTCTTTCTTTGCTATGCATTTTCCCTTGACACAGATGCATTGAAAGGATGATAATGGGTAGCAGATTTATATGTAGCGGTATAACTTGGTGAAGTCATATGAGTTTGGGCAATTCTTAATGTGATTCCATCATAAGAGAACAAGTATCGACTTGATCATTTTGTATGTTTAGCATCAGCTTGCCATAGAATAATTATCCAATATCTTTGTTTCTTTTCTCTTGGCAAGGTAATCGACACAGATTTGTAGTATGCCACATGTATACTCATTTTGGTCATTTTGAATGGCATGCATTGCGCTATTTTTCATTTAAATTTTTAGGACAAGTTAACTTTGTATTTGTTCATACTCTCAGCAACAACTTGTTTCAGTTTGTCTTTTGAAGCACTGAGTGAAAGGTTGTAGCATTCGTTGACACATAGCTAATGACCCCGAAGCAATTTAATGTCGATGTACCGAGCAGTATAAATTTGTCGGCCATTTTGCGAGAATGATGGACATAATCGCTTGTGCCACACATGCGAAAGTGGAGATTATAGTTTCAAGAGCCAATTATGCTCATACCTACGTTACGTATTTGGAGCTTACTCTTTCTTTGCTCTGCATTTTCCCTTGAAGCAGATGCATTGAAAGGATACTATAAGTAGCAGTTTATATGTTTCTTTTTTAAAAAAAGAATGTCAGGACCTTTGTGCTTTGTTCAGCATCCAACTTTAAATATTTAGAGGTAGCATAACCATGTCGGGACCTTTGACTTTGCTTATACGATAGTAGATTGGCTTGAGATTTCACCAAGTTTTATTCTATGGTTTGAATGGAAACCGCCATGCTGTTATCTCTCATTGTTTGAAACATAGCTACCGACATAACACAATATATTGAGTAAACTGATTTTCTTATCGACATTTGTTGCGGTCCAGCTCCTTTTGCTATGCTATGATGCGAGAGAGCCACATCTCGATGTGAAGCTCAAGTTCATCGATCTTTCACATGTGGTGAAGGTGACGAAACCCATTTGCGCAAGCTCGTGGCAAGGTCTTCACATCCGGCAAAGGATTGGCAAGCCACAAGAAGTTCCACAAAGTTCATGATCATGAGAAGGTTGCGGCATCACCCAACTCGCAATGCACGAATCGAAAAGCATTTTGCTTGGATAGTCGGTTGCTCTGTCTCAACCTTCAGGTCTGAACTTACTCCATGGTGGACCAAAAGAGGCTTTCATTTGTGATCGAATCTTTGGGTGTTACCGAGATTGTCACGGTTTACGTATCGAGTCCGGTGACCAAAAACTATAGCTTAGCTACCGATGTGAATGGCTGTTTGATTGTCCTCGGGCTTAAAGCTAGTTATTACTCCGTACTATGTATGTAATGTCATGCGTGTCTTGATAATAAGGTGTCCGAAGTCTGAATTTCTCGGCATGTACTCCGTATATCCTTTCACCTTGGGTGCTTCTCGCAGATTGCATTGCCGGGGCTAGCGTGCTCATTGCTCCAAAAGTTTTTTTTTGTATTACGAAACCCGAGCAATCTAATAATCGTGCAAGACCGAAAGTAAAGAATAAATGATGCAGTCTTATGCTCCAAAAAGCGTACCAAAAATGATGCAGTCGAGTGAAGCGGGCTCGACAATTGGGCCCGGGGCGTAAATGGGCATTCGGCGTCGTTGGGCGTCCATATCTTTGTTTCAAATAAACTTCGCTCTCGGTTCATATCAAAAATACTTCAATAGCTCGATGGTTAGACCAATTGACTATGAACCATTGGCTCCCAGGTTCGAACCATGCTACGCCCATATTTTTTTAACATTGTTTGTATTAAATTCGTTGTTTTTTGTTTTTTCTCTATGTTCTTTAATTTTTTTTTTTTTTTTTTTTGCATAGACACCTCATTTTGGCTCCATAAACATGGTAGTAAAGTTTGAGATGATTTGAAAATAGTGGTGATACACATATAGCACATGTGGCGACATCTCTCACATAGTCACATTAGTCGTCTTGAGACATGTATGCCTTTGTGAGGATGTGCACCACCACTTTGTTAGAATCCATTGAAACTTTTTTTTGTCGGGACTATACACCAAAAATGGTGTATCCATACAAGTTTTTAGATTTTTCTACCTAGGTTACGGTATTTTAACATTTATTACGTAGTAAATCAACAAATAATTACAATAATAGGTAAACTTGCTCACGAAAATTGCACAAAAGCACACAACATCTTTGTTTGGATCCATGAACACCCTATTAAAGTTTCGGATGATTTGAATAAAGTGGTGATACACATATCTCACATTTGACGACATCTCTCGCATAGTCACATTGGTCGTAGTGAGACATATATGCCTTTGTGAGGATGTGCACCGCCACTTTGTCAGAATCCATTGAAACTTTTTCTCATGACTATACACCAAAATAGTGTGTCCATGCAAATTTTTAGATTTTTCTAGCTACGTTAGGGTATTTTAACATTTATTCTTTAGTAAATCAGTAAATAATTACAATAATAGGTAAAATTGCTCTAAAAATTACACAAATACACACAAACATCTTAATTTGGATCCATGAACACCCTATTAAAAGTTTCGGATGATTTGGAGATAGTGATGATACACATCTTAGTGAAACATACATGTCGACATATACTCAATGTAAAGTGAGACATGTAATTCAATGTTTGAGATGTGTAGTTCCACATTTACAAATTCATTAGAATATTACTACCATGCTCACACACTAAAAAGTACAAAAAAAAAAATAAGGAAATGTGATATAAATAGCAAAAAGAAGAAAAAGTAAAAAAAAATAATGCCTCCCATAAGGTTCGAGCCCGGCAAATTTGTTGGTTAAAGTCAAGGCGTAATACCATTGTGCTAGTAAGGTGCTTTTCGATAGGTGGGGAGGGCTAACGTTTTTAATTTGTTCCTCTCACTCTTTGTGTGTTTAGGTGATACCGACAAAAATTCATTTCATGAATGGAAGCGTGTAGCCAAACGTGGTCTGGGCTGCACCGGCCTTTCAGTGGCCCAAAAGCGGACGGCGCACGGGACACACGCATATTTGATTCTTTCGGTCGGTTTGCACATTTACATAGAGGCCATGGCGTGCTCGAATCCCGAATTGTGCGGATCGGCGGGCATGTGTGGTGCCTGAAATTGTGTGACCGACAGAGAGCTTGCTTGCGTTCTTGCCGCTTTTGTGTTTGTGGGCAAAACGTGAACAGGGGGACAGACAGGGAATCATGAGCTCGTGGATGCAATGCAATGGGAATATGATGGAATGGTTGACAATGCGGCTAGGGATTACCTCTCCAAACCTAATTTTCTGAATTTGGATTTTGCAAGAAGTGCGAAATATATTAGGCATTTCGCATTTCGCCACAACTTCGGTAGAGAGAGCACTACATTGCCAATTTGAATTCTACAAGAAATTCAGACTTTCGTTTACAAGGTATTTCGTCTCAAATCACAGACAGCACACATCACTACATTGACATGTCTTCACCATCCCGCAATGCACACCCAAATAAAGCATCTTCGTTGTCGCTGTCGCATCCAGCATCTTCACCAAACAACCGTATTACGTACTTAATCTTTCATTTAGCATAAGAGGAAGTTGAGTTTACGCAAGTTCCACGAGAGGAAGCCACCATAGCCGAGACAAAAGTTATAGACTTGATAAAATGTATCGACCATAATTCAATTAAACTTGAGAATTTTGCTATTTCGGATGCAAAATAAAGTGAAAGAAATTGAATAAAACTGAACAAATCAATGGTGAATAAACCAGCGACCACGGCATGTCCCAATGGCTTGATGAATAAAATAATTAAATAACTGGGTGAACTATTTGAATAAAAACCGGAAGTTGTCATTAGTTGAGATCAAACAAACACGATCAGGCCCTATAACTGAATATCGATGAACTGAAATCACTTACTGGCTTATCTGCGGGTATCTCAGATTGACAAATCAAATCTAGGATTTTTTTTATGCTTCTTATCTATATATGGACTCTAAAGTTGTATATGTCTGCGCTAAATAAAGGAACAAATTAAGTTTAGGTCCTACCATTCATCTATTCACAGTCAATCCACAACTGGAGGAAAAGCAATAGCTTTGCTAATTACTAGAACACAAATAGAAATAGATGAAAAGCACACAAGTGAATCCCTCTTGAAAAAGATGCATGGCTTTCTTTCACATGGATGTCAAGTTAACTCTGCCCTCTTGAACACCAAGTGCATCTTTTTTCAAAAGAGGCGGGGCAGCTCCTATGCCTTGCCCATCTAGTTATGCCTTTGCAAGATATTAAAATCATTAATGGAGTCACTCTTGATGCAAACATGAACGAACTGCATATATAGCAAAGTAAATACTCAACTGAATGACCAATGTATAGGTACTTGCAACTTCGGGTTCAGTATGATTATCTAACTCCCAAGCACATAGCACAATCCCCATTTATGCAATAGTATTTGGAGTTGCCTTTGTAAAATGCACAATTCGAGTTACGGACACACACAATGCAAAACAAATTCTAAAAAAGAAGAAACGTCAAAAATTTATCAGTGCTTTTGCCTTAGTGGCTGGTAGCTCATTCATGTGAGGATGACATCAAAAACTACTACTCTATATGGTTGCTAAAATTTGACACAAGTATCAAGCGGGAAATGTAATTGTTTCGACACGAATTTGATCAATCCTCCTTGATCATATATTGCTAGAAGTTCTATTTGTAACTTGTAAGCTGGCTTTTATATTTTGCTGCTGATCATTGAATCTTTAGAGTTCAAGTTTAGCAGGTCTAAATGTTATTTGCAAGGTTCATGCCCCTGAGAAGATCTGCATTCATATAGATGTAGGAACTAGGTTGGTTTTGTGCGGATGTGTGGTGTTGTGGTTTCCATAAATGGCAAGTCAAAACTGCAATGTTGGTTAGAATCGTTCTATAAACCATATGACATGGAGCGTTGCTAGCTTCAACACACTCACATTAAGGGCCCCTGTTGGATCTCCTAAAAATTATGAGAATAAGACCCAAACAAGTGGATTCCGGTTTTATCCAACCACCGGATCCGGCTAAGCACCTCCACCATGCTATTTCTGAGATGTGAAGCACCTTCCACCATATATAATCTCTGTCTATAATCCAGGGATCCAAAAATACCTTTTTATTTTTAATCCAGAATCCAAATTCTGATTACTATCAAGAATCCAGATTCTAATAATACCTAGGAGATCCAAACATGCCCTAAATTGTATAAGCCTTAAGGTAGAATACATTTTGGCACTTGACAAATTTATATAGAATAGGACCCATGGTATCTTTCATCGAAGTAGTATTAGTCTTAGTTGTATATTGTTTTATCAAACAATTTCCCATTTCCTCTGTAA